>CM077166.1:176729869-177929869 GCA_039583875.1 Platanthera guangdongensis | reverse complement strand
GTGATGTGCCAAGTCTGTGTTATTGCCTAGTTCACGAAGACCTCTTGGGTTGCACGGTTTGTCGCCCGGTTCTGGTTGCGACCCAACTTTGCGGTTTGGTTTTGGTGTCCGCACTGATGCGTGGTTATGTGCTACTAGCCACAAGTTGATGGGCGGTTACCCTATCGCTTATGGGCGGTGATCGCACTCCCCTGGTCACCTATAAATAGGGGTCCCCGACTCGTCATATATAACGAGAATAGTGAGAACTCATCTCGTGTTTTGTACTTACTGTTAGATTTTGTTAACCACTCCACTAAGTTAAGATTAACTTGTGCTGTGCAGGCTGTGCGGTTAGCATCGGACGTATAGGCAACTAGTTGGAAACTCAATGTGGAACAGTTGCAGATAACAGTTTGTGGTATATAGCAGGTCGCAACTTATGCGACTAGAAGTCTTCTTCCTCGGGGTTGCAGATAGTTCAATAATGCAGTTCGCCCGATCTCAGCGGGTAGGCTGTTTCCCAGTTCATCAACATCTGTTCGCAGTAAGTTTCAGCGGTCAGGCGATCTCGCGGTCAGGCGACTAAGAAGTGGCAGATAGAGTTATTCTCAGCATTCAATAAACAGACAGTCCACACAGCTTGAGAAGAGGTCTGAAAACTTGGCAGTTTCGACGGTTTGAGTTGTTATTAACGACTTGGCGGTTTCGGCAGGCAGTCTTGGTGGTTAGGCGGCTTGGGCGGTTACCGGGTCCAGTATGCCAGTTTTCTCTTGCTTGTATTTTTGGCTTCTATCGGGTGCATTGCCAAATCATATCTCACAATGTATGCCTCGCTTTGTAAAGAAGATAGTTTATTGAATTACAGTTCTTGTTCTTCTAATGCTTCCGGTTACTTGGTTTGGTGTGCTTGAGTGTTCCTGCAACCTTTCTTAGCTTCCCATTAATTTTTTACAGTAAGAATCCAGTTTACCATAGCCGCACCAAACACATACAAATCAAATACCACTTTATCTAAACCCAGTGGAAGAAACAGAGATAATTCTTACGCATGCAAGACCAATGATCAGCTCGCCGACGGGATGACGAAAGCCCTCTGCTCAGAGAAGTTCCGTGCCTTCCCTCGTGAGCTAGGAGTCATCGACGCCGAAGAAGCCCTGGATTAAGGAAGGGTTTGCTGGAATTTTCTTTTAATCCAGTTCTTCATATCTTCTTGCTGCTTAGACTTTTTCCTGGGCCCCCATTATCCTCTAGGCCCATTTGGGTGAACTTTAAATAGCTACTGTTTTATCATTGTAGTAATGTAATGAAAACCCTATTCTTCCGTCATCTTTCTTCTCACCTTCCTATTTGATCTCTTTCTTTCTTGCAACTGTAATTTACCTGCTGGTACAACTCAAGGAAGTTGAAGGCGTTTTAAGTTATATTTTTAACATAGTTGTCTGAGATTGGGGAGAGAAATCAGATTCAATTAGGGACTTCTAGGTTAATGGACGTAGTAATATTCGTCGTAATATATTACACGCCTACTGCATTAAGTGGTTTTTGTGTGAACATATCTCACAAATTCACTGATATGATGCTCCTCCAAGTTGATGTTCTTCATATTATTCCTAACTATTATTATCCATGGAAAAAACTTTGATGTTTTAAATAAATTTTTAAACATAATATTGTGTGTTAGTGAACCTTATTCACCATTCTAATGTTTCCTATATAATCCCATATAATGATATAGAGCGTAGCTCTATATCAAGGTTCTACAATGTATAGTTCTTGGGTTTTGAAGGCATCAAATGTTCGACGGAAATACATGATTAACTTCCAATAGTATTGAAGTGAAACCTGCAAAGAGATGTTAAATAGTTGTACACAGTATAACCATATCAATTAGTAAGTGTTGAATTTATTGAATTGGAAGTAGTGGTCTGGTTTGTGCAGACCGCACAAACCGCAGTCACCGCTGCCGGTTAGCACGGTTAGGTATTGACGGATAGCCGAGTTCTGACTAGTGTTATTTCCTTGCGGTTCGTCTCAGCAAGCACCCTAGAGGTAACCATACAGTTAGAGTTGAGCTAATCGCGGCTTAAGTGGTCTGGATTGGGAGACCACAGAGTCCACTGAGTTGGCGGGTTCTCCGATTTGTGTGTAAGCTGCACGGCTAGCGCGGTTAGTGGAGGTTAACCGCAGAGCTCACTGTGGTCTATCTTTGCGGTCTATAGCCAGAGACCACTAGTTTTGTGTAATTGGTCACAGTGATGTGCCAAGTCTGTGTTATTGCCTAGTTCGCGGATACCGCTTGGGTTGCACGGTTTGTCGGCAGGTTCTGGTTGCGACCCAGCTTTGCGGTCTGGTTTTGATTAATAATTGATGTTGTCCTTAATATCATTTATAGTTTTTTATTGATGTGCATGAAAAGGTGAATTAGAGCTCCAAAATATCCATGTTCAAAGCCTATCAACAAGGCAATGAGTTGTATCAACATGAAGATAGAACAGCTCCTCCCAAACGCCAACAACAAGATCCTACAAGAACTTGATCAATGCTTTGTGGCCATTCGATAGATTTAGGCTGCGTTTGACGCAACTTATCGCGACTTATTTTCTCCAGTGAGGTTGGAAAAAAGTGTCATTGTCATACCAAAATCTTATGTCAAACTAGTTTCTTTTTTGTAACATGTGTGATACAAAACTTACATTCTATGAGAATGACATTTTTGTCCAACCCCATCGACGCAAATAAGTTGCGATAAGCCGCGCCAAACGCAACCTTACTCTTCTTAAGTCTCAGCCACCGGAGCAGAATTTCGATATGGGTTCTACTGCAAAGAAGATAGACATACATTGCTCAAGCATTTCTAGTCAAAGCATACCAAAATTCTTATACGCATGCATTTACACAACAATATATGGAGTATGTATTCTCTAGGCATCTTCACAATAATAGATGTGTCAATACTCAACGAAGGCATACAACTATCTTGAGACAGTTGTTGCCACTTCGATAAACTGAACTTGCACGGTGATACACCTATAATCTTTTCAACCTTAATAAGAGAAGAAGATCCAAGGCACATAGAACTATGGATTGAAATACGAGAGAAAGGAAGAAGATCCAAGGCTAGTTGGGTATTCTAACAATGATTGGGCAGGAAGCACTGACGACCGCAAGAGCACCAGTGGGTATGTGTTTCAGATAGGAGGACACACTGTGTAGTGGAACTCCCAAAAGCAAAAAAGCATTGCGTTATCTTCCGTGAAGGCGGAATATATGGCATTGGGTGAGGTAGCTAAAGAAGTCGTGTGGCCGTGGAGACTACTGAAAGAATTGATGGAGGAGCTGGAACCAACAAATCTCATAGTAGATAGCACATCCGCCATATCAATTTGTAAGTGTTGGATTTATTGAAGTGGAAGTGGTGGTCTGGTTTGTGCAGACCACACAGGCCGCAGTGACCGCTGCCGGCTAGCGCGGTTCGGTATTGGCGGATAGCCGAGTTCTGGCTAGTGTTATTTCCCTGCGGTTCATCTCAGGAAGCACCCTAGAGGTAACCATGCAGTTAGAGTTAAGCTAACCACAACTTAAGCGGTCTGGATTGGGAGAACGCGGAGTCCACTGAGTTGGCGGGTTCTTCGATTTGTGTGGAAGCAGCACGACTAGCGCAGTTAGTGGAGATTAACCGCAGAGCTCACTGTGGTCTGTCTTTGCGGTCTATAGCCAGAGATCACTGGGTTTGTGTAATTGTTCACAGTAATGTGTCAAGTCTGTGTTATTGCCTAGTTCGCGGAGACCGCTTGGGTTACACGGTTAATCGACAGGTTCTGGTTGCGACCTGGCTTTACGATTTGGTTTTGGTGTCCATACTGATGCGTGGATATGTGCTGCTAGACACAAGTTGATGGGTGGTTACCCTATCGCTTATGGGCGGTGACCGCACTCCCCTGGTCACCTATAAATAGGGGTCCCCGACTCGTTATATATAACTAGAACAGTGAGAACTCAGCTCACATTTTGTACTTGCGGTAAGATTTTGTTAACCGCGTGACTAAGTGAAGATTGACTTGTGCTGTGCAGGCTGTGCGGCTAGCACCATACGATTAGACAACTAGTTGGAAGCTCAATGTGAAATAGTTGCAGATAGCAGTTTGTGGTATATAGCAAGTCGCAACTTGTGCGACTAGAAATCGTCTTCCTCGGGGTTGCGGATAGTTCAATAAGGCAGTTCGCCGGGTCTCAGCGGGTAGGCTGTTTCCCAGTTCATCAACATCTATTTGCAGTAAGCTTCAGCGGTCAGGCAATCTCGCGGTCAGGCGACTAAGAAGTGGCAGATAGAGTTATTCTCAGCATTCAATAAACAGACAATCCACGGGGATTGAGAAGAGGTCTGACAGCTTGGCAGCTTCGACGGTTTGAGCTGTTAGCAACGACTTGGCAGTTTCGGCAGACAGTCTTGGTGATTAGGTGACTTGGGCGGTTACCCGGTTCAGTCCGCCAGTTTTTCTCTTGCTTGTATTTTTGGCTTCTATCGGGTGCATTGCGAAATCATATCTCGCAATGTATGTCTCGCTTTGTAAAGAATATAGTTTATTAAATTACAGTTCTAATTTTTATACTGCTTCCGGTTACTTGGTTTGGTGTGCTTGAGTGTTCCTGCGACCTTTCTCAGCTTCCCACTAATTTTTTACAATAAGAATCCAGTTTACCACAGCCGCACCAAACACATACAAATCAAATACCACTTTATCTAAGACCTAGTAGAAGAAACAGAGATAATTCTTTCGCATTGCAACACCAATGATCAGCTCGCCGATGAGATGACGAAATCCCTCTGCTCAGAGAAGTTCTGTGCCTTCCGCCGCGAGCTAGGAGACATCGAAGCCGACGAAGCCCTAGATTAAGGAAGGGTTTGTTGGACTTTCCTTTTAATCCAGTTCTTCATATCTTCTTGCTGCTTAGACTTTTTCCTGGGCCCCCATTATCCTCTAGGCCCATTTGGGTGAACTTTAAATAGCTACTGTTTTATTGTTGTAGTAATGGAATGGAAACCCTATTCTTCCGTCATCTTTCTTCTCACCTTCCTTTTTGATCTCTTTCTTTCTTGCAACTGTAATTTACCTGCTGGTACAACTCAAGGAAGTTGAAGGCGTTAAGTTATATTTTTAACATAGTTGTCTGAGACTGGGGAGAGAAATCAGATTCAATTAGGGACGTCTAGGTTAGTGGACGTAGTAATATTCGTCGTAATATATTACACGCCTACTGCATTAAGTGGTTTATTGTATAAACATATTTCACAAATTCACTGATATGATGCTCCTCCAAGTCAATGTTCTTCATATTATTCTGAACTAGTATTATCCACGAAAAAAACTTTGATGTTTAAATAAATTTTTAAACATAATATTGTGTTAGTGAACCTTATTCACTATTCTAATGTTTCCTATATAATCCCATATATAATATAGAGCGTAGCTCTCTGATATCAAGGTTCTACAATGTAGAGTTGTTGGGTTTTGAAGGCACCAAATGTTCGGCGGAAATACACGAGTAACTTCCAATAGTATTCATGTGAAACCTGCAAAGAGAGTTAATTAGTTGTACAAAATATACATGAAATTTATATAGAAAACAATAAAGTAATGAATCATATAAAAAGGCCTATATGATTTATATGATTGAGATCTTGCATAAATTAATCTACTCTTTGCAGGTAAGTAATTATATAACAATCATGCACACTTCAGATTCTAACGACATGAATCAACTCTCCATGTCACCATTATTTGAAATTCGCTTCAAATGGGGTTGCCTCATGGGCCTCACCATCGTAGCAAGATGGTAACATGAAATGGTGGTTTCTATTTAGGTTGATTTCACACTACGAATAGTTAGGCCCTTATGACACCACATACTTTGAATGGAGGAAGTGCCTTATTTGTGACATATAAAGAGCAACGAGCTACTATTTAGGTGTGGCTGATAACGTCGCTATCGTATGTAATTAACGACGATAAATTTTACGTACACAGGCAAGCGCACCTACTGTGGATAGTATAGGACATTGTAATATTAAGGTCGTATTCCATGTGGTCCTTGTGAATACCTTATTGCATTTCATTCCATTAGTGCATATCAAATTATAAAGAAATTTAAATAATAAGATTAGTGAGACATGGATAAGAACTCTAATGCCAAAACAAAATGAAAATATCCAAAATATATTTCTATTTAGTGAAAAAAACTTGTTTATATGATTTAGTAAATTGTGTTTACCTAACTATTTAAAGATTTCTTTCTATCAGGATAAGGATTACTCTAGACCACGCGGGTTTCACACCATTTTGAACTCTTTGGTTGAGATGAACCGAACTAGCCTTTAGGGTAATCTACTTGAGAACCTAGCCCACTGCATGCATTTCTCTAAAAATTAATTTATTGTTCTTTAAACCCAACACTTTGATTTGATAATAAGACGGAAGATTTATGTTGTTCACTCCCAAGATTTGCATGCAACTCTCTTTGCCAGTGTGCAATATATTCACAAGATAATCTGCCGAGGCCTATGAAATTATGGGACTCATAACTACGCATAGTATTTCGAGGACACTAACTTAGCGCAACATTCAACATACGTAAATCATAGAAAAACACGACTCATGAAGAGAAAGTAAAGATGAATGATTTAGTGCAAAGTTTACATCATTCAAACAAGTAAAAATTCAAGAGAACACTAAAATAAATACAAAAATTTTGTAGGATAGAATAGATACAAGAAGGCAAATAAAGATGGCAAAGATCATACTGGATGATCAATCTTAATATGTTGCGTCGTCCTTCTCAATCTCTCCTTCCTTGTAGTTCATTTCATGTGATGAAGTAGAGAATGATTGTATAAGATTAAGCATCATCAATGGAACAAAAGGTGTTGACACCTGCCAACACAACCTAAGCTAGGAAAATTCAAGGGAATACGACTCTCTATATCCAGAGTTAGAAACTATCTCCCGCTAGTGTGGCATGCACAAAAGGACTACTGACCCACCATATCAAACACACACATCAGATTGGGCTGATGAAATATCTAATACTTATCTTATAAATATAAGTCTACACCATGATATTACATGTTTGACAATGTTCATAGAACATTAGTATCAAGTACAAAGTCCTAACCAGAGAATGTCTCGTGAGTGTGTTCGCTTTGATCTATCAATTTCAATTTTTTTTCTGCTAGATGATAGACACAAATCTCGGGCATTAAAAATTTAACAAAAAATTTCAAGTCTTATCACTTATATTATATTTCATGTAATAACCTAGGGTGTCAGGATGACACTGTTGAAAAGTTTCTCAAGCTGATCAATGGGTAGTTCTGGTATCAAGCAAACACTTCCAGAGCTATCAAGATGATTACTTGATCAAGCGGAAAGCGAGAACTAGGCGCATGAACACTCCAACCATAAACTGTGCTATGTAATCAATAACAACAGAGAGCAAACTCAGATCTTGTATTCATCAACTATTAATCTCTACAAGACCAGGTATACATCTCGAGACATGATTTCGCCAAGTACAAATGAGAAGAAAACAAGCAAGAGAAATCTTCAAGCCGGGCAGACTGCCTCAGAGACCGCTGAGTCCGCTGAGTCCGCCAAGAACGCAAAGGCGCTGCTGCTATCACTGATCTACGAAGTCCGCACAAACCGCATACAACCCGTTATTCTGCTGACTCCCGCTCTACAGACCGTCGCCGAACTGAATGAACAGACCGCCAAGTCCGTCGAGACCGGCGAACTGGTTATTGAACTTGAACAACTGCCGGAGAGAAGACTGGTTGGCCACCAAGTGCGACCTGCTGCAAACCGCCGATTGTAACCGCAAGCTCCACTGCTTCCTGACCACAATCAGAACCAGACTCCTGGCTTCACAGTGCTAGTCGCACAACCTGCAAACAATAATCAGTAAATCTCAAAACCGTGCGGACTACACATCCGAGACCGCATCAATTAATCCGCGCTCAACTTACTGTTCATTCAATTGCTGTAGAAGTGACGGCGGGTCCTATTTATAGGCCGGGTGAGGAGTGTGGTCACCACCCTAGTGGATAGAGTCACCACCCCAGCTCGCAGCTAGCACAAACCAGTCCGCCGAGTCCGCAAGGACAAAGCCGGAGAGCCATTCGTCAGGCTCCAAGTCAGAAAGCCAGTCCGCCACATGGAGGACACCGTACAAGTCTGCATGCTTCGCAGCACGCGGAAACAGCAACATCCAGCTCACTGCATCAGTCTGCATGCTACATGCAGACAAGACACTCACCCGCACAACTCGCGAACACCGCTTCAGCCCGACACATGAGTCCACGACCAATAGGCACTGATCGCCCGGTCAATAGTGGACTCTGCGAGCACTTCGAACACCCTGGACTTGTCACAGGGAGTGACCGAGTCCAGCAACCCATTAATCAACTGGCACGAGATTGATGGACATGAAGCCAAGTCACATGCTCCAAGAACAGTCTGCCATCATAAATGCGACTATCACCTGCCGCATTGACAAAAATCAAGGCAAAGACCAATGCCGATCTCATGACCCCAAACTCCGTCCGCCACAGCGAACTCCGCGGACTCCAACTGAGTTAGCCACATTCCCGCTGACTCACTGCCAATCCGCCCGGTTACTTCAAGGACAAGCTAACTGCAGAACCCCCGACCGAGGTAACTGAACACCGCCACCAAATCGCCATAGACAGGCCGCTCAAATAGTTCGCCCAAGCCACCATGTCCACCCGGGCCACTGACCGCCCAGGCCGCACCGTCAGTCCGCCCAGACCGCGCGGTCTGCCCAAACAACTACTTTCACTTCATGATTTTCAACAGACACATTATATTCCATCTGTCTAAAATATTTCACATCTTCATAATTTAATAATTTTAATAAATTATATAATTTTCTATCTTGGGGGCAAGGAGATTTGATGTCTACAAGAATTATTATAATTTTTTGGCAATTAAAGTGTTAGATAATTAGGATTCACTATTTTGGTAATTTGACCTACTGAATAACCTCAACTTATTTTTGCATAAGTTGGGTTTGGAAAGGTTTGAGTATTCTCTACAATTTTGTATTCAAAGATTTTTAATCAGAGGTCATTAAGGCTCTGTTTGAAGAGACTTATTTTCACCGGTTTAAGGTCTGATTCATGCGGTCGTAACCGCTTGACCGGTGAAAATAAGTCCCTCCAAACGGAGCCTAAGATGCTTGAATTAATTCCACAACACAATTAGATAATTTCCTTAATAAAGCTATTAAAAGATCCTAATGATGATATGCAGCTAGGATTATGTAGTGTTGAATGAAGAAATAACCTTGAGATTACATGAGACGTGTAACACCTCCCTTGTAATGACCATATAATATGAGTCCGGCCGAAGTTCCACAACATATCAATGCAACAGACTTGGTATTAGAAAAAAGATATAAAAACACTACCCATCTCAAAACTCATGATTAAACAACAAAAATACTAGAACAAGACTAGAAGCTTTCCACAAAAGCATATGAGTCAACTGGCCCTATAATCTTACATCACCAAAATGTCCAAAATCAACATACAACACATCATATGTAACATCCCAATTTGAACTAGGCCCCCTATGAGGGTTTTGTGTCACCGGGAGTTGACTCGGACCCGGTAGAGGCCTTAGGACTTTGATGAGGTCACGACTGAGTCATGGTCAATATGATGCATGACGACAAGTTATGAAATATTTATTGGGAGAAATATCAAGTCACAGGCGTGACTTGATCAAAATGCCGCCATGATGATTGTCAGGTGTATCACACGATGATATCGTCAAGTAAAGGCAAAAAACATCATGTTAGGATGAGTATAGCTATCGCCCGGTGATAATAGTTATCTTCAGCGATATCTCTCACAACCATATTTAACTCTCAAAACGATATATCAACTTGTCAAAAAGATCCAAAAGATATTTTTACTTGTCAAAACGATCTCAACGATATTTTGGCTTGTCAAAACGTTCTCAATGATATTTTGGCTGGTCAAAACAATCTCAACGATATTTGACTTGTCAAAACGTTCTTAACAATATTTTGACTTGACAATAGTCTTCCATGCCATTTTTAGGTACCGTCTATTCAGATTCAGACTTTTGGCTCAACATGAAAGTTGTATCTCTTAGAAATACCTTTCCAACGACTAGTGTTACGTTTTCTGGGGAGCTCTTTAGCTCCCATAAATCCATTTTTAGTAAACAGTGTCAAAATGATCTTAACAATTTTTGACAGCAGTCTTCCATGCCATTTTTAGGTGCTGTCTGTTCGGATGCAGACTATGGGTTCAACATAAAAGTTATAGAGCTTGCAAATACCTTTTCAACGAGTGGTGACATGTTTTCTTGGGAGCTTTATAGCTCCTATAAATCCATTTTTAGTAAACACTGTCAATACAATCTCAATAATTTTTGACAGCAGTCTTCCACGCCAGTTTTAGGTGCTGTCCATTCGTATTCAGACTTTGAGCTCAACATGAAAGTTGTAGTACTTATATCTTTTAAATAAGTGGCTGGAAATTTTCTGCAGAGCTATGTAGCTCCCAAAAATCCATTTTTAGTAAACAACGTCAAAATGATCAAAATGATCTCAACGATTTTTGACAGTAGTCTTCCATGCCATGTTTAGGTGTCGTCCATGCATATTCAGACTTTGGGCTCAACATGAAAGTTGTAACCCTTGGAAATGCCTTTCAAATGAGGGGTGACATATTTTCTAGGGAGCTATATAGCTCCTAAAAATTCATTTTTAGTAAACAGTGTCAAAACGATATTTTGACCTCAACTCCAGCATTTAACTGATCGTGACACAACATGACCCCTTTTTCTGCCCATGCCTGTGCCCATGCCTTATCTTCCTCATTTCAAGGCTAGTGTTGAAATTTTGGTCCTATAGGAGGGTGACACATGACTCAAGTTGTCTAGTCCAAAGTATGATAACTATTTTCTCATTAATTTCTAGTCTTGTCAACCACCCTTCTTCCTCTCACCTCTGGCCCTTGACTTTGAGCTTCATTCCTCATCCGAAAGTGGAACTCTTATTTTTCACCACCTAAGAGCCGAGACCAGTAATATACTTGGAAGAAGCAAGCTCGGAGCAAGATCACCGGAGTCCACCGCCACCATGCTGCCAAGAAGACAAACCCGATCCATGACCGTAAATCAGGTGACTTCCTCCCCTCTCCCTTGATGCTAGATCTTAGATCTGAATTTAGGATAGATATTGGGCTCAAGAGAGCTTGATTATGAGATTCATGGAGATTCATAGGAAGAAACCACACTAGAACTTTTGTTCTAGGGCGTCGTTCGCCGTGTTAATAACTTCAATCATTTTCTCTATTCAATACGAAGAGATAAGACTTTATCTCGTGAAGATTGATGGTCTATTGAGGGAGTATCAGGAGAGAGAAGGCTGGATTCATCTTGTAGGTTGGCTGGAGAAAGAAGATGAACAAATCTTGTTAGATCTGCTTCAAGATCCGCTCAAGATCTGCTATTTATTTAATGACAGAATCTGTTTTGTGTGCGCAGCTGGGTTCAAAACACTTTTCAGGCATGATCCAGCCAGATTTAGGTCTCGTGCTCAACATGAAAGTTGTAGTTCTCAAAAAATTCTTTAATACAGTGGTTGTGTGTTTTATGGGGAGCCCAATAGCTCCCTATAATCCAAATTGAATTTGTTGTCCAGAAATCAATAATGTTTAAAACATGATAGATTTTGTCCAGATTTGTCCAGATTTGCACAGCCAGATTTTAGGCATGATAGACATAGATCTGAACTTCGGGCTCAACACAAAAGTTATGGCCCTTGGAATTACCTTTTATAAATGGTGTGAATCATCAATTTTGGTGTACTATAGCACTCAGAAATCTAGTTTTAGTAAACTGCGACACACACGTACAATGTTTTGAAGTTTTACTGATTTATCTCATTTTTTCTAGTAAAATGTTCATGTGATTTGGAAGTTAGCTGTTTGATGATGTTTTGATCAACCCTTCAAGTTTCAGTATTTTTGGATGAGTATTTGCTGAGAATTTGTTAATAAATTATTGTACCATAAATATTTATTGTCATCTGAATGGGCTAAAACTTGTGGGAATATTCAAAATAATAACTACAAGAAATAGTAGGAAATTCAGAGGTTCTGGTTTTGAATTGACTCATGTATTAAATATTTTGTCATAAATTATTACGATTGAAGTGAGGTATGTTGAAGTAAATAGACTTGGGTTTTGATTATGATCAATGATATTAATATTGTGTTAGTCTGATGTTGATGACGACAGATCAAAATATTGGGGCATCTTATGCTAATGATCTCATCATGTTGATTAGCTACAAAAGTAGTCCTATAGGATCATATAGAGTAATTTCTTGACTTACACATTCCACTATGTTAGAGTTACGATAACTCACTACGGGTAGCGGTGATAGTTTGGTGTAGATTATAGGATATGATTATATCCTTGGGTACTGATTAGCACCGGTTAAACTTATAAAACATTGAATTGGATAAGGACTTGGTTGAAGTCCTTGAGTGCTTGCTAGCACATCTTGGTTGTTAGAAAGTAGCGAAAAGAAGCGAAAAGTAGAGAACAAGCGGATAAGCTTTTGAATAATTGAAACTTTATTATCCAAAAAAGGTATCTATTACAATGGTATGCCCTCCTTTATATAGAATGAAGGAGAGATGAGAGAATACAAATAAGAGATGTGGGACTAAAATTTACAGGACTAAGCGGACTATACAAAACAAACCGCACAAGCCGCGCGGTTAGATAGCAGGGCTAACCGCACGGCTACCACCAGAGAGGAAGAGAGACCGCCAGAGTAGACCGCCAGACCGCCCGGCCTCAAAGCCGGCTGAGACAAACCGCCAGACCGCGCGGTCTTCAACCCGCCAAGACAAACCGCCAGACCGCCCGGTCACCAACTTCAACACTCCCCCTCAAGCTGGAGCATATATATCGATCATGCCCAGCTTGTCGCAGATGTGGAAAAAGGAAGCGGACACCGGCTTGGTGAAGACATCTGCCAACTCGTTGTCGGAAGTAACAAATGGAGTGCAAATCTGTTTCTTCAATATTTCTTCCCGAATAAAATGACAGTCGACTTCTATGTGTTTCGTTCTCTCATGAAAGACCGGATTTTTTGGAAATGTGTATCGCGGCCTTATTGTCACAGAACATAGGAAGAGGATAGTTGTAGACCTCTCCTAAGTCAAGCATGAGAGCCCGCAACCACTTCAACTCACATGTAGTCGATGCCATGCTGCGATATTCCGCCTCTGCACTGGACCTGGAAACGACAGACTGTTTCTTGCTCTTCCAACTCACAAGATTGCCTCCAACAAATGTGCAGAAACCTGAAGTCGATTTGCGGTCCCCTTTGTCATCCGCATAACTTGAATCAGAGTACGCTTCAACCCTAAGGTGACCATTGTTCTGAAATAAGAGTCCTTTCCCTGGAGCAGCTTTAATATATTCTAATATCCTCAGAGCAGATTGTAGATGACACTCCCTCGGAGCTTGCATGAACTGGCTCACCTTGCCAACAGCATAAGAGATGTCGGGTCTGGTTACCGTGAGATATATGAGCTTGCCCACCAGATGCCGGTATCTCGTAGGATCGGAGAGAAGAGGTGAGTCATCTGTCCAAGTTTTGTCTTCTCCAACAGCCATAGGACAACGTGCAGGTTTAGCACCAGTCAGTCCTGCCTCCTTTAAAAGATCAAGAGCATACTTCCGTTGTGAAAGGACCATGGAGTTGGGCTTTCTAGAGATTTCAATGCCCAGAAAGTATTTCGGGGAGCCCATATCCTTTGTGACCAGATGTTGACGAAGGTGTTTCTTGGTCATCAATATCCCATCCTGGTCATCGCCAGTAAGAAGAATGTCATCAACATAAACCGCAAGAACAACAAGACCAGAGGCGGTTTTCCGAACAAACAAGGAGTGATCTGCTGAGCTTCTTGTAAAACCAATGGCCGCAACAATGCCACTGAACTTGTCAAACCAGGCACAAGGACTCTGTTTGAGGCCATAGATAGCCTTCTTTAGCCGGCATACCCGTGTCTCCCCCTGAGCAACATACCCAGGAGGTTGCTCCATGTAAACATCCTCCTGCAGATCACCATAGAGGAAGGCATTCTTAACATCTAGCTGCGAGATGGGCCAATCCCTGTTGACAGCCACAGAGAGAAGAACCCGAATAGTGCTGAGACGGGCCACAGGAGAGAAAGTGTCAAAGTAATCAATCCCATAAGTTTGGGTAAAACCCTTGGCAACCAGGCGAGCCTTATAACGATCCACACTGCCATCCGGTAGAAACTTCACCACGAAGACCCAGCGACAGCCAACAACATCGGTGCCGAAGGGAGGAGGAACAAGGGTCCAGGTGCCCCGTTCAGTTAGAGTAGCAATCTCCTCATCCATGGCAACTTTCCAATGAGGAATAGTAAGGGCCTCCTGGTAGGAACGGGGGGGGTGGCAGTGGCCGAGATAGCCAGTGCAAAAGCTCGGCGAGTAGGGGTAAGACGATCATAGGAAACAACTGCAGCAAGTGGGTGTTGGGTACAGGCCCAAACTCCTTTGCGAAGAGCAATCGGGAGATCCAGGTCAGCAGGTGCCTCAGGCCCGAACCCCTGATCTGCCTGATGCTCCAGGTCAGCAGGTGCCTCAGTATCCGGCGTATCCGTGGTGGAAAGAGCTGGCCCGGGAGGAGAGAGAGATGGCAGCGGAGTGGAGGGAGAAAGCGGAGTAGAGGGGGGAGATGATGAGGATGGGGAAGACGGTGGAGTGGGTGGAGAGGGCGGAACAGCAGTGGGAGCAGAGGGAATGGATGGGTTGGTATGAGAAGTAGGAGTAGGAGGAGGAGAAGAGGAAGCGGGAGAGAAGTAAGAGGCATTGGCAAAGAAGGTGACATCCGCAGAGACAAATTGCTTGCGGGTAACAGGGTCAAAGCAGCAATATCCTTTCTGAGTGGGAGAGTAGCCCAGAAAGACACATTTGGTGGCACGTGGTGAGAGTTTGTCACGGGTGGCAGCGGGAGAGTGCACAAAAGCGGTGCACCCAAAGATGTGTAGAGGAAGAGGAAAGAGATCCTTGTCTGGATAAAGAATGGAGAAGGGGGTAGCACCGTGGAGAACTGTGGAGGGAAGGCGATTGATGAGATAGCAGGCGAGGAGGACAGCATATCCCCAATAGGAGCGAGGAACATGCATTTGAGTCATCATAGTGCGAGCGACATCAAGAAGGTGACGGTTTTTGCGTTCCGCCACCCCATTTTGTTGGGAGGTGTAGACACAACATGTTTGACGAATAACACCATGGTGAAGACAAAAGGAGGAGAAGTCGTGGCTAAGATACTCCTTAGCATTGTCAGAACGAAGGAGTTTAATAGACGTATCAAACTGAGTCTTAACCATAGAATAAAAGGAGGTCCAAACAGAGAACAGCTCGGAGCGATCTTTGAGAAGATATACCCACGTACATCGAGAGAAATCATCAATGAAGGTGACAAAATAGGAACTACCCCGACCGATGGTGAGGTTAGGAGCGGGTCCCCATATGTCAGAGTGAACGAGGTCGAACGGACGGGAAGAGCCTCGACTTTGCGTTGGGGGAAGGATGAGCGGTGATGTTTGCCAAGTTGACATGCATCACAGTTTAGAGGAGGATGATGAGGAGGGAGGTGCGGGAAGAGCTGGCGGAGAATTCGGGGAGGAGCATGTCCAAGGCGAAGATGCCATTGGAGAAGATCTGTAGAGGAGGAGGAGAAGGCGGAGAAAGCAGAAACGTTGTCGAGGAAGTAGAGGCCACCACTCTCAGTCCCGGTAGCAATCGTCCGTTGGGAATCCGGATCCTGAAAAGTACAAGAGCTAGGGGTGAATATGACAGAACACCTTAGTTGCTTGCATAAAGAAGTAACCGATAAAAAGTTGCACGGAAACTTGGGCACATAGAAGGTATCAGCCAGGCAGAGAGAGGGAGTGACTTGAACCATGCCCGTCCCATGGACCGGGGAGGGAGATCCATCAGCAACAATGACCGGGGGCAACTGAGCATGTGTGTCCAGAAGAGAGAAATATTGAGGATTGCCTGTCATATGATTGGTTGCACCAGAGTCGATGAGCCATCTGCCGTGAGTAACAACATGAGCACTACCAGAAGAGGTGACCACGGAGGCGGACAGGCCTGAGGAGGGAAAAGCCATGGAGGCAAGAGAGGAGCAGGCCGCGACGATAAGAACAAGCCGCAAGAAGAGAAAAGAGCACCAAGCCGGGCGAACAGCAACAGGTCGGGCGGCTAGGAAGGCCGCTACCAAGAAGCAGAGCAAAGCAGAGGGAAAGAAGTCGCACGGCTTGAAAAAGTCGGGCGAACAGAGGAGAACAGGTCGCACGGCAAAAGATGAGGCCGGCGCGACTAGCAAGCAGGAACGGGTAGAGGGGAATAACAAGTAGCGCGAACAGCAGCGGCTAGCAAGAGGTCAAAGGCACAGCGGGGAAGAGGTCGCGCAGACTGAAAAGGCCGAGCGAACAGAAGAGAGGAGAAGGGCAGGTGACCGCGACCAAGATGCGGGTGAGAAAGGAACAACCCGCACGGTCAGGCAGAGCACAACAGCAAACCGCGAGTATAGGGGCAAGCAGAGATGGGGAAAGCAGAAGCGGACAGGGAGAAGAAGTCCGCAGCGGGTAGACACAAGTCGCAAAGACTAGGAGATGCAAGAAAGAGCAAGGAGCGCGGCGACAAGGAAACAGGTCGCTGCGAACAGGCACTAGGAGAAGAGAACAAGAAGCAAGTCGCGCGAACAGAGCAGCGGACAAAAACAAGCCGCGCGGACAGAAGAGAAGGCAAGCCGCGAACAAGTCGCAGAACGCGGAAAACAAGCCGCGAACAACAGAGAGCGCACAGAATCAGGAGGAAATGACCGTGTGCTCTGATACCATGTTAGAAAGTAGCGAAAAGAAGCGAAAAGTAGAGAACAAGCGGATAAGCTTTTGAATAATTGAAACTTTATTATCCAAAAAAGGTATCTATTACAATGGTATACCCTCCTTTATATAGAATGGAGGAGAGATGAGAGAATACAAATAAGAGATGTGGGACTAAAATTTACAGGACTAAGCGGACTATACAAAACAAACCGCACAAGCCGCGCGGTTAGATAGCAGGGCTAACCGCACGGCTACCACCAGAGAGGAAGAGAGACCGCCAGAGTAGACCGCCAGACCGCCCGGCCTCAAAGCCGGCTGAGACAAACCGCCAGACCGCGCGGTCTTCAACCCGCCAAGACAAACCGCCAGACCGCCCGGTCACCAACTTCAACATTGGTCATGGGAATTACATGTGTGTATAGTTGATACACAATTGAATAATGATCCTAGTGAGAGGATTACTTGTGGAGGGTCTACGGCCTTGGCATTCATCACATCGACAGAAGCTGACAGATAGACTTTGTCCAGTTGGGTTGGGCTCTTGGGTGCTTACTTCCCATAGAACCCTTATGTGCCATAGGTCGGTTGGGCTGGGCTCTTTAGCGTTTAATAGAAACCACCGTTTCCCAGCTTTTAATTGCCAAACACAACTTATTGCTGAAAGAGCTTAGCTTATCTGCTGCACCAGAGCAGATAAGCTGCGCCAAGCGGCGCCTAAAGCAGTGTCCGCACGATGTTGTGGACTGATGGCGGTATCCATAGTGTCCGCAGGTATGGTGGACAGCTCTTGTCCCAGCCTTATGGCGACAAGGTCGATTGGCTTTCTATCCGGCCTTGGTGGTGCGACCTTGGCGGTCTGGATATCTGGCCTAGTCGCAGAAATAGAGGCGGATTGGATTCGTGTCTGCGCCTCTGCAGATATGCTTTGTGCTCGCCGCGAGATGGGTGGTGTCCCTATCGGCTAGAGCGGTGATCACACTCCTCTCCACGCCTATAAATAGGACCCCCTGTCACGTCAACAGTACACCCAAATGAACAAACATGCAGATAACGCTAAGAAGTCAGGGAATTGGTTCTGACTTTGGTCAGGGATCAGTGCGGACTCTGCAGTTACAATCGGCGGTTAGCAACATGTCGCGGCTTGCGACCAGACAGTCTTCTCTTCTGCAATTGTTTCCCAGTTCAATAAAGCTGCCCGCTTCTAGCGGTATGTTTAGTTTGCAGTAGTTGTTCGCGGATAATCTGGCGTCTAGGTGACCTCGCGGTTAGGCGGCTAGCAGATTGCAGACAGAGTTCTTCAGCATTAGAATAACGGGGTGTCCGCGCGTCTAGGTTACAGTCTGGCGATTTAGCGGATTCAGCGGACTCCATAGTACATCTCGCAGAGTTGACAGTTACTCTTTGAGTTCGCGCAACAAGATTTTGCTTTCTTGTTTTTTGCTTCCATCAGGTACATTGGCGATTCATGTCTCGCCATTTATTCCTCTCACTGTAAAGATTTTCGATAGTAAAAGATTTACTTACTCTCCTAGTTGCATATGGTTTACTTGGCTTGATTTTGGTTGAGTGTTCCTGCGCCTGGTTTCCCATTTTCGCAGTTCATAAATTTTTACATGGTATCAGAGGGAATAGAGGTTTGAGCAGTGATCAACCGTCAAACTTGCTTTTTTGCTTTTAAAAGTCTAGTAGACTAGTGTTAGTGCAATGGAAGGAGGATTCACAAGAGGTCTTGGAATCGAGCTCTTAACATTGACCAACTTCAAGAAGTGGAGGTCATGTGTGGAGAGCTATCTTCTGGATGAGAAATTTTGTGAGGTCGTCTATAAAGACGAGAGGCAAGAATTTACTGCTGCCACTGAGAATGCTGAAGCGATGAGAGTTTGCAGGAAGACAAACACTAAGACGGTGTTTACTCTTAAGCGGGCTATCTCACCGGAACTCTTCGACCACATCATTGGATGTCGGTTAGCTGCGGAGATTTGAGCTTCCCTTTATGGGTTGTTCAATAGGAAGAATGTAGTGTGACTACAATTCCTGGAGAATGAGTTGGCGAGAGCCACTCAGGGAGATCTGTCCATCTCAACGTTCTTCTTGAAGATGAAGAACTTGTGTGCTAAAATTTTAGCATTGGACCCTAATGAGCCGATTTCAGAAGCAAAGTTGAAGAGACACATAATTCACGGATTGCAGAAGGAGTATGTGACCTTTGTTACTTCTATTTAAGACTGGGCCACTCAGCCGTCATTGCTAGAGCTGGAGAACCTGCTGGATTTGTAGGAAAGCCTAACAAAGCAGATGGCTGGAGTCACTATCTCTGAAGGAGGCAGTGAGGTGCTCTTCTCAGGGAAGAAGAAGAGATGGGACAAGAAGAAGAAGTCTGTTGCTGGTGATGGACCTTCAACTTATTATCAACAAGAGAGGAGTGTTGCTCCTAAGCGAGATTGGAAGAAGAAGGAAGAGCTAAGATGCTATAGATGCAACCAATCAGGTCACTTCAAGAAGTACTGTAAGGTGAAGTTGCAACCAGGTCACATTGCAGATAAAAAGGGAGATGGTTCCAGTACTGAGGAAGCAGGATGAGGGAATGCATTTACGATGGGCATCTGTGTCCATGCTTTGTCCACCATCGACAACCAAGATGACTGGATCATGGACTCAGGGTGTGGTCACCACCTCACTGAGGATGAGTCGAAGTTCTCTTCTCTACAAACGTTCTCAGGTAACGAAGCTATCATAATAGTTGATGATACTATTCATGTAGTCGAGTAGGAGGGCATAGTTTCTTTAGGCAGTGATAAGGGTCCACTCACCTCGAGGAGTGTCTATCACATGCCAGGCATGAAGAAGAACCTCTTCTCAGTGACCAATGCAGTGGACATGGGCTATCACGTTCTGTTAGACCTGAAAGAAGTGAAGTTTCTCTGTAACATGTCAGCAGTGAAGGCTGACATTGCTCATGTAGGGAGAAGGATAAAGTACTTGCTTGTGTTATCAAAAAGTTTCTATGTTGATCGGATGGGGGGCAACTATAGTGCTGCTATCTGACACGAGAGACTGAGACATGTCGGAATGGACAAGTTGAAAGTCATGGCAGTAAGGAGCCTTATAAAAGGCTTGCCTAAGTTATCATACTTTGGCGATGGTCAGGTCTGCGCGAGGTGTCAATATGGAAAGACTCACCGCCTTCCGTTTGACATGACGCAAACTAGGTGCAAAGCACCATTGGAGTGTATCCATGGTGATCTGATGGGACCGACCGTCACCACCAATCTTGGAGGCAGCAGATACATGTTGTACAACCCGTATTCATCGAGGATGAGTCCTACCACAGCCAGGTCAGCAGAAGTCAAGGTCAACAAGTCAAGACAGAAGTCAAAGTTAGTGTGCATGACCGCGGAAGGCCTGAGCGAGTATTACGAGCTCCCCTCGCATACTCGCCAGGTAAGCGACTAGGCGAGATACTCGCCCAGCCCGTGCAAGTTCCCCTGGAAGTCGCCTAGTCGCTAGGGTTTGGGGTATAAATATGACCCCCCCTCCTTGGATTTCCCTATAAATAGGACCCCAGGGGTATGAGTTGAGACACGCAAAATCCACGGCAGGATACTCGCGAGCTCTCCTTTCAAGATACTAGCCGAGCCTTTGGATTACTTTTCCTTAGAGGCCAGGTCGCGGCCTTGCGAATTAGTCATCAGCTAGTCTCCCTCGTACCTAGTTCGACCATTTATAGTTGAGAAGGGGCTGCTCCTTTGTGCATCTGGGTACGTGGTGGGACCTTCCTACCACAAAATCTGAGGTCCTGTTTGCCTTCATTTTTCATCCTAGTCATCCTAGTCGTCTGACCTTACCTCTGAGCCGGTAACCTTAGGCGGTGTTGGTCCGAATTTTGAGGTTGGGAATTTTCCTGGCGTCAACACTTGGTGCGGTGAGCGTGGATCGCAGCCAAGGAGGAAAGTTTGGTGTTTTAGTAAGATGACCAATGGTGGAGAGCATGGGGAGTTGGCCGGTAACTCGGCGAGAGTTGGCCGGTAACTCGGCGGGAGTTGGTGATCTCGTGCGAGGAGGCGAGTTCGTGACGTTTGCTGCATTCGAGGAGTTCGCGAAGAGGATTGAGAAGATCATCCTCGCCGGGTTTTCTCATCGCACCGATGTCACGAAGACATCCCCTTGTCGCGTGACACCACTGGATGAGGAAGCGCCGCCGAGGCGAGCTGGGAAAGAGCCCGCTTGGGTAAGAGAAGAGCGACCAATGCAGTCGCGGCACCATCCGACGGGCAGCCAAGGGGTCCGTTTTCGGGATCCGATGTCACCGGCGAGATACCGTGATACTCGCCAATGGAGCGAGTATGATGTCTCCAGCGAGGATGAAACTCGTCACCGCTAGGGAGGGAGGAACCCCTTCTGTGACGAGATCCTCGCCGCCCCCGTTCCAGATGGGTTCAGAGAGCCCGTTCTCACCTACTACTCTGGCAGGGATGACCCTATCAGGCATCTTTAGTGATTTGAAGACGTCGTCTCCATCCGTAACATGTCTGACACATTCAAGTGCCGGTTCTTCTCCATCACCCTCAAAGGCAATGCAAGAGATTGGTTTCACCAACTGCCAACAGGTTCTGTCTACTGTTTCTCTGATCTACGTCGGGGCCTCATGGCGAGGTTCGCGACATCCAAGAAGAGGAAAAAGGAGGCAGCATCCCTCTTCAAGATTACTCAAGGGAAGCATGAGAGCTTAGGCCATTACATTGACCATTTTTAGGAAGAGATCTTGGAGGTCGAGGAGGTGGATAGCTTCACTTTGATGGTGGCCATGAAATTCGGGTTGAAGCAGTGTCTGTTCAGCATGGAGATGTGGTCCAATCCCCCGAGGTCTTTTGAGGAGATGATAGAGAAGGAGAATACCTTCATTCGAGGAGAGGAGAAGAACAAAGATTTCTTGGCACGACTGGATGGAGATGATTCGATGGATAGGGGGAGAATAGAACCTTCGTGGGAAAAGTCTAGGAGGACGCCAAAGAGGCAGGTCGAGAGGAGGAAGGAGGAGCCGAGAAGAAGAGAGGAAAGGAGGATGAGAGAAGAACCCAGGAGGGTCAAGGAAAGAAGGCAGGAGAGGCCTCGAAGGCAAGAGGAGACAAGGCCGACGGAGGCCCAGACAAGGAGAGGGGGAGATAGGTGATTCCAATATCCCGAGAATCGTCCCCAGTGGAGGCCACCAGTGAGACATCATTTCCAAGAGGAGAGGAGGAATGACAACCGACATGAGGGAGGCCGAGGAGAAGGAAGAAGGGAGGCAATGACCATTGCCCGTCAAGACAACAAGCGTCGCCGGAGGGAGCAACAAGCAATGCGTCAGGAGGCGGAGATTCCCCTCTACTGTGACATCCATCAAGTAGAGGGGCATGGGACATTGGCTTGCCCGGAGTTCTGGGAAGCGAGGAGGAGATTGGAAGCATGAGTAGCAGAGAGGGAGCAGCAGAGGCAGGAGGCCCCGGTGGGGTAAGTGGCATTCCAAGCTCAGGTGAGGAGGAGGAATGAAGATCATGTCGACCTGGGAGGTCGTGGAGAGGTGATACATGTCCCAGGAGGTGGACATGTAAGGGTAATCAACGGAGGAGCCGGGATAGGAGCTTCCCGTAAGAGGAGCCTCCATCAAATCTATAAGAAGAACATCGCCTCGATGTTGTAGAATTCACCGCCATTAGAAGAGATTACCTTCTCAGAGGACATGCTGGGGAATGAGAACCCCTTCCACGACTCCATAGTAATTCAAGTTGCCATCTAAGATTTCACCGTCGACCGAATTCTCGCGGATAACAGTAGCTCGGTGAACGTAATATTCAAGAGAACTTTCGCCGAGCTTCAAGTGGAAGCATCTCGGGTCTAGGATGCAGATGGACCCCACTTTGGCTTCTCAGGCGAGAAGAAAGAGGTGGAAGGGGCAGCGGAACTTATGGATACTCTCGGCGGGACTTCGATCCGATGCCGCTTTGTCATCGTCGCTGCGCCGAGCGGATACAACGCTATCTTCGGGAGGCCCCTCATCAACTATTTCAAGTCCGTTCCATTGTCATATCATCAGTACTTGAAGTACTACCAGGGGGATGTCCAGATCAGGATCAGGGGAGATCCCAAGGACCCCAAGGAGTGCTACCTGAATGCCGTCAGTACCATCAGCTGGATGGGTGACGCAAAGTGGTTGGAGGAGCTGCTCGAAAAGGAGAAGGGATTGTGTGCTACTGAGGAGGTGGAGGAGGTGGAAGTGATCGCTCAAGGAGGAGAGCCTGGTCTGCTGAAGGTTGGAGGATCCCTACCATTGGAGGGGAAGATAGAGACGGCCGCTTGCCTACAGGACAACGTCAACGTTTTCGCTTGGAGCGCCGCTGAGATGCCAGGGGTTGACGCCGATGTTGCCTGCCATCGCCTCAACCTAGATCCCGCGGTGGCTCCAATCTGTCAAATGCAGAGGAAGAGCGCTACCATGCTGGCTGGACCGATCAGGGAGGAAGTGGAGTAGCTGCTGAAGGCGGGTTTTGTTTCGGAGATCCACTATCCAGACTTGGTCTCCAATATTGTAATGGTGAAGAAGCCCGGAGGGGGCTGACGTCTTTGTATTGATTTTTCTATGCTGAATAAAGCTTGCCTGAAGGATTGCTACCCATTGCCTCAAATCGACGTGCTAGTTGATTCCGCCGTCGGGTTTCCTGTGATGAGTTTTCTTGATGCTTTTTCAGGGTATCACCAGACCCGGATGCATCCCTCGGACTGCCGTGACGTCTCCTTCATAACCATCGATGGCTGCTATAGTCACAAAATGACGCCCTTCAGGCTCAAAAATGTAGGCGTGATTTACGAGGGAATGATGGATCAAATCTTCAAGTATCAGAAGGGGCAAAACTTGGAAGTCTATGTGGACGATCTCCTTATCAATAGAAAAAGCGTTACAGAGCACATAACAGATCTGGTGGAGACCTTCGCTACCATAAGGAAGTATAAGATGCAACTCAACCCGGCCAAGTGCATCTTCGGTGCAGGAAGAGGGAAGTTCTTAGGTCACCTCCTCACTCCCAAGGGGGGTGGAACCTAATCTGGACAAAGTGAAGGCCATTTTGGAGATGGCATCCCCAAGAGATCCCAAAGAGTTCCAAAGGTTGACGGGAAGGCTGGCAGGCCTTAGTCATTTTTATCCAAGACAGGATAGAAGTGCTCTCCATTCTTCAGGACTCTTCGGGGAAATCAGAAGTTCGAGTGGACCGCGGAGTGTGAGGAGGCCTTCAGAAAGCTCAAGCAATAGATAACTCAAGCTCCTCTCCTCCAAGGCCCGCGAGGAAATGAAGACCTCTTGCTCTACTTGGGAGTAGGAGCAGAGGCGTTTAACTTGGTGTTGGTCCGGGAGTAAGGCAAGAAGCAACTCCCTGTCTACTATGTGAGTAGAGTGCTGTGACAGATGGAAACGAGATATCTTATTTTGGAGAAGTTGCTGTTTGCTTTGGTAGTTTCGGCTCAGAGGCTCCGTCCTTATTTTCAGGCTCATTCCATCAGGGTCGTCTCCGATCACCCTCTGCGTAGTATCCTGGATGGGGTGGAGCACTCAGGTAGGTTGGCAAGATGGGCGGTGGAGCTTAGCGAGTTTGACATTTCTTACTCTCTAAGGGTAGCGATCATGACGCATGCAGTGGAAGATTTCCTGGCTGACTTCTCAGCCGAGGTGAAAGGAGATGAAGGCTCTTCAAGCCCAGTATCTTGGAGGATGTTTGTGGACGGGGATTCAGGCATGTATTCCCAAAAGTTTGGTGTCTCCAGCCTCTGTCCAAGACATCGGTGTTCGACACCGCCTCCCATACAAAGCTTCGTATGGCGCCATCTTTATACTTGCTTGATAATTGTTGTTATAAGCGAACTCTACCATGAAGAGGTGATCCTCCCACTTCTTCCCGAAGTCAAGAATACACATCCTCAGCATACCCTCCATAGTACGGTTCGTTCTTTTAGTTTGCCCGTCAGTTTGAGGATGGAAAGCCGTACTGAACTTGAGCTTCGTGCCCAAACTCTTCTGAACCAACCTCTAGTCCTTGGACGTGAAACGTCCATTGCAATCACTAACTATACTATTAGGAATCTCATGTAGTCACACAATGTTGCGAACATACAACTCTACCAGCTTCTCCATGCTGTCCTCCTTCCGATTTGGGATGAAGTGAGCCACTTTGGTTAAGCGATCCAGAGTCACCCAAATCGCATTGTTACCCTGCTGCGATCTAGGTAACCCATGTACAAAGTCCATGGAGATGTCATCAAATTTCCACTCAGGAATAGGAAGAGGCTTTAGGAACCCGCCCAGCTTCTAACACTCGGCCTTCACCAAGGCACAAGTTTGGCACCGATTTATGTACAAAGCTATGTCCCGCTTCTGTCCAGGCCACCAAAAAGATTTCTTCATATCCAAGTACATCTTTGTACTGCCCGGGTGAATGGAGTACTTTGTGAAGTGAGCCTCAAACATCAACTCCTCACGGAGCTTGCTAAACTGCGGTACACAGATCCTTCCGTCCTTCCTCAGAATCCCATCAATTATCTCCCAGGTTCTACTCTCGTACTTTTGAGCTTCCACCACGAATGACTGGAACTCATCATCCAAACGGGTCGCTTCTCGAATAAGATCAGATAAATCATTCTGCATTTCAATCTAATTCAACCGAGCCATGCTAGACTCGCCCCTTGCTATGCACTCCAAGCCGAGGGACTCTTAGTCCAGCACCAACCGCTCATCATGAGCTTCGATCCAATTCCCTTGCCTAGAGTATTTTCTACTCAAGACATCTGCCACCACATTGGCTTTGCCTGCCGTATACTGAATCGCCACCTCGTAGTCTCCAAGGAACTCGACCCACCCGCGCTGCCGCATATTCAAGTCCTTCTGATCTAGGAGATACTTCAGGCTTTTGTGATCCGTGAAGATCTCAACCTTTGCACCATAAACATAGTGCCGCCACAATTTCAACGCAAAGATTATCGCCGCCAATTCCAAGTCATGGACGGGGTAATTCCTCTCATGAGGCTTCAGCTGCCTAGACCCAAAGGCTATCACACTGCCATGTTGCACCAAAACACAACCCAAACTGCATCCCGATGCGTCACTGAAAATTTGAAATCCTTCGGTCCCTTTCGGTAGATTTAGGTTTGGAGCTGTCATCCGCCTTTCCTTCAGTGTCTCAAATGCCTGATTGCACTCCTAAGTCCACACAAACTTCTGGTCCTTACGAGTCAGTGATGTGAGGGGTAGAGCTATCCGCGAAAAGTTTTTTACGAACCTTCTATAGTACCCGGCTAGCCCAAGAAAACTTAGGACTTCCGCCACGGTTCTCAAAGTTGGCCAATATCTGTCGACTTCCACTTTTGTTAGATCTAATGCCACCCCATCCCCACTAATCACATGACCCAAAAATGCCACCTTCTCAAACCAGAACTCGCACTTCGAGAACTTTGCATAAAGCTGGTTCTCTCTCAACACTTGCAAGACTATTCTCAAGTGAGTCTCATGATCCACCTCCGATTTGGAGTAAACTAAAATGTCGTCAATAAAGAAAACTACAAAAGAGTCCAAGTATTCCCAAAATACTCGATTCATCAAATCCATGAATACGGATGGTGCGTTCGTGAGCCCGAACGGCATCACCGAGAAGTCAAAGTGACCATACATCGCACCAAACGTTGTCTTGGGTATGTCCTCGTCTCGAATATGCAACTAATAGTATCCTGACTTCAAGTCCAACTTTGAATACACCACCGACCCCACCAACTGGTCGTACAGGTCGTCTATTTGAGGAATCACATACCTTTTCTTGACAGTCAATTTATTCAACTCTCGGTAGTCTATGCACAACCGCATACTACCGTATTTCTTCTTCACGAACAACACAGGCGTGCGCTACGGCGAAGAACTGGGTCTGATATACCCCTACTCCAACAGTTCGTACAACTGTACCTTGAGTTTGGCCAACTCTTTTGGTGTCATCCTAAATGGAGAACGTGACACCAGTCGTGCCTCTGGAACTAACTCAATCGAGAAATCAATCTCCCATCGAGGAGGTGCTCCAGGAAGTTCATCAGGAAACACATCCTCGAACTCTGCCACTACGGGCACTTCCCCAAGTGATAACTTGGAAAGGCAAACTTCCAATAATGCTACAAGAGCTACTCCCCCTGGTTAACTGCCCACACCAACTATATGGCCAAAATCAGGGAACAAGCCACTCCATTAATGCCCTAAAACTTAACTTCTATCTGTCCTGCGCTACTTAGGGTCACCACCTTGGATATGCAATCAATACTGGCCCGCTTCTCTACTAGCCAGCCCATCCCCAATATTACATCAAACTCAACCAACGGTAGGACCGCTGCTATCAACATGAAGTCAACTCCGCCTAGCTCCCAACAAATGCGCTCTTTTGACCCGGTGGTCATGGATGACCCATTGGGCATGCGCACCTTCAGCTCTGCGTCCGCCGAGAACAACTCAACTCCAATTCTCCGGATGAAGCTTTCCGCAAGAAAAGAGTGCGATGCTCCCATATTAAAGAATACCCTAGCGGGGTATCCGGAAACTAACACAAAGCCTAAAATAGAGTCATCAAAAAATAACGGTCTGAAAGTATGAAGTATAAGATTTAATTTAAACTTCCTCACACCTGTCACCACATCGGGTTGGCGGATCGCCTCCTGTTGTCCAAGGTTGTAAGCCCTTGGTTGCACCAGTTGGAACCGAGCAACGCTAGACTCCTCCATCTTTCCTTTCTCTATGGCACTGGGGCCGGAGCGCACAGTCTGCTCCTGCCTTGGCTCCTGCTCAACACATCCTTGAGTACAAAAATGAGTTATGTGCCTCACCTTGCCACAATTAAAGCATGTCAGTGGTCACTTAGAGTGAGACCCTTCGGTCGTACACTTGATTTTCTCACTGGAATTGAATGGGTGAGGCCTTTTCTTCCATCTATTCCCTTCAGACTTCCCTTGGGATTGAGAAGGCTTCCATTCCCCTTGCTTGGGCGTAAAACTCTTACGACGTTGGGTTCGCTCTAGACCACTCTCCAACATCCTGGCAGCCTTAACTAGCTCATTGAAACCAGCTCTCTTCATGGTGATGAGGGGTTGTCTTAGATTCTCCCTCAGCCCCTGGTCGAAGAGGTTATCCCTCCCCTCATCATCTGCCATTGTCGTTCCTGCATAACGTCCCAACCGAATGAACTCCTGTACATACTCGTCCACCATCTTATCCCGCTGCACCAAGTGCAGAAACTACCTTTGGAGGGCCAACCTTGTCGAAATAGGAATGTACTTCTTTAGGAAAGCATTCCCAAACTCTTCCATGGACGGGGTGCGTCCGGGAAACTGGCGGCCGCTATGGCTCACCCACCACAACTTCGCGTCTCCCTCCAACATGAAGGTCGCAAACTCAGATTTCTTTTCCTCTGGTGTCTCTGCCGCCCTCAGAAGCTCTTGCATCCGTGCCCACCAATCCTCCGCATCAGTCGGTGTACCGACTCCCTTGAACGTTGGAGGATGGAAGCTCAAAAATACTTCATCTGTCGGTCTCCATGCCCGACAACCACCCTTTCGGCCAATGACTCTACTCGCATGGCTTCTCCGCCCGACACGGCCGTCGCCACATCCGGGGTACCAGGAGTTACTACCTGAGCAACATGGGTTGCTACTTGAGCTGTCGCTGCAGCTTGGGCTGCCATCATTGCTTCTGCAAGCATGCGATAAAAATCGGCCGGGTTTACACCCATGCCCAAAGGACCCTGAGCAGTAGCGCTTCTCGCTGAAAGCTCTTCTCTTGGTCTCGACGTACCCGCCACGTTGCTTGCACTCTTAAGAAAAGCAAGTTACAAGAAATCAGTCTCTTAATCACGAGACTCAAACATAAGGACACTCATGGTCCTGCATTACTCCTATGTGGATAACTTCTATACGCGATCCGATTACGTTAAATCGACCGTCCTAACTAACCTTGGACGCAACCTGGATCTGATACCAAATTGTAACACCTCCCCTGTAATGACCGTATAATATGGGTCCGGCCGGGGCCCCACAACATACAGACCCCACAACTTTAGCGTTAAAAGATGATATTAACTACCCAATCTCAAAACTCAATATCAAACAATAGCGGAAACAGTAAACAAGACCAGAAGCTATCCACATCTATAAGAGTATCGAAACGACCTTAAGTCCTTACAACAAAAGAGAGTCCAAACACAAATCATAACAACAAACTTCAATGTGCTTAAGCACCCTAGACTACCTCGGCATGCAAGCCGGAAAACTAGAACATCAAACATACAATGCCACCAAAACAGAGCTAGTACGAAACTTGTAGCACTTCATGAGGCTTAGACCTTTTTGGCTGACGAGCTAGCTCCTGCTTGCGATCCTTGCCCTGTAAAAATTGGTGGTAACGTGGGTCAGCAAAGGCTGACCTAAAACTGTGTAACCAACACATCTCCTCCCGGCTGCCCCTAACAGACCCCGGGGTATCCCTCCAACCTGCAAGTCAGGACTTCATGTACCATATACATAAACATGTAAAGCTCTAAAAGAACAGGTTTGGATGTCTCAAACAACAAACACATTTTCTATATTGAGCATATAATAAAAAAGGGGCCTACTATGCCTCATGTATGCAAAACCCGGGCTTCACCCAAGGCACCCTATTGCATATGCAACTAGCACATCATCATAACATCTAGATACTTCCAATTTCCCCATTGCCGTTAAGCCACAAACAAAAGGGTACTGCAATTCCCCTAATGACATACAAGCCGCCACACGAAAATCTTGCCAAGGCCCCACCCGTTCGTGGGCCTTAGACCCGGGCTTGCCTGCAAACTCTAACTTCACGCGTCAGGATTTTGTCTCACACACAAACCGATTCTAAGAACCCTTGCTGGAACCCACCCGCTCGTGGCTTCATTTCTCGGGCTTGTTACATGCTTGGCGTTCTCGTCAGTCTCATAGAAGGGGACTAACCTCGCCGGGACACTCTCCCCACATGACTCGCACGCCACGAGATAGCCAGCCGACCACGGAGACAAAGACGCACCTTAGCACATTACAATTCATAAACATTCCCACCCTAATCCATCATTTATACTGTAATGCCCCCGCGCACCAAGGAAACCATCTACTGCCAATGCGGGACTAACCTTGTCCACCAAGGAAAACATCTATCGCCAATGCAGAGCTAACCTTGTCCGGTTCCGGCTACATGTACTCACTCGAGAAAAGGGGGAAATCACATACATCACAAATGACATATTTGTTGGGTACATTGGAATAAATGTACCTGATTTGAATAAGCCTCACCCTACTCAATGATATACATCAAGGTGTATTTGATGTATTTTGAGTTACCTTGTGCAGGTTAAGTAATTGCAGGGAAAGCTTAAAAGTTTCTAAGTCCATGTGTCGACACCTAGAAGAAAAGTGTCGACACTTAAGAAGACTTGTGTCGACACCCAGAGAAGCAGTGTCGACACTTGGAGTAATTGTGTCGACACCAGGAATGCAGAGTCGACACCAGAAGGAAAGTGTCGACACATACAGGCTGTGTCGACACATAATGAAGAAATGTCCAGAGAAGCTGTGTCGACACTTAAAAGCAGTGTCGACACCCAGAGGAACTTTGTCGACATTAGAAAGTGTCGACATTAGGAGGCTGTGTCGACACTCAGCAAAACTTCAACGAAGTTCAAGTACAAGTGTCGACACTAGGATGCTGTGTTGACACTCAGCAAACTTCAACAGAGTTTAAGTACAAGTGTCGGCATAATGAAGAATGTGTCGACACACAACAAAAGTCTCAACACATGAAGAAAGTGTCGACACTAGGAGGCTGTGTCGACACTCAGCAAATTTCAATGAAGTCTAAGTACAAGTGTTGACACAAAGAAGATGTGTCGACACTCAGTAAAAGTATCAACGCAGAAGGCATGTGTCGACACCAAGAAGATGTGTCGACACTTAACAAGTTCAACACAAGAAGATGTGTCGACACAAAGGAGTTATGTCGACACTTATAAGAAATCAGCTAAGTATCAAAGAAGAAGGACTTATGTCGACACACAGGATCAGTGTCGACACATGTTGAAGAAGCAGTGTCGAGAATCAGATTCTACAACACAATGAGTTATGTCGAACCATGAAGGATAGTGTCGACACTTAGTCTACTTGTGTCGACACTTAGTCTATCAGTGTTGACACTTAAAGACTGACTGTCTCGACACTTTCAGACAGTTACAGAAAATTCAAGAAGTGACTGGATGACTTGACAGCTGCCATTCGAGCCAGTCTATTGCAAGTGTCAGAGCTGTCAGAAAGCTGTTAGAAACCGGATCAGCCGGTCACCATGAAGAAGGCCTATATAAAGGCTTATACCTTCAACAGAAAGAGAAGATGATCGATCAAGCAATTCATTGAAGAATCAATTCAAGTGAAGATCTAAGAAGTTGGAGAGAGAGAGCTCCTTCCAAGAAGACAGCTATTGAACCAGGCTGTGAAGAAAAGTTTCAGATTGAGTTCTGATTCTTAAGTTAGCAGTGATTGAAGATCAGCTGCATAGAGAATCAACCCTACTGTGTTCTAAATTCAAGAAGCTTTGAAGGAAGCCAAGGGAGGTTGATCTCAGCAAAGTTCTTCCAAGAACTCATCAAGAAACCTGTCAACTCTTCTCTCTCATTCTGAGTTGTGGGTATATACATTGTAATTTTAATTTCTTGTAGGATCCTAAGGGATCTGAGTTGTAAGCCTGAAATTATAAAGGCTGAGTGGTAGGGCCTGTGTGCGTGAGTGTAGGAGATACTTTTCTCTGAGTGTAGGCCTTGTTGAAGGCTGAGTGTAGGTCTTTGTGAAGACTGAGTGGTAGGGCAGTGTGCCTGAGTTGTAGGAGTGGGATCACTCTGAGCTGTAGGAACCTATTTGGGGTTTTGAGTGTAAGATCTGAGGATCTGAGGAATAGTGGAGAAGTTGGGCCGAATCTAGTACACTACTAGATAGGCGAAGGGGGAAAGTGGATGTACCCAGACCTTGGGGAACCACTATAAAACTGTGTGTACTCTGTGTGTGTCCGATTCTGTGTATGCTGTTTATAGTTCTGTGAATGCTGTGATTACATCTGCCTAAAAGTTTAAAAAGATTAAGGTGACCTATTCACCCCCCTCTAGGTGATTAGGTACAATTTCTTTCAAGTGGTATCAGAGCTAGGTTCCTCAAAAAGGACATAACAGTCAGAGTAAAAGATCCTGTAGGCAGACTCAGCATAATCAAGAAAATCAAGAAAATGGGTTCAACAGAGAATCACAAAGAACTAGGATCCATGAAGTTGCCAATCTGCAGAAAGGAGATCTTTGACATTTGGAAAGAAAGGGTTAGACTGTTTATGGAAGCCTCTGACCCTAGAATCTATATCATAGTCAAAGAAGGGCCATATGTACCAATGAAAGTATCAGTTCTGGATGCAAATCAGAGAACTCCTAAGGACTTTTCAGAGATGACTAAAGATGAGATTATTCTGGCCACCATGGACAAGAGGGCTCAGAATATAATTGTAAGTGCAATAGATGATGCCACATTCCAGAATTTAATTCACTGTAAAACATCAAAGGAAATGTGAGACACACTAATAGTGTATATGGAGGGCTCTGAAGAAGTTAGACAGGACAGAAAGTCTTTATTAAACCAAGAGTATGAGAGCTTCAGACAAGGAAGGTCTGATAGCATAACTGAGTGCTACAAGAAATTTTATAGGATAGTTAATGAGTTAATGTCCTATGGAAGAGAATTCAACAATTATGAGCTGAATGATAAGTTCTTGAGATCGCTAACCAAAGACTGGGATACCAAAATTTGTGCCATAAGAGAAATGGCCAAATTAGCAGACATTCCTCCTCCAACATTTTTTGGCAAACTGTTATCATATGAGATGCAGTTAATGGTAAGGAAGGAGGAGGAGAAGACTTCCAGAGTTGAGCACAAAAAAAGAACTGTGGCTTTCAAGACAGAAGCCACTAGGAGATATAAAAGTAAGTCTCCATCTCCACCTCCAAAAGTGGCTGAGACTGAGACAGATGAGTCAGAAATGAAAGATATAGTACCTAAACACCTAGAGGGGGGGGTGAATAGGTGACCAAATTCTTTTTTAACTTTTTATGGCAGCAATCAGTTTATAACACAGAATCTAATCTACTTTTGCACAGCAATCACACAGCATTCACAGCAAATCACAGCACACAGAATACACACAGATTTATAGTGGTTCCCCAAGGTTTGGGTACATCCACTTTCCCCCTTCGCCTATCTAGCAGTGTACTAGATTCGGCCAAACTTCTCCACTATCTCAGAACCCAAACTGGTTCCTACACCTCAGGCCCAAGGCCCTACAACTCAGCTTTTCCACAAAGCCTACACTCAGCCACAAAGGCCTACACTCAGCCACCAAGGCCTACACTCAGCCACCAAGGCCTACACTCAGCCTCCAAGGCCTACACTCAGAGATTTAACTCTCCTACCCTCAGCCTTTATAATTGCAGGCTTACAATCTCAGATCCCTAAGGATCCTACAAGTTATAATGAATACAATATTTATAAACTCAACAACTTAGATGAAAGAGAGATAAGTTGTGAGATTCTTGATGAGTTCTTGGAAGAACTCAGCTGGACTCAATCTGACTTAGCTTTATTCAAAGCTTCTTGAAAGTATAACTCAATAAGATTGATTCCTTCTGCAGTTGATCCTTGATCTCTACTTCTTAAGATTCAGACCAATCTGAATCCTTCTTCTCAGCTGGGTTCCAACAACTGATTTCTTGGATGGAGCTCTCTCTCTCCAACTTCTTAGATCTGCACTTGATTCTTCAAGGAATAGCTAGATCTTCTTTGTTGAATACTTGATTAATAATTTGAACTTTGGCAACTTCAACAACCCTTTGATCAATTCAATTTCTGTAGACAGCATTGGCCTATTTATAGGCCTTCTTCATGGTAAACGGCTGGTCCGGTCCATAACTGAATTCTGACAACTCTGACAGGTGCTGTAGACCGGCTGGAATGGCAGCTGTCAAGTCATCCAGTCAGTTCTTGAAATAACTGTAACTGTCTGTAAGTGTCGAGACTTTCTGTCTTTAAGTGTCGACACTTATAGACCAAGTGTCGACACATGTTGTCTAAGTGTCGACACTAGTCTACAAGGTGTCGACACAACTCCTTGTGTTGTTGATTCTCTATCTCGACACTGCTTCTCCTTCATGTGTCGACACTGAAATTGAGTGTCGACACAAGTACTTGTTCTTCAGAATTTTGCTGAATTCTTCTAAGTGTCGACACAACACCTTTGTGTCGACACATCTTCATGTGTTGTATCTGTCAAGTGTCGACACTGCTTCTTGGTGTCGACACATATCTTTATTGTTGATACTTGTTGAGTGTCAACACATTGCTTTGAGTGTCGACACTTACATCTTTAGTCGAGACTCTGGCTGAGTGTCAACACATTCCCTTAGTGTCGATATTTGTACTTAGAATATTCTTGAACTTTGCTGTTCTTTGCTAAGTGTCGACACAGCTTCTTGTGTCGACACTTTCTTCAAGTGTTGAGTCTTCAGCTAAGTGTCGACACATTGTTCTGGGTGTCGACACTTACTTCCAGTGTTGACTCTTCTGCTAAGTGTCGACACATTGTTCTGAGTGTCGACACTTGTACTTAGTCTCTGCTGACTTTTGCTGAGTGTCGACACAGCTCCAAGTGTCGACACTTTCTGATGTAGACACAGCTTCACTGGGTGTCGACACAACTGTTAAGTGTCGACACAGCTTTACTGGCTTTTCTTCATTGAGTGTCGACACAGCTCCTTGTGTCGACACTTTCTGTCTGGTGTCGACTCAGCATCCCTGGTGTCGACACAATGACTCCAAGAGTCGACACTACTTGCCTGGGTGTCGACACAAGTCTTCTTAAGTGTCGACACTTTCCCTTTGGGTGTCGACACATGGACTTATAAACATTTTCATCATTTCCTGCAAATACTTAACCTGCACATGTAACTCAAAATACATCAAATACATTTTGATGTATATCATTGAGTTGGGTGAGGCTTCTTCAAATCAGGTACATTTAGACCAATGTACCCAACAATCTCCCCCTATTTGGAGAAGTCATAACCCTTAGTCAATGATATACACCATTCATAATAAAATTTCAAAATGATGTAAAACAGGATTATATATAGCAGGGTAAACATAAACATGTATCAATCACACATGTATACATCATCATCACAGAACAATTTATGAAACAAATTTATTACACAACAAATTTATCACACAAAACGTTGTTCCAATACTTTGTCATATACAAAATTCTAAAGTTTACAGAATATTTTATATCAAAAGAATACATAGTAAACTTAAGAAATTTTCTAAGCTATTTCTGTTCAGCCTCCTTAATACCTATTCCTTTTCCAGCTTGAACTCTGGCTTGAACAGGAGCTTCAGCATCTTCTGTTTCAACAGGATTCTTACCTTTCAGCTCTTTCTTCTTGAGTTCCTCAGCCTTGATCTTTTGCCTTTCAAAATAATGATATGGCTTTGGAAAGTACTTGCTAGGCTCCTGGGCAGTAGGAGGTAGCTTTCCAATCTTGGCCTTCCTTCTATATTGAACTATGGCCTCCTGCCTTGACTCATGTTTCCTCCATTCAGCCTCAGAAAACCATTTGTTCCTGTCATGTACATTATCTTTGGCAGCTTTCCAGGCAGTTAAAATGATATTTCTTGAGGTAGGGCTCCATTGCTCAAAATCTGGTCTTTGTTCAGCTTGTTCCCTAAACCTCTTCTTAGATAATCTGGTTTCCTCGTCAGCTTGCTCCTTCAAGATGGCTTCCTGTAAAGCTTCAGAGATAGGCTGAACAACTTTCTCAATTATGACATTGTCCTTACCCCTAGGTGGGCTATACATGGACTGTATGTCAGCATGGATCATGTCAAAATCTGGAGGAGGGTAGATAACTTGAGCTACTTCTGGTTGCTCCCCTCCTAAATATGCAGGATGAATTCCAGATTCAGCAACATTGTCATCATCACAAAGAGGAGGATAACCCAGTGTAGCTCTAATGGAATTAGATATCCACTTTGCATGATCAGAGCTTGCCTTGACTAACACTCTCTCCCCCTTTATGACTTCTCTTTCAATATGATCCCTTAAGTCATCTTTTTGAAATCTCACTTGAGCATTGAGATAATTAACTCCATCCCTGTAGAAAAGTCTTAACCTTTGGAGTTTTGCAGAGATGATCTTCTGAGATTCTTGAATGACAGTCTTAACAGTAGTGAGTTCTTCCTGGAATACTTTGTCAAATTCAGCTTTAACAGTAGCAGTAGAGGTAGAAGGTCTAGCAGCTATGTTCTTCAGTTCTGTGACAATAGCATTATGAGATGCTGTCAAATTGTCATTCATTCTGAGTTGATTTTCAAGTACATATCCTTGCTTCAGGGCTATGTCAGCTACTTGAGTTTTAATCTTTTCTTGGTGTGTAGCTAAGTACACTACTGCATTCCCCCCTTTGTGGAAGCAGTCTGTCATCTCCTTCTTGTTAAGATTCATCTCAAATCTGATTGACTTTATGTCCTGGGCTAGATCAAATTGGAGAGACTTCTTCCCTTCATCAACATACATTTCAATGGCCTGCCTTTGCTCATCCAACTTGACTTGCATTGCAATCATTAAAGCACTATAATCCACAGTTGGAGCTGGCTGTGCTATAGGCTGTGGAGCAATAGTTTGGAGAGCCTTCTTATAACTCTGGCTCCTTCTTTTGAAGACATAAATTTTCTTTTTCCTTGCCCTTGCTTCTTCCTCATCTTCAGAAGCTGAGGAGCTGGCTATATCTACCCTTTCCTTTGGTGGTTCTTCAGCAGCTTGGGGCTTGTCAGTCTCATGCCTTGCAGGCTCTTCATCAATTGGTACCTGCTCCCCCTCAATTGGAGCATTCTCCCCCTTAGCAGCAGCAGTGTCCTTGTCAAAATCTTGTTGATCCAGATTTAGGAATAAATCTTCCATGGTAAATTCTTGGGGTGAATGAGCTGGAGAAAGTCTGGGCTCATCTACCTCTGGATCAGATACAAACTGAGCTGCAGAAGATGTGTCTTCCATGACAGCATCTGGAACTTGACTAGCAGGCTGTGGTTGCTGATAAACATCAGACAAATCAGTATCTTCTATAGGAAAAACCAAAGCATTAAGCTCAGTAATTACCTCTAGAATAGTTTCTGTAGCTTGCTCACTCTCAAGAGGAGTGGGTTCTTCCACAACTAGTGGCTCCCCCTGAATGTGATCTTTGTGAATGGGGCTAGCTTGTGGTAGCTCCCCCTGGATTTCAGCATCCACTTGTTGTGCTGGAGACTTCACAACAGTTCCTGTGTCTTCTTCATTAGGTGTGAAGACCACTTGTTCTTCACTTTCAGAACTGCTAGTGGAAACCTGTGCCACTGGAGCAGTTTTCCTCTTCTTCTTGGGGGGTGATACTTTCTCAGGAACTTTCTTCTCAGGGGTTGGAATCTCTTTAGACAACACCCTATCCCACCTGGAGAAAATTCTCAGATCCATTTTCCTCATATGATTTATTTTACTTCCAGCAGCCTGACCCATAACTTCAGGTATAACACCAGCAAGGTAAAGACTTAAAATTCTGCCCAAGTTGGGCTTCTTCAGACTTTCCTTGATTTTCTCAAACACTATAACAGACCAATCTGTTTGCAGAGTGAAGATGATCCTTGTCATTACACTGAACATATGGGCTGATACTCTATCATGCCCTCCAGGCTTACTGAGAATTACTTTGCCAACTATTTCAGAGAGGAATTTCCCTTGGCTGTTCATTCCTTTTCTATTGAAGACTGAACCAATCTTCATTGTAGAATCTAGTCCACACCAAGTTAGAGCTTCCCTGGTCTTAGAAGCAGTAACTTCATCCTCTTCCTTAGTTCTTGGGAGCTGTAGAATCTTCCTCAAGCTCTTAGGTGAAACCTTCACCTTCTCACCATGAACCCTGGATTTGATCTTGAATCCAGTTTCATCTATCTTAGCTCCATTTAGGAATTCCAAGACTTCCTTTTTCCAGATCTTTGTTGGCTCTGAAATAATATATTCTAATCCTGAGTCGGCCACTAGGGTTATCACGTTCTTGATTTCCTGGTCAGCATCAACAAATGCGTCGCACACCAGCTCGTATCCTTCGTTGACATTCTCCTCAAGTTTTGGCGCCATTAGGGTTGAAGAATTTGACTTGAGAGAAGAGAGATGTCGACACAGAAGTTTTGGTCTCGAGACTTTTGAAAGCATGTCGACAGACTAACGCAAAACCCTATTTATACCTTTCGACTTTTGAAGATGAAAAGGCGGGCAGCCAACTTAAATTGTGTCGACACTGGAAATAAGTGTCGACACTGACTTATAATGTCTCGACATATATGTGTCAACACAAGTTTAGTCAACAGATTATATGTGTCGACACTTATTTATGTGTCGACACCACTTAACTCGACACATAGTCGAGACTTTACTTAGAGAATTCTGAGTAAATACTAAGTGTTGACACCACATTGGATGTGTCGACACCTACATGTCATGTGTCGACACTATTTTTCTGAAGTGTCGACACCAACTTCCTAGATGTGTCGACACCTTTTCCCTGAAGTGTCGACACCTTTTTACTTAGCCAATTTCAATACTATAAACTTACTCTAAGTTTATCATTCCTAGTTCAATCTTAAACCTATAGAACTTAGCTTCTTCTAGGGGCTTAGTATACATATCAGCTAGTTGTTCATCTGTTTTAACATGTTCCAGTAAAATATCTTCTCTTTCTACATGCTCCCTAAGAAAATGATATTTAATTTCAATATGTTTTGTTCTACTATGGGATACAGGATTATTGGCTATTGAAATAGCACTAGTAGAATCACAGAAGAGTGGAGTTCTACTTACCTGAAATCCATAGTCCTCAAGCTGATGTTGTATCCACAGAAGTTGAGCACAGCAACTTCCTGCAGCCACATACTCTGACTCTGCAGTGGAGATAGCCACACTTGTTTGCTTTTTGCTACTCCATGAAATTAGTCTCCCACCTAGGAATTGACAGGTTCCAGTAGTGCTTTTTCTATCTTCTTTGCATCCTGCAAAGTCTGCATCTGAATAACCTGTTAGTTCAAAATCCCCATTCCTAGGGTACCAGAGGCCTAGATAGGGAGTACCCTTTAGAAATCTCAATATCCTTTTGACTGCAGTCAAATGAGACTCTTTAGGGCAGGCTTGATACCTTGCACAGACACATGTAGCATACATGATATCTGGTCTACTTGCAGTCAAGTATAATAGGGAGCCAACTATCCCTCTATACAAGGTTTCATCTACAGGCTTCCCTGCATCATCCTTGCTAAGAGACATACTTGACCCCATAGGAGTCTTCATGGTGCTGGAGGAATCCACACCATACTTCCTTATGAGTTCTAGGGTGAACTTGGACTGGCATATGAATAACCCACTCTCAGTCTGTCTTACTTGGAGACCCAAGAAGAACTTTAGCTCTCCCATACTACTCATCTCAAATTGACTTTGCATTAGCTTTGCAAACTTTTTGCAAAGGCTACTTTCAGTAGACCCAAATATAATGTCATCTACATATATTTGGACTAGTATTACTTTGCCTCTAGATTCCCTAAGGAATAGAGTCTTATCTATTTCCCCCTTGAGAACTTGTTCTCAATGAGGAAACTAGATAGGGTTTCATACCAAGCCCTAGGGGCTTGCTTTAACCCACATAAAGCTTTCCTAAGTCTATAGACATGATTAGGTAGAGTTGAATCAACAAAACCTGAGGGTTGTTCCACATAAACTTCTTCTTTAAGATTACCATTTAGAAATGCTGACTTGACATCCATTTGGTAAACTTTGAATCCTTGAAAAGTTGCATAGGCCAGGAACATTCTTATGGCTTCCAGTCTGGCTACTTTAGCAAAGGTTTGATCAAAGTCAATACCTTCTTCCTGCCTATATCCTTTGGCAACTAGTCTTGCTTTGTTCTTAATGATGACTCCTTGTTCATCCATCTTGTTCCTATAGATCCACTTGGTTCCAATTATATCGTAGTCTTTAGGTTTAGGAACAAGCTCCCAGACCTTGCATCTCTTGAACTGATTGAGTTCTTCTTGCATAGCCTCAATCCAAAGTGGGTCTTTGATGGCTTCTTCAAACTTCTTAGGTTTAACTTGGGATAGGAAACTGGAGTAGATTGCTGCATTAAGGTTTCTGCTCCTTGTTTGTACCCCTTGTCTTGGATCTCCAATAATCTGCTCTACTGGATGATCTCTAAGATGCCTATTGGCTGGAGGCATCCTGACTTCTGGTTGAACCTCTTCAGTTTCATCATCTTGCTGTACTCCTTGTACTTCTTCTGCATTTGGTACATGTAGTACTCCCCCTGGACAATAGCCACTATCTTCTACTTGCTGTCTTGCAGTAGATTCTTCTTCTAGAGTGAGCTTGTCCATCTTCTTTGTTAAACCTGTGGGGCTGCATACACTACTAGACAACTCATTATTAATAAGTTTAGTCTCATCAAATACTACATGTACAGATTCTTCTACAACTTGTGTAGACAAGTTGTAGACTCTATAAGCCTTACTGTTATTGCTGTACCCAACAAAAATTCCCTCTTGGGACTTGACAACAAACTTAGTCAAGTAAGACTTTCCATTGTTAAGTATGAAGCATTTGCAACCAAAGATCCTGAAGTAGGATAGGTTTGGTTTCCTGCCTTTCACAACCTCATAGGGGGTCTTGTTGAGGCTTTTAGTGATGGTAGCCCTATTTATAACATGGCATGCAATGTTAACTGCTTCAGCCCAGAAATATTCTGGTAGTGATGTATCACTTAATAGGGTCCTACCAGCCTCAATCAAGGTCCTATTCTTCCTCTCAACAATGCCATTTTGCTGAGGTGTTCTAGGTGAAGAAAATTCTTGAAATATCCCAAATTCTTCACATAGTTTTGTCATGCTATCAGACTAAAATTCAGTGCCATGGTCACTTCTAATCTTGACCACTGTACTGTTTAGTTCATTCTGAATTTGCTTGACAAAGCTATAGAAGACACTAGGTGTTTCAGATTTCTGTCTTAAGAAGAACACCCAGGAAAACCTTGAGTAGTCATCCACAACTACAAAGGTATAGACCTTCCTACCTAAGCTGTGAACTGGCATTGGAACAAAGAGATACATGTGCAAGAGGTATAAACACCTCACAACATCTTTGTTTTCTATGCTCCTAAAGATGGATCTAGTCTGCTTGCCCTTTTGACAAGCTGAACAAATACCATATTTAACACACTTAACTTGAGGACCATTCCTCACTAACTCTTTGCTAAAGAGTTTGACAATTGTCTTGTAGTTAAGATGAGCTAGCCTCTTGTGCCATTTGACACAATGAGAGACTGTCTCATCAGCTACAAGACACACTTGAGAACCATTGGTCTCACACATAATGTCTAGGCAGTAGACATTCCTCTTTCTATAGCCAGTCAAAATGATCTCTTGATCATTTGACCTCTTGATATGACAACCATCCTTAACAAATGAGATGTCATACCCTACATCACTTAATTGACTTATACTTATTAGGTTGTGTTTCAACCCTTTAACATAAGCCACTTGAGTAATGGTAACTAAGTTACTAGAAATGTTACCAAACCCTTTGATGATTCCTTTTTCAGAACCACCAAAGGTGACTTTTGGACCATCTTTGATTGGAATGTAGTCCCTTAGTAATCCCTTTGTTTCAGTCATATGTCTGGAACATCCACTGTCCAAGTACCATGTTGGGGCATGACCACTTGGACTCACCTGCAAAACAGATTAATGAACCTTAGAACCCAAAGAATTCTTGGGTCCTTGGTACTTGTTAGTTTGCAACCTGACAAAACTACCTACTGGTTTTCCAATAGGCAGTTTGCTACTCACTTTGGCACTAGCATTGTGCCAACAATCCATTGCAAAATGGCCAACTTTGCCACAACACCAACATTCAAACTTATTGTACCTTTACTTAGGTATTGTCTTTGCTGTCTTATCTACAGCTGACTTGTTGAATGTTGGGGCTTTGCCCTTGGACTTGGACTGGACAGTCCTTGCAGGTTTAATAAAACCCAGTCCAGCTTTACCCTTGTGATGAGCAAATTCATCAATTATGGGTAACACTTACTTAGGTTTGGAAAACCTAGCAACAAGCTCTCTCTCCTTCTAAAGATTGATCTCCAGACTCTTGATTTGATCATTCTTATAGGTGATAGTCCCCATCTGAATCACTGTTATGTATTTCAGTCTGGCTATCTCATTAAGCTTTTGATCAAATAACTTCTCAGAATCTGTTGCAGCAGCTTTGAGATCAGCAATTTCCTTTGCCTGACTTTTGGCTAGGGACTTGCTCTTCTTGTAAGCTTGCAACAGTACTTTATATTCATCTATCAGCTGATGAATATCTTCCTCAGACTCAGATACACTCTCATCATTTGATGATGATGAATCTGATTCTGTACTGGAACAAGAAACTGAACTTAATGTTGAACTTTGTACCTTACTGGGTCCTGGCTGCTCCAGGATTTTGTCATTGTCAGTCAATGCCATCAGTCCTTGGCACTGACAGTCTTCTTGCTCATATATAGAATCCATAATCTGCATGAATTCTTCTTCTTCTTCTTCAGCAAACAGCCCTATGTATGCCTCAGCATCTGACTCAGTTTCTGAAGAAGAAATATCTGACAGAGTCTTCTCCTTCTTGGCAATAAAAGACTTCTCTTTTTTGCCTTTGAAATGAGTCTTCTTCCTGTCACTAGACTCCTTTCTCTTTTCTGGACAATCTGCAACAACATGGCCTTGTCTATTGCAGCAATATCACACTATTTTTGAAACAGTTGCCTTACTAGATTTAGTCCTCTTCCTGTCCTTCTTTGAAGCCTTTTTATTCTGATAAAAGTCTTCTTTTCCCTGTGAAGTAGAAGGCCTTGACCTCCACTGTTTCTTCTTCAAGAACTTCTGAAAATGTCTAGTGAAGGCAGCAAAGTCTTCATCACTTTCACTGCTTTCAGATTTTGTGCTGACTGACTCATCTGACTCTGATTCAGCAACCTTTGGAGGTGGAGTTGGTGACTTACCTCTGTACTTTCTGGTGGCTTCTGTCTTGAAAGCTACTGTTCTTTCCTTATGTTCATTTCTTGTTGATTTCTCCTCCTCTTTCCTCACTGTCAACTGCATTTCATATGACAACAATTTGCCAAACAGTGTAGGTGGAGGAATTTCTCCCAACTTAGCCATTTCTCTAATGGCACAGATCTTGGTGTCCCAATCTTTAGTTAGGGACCTTAGGAACTTGTCATTTAGTTCATAATTACTGAACTCTCTTCCATAAGACATGAGTTCATTCACTATCCTATAGAACTTCTTATAGCACTCAGTTATGCTATCACCCTTTACTTGTCTAAAACTTTCATACTCTTGATTTAGCAAGGATTTTTTGTCTTGCCTAACTTCTTCAGATCCTTCCATATACACAATAAGGGTATCCCATATATCTTTGGCTGTCTTACAGTGTATTAGATTCTGAAAAGTTGCATCATCTATGACACTCACTATAATGTTTTGAGCCCTTTTGTCCATGGTGGCTAGGACAATCTCATCCTTTGTCATTTCAGAGAAATCCTTTGGTGTTCTCTGATTAGCATCTAGGACTGACACCTTCATGGGCACATATGACCCTTCCTTTACTGTGATATAAATTCTAGGGTCTGAGGCCTCCATAAACAGCCTCACCCTTTCCTTCCATATGCCAAAGATTTTCTTCCTACATATAGGTAATTTCATGGATCCCAATTCCTTGTGATTTTCAGTGGAACCCATGGTTCTTGATTTTATTGAATCTGTACTTGACTTAACCTGAATCTGCCAACAGGATCTCCTCAGACAGTTATGTCCCTTTTTGAGGAACCTCGCTCTGATACCACTTGAAAGATATAGTACCTAAACACCTAGAGGGGGGGTGAATAGGTGACCAAATTCTTTTTTAACCTTTTATGGCAGCAATCAGTTTATAACACAGAATCTAATCTACTTTTGCACAGCAATCACACAGCATTCACAGCAAATCACAGCACACAGAAGACACACAGATTTATAGTGGTTCCCCAAGGTTTGGGTACATCCACTTTCCCCCTTTGCCTATCTAGCAGTGTACTAGATTCGGCCAAACTTCTCCACTATCTCAGAACCCAAACTGGTTCCTACACCTCAGGCCCAAGGCCCTACAACTCAGCTTTTCCACAAGCCTACACTCAGCCACAAAGGCCTACACTCAGCCACCAAGGCCTACACTCAGCCACCAAGGCCTACACTCAGCCTCCAAGGCCTACACTCAGAGATTTAACTCTCCTACCCTCAGCCTTTATAATTGCAGGCTTACAATCTCAGATCCCTAAGGATCCTACAAGTTATAATGAATACAATATTTATAAACTCAATAACTTAGATGAAAGAGAGATAAGTTGTGAGATTCTTGATGAGTTCTTGGAAGAACTCAGCTGGACTCAATCTGACTTAGCTTTCTTCAAAGCTTCTTGAAAGTAGAACTCAATAAGATTGATTCCTTCTGCAGTTGATCCTTGATCTCTGCTTCTTAAGATTCAGACCAATCTGAATCCTTCTTCTCAGCTGGGTTCCAATAGCTGATTTCTTGGATGAAGCTCTCTCTCTCCAACTTCTTAGATCTGCACTTGATTCTTCAAGGAATAGCTAGATCTTCTTTGTTGAATACTTAATTAATAATTTGAACTTTGATAACTTCAACAACCCTTTGATCAATTCAATTTCTATAGACAACATTGGCCTATTTATAGGCCTTCTTCATGGTAACCGGATGGTCCGGTCCATAACTGAATTCTGATAACTCTGATAGGTGCTGTAGACCGGCTGGAATGACAGCTGTCAAGTCATCCAGTCAGTTCTTGAAATAACTGTAACTGTCTGTAAGTGTCGAGGCTTTCTGTCTTTAAGTGTCGACACTTATAGACCAAGTGTCGACACATGTTGTCTAAGTGTCGACACTAGTCTACAAGGTGTCGACACAACTCCTTGTGTTGTTGATTCTCTATCTCGACACTGCTTCTCCTTCATATGTCGACACTGAAATTGAGTGTCAACACAAGTACTTGTTCTTCAGAATTTTGCTGAATTCTTCTAAGTGTCGACACAACACCTTTGTGTCGACACATCTTCATGTGTTGTATCTGTCAAGTGTCGACACTGCTTCTTGGTGTCGACACATGTCTTTATTGTTGATACTTGTTGAGTGTCGACACATTGCTTTGGGTGTCGACACTTACATCTTTAGTCGAGACTCTGGCTGAGTGTCGACACATTCCCTTAGTGTCGATACTTGTACTTAGAATATTCTTGAACTTTGCTGTTCTTTGCTAAGTGTCGACACAACTCCTTGTGTCGACACTTTCTTCAAGTGTTGAGTCTTCAGCTAAGTGTCGACACATTGTTCTGGGTGTCGACACTTACTTCCAGTGTTGACTCTTCTGCTAAGTGTCGACACATTGTTCTGAGTGTCGACACTTGTACTTAGTCTCTGCTGACTTTTGCTAAGTGTCGACACAGCTCCAAGTGTCGACACTTTCTGATGTAGACACAACTTCACTGGGTGTCGACATAACTGTTAAGTGTTGACACAGCTTTACTGGCTTTTCTTCATTGAGTGTCGACACAGCTCCTTGTGTCGACACTTTCTGTCTAGTGTCGACTCAGCATCCCTGGTGTCGACACAATGACTCCAAGTGTCGACACTGCTTGCCTGGGTGTCGACACAAGTCTTCTTAAGTGTCGACACTTTCCCTCTGGGTGTCGACACATGGATTTAGAAACTTTTTCATCATTTCCTGCAAATACTTAACCTGCACATGTAACTCAAAATACATCAAATACATTTTGATGTATATCATTGAGTTGGGTGAGGCTTCTTCAAATCAGGTACATTTAGACCAATGTACCCAACAAGAAAGCAATAATTCTGAAAGCAGTGAGAGTGATGAAGATTTTGCAGCTTTCACTAGACATTTTCAGAAATTTCTTAAGAAGAAACAGTGGAGGTCTAAGCCATCCACTTCACAGAAGTCATCAAAGTATGACAGGAGAAAGCCCAAGTCAAGTAAAACTATATCTTCAAAGATAGTTTGCTTTTGTTGTAACAAACAGGGACATGTTGTTGCTGACTGTCTAGAGAAAAGAAAAGAGTCAACTGATAAGAAGAAGACTCAGATCAAGTGCAAAAATGAAAGGTCCTTTGTTGTTAAGAAGGACAAAAGTCTGTCTGATATGTCATCTTCAGAAACTGATTCAGAAGCTGAAGCTTACATTGGACTGTTTGCTGAAGAAGAGGAAGATGAGTTCATCCAGTTAATGAACTCTATATATGAGCATGAGGACAATCAGTGCCAGGGACTGATGGCCTTATCAGAAGGAGACAAAATCCAGGATCAACCTGGACCAAGTCAGGTACAAAATTGTTCTGTTAGTTCAATTTCTAGTACTGAGTCAGATTCAGATACATCAGCATCAAGTGATATTAGTGGATCAGAATCTGAAGGGGATATTCATCAGTTGATAGATGAATATAGAGTAGTGTTGCAAGCTTTACAGAAAAGCAAATCCTTGGCCAAGAGTCAGGCTAAGGAGATTGCTGATCTCAAAGTGGCTGCAACAGATTTTGATAAGTTGCTTGATCAGAAACTAAATGAAATAGCCAGACTGAAGAACATTACTGTTATTCAGATGGGGACTATTACATTCAAGAATGATCAAATCAGAAATCTGGAGATTAGTCTTCAGAAGGAGAGAGATATAGTAGCAAGGTTTTCTAAACCAAAGTCTATTCTACCTTTGATAGATGAGTTCATTTCTCAAAAGGGTAAAACTGGATTGGGGTTTACTAAACCTGCCAGGACTGTACAGTCCAAGTCTAAGGGCAAAGCCCCAGTACTCAACAAGGAGCCTGCTGTAGATAAAACAACCAGGGTTGTACCTAAACAAATGTACAATAGATTTGAGTGCTGGTGTTGTGACAAGGTAGGCCACTTTGCCATAGACTGTTGGCATAATTCAAATGCCAAGGTGAGTAACAAACTGCCTGCAAGAAATGCTACAGGTAGTTTTGTTAAGAGTAAGACTAACTTGCACCAAGGACCCAAGACGTTTTTGGGTTCTAAGGTAAAGTAATCTGTTTTGCAGGTGAGTCCAAGTGACCATGCCCCAATATGGTACTTGGACAGTGGATGTTCCAGCCACATGACTAGAACTAAGGGATTGCTAAAGGACTATACACCAATCAAGGATGGTCCTAAAGTCACCTTTGGTGGTTCTGAAAAAGGAATCATCAAAGGCTTTGGTAACATTTCTAGCAACCTTATTACAATTACTCAAGTGGCTTATGTTAAAAGTTTGAAACACAACCTCATTAGTATAAGTCAGTTGAGTGATTTAGGATATGACATCTCATTTGTCAAAGATGGTTATCATATCAAGAGGTCAAATGATCAAAAGATCATTTTGACAGGTTATAGGAAGAGAAATGTTTATTGTCTAGACATTATGTGTGAGAATAATATTTCTCCTGTGTGTCTTGTAGCTGATGAGAAAGTCTCTCATTGTGTCAAATGGCACAAGAGGCTAGCCCATCTTAACTATAAGACAATTGGTCAACTTTATAGTAAAGAGTTAGTGAGGAATTGTCCTCAAGTTAAGTGTAAAAAGGTTGGGATATGCTCAGCTTGTTAAAAGGGCAAGCAGACTAAATCCACCTTTAATAGCATTGAGATCAAAGATGCTGTGAGGTGCCTATACCTCTTGCATATGGATCTTTTTGGTCCTATGCCAGTTCACAGCCTAGGTAGGAAGGTCTACACTTTTGTGGTTGTAGATGACTACTCAAGGTTTTCCTGGGTGTTATTCCTTAGACAAAAATCTGAAACTCCTAGTATCTTTTATAGTTTTGTCAAACAAATTCAGAATGAGTTAGACAGTACAGTGGTCAAAATAAGAAGTGACCATGGTACTGAATTCCAGTCTGATAGTATGACAAAGCTATGTGAAGAGTTTGAGATATTTCAGGAATTTTCCTCACCAAGAACACCTCAGCAAAATGGTATTGCTGAAAGGAAAAACAGAATCTTGATTGAGTCTGGTAGAACCCTATTAAGTGACACATCTCTCCCTGAATATTTCTGGGCTGAGGCAGTTAATACTGCATGTCATGTGATTAATAGGGCTACCATTACCAAGAGCCACAATAAGACCCCCTATGAGATTGTGAAAGACAGAAAACCAAATCTATCCTATTTCAGGATCTTTGGTTATAAATGTTATATACTTAACAATGGTAAGTCTTACTTAACTAAGTTTGCTGCCAAATCCCAAGAGGGGATCTTTGTTGGGTACAGCAACAACAGTAAGGCTTATAGGGTATACAACTTGACTACTCAAGTTGTAGAAGAGTCAGTACATGTAGTGTTTGTTGGGTACATTGGTTTAAATGAACCTAATTTGAAGAAGCCTCACCCAACTCAATGATATACATCAAAAATGTATTTGATGTGTTTTGAGTTTATTTGTGCAGGTTAAGTATTTGCAGGAAAGAAGAAAAAGTTTCTAAGTCCATGTGTCGACACCCAGAGGGAAAGTGTCGACACTTAAGAAGACTTGTGTCGACACCCAGGCAAGCAGTGTCGACACTTGGAGTCACTGTGTCGACACCAGGGATGCAGAGTGGACACCAGACCGAAAGTGTCGACACAAGGAGCTGTGTCGACACTCAATGAAGAAGAGTGCAGTGAAGCAGTGTCGACACATAGCAGTTGTGTCGACACCCAGTGAAACTGTGTCTACATCAGAAAGTGTCGACACTTGGAGGCTGTGTCGACACTCAGCAAAAGTCAGCAGAGACTAAGTTTAAGTGTCGACACACAAAGCAATGTGTCGACACTCAGCAGAAGAGTCAACACTTGAAGAAAGTGTCAACACAAGAAAGAATGTGTCGACACTCAGCTGAAGATTCAACACTTGAAGGAAGTGTCGACACAAGGAGAATGTGTCGACACTTAGCAAAGTTCAAGAATATTCTAAGTACAAGTGTCGACACTAAGGAGATGTGTCGACACTCAGCTAGAGTCTCAACAGAAGAAGAATGTGTCGACACAAGGAGCTGTGTCGACACTCAGCAAGTATCAACACTGAAGACATGTGTCGACACCAAGAAGCAGTGTCGACACTGACAGATTCAACACATGAAGATGTGTCGACACAAAGGTGTTGTGTCGACACTTACAAGAATTCAGCAATATACTGAAGTACAAGTACTTGTGTCGACACTCAATTTCAGTGTCGACACATGAAGAAGAAGCAGTGTCGAGATATAAAATCTACAACACAAGGAGTTGTGTCGACACCTTGTAGGCTAGTGTCGATACTTAGACAACTTGTGTCGACACTTGGTCTATAAGTGTCGACACTTAAAGACAGACAGTCTCGACACTTACAGACAGTTACAGAATTTTCAAGAACTGACTGGATGACTTGACAGCTGCCATTCCAGCCGGTCTACTGCACTTGTCAGAGTTGTCAGAAATCTGTTATGGACCAGACCAGCCGGTTACCATGAAGAAGGCCTATAAATAGGCTTATACAGTCTACAGAAACTGTTGTTGAAGTTGTTGATTGAACACAAGTACAAGTGATCAATATACAAAGAAGATCTAGCTATTCCTTGAAGAATCTAGTGAAGATCTAAGAAGTTGGAGAGAGAGAGCTCCATCCAAGAAGTCAGCCGTTGGAACCAGGCTGAGAAGAAGGGTTCAGATTTATTCTAAATCTTAAGTAGCAGAGATCAAGGATCAACTGCAGAAGAGATTAATCTTATTGTGTTCTACTTTCAAGAAACTTTGAAGAAAGCCAAGTCAGATTGATCTCAGCTGAGTTCTTCCAAGAACTCATCAAGAAACTCACAATTCTTCTCTCCTGTCTCTGAGTTGTTGAGTAAACATTTTGTATTCAAATTATCTTGTAGGATCCTTAGGGATCTGAGTCTTTGTAAGCCTGTAATTATAAAGGCTGAGTGTAGGGCTTGAGTGCCTGAGTGTAGGAGATTGGAATATCTGAGTGTAGGCCTATTGTTGCTGAGTGTAGGCCTTGGTGGCTGAGTGTAGGCCTTGGTGGCTGAGTGTAGGCTTTGAGAAGATGCTGAGTTGTAGGGCCTTGGGCCTGAGGTGTAGGAACCTGTTTTGGGGTTCTGAGATAGTGAAGAAGTTTGGCCGAATCTAGTACACTGCTAGATAGGCGAAGGGAGAAAGTGGATGTACCCAAAGCTTGGGGAACCACTATAAATCTGGGTGTCTACTGTGTGCTGTGATATTCTGTGATTGCTGTGTGATTGCTGTGTACAAGTAGATATAACTCTGAGATAAAATCTGAATTCTGCCTAAAATGTTAAAAAGATTTAAGTCACCTATTCACCCCCCCTCTAGGTGATTAGGTACAATATCTTTCAAGTGGTATCAAAGCGAGGTTACTCAAAAAGGGACATAACTGTCTGAGTAGATCCTGTTGGCAGATTCAGTCTAAGTCAAAGTATAGAATCAAGAAACTCAAGAACCATGGGTTGCACTGAGAATCACAAGGAATTGGGATCCATGAAGCTACCCATATGTAGGAAAGAGATCTTTGGTATCTGGAAGGAAAGGGTGAGACTGTTTATGGAAGCCTCAGACCCTAGGATTTATATCACAGTAAAAGAATGGCCATATGTGCCCATGAAGATATCAGTCTTAGATGCAAATCAGAGAACACCAAAGGATTTCTCTGAAATGACAAAGGATGAGATTGTTCTAGCCACAATGGACAAAAGGGCTCAGAACATCATTGTGAGTGCCATAGATGATGCAACTTTTTAGAATTTGATAAACTGTAAGACAACTAAAGAGATGTGGGATACTCTTATTGTGTATATGGAGGGTTCTGAAGAGGTGAGGCAAGACAGAAAATCTTTGCTCAACCAAAAATATGAAAGTTTTAGACAAGGTAGAGCTGATAGCATAACTGAATGCTATAAGAAGTTCTACAGGATAGTAAATGAGCTCATGTCCTATGGAAGAGAGTTCAGTAATTATGAACTCAATGATAAGTTTCTAAGGTCCCTAACAAAAGATTGGGACACCAAGATCTGTGCCATTAGGGAAATGGCAAAGTTGGTAGAAATTCCTCCACCAACACTATTTGGAAAACTGCTATCCTATGAGATGCAGTTGATGGTGAGGAAAGAAGAGGAGAAATCAACAAGAAGTGAACATAAAGAAAGGACAGTGGCCTTCAAAACAGAAGCCCCCAGAAAGTACAGAGGTAAGTCACCAACTCCACCTCCAAAAGTAGCTGAAACTGAATCAGATGAGTCAGCAAGTAGAAAGTCTGAAAGCAGTGAAAGTGATGAGGACTTTGCTGCCTTCACAAGACATTTTCAGAAGTTCTTAAAGAAGAAACAATGGAGGACAAGACCATCTACTTCACAGGGTAAAAAAGACTATTATCAGAATAAAAAGTCTTCAAAGAAAGACAGGAAAAAGTCCAAGTCTAGCAAAGCAACACTATCAAAAATTGTATGCTATTGCTGTAATAGACGAGGCCATGTTGTTGCAGATTGTCCAGAAAAAAGGAAGGAGTCCAGTGATACGAAAAAGACTCCATTCAAGGGCAAGAAGGAAAAGTCATTTGTTGCCAAGAAGGATAAGAGCCTGTCAGATATTTCTTCATCAGAAACTGAGTCAGATGCTGAGGCATATATAAGACTGTTTGCTGAGGAGGAAGAAGAAGAGTTCATCCAGATTATGAACTATATATATGAACAAGAGAACAGTCAGTGCCAAGGGCTAATGACATTGACAGAAAGTGACAAAATCCTGGAGCAGCCAGGACCTAGTAAGGTACAAAGTTCTACTTTGAGTTCAATTTCTTGTGCCAGTTCAGAAACAGATTCATCATCATCAAGTGATGAGAGTGCATCTGAGTCTGAAGAGGATATTTATCAGTTGATAGATGAATATAAAGTTCTGTTGCAAGCATTTAAGAAATGCAAATCCTTGGCCAAGAGTCAAGCTAAGGAGATTGCAAGTCTCAAAATGGCTGCAACTGATTATGAGAAGATGTTTGATCAAAAACTTAATGAGATAGCCAGACTGAAGCACATCACTGTGATTCAGATGGGGACTATATCATTTAAGAATGATCAAATCAAGAGTCTGGAGATTAATCTTCAGAAGGAAAGAGACTTAGTTGCTAGGTTTTCTAAACCTAAGTCAGTTCTACCCTTAATTGATGAATTTGTTCATCACAAAGGTAAAGCTGGACTGGGGTTTACTAAACCTGCAAGGACTGTTCAGTCCAAGTCCAAGTCCAAGTCCAAGGGCAAAGCCCCAACTCTCAACAAGTCAGCTGTAGATAAAACAGCTAAGACAGTACCTAAGCAAAGATACAATAAGTTTGAGTGTTGGTGCTGTGGCAAGGTAGGCCACTTTGCAATGGACTGTTGGCACAATGCTAGTGCCAAAGTGAGTAGCAAACTGCCTGTTGGAAAACCAGCAGGTAGCTTTGTTAGGAAGCAAACTAACCAGTACCAAGGACCCAAGAATTCTTTGGGTTCTAAGATTCACTAATCTGTTTTGCAGGTGAGTCCAAGTGGTCATGCCCCAATATGGTACTTGGACAGTGGATGTTCCAGACATATGACTGGAACAAGGGGTTTACTAAAGGACTACACACCTATAAAGGATGGTCCAAAAGTCACCTTTGGTGGTTCTGAAAAAGGGATCATCAAGGGTTTTGGTAACATATCTAACTCCTTTATTACAATTACTCAAGTGGCCTATGTTAAAGGTTTGAAACATAACCTTATTAGTATAAGTCAATTGAGTGATGTAGGATATGACATCTCATTTGTGAAAGATGGTTGTCATATCAGGAGGTCAAATGATCAAGAGATCATCTTGACTGGTTATAGAAAAAGGAATGTCTACTGCTTAGACATTATGGTTGAGAACAATGGTTCTCCAGTATGTCTAGTAGCTGATGAGACAGTTTCTCATTGTGTCAAATGACACAAGAGGCTAGCCCATCTAAACTACAAGATAATTGGCAAACTCTTTAGCAAAGAGTTAGTGAGGAATGGTCCTCAAGTTAAGTGTATTAAAGATGGTATTTACTCAGCTTGTCAAAAGGGCAAGCAGACTAGATCCACCTTTAGAAGCATTGAAAACAAAGATGCTGTGAGGTGTTTATACCTCTTGCATATGAATCTCTTTGGTCCAATGCCAGTTCACAGCCTAGGTAGGAAGGTCTATACCTTTGTAGTTGTAGATGACTACTCAAGGTTTTCCTGGGTGTTCTTCCTTAGACAGAAATCTGAAACACCCAGTGTCTTCTATAGCTTTGTTAAACAAATTCAGAATGAACTAAATAGTACAGTGGTCAAAATAAGAAGTGACCATGGTACTGGATTTCAGTCTGATAGTATGACAAAACTATGTGAAGGATTTGGGATATTTCAAGAGTTTTCTTCACCAAGAACACCTCAGCAAAATGACATTGCTGAGAGAAAGAATAGAACCTTAATTGAGGCTGGTAGGACCCTATTAAGTGATACATCACTACCAAAATATTTCTGGGCTGAAGCAGTCAATACTGCATGCCATGTTATTAATAGGGCTACCATTACTAAAAGCCACAACAAGACCCCCTACGAGGTTGTGAAAGACAGAAAACCAAATCTATCCAACTTCAGGATCTTTGGTTGTAAGTGCTTTATACTTAACAATGGAAAGTCTTACTTGACTAAGTTTGCTGCCAAGTCCCAAGAGAGAATTTTTGTTGGGTACAACAACAACAGTAAGGCTTATAGAGTCTGCAACTTGTCTACTCAAGTTGTAGAAGAGTCTGTACATGTAGTATTTGATGAAACTAGACTTATTAACAATGAGTTGTCTAGTAGTATGTGCAGCCCCACAGGTATAACAAAGAAGATGGACAAACTCACTATGGAAGAAGAACCTACTGCAAGACAACAAGTAGAAGATAGTGGCTGCTGTACAGGGGGAGTAATACATGTACCTAATGCAGAAGAAGTACAAGGAGTACAACAAGATGAAGAAGTTGAAGAAGTTCAACCTGAAGTCAGGATGCCTCCAGCCAATAAGCATCTTAGAGATCATCTAGCAGAACAAATCATTGGTGATCCAAGACAAGGGGTACAAACAAGGAGCATAAATCTGAATGCAGCAATCTACTCCAGTTTTCTATCCCAAGTTGAACCAAAGAAGTTTGAAGAAGCCATCCTAGACCCTCATTGGATTGAGGCAATGCAAGAAGAGCTAAATCAGTTCAAGAGGTGCAAGGTCTGGGAACTTGTTCCTAAACCTAAAGACCACAACATAATTGGGACCAAGTGGATCTATAGGAACAAGATGGATGAGCATGGAGTCATCATTAAGAACAAAGAAAGATTGGTTGCTAAAGGATATAGGCAGGAAGAAGGTATTGATTTTGATCAAACCTTTGCTCCAATAGCCAGACTGGAAGCCATAAGGATGTTCCTGACCTATGCAACCTTTCAAGGATTTAAAGTTTACCAAATGGATGTCAAGTCAGCATTTCTAAATGGTAATCTAAAAGAGGAAGTCTATGTGGAACAACCATCAGGTTTTGTTGATTCAACTCTACCTAATCATGTCTATAGACTTATGAAAGCATTGTATGGGTTAAAGCAAGCCCCTAGAGCTTGGTATGTAACCCTGTCTAGTTTCCTCATTGAGAATAAGTTCACAAGGGGGAAAATAGACAAGACTCTATTCCTTAGGAAATCCAGAGGCAAAGTAATACTAGTCCAAATATATGTAGATGACATAATATTTGGGTCTACTGAAAGTAGTCTTTGCAAAAAGTTTGCAAAACTAATGCAAGGACAATTTGAGATGAGTAGTATGAGAGAGCTTAAGTTCTTCTTGGGTCTCCAAGTTAGACAGACTGAGAATGGTTTATCCATATGCCAGTCTAAGTTCACCCTAGAACTCATAAGGAAGTATGGTATGGATTCATCCAGTACCATGAAGACTTCTATGGGGTCAAGTATGTCTCTTAGCAAGGATGATGCAGGGAAACCTGTAGATGAGTCTTTGTATAGAGGGATAGTTGGCTCCCTATTATATTTGACTGCAAGTAGACCAGATATCATGTATGCTACATGTGTCTGTGCAAGGTATCAAGCCTGCCCTAAAGAGTCTCATTTGAAAGCAGTCAAAAGGATATTGAGATATCTAAAGGGCACTCCTTATCTAGGCCTCTGGTACCCTAGGAATGGGGATTTTGAACTAACAGGTTATTCAGATGCATACTTTGCAGGATGCAAAGAAGACAGAAAAAGCACAACTGGAACCTATCAATTCCTAGGTGGAAGACTGATTTCATGGAGTAGCAAAAAGCAAACAAGTGTGGCTATCTCCACTACAGAGTCAGAGTATGTGGCTGCAGGAAGTTGCTGTGCTCAACTTCTATGGATACAACATCAGCTTGAGGACTATGGAATTCAGGTAAGTAGAACTCCACTCTTTTGTGATTCTACTAGTGCTATGTCAATTGCACATAATCCTGTTTCCCATAGTAGAACTAAACATATTGAAATAAAATATCATTTTCTTAGGGAGCATGTAGAGAAAGAAGATATTTTACTGGAATATGTTAAAACAGATAATCAACTAGCTGATATGTATACTAAGCCCCTAGAAGAAACTAAGTTCAATAGGTTTAAAATTGAACTAGGAATGATAAACTTAGAATAAGTTTATAAAAATGGCTAAGTCAAAAGGTGTCGACACACAGAGATCTCTGTGTCGACTCAGAATAAAGATGTCGACACTTCAGTGAAAAGGTGTCGACACATCTAGGAAGTTGGTGTCGATACTTCAGAAAATTAGTGTCGACACATGACAAGTAGGTGTCGACACATCCAAGGTGGTGTCGACACTTAGAGTTTACTCAGAATTATCTAAGTAAAGTCTCGACTATATGTCGAGTTGATAGGTGTCGACACATAAAGAAGTGTCGACACATATATATGTTGACTAAACTTGTGTCGACACATAGGTGTCGAGACATTATAAGTCAGTGTCGACACTTATCAACAGTGTCGACACAATTTAAGTTAGCTGCCCGCCCTTTCATCTTCAAACTTAGAAAGGTATAAATAGGATTTTGCCTTTGTCTATCGACACACTTTCAAAAGTTTCGAGACTAAACTTGTGTGTCGACACCTCTCTTCTCTCAAGTCAAATTCTTCAAACCTTAATGGCGCCAAAGCTCGAGGACAACGTCAATGAAGGCTATGAACTGGTGCGCGACGCGTTTGGTGATGCAGACCCGGAGATCAAGACTGTGATAACCCTAGTCACAAACTCAGGGTTAGAATATCTTGTTTCAGAGCCAACTAAAATCTGGAAGAAAGAAGTCTTGGAATTTCTCAATGGAGCTAAACTAGACGAATCTAGATTCAAGATCAAATCCAGGGTTCATGGTGAAAAGGTTAAGGTTTCACCAAAAGGTTTGAGAAAGGTTCTTTAGTTACCAAGAACTAAGGAAGAAGAAGAGGTTACTGCTTCCAGGACCAGAGAAGCATTGACATGGTGTGGTCTAGATTCCAAAATGAAAATTGGATCTGTATTCAATAGAAAGGGTATGAACAGCCAAGGGAAATTCCTCTCTGAAATTGTGGGAAAAGTAATTTTAAGTAAGCCAGGTGGGCATGATAGGGTATCAGCCCATATGTTCAACATTATGACAAGGATAATCTTCAGCCTGAAAACTGACTGGTCTGTAGTGATTTTGAGAAGATTAAGGAAAGCCTAAAGAAGCCCAACTTGGGCAGGATCTTAAGTCTATACCTTGCTGGTATTATACCAGAAGTTATGGGTCAAGCTGATGGAAGTAAAATCAACCATATGAGGAAAATGGACTTGAGGATATTCTCTAGGTGGGACAGGGTTTTGTCAAAGGAGATGCCAACACCTGAGAAAGTAACATCTGAGAAAGTAACACCTCAAAAGAAGAAGAAGAAAGCTGCCCCAGTGGCTCAGGTTTCATCTAGCAGCTCTGATAGTGAATAATAAGTTTTCTTCACACCTGATGAGCATGGAGAAGGGACTGTTGAGAAGACTCCAACTCAACAAGTAGTTGCTGAAAGGCAGGGGGAGCTACCACCAGCTAGCCCCTTACACCAGGATCAAATCTAGGGGGAGCCACTAGTTGTGGAAGAGCCCACTCCACTGGAAAGTGAGCAAGCTACAAACATAATTCTAGAGGTAATCACTGAGCTTAATGCTTTAGATTTTCCTATAGAGGATACTGATTTGTCTGATGTTTATCAGCAACCACAGATTGATAGTCAAGTCACAAATGTTGTCATGAAGGACACATCTGTTACAGTTCAAGTTGTATCTGATCCAGTGGTTGATGAGCCAAGAGTTTCTCCAGCTCATTCTCCACAAAAATATACAATGGAAGATCTATTCCTTAACCTGGATCAAACTGATTTTGACAAAGAAACTGCTGTTGAAGGGGAGAATGCTCCAGTTGAGGGGGAGCAAGTGGTAATTCTGGAAGAACCTGCAAGACAAGAGCCTGAGAAGCCCCAAGCTGTTGAGGAGCTACCTAAAGAGAGGGTAGAAATTGCAAGCACCTCAGCTTCTGAAGATGAGGAAGCTGCAAGGGAAAAGAAAAAGAAATTTCAAGTATTCAAGAGAAGAAGCCAGAATTACAAAAAGGCTTTGTAAACTGTAGCACAACAGCCTATATCACAACCAGCACCAACTATTGATTATAGTGCTCTAATGGTTGCAATGCAGATTAAGCTTGATGAGCACATAAAAGCTATAGAGACATATGTGGATGAGGGGCACAAGTCTCTACACTTTGATCTAGCCCAAGATATAAAGTCTATAAGATTTGAAATGAATCTTAATAAGAAGGAGATGACTGACTGCTTCCACAAGGGAGGGAATGCAGTGGTGTACTTGGCTACACATCAGGAGAAGATAAAAGCTCAAGTGGATGAACTTGAAGTCAAGCAAGGCTATGTACTTGAAAATCAAATTAGAATGAATGATAACTTGACTGCTTCTCACAATGCCATAGTAACAGAGATGAAGAGTATAGCTGCAGGGCAGACTCCAGCTAATGCTACAGCCAAAGCAGACTTTGACAAAGCCTTCCAAGAGGAAATTACTGTTGTTAAGACTGCCATACAAGACTCTCAGAAGATCATAACTGACAAACTCCAAAGGTTGAAACCTTACTTTAAAGATGGAGTCAATTATTTGGATGCCCAAATAAGATTTCAAAAGGATGATTTGAGGGATCACATGGTTAGAGAAGTCATAAAGGGGGAGAGAGTGTTAGTCAAAGCCAGCTCTGATCATGCTAAATGGATTTCTAATTCTATCAGAGCTACTCTTGGATATCCTCCTCTTTGTGATGATGATAATGTGTCAGAATCTGGGATTAATCTTGCATATCTAGGAGGGGAGCAACCTGAAGTGGCTCAAGTCATCTATCCTCCACCAGATTTTGAGATGGTACATGCTGATATCCAGACCATGTATAGTCCACCTGATGGTACTCAGAAAGTTATTCTAGAAAAAGTGGTTCAGCCAGTATCAAAGGCTATGCAAGAAGCTCTGCAGAAATAAGAAGAAACTAGATTGTCTAAGAAGAGGTTCAGGGAACAAGCTGAACAAAGACCTGACTTTGAGTAGTGGAGCCCCACTTCTAGGAACATTATCTTAACTGCATGGAAAGCTGCAAAAGATAATATACAGGACAGAAATAAGTGGTTTTCTGAAACATAATGGAGGAAACATGAGACAAGGCAAGAAGCCACAGTCCAATATAGAAGAAAGGCCAAGATGGGAAAGCTACCTCATACTGCCCAGGAGCCTAGCAAGTACTTTCCCAAGCCTTATCATTATTTTGAAAGGCAAAAGATTAAAGCTGAGGAACTTAAGAAGAAGGAGTTAAAAGGGAAGAAACCTGCTGCTGCTGAAGACACTGAAGCCCCTGTACAAGCTAAAGTACAATCTGGAAAAGGGATATTGATCAAAGATGCTGAACAAAAATAGCATAGAAATTTTCTTAAGTTTACTATGTAATCTTTTGATGTTAACATTCTGTAAACTTTTGAAATATGAATATGACAAAGCTGTTAGAACAATATGCTGTGTGATAAATTTGCTATGTGATAAATTTATTTCATAATTGTTCTGAGATGTGATCTGTGTATACATGTTTTGTTTGACACATGTTTATGTTTGCCCTGCTATATATAATCCTGCTTTACATCATTTTGTAATTTTATTATGAATGGTGTATATCATTGACTAAGGGTTATGACTTCTCCAAATAGGGGGAGATTGTTGGGTACATTGGTTTAAATGTACCTAATTTGAAGAAGCCTCACCCAACTCAATGATATACATCAAAAATGTATTTGATGTGTTTTGCGTTTATTTGTGCAGGTTAAGTATTTGCAGGAAAGAATAAAAAGTTTCTAAGTCCATGTGTCGACACCCAGAGGGAAAGTGTCGACACTTAAGAAGACTTGTGTCGACACCCAGGCAAGCAGTGTCGACACTTGGAGTCACTGTGTCGACACCAGGGATGCAGAGTCGACACCAGACCGAAAGTGTCGACACAAGGAGCTGTGTCGACACTCAATGAAGAAGAGTGCAGTGAAGCAGTGTCGACACATAGCAGTTGTGTCGACACCCAGTGAAACTGTGTCTACATCAGAAAGTGTCGACACTTGGAGCCTGTGTCGACACTCAGCAAAAGTCAGCAGAGACTAAGTTTAAGTGTCGACACACAAAGTAATGTGTCGACACTCAGTAGAAGAGTCAACACTTGAAGAAAGTGTCGACACAAGAAAGAATGTGTCGACACTCAGCTGAAGATTCAACACTTGAAGGAAGTGTCGACACACGGAGAATGTGTCGACACTTAGCAAAGTTCAAGAATATTCTAAGTACAAGTGTCGACACTAAGGAGATGTGTCGACACTCTGCCAGAGTCTCAATAGAAGAAGAATGTGTCGACACAAGGAGATGTGTCGACACTCAGCAAGTATCAACACTGAAGACATGTGTCGACACCAAGAAGCAGTGTCGACACTGACAGATTCAACACATGAAGATGTGTCGACACAAAGGTGTTGTGTCGACACTTACAAGAATTCAGCAATATACTGAAGTACAAGTACTTGTGTCGACACTCAATTTCAGTGTCGACACATGAAGAAGAAGCAGTGTCGAGATATAAAATCTACAACACAAGGACTTATGTCGACACCTTGTAGGCTAGTGTCGACACTTAGACAACTTGTGTCGACACTTGGTCTATAAGTGTCGACACTTAAAGACAGACAGTCTCGACACTTACAGACAGTTACAGAATTTTCAAGAACTGACTGGATGACTTGACAACTGCCATTCCAGCCGGTCTACTGCACCTGTCAGAGTTGTCAGAAATCTGTTATGGACCGGACCAGCCGGTTACCATGAAGAAGACCTATAAATAGGCTTATACAGTCTACAGAAACTGTTGTTGAAGTTGTTGATTGAACACAAGTACAAGTGATCAATATACAAAGAAGATCTAGCTATTCCTTGAAGAATCTAGTGAAGATCTAAGAAGTTGGAGAGAGAGAGCTCCATCCAAGAAGTCAGCCGTTGGAACCAGGCTGAGAAGAAGGGTTCAGATTTATTCTAAATCTTAAGTAGCAGAGATCAAGGATCAACTGCAGAAGAGATTAATCTTATTGTGTTCTACTTTCAAGAAACTTTGAAGAAAGCCAAGTCAGATTGATCTCACCTGAGTTCTTCCAAGAACTCATCAAGAAACTCACAATTCTTCTCTCTTGTCTCTAAGTTGTTGAGTAAACATTTTGTATTCAAATTATCTTGTAGGATCCTTAGGGATCTGAGTCTTTGTAAGCCTGTAGTTATAAAGGCTGAGTATAGGGCTTGAGTGCCTGAGTGTAGGAGATTGGAATCTCTGAGTGTAGGCCTATTGTGGCTGAGTGTAGGCCTTGGTGGCTGAGTGTAGGCTTTGAGAAGAAGCTGAGTTGTAGGGCCTTGGGCCTGAGGTGTAGGAACCTGTTTTGGGGTTTTGAGATAGTGGAGAAGTTTGGTCGAATCTAGTACACTGCTAGATAGGCGAAGGGGGAAAGTGGATGTACCCAAAGCTTGGGGAACCACTATAAATCTGGGTGTCTACTGTGTGGTGTGATATTCTGTGATTGTTATGTACAAGTAGATATAACTCTGAGATAAAATCTGAATTCTGCCTAAAAAGTTAAAAAGATTTAAGTCACATATTCACCCCCCCTCTAGGTGATTAGGTACAATATCTTTCAGTGTTTGATGAAGCTAGACTCATTAACAATGAATTGTCTAGAAGTGTTTGCAGCTCTATAGGTGTGACTGAGAAAATGGACAAGCTCACTATTGAAGAAGGTTCTACTGCAAGACAGCAAGTGGATGATAGTGGCTGTTTTCCAGGGGGAGTACTAGATACACTTGATGTAGAAGAAGACCAAGGAGTGCAGCAAGTTGAAGAAGCTGAAGGAGTACAACCTGAAGACAGGCTGCCTCCAGCAAATAGACATCTAAAAGATCATCTAGCCAATCAAATTATTGGTGATCTCAAACAAGGGGTACAAACAAGGAGCAGAAATCTAAGTTCAGTACTCTACTCCAGCTTTCTATCCCAAGTAGAGCCAAAGAAATTTGAAGAAGCCATCCTAGATCCTCATTGGATTGAGGCTATGCAAGAGGAACTGAACCAGTTCAAAAGATGCAATGTCTCGGAGCTAGTTCCTAAACCCAAGGATCACAACATTATAGGAACTAAGTGGATCTTTAAGAACATGATGGATGAACATGGAGTTATTGTGAAGAACAAAGCTAGACTGGTTGGTAAAGGTTATAGGCAGGAAGAAGGTATTGACTTTGATCAAACCTTTGCTCCAGTAGCCAGACTGGAGGCTATAAGGATGTTCCTGGCTTATGCAACCTATCAAGGGTTTAAAGTATACCAAATGGATGTTAAGTCAGCCTTTTTGAATGGAAATCTAAAGGAAGAAGTCTATGTGGAACATCCATCAGGTTTTGTTGATTCAACTAAACATAATTATGTTTATAGACTTAGGAAGGCTTTGTATGGGTTAAAACAAGCCCCTAGGGCTTGGTATGAAACCCTGTCTAGTTTCCTCATTGAGAATAAATTCACAAGGGGGAAAATAGACAAGACTCTATTCCTTAGGGAATCCGGAGGCAAGATCATCTTAGTCCAAATATATGTAGATGACATCATATTTGGGTCTACAGAAAGTGGTCTTTGCAGAAAGTTTGCAAAACTTATGCAAGGATAATTTGAAATGAGTATTATGGGGGAACTTAAGTTCTTCTTGGGTCTCCAAGTTAGACAGACTGAGGATGGTTTATCCATATGTCAATCTAAGTTCACCCTAGAGTTGATAAAAAAGTGTGGTATGAAATCATCCACTACCATGAAAACTCCTATGGGGTCTAGCATGTCTCTAAGCAAAGATGGTGCAGGGAAACCTGTAGATGAAACTTTGTATAGAGGGATTGTTGGCTCCCTATTGTATTTAACTACAAGTAGACCAGATATCATGTATGCTACATGTGTCTGTGCTAGGTACCAAGTTTGCCCTAAAGAATCTCATTTGACAGCAGTCAAAAGAATTCTGAGATATCTTAGGGGCACTCCTTATCTAGGCCTTTGGTACCCTAGGAATGGAGACTTTGAACTAACAGGTTATTCAGATGCAGATTTTGCAGGCTGCAAGGAAGATAGGAAAAGTACAACTGGAACCTGTCAATTCCTAGGAGGAAGACTGATATCATGGAGTAGCAAGAAACAAACAAGTGTGGCTATCTCCACAGCAGAATCATAGTATGTAGCTGCAAGAAGTTGTTGTGTACAACTTCTACGGATACAACACCAGCTAGAAGATTATGGTATTCAAGTAAGTAGAACACCCCTATTTTGTGATTCTACTAGTGCTATTTCTATTGCAAACAATCCTGTCTCCCATAGTAGGACTAAGCACATAGAAATAAAATACCATTTTCTAAGAGAACATGTGGAAAAAGGAGATATTTCACTAGAGTATATTAATACAGATAATCAACTAGCTGACATGTATACTAAGCCCTTAGATGAAACCAAATTCAATAAATTTAAAATTGAATTAGGGATGATAAACTTAAAATAAGTTTTCAAAATTGGCTAAGTAAAATGGTGTCGACACACAGAGTTGTCTGTGTCGACACATAGAAGTGGTGTCGACATTTCAGAGAAATGGTGTCGACACATCTAGGAAGTCGGTGTCGACACTTCAGAGAATTAGTGTCGACACATGCAGTGTAGGTGTCGACACATCCAAGGTGGTGTCGACACTTAGGTTTTACACTGAATTAGACTAGTATAGTCTCGACTAAGTGTCGAGCTAAGTGGTGTCGACACATATACAAGTGTCGACACATATATTCTGTCGACTATACTTGTGTCGACACATAGTTGTCGAGACATTATAAGTCTGTGTCGACACTTTTAAACAGTGTCGACACAATTTAAGTATTTTGACGCGCCCTTTCATCTTCGATTCTAGAAAGGTATAAATAGGTTTTCGCCATTGTTTGTCGACACGCTCACCAAAGTTTCGAGACCAAACTTGTGTGTCGACATCTCTCTTCTCTAGATTTAAATTTCTTCAAACCCTAATGGCACCCAAGCTAGAAGAGAATGTGAATGAAGGATATGAACTCGTGCGGCACGCTTTTGATGACGCGAAACCAGAGATCAAAGGCGTGATAACCCTAATAATAGAGACTGGGTTAAAATTTCTTGTTTCAGAACCGATCAAGATCTGGAAGAAGGAGGTCCTGGAGTTTCTGAATGCAGCATCACTAGATGAATCAGGACTTAAGATTAAGTCAAGAGTTCACGGGGCAAAGGTGAAGGTCTCTCCTAAGATTCTGAGAAAGGTACTACAACTACCAAGGACAAAAGAAGAAGATGATGTTTCTGCTTTTAAGACTAGAGAAGCATTGACATGGTGTGGTTTGGACTCAAACCTGAAGATAGGATCTGTATTCAACAGAAAAGGAATGAACATGCAAGACAAGTTTCTATCTGAGATTGTGGGCAAGGTCATACTGAGCAAGCCTGGAGGGCATGATAGAATATCAGCTCATATGTTTAGTCTAATGACAAGAATTATCTTCAAACTAGAAACTGATTGGTCTGTAGTTGTGTTTGAGAAGATAAAAGAGAGTATGAAGAAGCCCAATTTGGGTAGAATTCTGAGTCTTTACCTTGCTGGAAGTATTCTAGATGTAATGAACCAAGCTACAGGTTCAAAGATTAACCACATGAGGAAGATGGATATGAGAATCTTCTCTAGGTGGGACAGAGTATTGACCAAGGAAATGCCAACTCCAGTAAAGGACACACCCTTGAAGAAGAAGAAGACAACCCCAGTGGCTCAAGAATCCTCAAGCAGCTCTGAAGAGCAAGTAGTATTTAGTTCTGATGATGAACAAGAAAGAAATGCTGGACAGTCTCCAGCTAGACAAGAAGATGCAGGAAGACAGAGGGAGCTACCACCAGCTAGCCCAATTCACCAGGATTCAATCCAAGGGGAACCTCTACTTGTGGAAGAGCCAACTCCACTAGAGAGTGAACAAGCTACTCAAACTATACTTGAGGTAACAACTGAAATCAACCAATTAGATTTCCCTATTGAGAATGAAGTTATGACTGACACATTATCTGATGTTAATCAGCAACCTCAGATTCTTAGTCAACCTCAGGATGTTGTCATGGAAGACACATCTGTTGCTGATCAAGTGGTTGATGATATAAGAGATTCTCCACCCCATCCTCAACAGGAATTTACTTTAGAAGAACTGTTCCCAGACCTTCTCCAAACTAACTTTGAGAGAGAAAAAGCTGCTGCTGAGGGGGGAGAAAGTAATTATTGAGGGGGAGCAAGTTAGATCTCAAGAAGAGACAACAAGACAAGAACCTGCGATGCAACAGCATGCTGAGGAGTTACCTAGGAAGGATTTACCTCCTAGCCCAAAGGAAAGAGTTGAAATAGCCAGCACATCTGCTTCAGAGGATGAAGAGGCTGCAAGAGCCAAGAAGAGGAAATTTCAAGTCTTCAAGAGGAGGAGCCAAACATATAAAAAGGCACTACAAACAATTGCTCCATAGCCTGCACCATCTACTGACTATAGTTCACTGATGGTAGCATTGCAGATAAAGATGGATGATCAAAGGTAAGCTATAGAAAAGTATATAGATGAAGGGCATAAGTCATTGTAATTTGATCTGGCCCAAGACATTAAGTCAATCAGATTTGAAATGAATCTGAATAAGAAAGAAATGACTGACTGCTTCCATAAAGGAGGAAATGCAGTAGTCTATCTGGCCATACATCAAGAGAAAATAAAGACAAAACTTGATGAGCTAGAAGTGAAGCAAGGCTATGTCCTGGAGAACCAGCTCAGAATGAATGATAATTTGACTGCTTCACATAATGCAATAGTAACTGAAATGAAGAATATAGCTACTGCTCAGACTAGTCCTGTCCAAAAGGCCCGGGCCCAGTGGGCCGGTCCTAGCCCGGCCCGGCGAAAGCCTTTTTCGGCCCGGCCCGGAAAAAGCCCGGCCCGGGCCGAGACCGGGCTCAGGGCCCTTACAGGGCCCTGGTTTTGGGGGCTAGCCCGGCCCGATGCCGGGTCGGGCCGGGCCGGGCAAAGCCCGAAAATCAGGCCGGCCTGGGCCCAGACCCGGGCCCGCAGGCCGGCCCAGACCTGCTGCCAACGGCTCTAAGAGCCGTTGGAAATCCAACGGCTCTTAGAGCCGTTGGAACTGCAGCCAGCAGGGCTGCAGCAGCCCTGCTGGCTGCAGTGTTTTGGGCTAGGGCCTAGGCAAAAGCCTAGGCCCTAGGCCATATTTTATTTTAAAAAAAATTTTATTAAATTTTTTTTTATAAACCCCCCCTCTACCCGATCCCCTCTCTCTCTCTCTCTTCCACTCTCTATCTCTCTCTCTCTCTTCCACTCACTCACTCTCTCTCTCTTCCACTCTCTCTCTCACTTATTCTCTCCCTCTCTTACTCTCTTACTCTCTCTCGCTGCATGGCATCGTCGTCCTCAACGCCGGCGTCGTCGACTCAAAGCACGGCCGAAGTGGTGGAGCATAATCGGAGGGCGCCCGTCTGGGAGCATTTCGACAAGGTTAAAGTCGGCGACGAATTCAAGGCGCGGTGCAAGTTGTGCTCAAAGTTGCTAACTCTTACCGGCAACTCAACACTAGCGAGACACGCTAAGTCCTGTTTTGCAAAGCAAGCTCCCGAGTCCAGTCAGGGACAAATATCAGCATCAGGACAAATTTGGACGTACGATCAAGCAAGACAGCGAGACCTACAGGTGAAAAACGTCATCAGACGTGGGTTGCCATTCAGTCACTACGACAACGATGAGACGATGGAGTATATACACGAAGGGCTTCAGCCCAAATATCAACAGGTAAGTAGATCCACTATTAGACGCGACACACTTAAATTATATTTTGACGCAAAACAAGATTTAATAAAATTTTTGAAACTTTCGAGGGATGTGTGAGTTTAACGAGCGACGTTTGGAGTAGTAGCGTAAGGGTAGGGTTATCTTATATTTGTATAACGACTCATTGGATCGATCCCGTTTCATGGGATTTAAATAAGCGCGTAATATGTTTTGAAGGTTTTGAATTTCCGCACACGGGTAAGGCTATATATTCGGTAATTATTAAATGTTTGCGTGAATTTAAAATAAAGGATAAAATAATGAGTATTTCTTTTGATAACGCTAGTAATAACAACACCGCAGTAGAGTGGTTAAAACGTGAATTAAAACCAATGCTCAACGGTGCGTTTTTTCACACTCGATGTGTGTGTCACGTTTTAAACTTAGTGGTACAGGATAGTTTAGAAGCTATGGAACCATATGTTGAGAAAATTCGTACTATGCTTAGATTTATTTATTGTACCAAACAGCGATGTCAAGATTTTCGAAAATTTGTGATCGCACAAGGTCAAAAATATTTGAAACCTCAATTTGATATGCCTGTAAGATGGAACTCCACATATAAAATGTTAAAAAGAGCGTTTCAACAAAAAACACTTCTTATGAAATATTACACTATGACAAATAATCATAATTTAACTGATAACGATTGAGACGTACTATTTCATTACATGAATTTATTAAAATGTTTTTATAGGGCGACTATTTTTTTATCCGGTGTTTATTATCCCACTAGCTCGTTATTAATTGAAAATTTTGTAAATATCGCACAAAAACTTAACTATTTTAAGCAACACTCCGGATGGCTTCCTTTAATTGAAGTAATAGAAGAAAATTTTTTAAAATATTATAGAGAAATGCCTCCTGCATTTTCATGCGCCGCCGCTTTAAACCCGTTGTTCGCTGTAGACGGCGTAGAAAATTTAATAGATGAAATTAACGTTAAATTAGACATAAATATAAGTTTCGATGACGTTGACGACGTTAGTACTACTAAATTTAATTCTATTTTTACGGAATGTTTTAATTATTACGACAACTTATATGGCTCACGACCACGAGAAGAAATAACACAACCTAGGACAAAAGATTCTTTTACAAATAAAATTTTAGAATTAGCTTCCAGAAAAAAAACACGCACATCGAGTAGTTTAAACGAATTAGGACTCTGTACGAAAACGCAATTTCGTGATTTTATGACTACGGAAGAGATCGAAAACTTCGATATCTTAAAGTGGTGGAAAGGTAAAGCTAATACCTATCCTATTTTGGCCTATATGGCCCGTGATTTACTAACAATTCAAGCTAGTACAGTAGCTTCCGAGTCCGCTTTTTCTCTTAGTGGCAGGATTTTGAACACGCGGATGAGCCGACTAAATGAAGAATCACTCGAACTATGCATCTACTACAAGGATTATTTGGATGCTACGAATAGGAAGCAACACATTTCAGCGTTGGAGGAGAGCTCCGAGGAAATTGAAGAGGAGATGGACAACCTGAATTTGTAAAAATGTAATTTTTTTTATTATCATTTAAAATAATAAATTTCTTTTTTTTTCTATTTTTTTTAAAGTGTAATTTTGTTTTTTAAAATTTCAATATTAATAAAATTTTTTATTCTAATTTTTATTTCATTTTTTTAATTTTTTTAAGTATTTTTTTTTCTTAAGAGGGCCCGGCCTGGCCCGGGGGGCCGGCTCGGGCCCCTTCCCGGGGTCAAAGCCCGGGCCCGGCCCGAGCCCGATAAAGAAAGGGCCCGGGCTCGGCCCGGTTTGCAAAAGCCCGGGCCCGATCAGGCCCGGTCCGGGCCGGCCCGATCGGGCCTTTTGGGCAGGCCTAGCTCAGACTACAGCAAGTGCTACAGCCAAAGCAGAATTTTAAAAAGCATTACAAGAAGGGATCACTGCTGTTACTTCTGCACTTCAGGATTCCCAAAAGGTAATAACTGAAAAGCTCCAAGGGTTGAAACCTTTCTACAAGGATGGAGTAAACTATCTGAATGCCCAGATAAGATTTCAGAAAGATGATCTTAGGGATCACATTGAAAGAGAAGTCATAAAGGGGGAGAGGGTGTTAGTCAAAGCCAGCTCTGATCATGCCAAATAGATTTCAAATTCCATTAGAGCCACCCTTGGATATCCACCATTATGTGATGATGACAATGTTACAGAGTCTGGTATTAATCCTGCCTATCTTGGAGGAGAGCAAGCTGAAGTAGCTCAAGTGATCTACCCTCCGCCAGACTTTGATATGATACATCAAGATATACAGTCAATGTATAGCCCTCCTGAGGGAAATCAGAATGTCATCATTGAGAAAGTAGTTCAGCCAGTGCCAGAGGCAATACTGAAAGAATAAGAAGCTTTGCTAAAAGAACAAGAGAATAAATTATCTAAGAAAAGATTTAGAGAGCAAGCTGAACTAAGGCCTGATTTTGAACAATGGAGCCCCACTTCCAGGAATATCATTTTGACTGCTTGGAAGGCTGCCAAGGACAATATCCAGGATAGAGGCAAGTGGTATTCTGAACTGCAGTGGAGGAAGCATGAGAACAGACAAGAGGCTATTGTTCAATATAGAAGAAAGGCTAAGATGGGAAAGCTACCTCCTACTGCACAGGAGCCTAGCAAGTATTTTCCAAAGCCTTATCATTATTTTGAAAGGCAGAAGATCAAGGCTGAAGAGCAGAAAAAGAAGGATCTTAAAGGGAAGAAGCCTGCTGCTGCTGAAGATGCTGAAGCCCCAGTCCAAGCAAAGATACAACCAGGAAAGGGCATTGTGATCAAGGAGCCTGAGCAGCAAGGATAGAATTTTTTCTTAAGTTTACTATATGTAATCAGTTGCATTCAACTTTCTGTAAACTTTTGAATAATGAAAATGTTGAATTTGTTAGAACAATGTGATATGTGTTAATTCTATTACATTACTGTTCTGAGATATTTGTGTATACATGTTTTGCTTATACATGTTTATGTACTTACCCTGTTATGTATTACTGTTTTACATCATACTGTGAATTTGTTATGTATGGTGTATATCATTGACTAAGGGTTATGACTTCTCCAAATAGGGGGAGATTGTTGGGTACATTGGAATAAATGTACCTGATTTGAAGAAGCCTCACCCTACTCAATGATATACATCAAGGTGTATTTGATGTATTTTGAGTTATCTTGTGCAGGTTAAGTAATTGCAGGGAAAGCTTAAAAGTTTCCAAGTCCATGTGTCGACACGTAGAAGAAAAGTGTCGACACTTAAGAAGACTTGTGTCGACACCCAGAGAAGCAGTGTCGACACTTAGAGTAATTGTGTCGACACTAGGAATGCAGAGTCGACACCAGAAGAAAAGTGTCGACACATACAGGCTGTGTCGACACACAATGAAGAAATGTCCAGAGAAGCTGTGTCAACACTTAAAAGCAGTGTCGACACCCAGAGGAACTTTGTCGACATCAGAAAGTGTCGACACTAGGAGGCTGTGTCGACACTCAGCAAAACTTCAACAAAGTTCAAGTACAAGTGTCGACACTAGGAGGCTGTGTCGACACTCAGCAAACTTCAACAGAGTTTAAGTACAAGTGTCGACATAATGAAGAATGTGTCGACACACAGCAAAAGTCTCAACACATGAAGAAAGTGTCGACACTAGGAGGCTGTGTCGACACTCAGCAAATTTCAATGAAGTCTAAGTACAAGTGTCGACACTCAGCAAAAGTATCAACATAGAAGGCATGTGTCGACACCAAGAAGATGTGTCGACACTTAACAAGTTCAACACAAGAAGATGTGTCGACACAAAGGAGTTGTGTCGACACTTACAAGAAATCAGCTAAGTATCAAAGAAAAAGGACTTGTGTCGACACACAGGATCAGTGCGACACATGTTGAAGAAGCAGTGTCGAGAAGCAGATTCTACAACACAAGGAGTTGTGTCGACACCATGAAGGCTAGTGTCGACACTTAGTCTACTTGTGTAGACACTTAGTCTATCAGTGTCGACACTTAAAGACTGACTGTCTCGACACTTTCAGACAGTTACAGAAAATTCAAGAAGTGACTGGATGACTTGACAGCTGTCATTCCAGCCGGTCTACTGCAAGTGTCAGAGCTGTCAGAAAGCTGTTAGAAACCGGATCAGCCGGTCACCATGAAGAAGGCCTATATAAAGGCTTATACCTTCAACATAAAGAGAAGATGATCGATCAAGCAATTCATTGAAGAATCAATTCAAGTGAAGATCTAAGAAGTTGGAGAGAGAGAGCTCCTTCCAAGAAGACAGCTATTGAACCAGGCTGTGAAGAAAAGTTTCAGATTGAGTTCTAATTCTTAAGTTAGCAGTGATTGAAGATCAGCTGCATAGAGAATCAACCCTACTGTGTTCTAAATTCAAGAAGCTTTGAAGGAAGCCAAGGGAGGTTGATCTCAGCAAAGTTCTTCCAAGAACTCATCAAGAAACCTGTAACCTCTTCTCTCTCATTCTGAGTTGTGGGTATATACATTGTAATTTTAATTTCTTGTAGGATCCTAAGGGATCTGAGTTGTAAGCCTGAAATTATAAAGGCTGAGTGGTAGGGCCTGTGTGCCTGAGTGTAGGAGATACTTTTCTCTGAGTGTAGGCCTTGTTGAAGGCTGAGTGTAGGTCTTTGTGAAAACTGAGTGGTAGGGCAGTGTGCCTGAGTTGTAGGAGTGGGATCACTCTGAGCTGTAGGAACCTATTTGGGGTTCTGAGTCTAAGATCTGAGGATCTGAGGAATAGTGGAGAAGTTGAGCCTAATCTAGTACACTACTAGATAGGCGAAGGGGGAAAGTGGATGTACCCAGACCTTGGGGAACCACTATAAAACTGTGTGTACTCTGTGTGTGTCTGATTCTGTGTATGATGTTTATAGTTCTGTGAATGCTGTGATTACATCTGCCTAAAAGTTTAAAAAGATTAAGGTCACCTATTCACCCCCCTCTAGATGATTAGGTACAATTTCTTTCAATATTGCCGCAACGGATTTCTGCAAAATCCTTAAGGCTTGCTATGCAACATCACCGAGTCGGATTAGCGGTCACGACTACGGCTTCACCCACAATGCCTAATCCACTAACGAAGCGGATCTCTAATGCAAAATCAAGTCGGGGACAGACTAAATCGACCCGGAGGTTCCTCTTGAACCATGACAACCCATACCCCTCTCATTTGAGAGATTTGGTGCCCAAAAGCTTGAAAGAAAAAGATGCTAAACATGCATCCTAGAAACCAAGAGGATAAGTGTCGTTACCTTACGACCCCTATTCCTAGCCATGGGAACTTAGCCGTATGAAAACCACTACAACGGACTTGCCTCCGCGGATCTGGACTCGTCTCGCGATTTGGGGCTCCGAAGCTTCTCCGGCAGCCGTATCTCTCCTTCACTTTCTTCCTTGCTCTCCCTTCTCTCTAAAACTTTAGAAAGAGAATACTTGATGAGGAATGAGGGTTTCAAACCCTATCCCCAAACTTAACTCATTAAGGATAGCTCTAGACCATCAGATCCCATTAGAAGGAATCAGACGACCATGATTCGCACTTAAAACCAAACTCCTGGGCCGAACACGGCTTGTGACATGCCCGTGTCCAAGGCCATGTGCCTCATTCAATGCTGAAACCGTCGCACCTAGAACAAGACACAGGTTCTGGACACGCCCGCATCAAACGTGACACGCCCGTGTCACTCACTACACGCCCGTGTTGCTGGGCGTGTTCCTCCATCGACACAGGTCCAAACACAACCCAAGAAGAACACGGGTCCTTGACATGCCCGTGTCGATTTTGGACATGCCCGTGTTAGGCTGAACACGCCTGGGCTCCACGCCGTGTTCTTCCCTGACATAGCCCGACTAACATCCCGAGCAGGACACAGCCTGAGACACGCTCGTGTCTCAGGCCGTGTTCACTGTCTCGACAATCTTCAACCTCATTTTCATCGATCGCTCGGAAAATTCGTCGAACCCGAGCACGATACGGCCTTTGACACGCCCGTGTCCCAGGCCGTGTTCACTATCTCAACACTTCGTCGAGCTCAGTTCGTCGGCCACCCGGGTTCTTCGTCGAACCCGAGCACGACACGGCCTTGGACACGCCCGTGTCCCATGCCGTGTGACCCCTACCGAGACCCCAACTTGGCTCTACACACAGCCCAACCCTCTTTTAAGTTTTTGGGGCGTTACAATTGTTGCAACAGAAAAAGGCATGTCATAGCTGATTGCCCAGCAAAAAGGAAGGAGAAAAAGTCTGAGAATTTGAAGGATGGACAACACAAGAAGGCTGACAAAAGCCTATTGACAAAAGGACAGTTAACACTGTCTAACAGTGAGTCTGATTCATCTAAATCAGAAAAGGAGGAGGCTCTCATGGGCCTGATTGTACAACCCTGTGTCCAGCGAGCGGGTCCCGCCAGGGAGGTCGAGCATACCTGGTCCCGCGACCCGCACCCGAACGACAAAACAGATATACGACAGAAGGGCTGGCCCGCTCCCGTCCCATTTCAGGCGAGCGAGCCGGCGAGGCGAGCGAGCGGGTCGCGCGAAGAGTCCTTGGCCAATGCAGATGAGTTTGGCGACCCGCGACTAGCGAGTCAATCGGGGTCGCGGTGACCGCCGACCAACCCCCACACGCGACCTGGCTGCCGGTCCGCCCGACAGAAGACAGGCAGGTCGCGACGGCCCGGCTCGCGCTCGCCCAGGGAGGATAGGCGAGCCACGAGAGCCAGGTCGCGCCCGCCTCCCGCGGAGGGGGATTGGAGGCGAGCTGACTACCGAGGGGTGCGAATAGCCCCACAGAACAGCGGAGCCATGCTATTGGCAGACCAGGTTGGACTACGCATAGCCTCTCAGAACAGCGGAGTTTGGCTGTTGGCAGACCCAGCTATGGGTTTTTTGGTATTTTCAGGTCAGTTATTTTGGTTATTGGCAGTTCAGATTCCGAAAAACTATAAATCAGACCCAAGGGGTACCACAGAGGACACGCTTTCAGTGCCTCCTTACTCTCATTCTCAAGTTCTCTCTGAGGGTACCTTAGCTCGGTTTCTGGCTAAGGAGGGGAAGCGCTCAGAGATCTTCTGGGTTTGTGGTGGGACCTCCCTGCCGAGCTCTTGGGTCTGTTCTTTCTTGTCTCTTTCGTTGTTTTTCTTGCAGGAGCAAAGTAGGCACGAGACCACCCCTTCCCCAAGGGTCGAACTCCACAAGAGGCCGGATTCCGGTTTCAACATCTTGGTGCGGTGAGCGTGGAGAGTGGTCAGTGCGGAAAAGCTTCGGCAAGCTCAATGACGGGAGGACAAGGATCTGACAGGCAGGACTCGCCGCCCCCCGCCTCTCGCAACAGTAGGGATGTTGGAGGACTTCAGGAACGAGGTGCTGGGCCTCGTCAGGATCGCGTTCGGCGCGCGGGCCGAGTACTCGACGCCGGCAGCCCAGATCGCGGCCGCCCCCTCTTTGGGCGAGGACGCCCCTGGCCGGCGAGCTGGAAAGGAAGTTGCCGAGGAAGGCCGAGGATGCAAGCTACTGGGGCGCGAGCTTTTCCCCGGGTCGGCAAGCCGAGGCAGGTTCGGCGAGCTGGGTCCGTGAGATTCGCTGGCTCGCCCAGTGGGGGGAGGCAGTCCTTTCAGCGAGCTGGTCTCCTCAGCACCAGTACCAGAAGGGTTCAGGGAGCCCGAGATGTCCTACTACACCGGGAAGGGAGACCCGGTTCAGCACGTCCAATGGTTCGAGGACGTGGTCTCCATCCGTCAGATGTCGGATGGATTCAAGTGCTGTCTCTTCGCCATCACCCTCCGAGAGAAGACAAGGGAGTGGTTCCACCAGCTGCCGGCTAGTTCCATCTATTGCTTCGAGGACTTGCGCCGAGGGTTCATGTTGAGGTTCACTACCTCAAAGAAGAGGAAGAAGGAGTCTGAGTCCTTGTTCCACATAAAGCAGGGGGTGAACGAGACGTTGGGGAGCTACGTGGACCGATTTCAGGAGGAGGTCACCCAGGTCCAGGAGATGCCGGGCCATAGTCTGATGATGGCCTTCACCCTGGGCCTGCAGCAGGGTTTCTTCTGAATGGAGCTGAAGAGAGTTCCTCCCCTCTCCTACGAAGAACTGATGGAGAGGGCGGCAAGAGAACTCGACGGGGAGGCGTCGAATCCGGAGTTCGCAAGGAAGCTAGCCAGATGGGCCACCGAGGAAGAGAAGGAGTCGAAGGGAGGAAGAGCGCAGGAGGAGAGAAGAGGGGAGCCCAGGCAGAGGGAGCAGAGGCAGCTCCAAGGACAGCAGCCGGGGTGGGGGCGTCAGGAGCACGACCGTCGGCTGGGCTGGAGACCAGAGTGGCAGGGGCAGGGGCCACAGAGAGGGTACTTCGGAAGGGGTCACTATCAGGGGAGGCAGGACCAGTTCCACCCACCAGGCTGGAGGCAGGGTCACCGGCCCCGGCTCCCCGATCAGGAGGAGGCCATGGCCATAGCTTTAGGAGCGAGGAGGGGGATCATGAGGAGAAGGAGAAGAGAGTTCAGGGTGGAGCTGCCCTATTGCGACTTCCATCAGGAAGAGGGGCACGCAACAGCCACGTGCCCGGAATTCTTGGAGATGAGAGGGAATAGGGGGCGGCAGCAGCAGCAGGAGGAGGCGCGACAAGAAGTGAGGATCGAGGAGGTCCTGCCTCGGGCAGAGGAGGATCGTTGCGAGGACCGGGTTGATGTCGGGACCCGAGGAGGGATCAGAGTGATCCACGGGGGAGTGGGGATCGAGGCTTCCCGCAAGGCAAGCCTCCACACCATGTACCGGCGGAGCGTCGCCTCTACATCCCAAACCCCGCCCCCGGAGGAGAGGATCACCTTCTCCAGAAGTGATATGCCAGACCACGAGGATCCGTTCTGTGATGCGCTGGTCATCAAGGCCGCCATCGAGAATTTCACTGTCTCTCGGATCCTCGTGGACAATGGGAGCTCCGTCAACGTCGTCTTCAAAAATGCGTTTGACGCGATGAAGGTGGAGGCTAAGAGGGTGTTGGCCTCGGACGGGCCCCTGTTCGGGTTCTCGGGAGAAAGGAAGGAAGTAGAGGGAGGCGTTGGCCTCCATGTCATCCTGGGGGGGGGGGGGGGTGGAAGTCCCGAAACTGCAAGTTCGTCATCGTGGACGCCCCCAGCAGCTACATCGCCATCTTCGGGAGGCCCCTGATCAGCGCCTTCCGCTGCGTCCCCTCATCTTTCCATCAGTGCTTGAAATTCAACGCTGAGGGGGTGCAGGTCAGGGTTAGGGGGGACCCAAAGGTGGCACGGGAGTGCTATGTCACCGCGATGAACACCATCTCTTGGCAGGAGGGAGCCGAGGAGATGGGGCGGAGGATGGAGAAGGTCGAGCAGGAAGCAGGAGGGGAGGAGCTGGGAGTGAAGGACTGCGCAGAGAAGGCGGCAGGAGGAGATCTGGAGGAGGTGGCCGAAGTAAGGGCCGTGGGAGGAGAGATGGAGGTAGAGGTCCCCATTTCGGAGGAAGGGGACGCCGAAGGATGGGGGGAGCGGTCCAGGCTGGAGGCGGCAGAAGAAGTGGTGGAGCTGGAGGTGCTCACCCGGGGAGGCAGGATGGAGAAGGTTCGTGTCAGCAGAGGGCTGACCCCGGAGGACCAGGGCAGGATGCTGGAGTGTATCCGGAAGAACGTGGACATCTTTGCCTGGAACGCCGCGGAGATGTCGGGGGTTGACGCGGATGTGGCTTGCCACCGCCTCAACCTGGACCCGGGAACACACCCCGTCCAGCAGAAAAAGAGAGCCACGGCAGACAAGCTGGCAGAACCCATCAGGGAGGAGGTGGCGAAGCTTCTCAAGGCTGGTTTCGTGTCCGAGATTCAGTATCCCGGCTGGGTCTCCAACGTCGTGATGGTTAAAAAAGGAGACGGCCGCTGGCGATTGTGTATCGATTTCTCCTTACTTAATAAAGCTTGTCCTAAGGACTGTTATCCTTTGCCTCGGATCGACGCGCTGGTTGACTCAGCCGTCGGCTTTTCTGTAATGAGTTTTTTAGATGCCTTTTCAGGTTACCACCAGATCAGGATGCACCCCCCGGACATCAAGGATGTCTCATTCATCACAGGGGACGGATGCTACTGCTACAAGATGATGCCATTCGGGCTGAAGAACACTGGGGCCACCTACCAAAAAAATGATGGATAGGGTCTTCAAGGAGCAAAGGGGGAGGAACTTGGAGGTGTACATGGACGACCTCATGATCAAAAGCCGGGATGTGGACTCCCACCTCCGGGACTTGGAGGAGACCTTCGCCACCCTGCGCAGATACAAGATGCGGCTGAATCCCCTTAAGTGTGTCTTTGGGGCCGGCCGGGGGAAGTTCCTGGGGCATCTCCTCACCCTCGCGGGGGTCGAGCCGAATCCAGACAAGGTCAAGGCTATCCTGGAGCTGGGGTCCCCGCGGAATGCAAATGAGGTCCAACGGTTGACGGGGAAGTTAGCAGGGCTGAGTCGCTTCCTTTCTCGGGCAGGGGAGAAGTGCTCCCCCTTCTTCAAAACGCTGAGGGGTGGTCAGAGGTTTGAATGGACCAAGAAATGCGAGGAGGCGTTCCAGTCCCTCAAGGCGCATTTGACACAGGCTCCGCTGCTCCAGGGGCCGAAGGAGGGTGAGAATTTGTTCTTGTATCTCGGGGTCGGGGCGGAGGCTCTGAGCTCCGTCTTGGTTCGAGAAGAGGGAAAGAGACAGCTCCATGTCTATTACGTCAGCCGGGTCCTGAGGAAGGCCGAGCTCTGGTATCCGATCTTGGAGAAGCTTGCATTCGCACTAATCATCTTGGCTCGGAGGCTACGACCTTACTTCCAGGCACACTCGATCCGAGTGGTGACCGACCACCCTCTCCGCAACATCTTCGAGGGGGTGGAGCATTCAGGCCGGCTGGCCAAGTGGTCGGTGGAGCTGAGCGAGTTCGATGTCTCCTTCGTTCCGCGGCTTTCGATCAAAGCTCAGGCGATGGCCGACTTCCTGGCCGACTACGTGGTAGAAGTAGCGGAGGAGGAGCTCACCCGCCCGACTCCTTGGAAGGTGAGGGTGGATGGAGCCTCAGGAAGGCATTCTCTTGGAGTAGGAGTGGTTCTGGAAAGCCCTCAAGGGACTCAGATTGAGCAGACGGTGGTGGTGCATTTTCCCATTACCAACAACCAGGCCGAGTACGAAGCAGTGATAGCGGGGCTGCGTCTGGCCAGGGAGTTGGGGGTGCTGGATGTGGAGGTCCTAACCGACTCCATGGTGGTGGCTTCCCAGATCAACGAGGAGTTCGAAGCAAGGGAGCCCGCTCTGAAGTTATACTTGGCCAAAGTGAAGGGGGTCATAGGGACCTTCCAGACCTTCTCCATCCGACACGTGCCAAGGGGAGAGAATGAACATGCCGACCAACTAGCAAAGCATGGCCCTCGGGTGGGGGGCACCATCACCGACCTGTTCCGCCCCTCCATCGAAGAAGGGGAGCTCATGGAGATCGACCAGCAAGCTTCGTGGATGGATCCAGTAATAGTTTTCCACTCCACGGGAGAGTATCCAGAGGGAGTAGACAGGAAGAAGCTGAGGCACAAGTCCGCTTACTACCTCCTTAAAGACGGGCAGCTATACAGGAAGACCGTCTCCGGGATGCTGGCTCGCTGCGTAGCCGAGGGTGAGGCGCAGAGGATCTTAGAAGAAGTCCACTCCGGGGAGTGCGGGAGTCATTCCGGGAGTCGGACCCTGGAGGGGAGGATAGTCAGGCAATGGTATTTCTGGCCCACCCTGGGCCGAGACGTCGCGGAGTTCGCAAGGAGATGTCATAAGTGCCAGCTGTTTGCCCCCCTCCAGCTACAGCCGGCCCAACAGCTCAAGAGTATCACAGCCCCCTGGCCCTTTGCAATCTGGGGAATGGATTTGGTTGGACCGTTCCCCCAGGCCAGCGGTCAGAGAAGGTTCCTCCTAGTGATGATAGACTACTTCTCGAAGTGGATGGAGGTAAAGGCGTTGGCCAAGGTGACCTCCCAAGTGATCAGGAACTTTGTCTATGAGGAGATCATCTGTCGCCATGGGCTGCCCCAGGCCATCGTCACCGACAACGGACCCCAGTTCGCCAGTGCCGAGTTCACCAGCTTCTGCGAGCAGCTTGGAATCGATCTCAGGTTCGCCTCGGTCCACCACCCCAGGAGCAACGGGCAGGTGGAGGCCGCGAACAAGATCATCGTCAATCTCCTCAGGAAAAAGGTGGAAAACTTGAGGGGGAGCTGGGTGGAGCAGCTCCCCGCAGTTCTTTGGGCCCTAAGAACCACCCCTAACACGGCCACGAGGGAGACCCCCTTCAAGCTCTCCCATGGGTGCGAGGCGGTGCTCCCCATAGAATTTGAAGTCCAAACGCCGCGAGTCGGGGCGTCCAGGGAGGGCCGAGAGGAATGGCGAGCCGAGAACGAGGGGGAGCTGAGACTCTCCCTTGACATGGTGGAAGAGTTGAGGGACCTTTCGGCCATCCGACAGGAGGAGGTCAAAAGGAGGATGGCAAAATACTTTGACAAGCATGTCAGGGTCAAGCAGTTCGCGGAAGGAGACCTGGTGCTGAAGAAGGTGGACGCGACAGGAAGGTCAGCGTCCGTTGGAAAGCTCAACCCCAGCTGGGAGGGGCCATTCATTGTGAAGGAAGCTTTGAAGTCAGGCGGCTATCGACTCCAAAATGTAGAGGGCGATACCCTGAGTCTCACCTGGAGTGGAGACGACCTGAAGAGGTTTTTTCCCTAAGCACCTGTAAGCAACACGATTTGTTATAATGAATTCCTTTTTCTCCCCCCCCCAGAATTGCCATAGCCAGCTTGCACAGAGAATTGGAATGTGTTTGGACCCCGAGGAGATCCCGCTGCCAGGCTCCCACCTAGCTGACAGGGCCGGAAGTCACTCGGTGTCATCCCTAGCCTCGAGAAGATCCCGCTGCCAGGCTCTCACCTAGCTGGCAGGGCCGGAAGTCACTCGATGGAATGAGTTTGGACCCCGAGAAGATCCCGCTGCCAGGCTCCCACCTAGCTGGCAGGGCCGGAAGTCACTCGGTGTCATCCCTAGCCTCGAGAAGATCCCGCTGCCAGGCTCCCACCTAGCTGGCAGGGCCGGAAGTCACTCGATGGAATCAGTTTGGACCCCGAGAAGATCCCGCTGTCAGGCTCCCACCTAGCTGGCAGGGCCGGAAGTCACTCGGTGTCATCCCTAGCCTCGAGAAGATCCCGCTGCCAGGCTCCCACCTAGCTGGCAGGGCCGGAAGTCACTCGATGGAATGAGTTTGGACCCCGAGATGATCCCGCTGCCAGGCTCCCACCTAGCTGGCAGGGCCAGAAGTCACTCGGTGTCATCCCTAGCCTCGAGAAGATCCCGCTGCCAGGCTCCCACCTAGCTGGCAGGGTCGGAAGTCACTCGATGGAATGAGTTTGGACCCCAAGAAGATCCCGCTGCCAGGCTCCCACCTAGCTGGCAGGGCCGGAAGTCACTCGGTGTCATCCCTAGCCTCGAGAAGATCCCGCTGCCAGGCTCCCACCTAGCTGGCAGGGCCGAAAGTCACTCGATGGAATGAGTTTGGACCTCGAGAATATCCCGCTGCCAGGCTCCCACCTAGCTGGCAGGGCCGGAAGTCACTCGGTGTCATCCGTAGCCTCGAGAAGATCCCGCTGCCAGGCTCCCACCTAGCTGGCAGGGCCGGAAGTCACTCGATGGAATGAGTTTGGACCCCGAGAAGATCCCGCTGCCAGGCTCCCACCTAGCTGGCAGGGCTGGAAGTCACTCGGTGTCATCCCTAGCCTCGAGAAGATCCCGCTGCCAGGCTCCCACCTAGCTGGCAGGGCCGGAAGTCACTCGATGGAATGAGTTTGGACCCCGAGAAGATCCCGCTGCCAGGCTCCCACCTAGCTGGCAGGGCCGGAAGTCACTCGTTGTCATCCCTAGCCTCGAGGAGATCCCGCTGCCAGGCTCCCACCTAGCTGGCAGGGCCGGAAGTCACTCGATGGAATGAGTTTGGACCCCGAGAAGATCCCGCTGCCAGGCTCCCACCTAGCTGGTAGGGCCGGAAGTCACTCGGTGTCATCCCTAGCCTTGAGAAGATCCCGCTGCCAGGCTCTCACCTAGCTGGCAGGGCCGGAAGTCACTCGATGGAATGAGTTTGGACCCCGAGAAGATCCCGCTGCCAAGCTCTCACCTAGCTGGCGGGGGCGGGAGTCACTCAATAGCAATAACTTGCGACCCAGAACGAATCACGCTGCCGGACTCCCACCCAGCCGGCGAGGCCGAGAACTACTCAAACGATGTTAACAACAGGTCGAAATCAGAAAAGTTAATCAAAAAGGGGAGGGGTCTAACATAGCCCCCCCAGCCCCAGGAAAGGCGGCCGAGTGGAGGCGAGAACCTGGGCGAGAGTCCGCAAGAAATTAGGCAATACAGAAGAAGGACGAGCCGGCTCGCCTCGCTCGGCGGGCGAGCAGCCGCCTCATCGGGGCCGGGCCGCAGGGGCAGGTCGCGTCACACGGCAATAGCAAATGTATAAATAAGGCGGGCGAGAGAGCATTTATAAAAGCAACAATAGCTGAAAAACATGAAGTATAGGCGCAACCTGCGCGTACATCTCAAAACAGGTAAACCTAGATGATAATATACATCTAAAAAAAATGTCAAAAGGCAGGGGAGATGCGAGATTCGGGGAGAGAAGTCCTAAATGGGCTGGAAGGCTTTGTCCCCAGGGTCCGGCACGGGGAGAAATAGTGCCGGCACCACGTCTTCCGCCGAGAGTTCCGCCGCCTCGCTCGTAAGGAGATCCGCGCGTCGCAGCATTTGCATCGTATACTTTGCGGCGCTGGCGGCGTTCTTTTGCATCAGCACTTCCAAGTCGTAGTCGGAGTGGTGCTCGAGCGGACAGACCCTGCTGTCTGGAGGAGGGATAGCGGCGGCGGCCTCCAGCTCGCGTACCCGCGCCTCCAACGCCGCTTTGTCCTGACCAAGGGTGGCGATCTCGGCACCCATCCGGCTCCCCGTCGCCGCATCCTGGGAAAAGGAAGGAGAAGAATCTTGAGCTGTATTCGCGAGAAGGGGCGGTAGTTCAGGGTGAGTACGTACCACCCCGCCCAGGTACTGCGCGAGGGTCTCCTCTGCCGCGTCGGCCCGCCTCCTCTGAAGGTTCGCGTCCTCCTGAGCAAGCTTCTGGGCCTCCTCCCTCTCGTCCGCCAGCTTCTTCAGGGAGGTGGCGTTCCGCTCCAGCTGAGTGCAGCGCCTCCCTACCATGTGAGCTAGCTCCAGGCCGCGTAGCTGGGCCCGCGCGCTTTCGTGAACCAATACTCGCGTCGCCTCTTTGTCGTAGATGGCGGCGTCTTCTCGCGAGTACAGGCCGAACGAGAAGTTGTAGGATTCCCCGCCGATGGTGTCCTGCTCCATCCAACTCGGCAGCAAGGTCGAGATCGCGGCGCAATTCGACTCCTTGTCCCACGAAAGGAGCGGAGCGCCGAGCTCGTCCAGATATCTCTCGCTGTAGACAAAGTTGCGGTGACCCCTAGGCACCGGCTTCGCAGCAGCTTGAGACCCGTCCGGCGGTGCGGAGGTGCCCGCCGCCCGGACCGGGGTATCGCTGGTCGAAGCAACCAGCAGGGGCGAAGGGCCCTCGGCCGGAGGGTCCACAGGGGCCTTGCCTTTCCTTTGGCTCGCGGCGGGTTGCTGACCCGCGGTCTTCGCCACCTTCGGCAGAGGGGTGGGCTGTCCGCCACCTGGCCGCTTCTTGGCCGGGACTGACAGGATGTCGCGCTGAGCGGCATCCGCAGCCTGAGCTTGGGCGAGAACCCCGGGGGGAATCCGAGCGCTCTCGTAAGGGGGGTGAAGAGGGATGTCGCGCTCGCCTTCCAGGAAGAAGGGGTGAGGTAAAGGAAAAAAGAGGGGTAAGGCATAACAGCGGCGAGTGGCAAACCTACCCCTGGCGGGACGGCGGCGAGGTCGTCAAGATGGCGGCGCAGGTACGCGACCTCAAAATTCTTCCCGGCAAAGAACGCGCACAAGTCGGCTTCATGGCCCCCTAGGCTGGGCGGACGGTAGCTCGGCTCGCTAAGCTGCACCGGCGAGAAGGGGACGTTGCCGAAATCCCCTTTGACGAAAAGGAACTTTTTGAGCCAATTATGACTCTTATTGACTGTCTCCCGCACCTTGAGGTGGGCGCTGGAGAAGTAGGCGGTCCCGTCCCGATTCGCCCGGAAGGAGAACAGCTTCCGGAAAACGGCGTGGCTGAACTCCACTCGCTCCTCTCGCAGGAAGCAGGCGAACCCCACCATGACGGCTATGGAGTTCGGGGTCATCTGACCTAGGACGACCCCGAAGTATTTCAGCACCTGGCGCACCTCGGGCCACAGGGGGAGTCGCAGGCCCACCTCAAAGTGGGCTAGAGGGATGGCGAGCTCGTCCCCGGATAAGTCGTTGATCTTTTCTCTATCCCCGGGCCGTCTCGTAGAAAAGCCCGGCGGAACATGGTCGCCGAGAGCGTCCAGGTACTCGCGTTCAGAGATGACGGCGTGAGGAAAATCGTGCTCCGAGAAGGTCCAGGCGCACTTACTCTGTCCGTCCACGTCGCCGCCGCCTCCACCCATTCCCACCGAATCGCCGCCGAACGTGCGAGACAGATCCAGAAGGCGAGCACGAACCGTATTTCACGGGAAAAAGGAAGCGAGAGAGCGTTTGGAAGCGGTGAGGGAATAAGGGCCGGCAAGGCCTATTTATAGGGAAAGAGAAAGGGCGGGCCGCCGAAAGAGGGGGTGCAGATAGCAAAAATCAGCCCGTCGGTTCGACTTCCCAGCGTGCGACCCCACCGCAAAGGCCGGGCAGGCGCGGGTCTCGCCCGGCCGCGTCCGCGCAACACCTGAGCGGGCAAGCCTCGGCCCGCACCCGCCCGGGATCCCGCGCGAGTCGGGAAGCTCCCGAATGGCGAGCCTCTCGGCTCGCCCCCGCCTCGGTCGGCATGACGAGTAGCGCGAATTTTTCCCCTGGCCGCCCACATAGAACAAAAGCGACAACGAGGTGATTTCAACACACCTCAGCAGTAAGAATTAGGCCCATAGGCAGGCGAAAAGAGTTGAGAATCGCTACAAATACAACATAACTTTGCAATAACAGCAGAAACCCCACGATATCCCGCGAGCGGGGGAGCAAAAAAGGCTGGATCAGTACTCGATTCACTTCCACCTGTGCCGCCGCTTCGATCCCGATCGTGGCGGCACGCGAGGGTCGTGGTAATCGCGAACCGCCACCAGCTCCCGCTCAGCCAGGCCGACTTGCTCTGTGGCGCGCCTAAGATGCTCCTCGGCTCGCGTTATGTGCACGCCCGGTGAAGTGACATTGTCGTCCTCTGCTGCGCGCCGAGGTCCCTCCAAGACCGCGAGCCGGGCCGCGATCTCGGCCTTGTCTTCATCGACCCTTTTCACGATCTCCTGAAGCAGCAGCGTGTGTTTCTGGAACAGCCGCGTCACCTGCCTCCATCCCCACTGCATCGGTCGGGTCGCCCAGGTAGTCGGAAACATTGTCCACGTCGGGCGGGGGCGAATACCCTTCACTCGTCTCAGTTTTGGAGGAGGCCATGTTGTAGCCTGCAAAAGGGCGATTTAGAAGGAGCGAGCGAGGACAAAGCCAACGGTAAATACCAGCTCACCAGGGGTTGGCACATCGCCCGCGCCGACGGATGGGCGAGAGGAGCCCGACCGACCCTGAAAGGTTTCTCCCTCGAGTGTCTCAAGAGATTTTCCCAGTCCGTGGGGAGCCAGCGAGCGGGGGGTTTCCGGAGGTGGGCGGTCCAGACCTGGGGAATTGGCAACCCTCTCAGACGACAAGGGAGGGGGGCGATCATTTCCCCCGTTCCCCACATCTTCGCCTACCCCAGGGACGACCTCAACACCCGCCGCCACGCTGGAGCCGGGACAGTCATCCGCCGACGACCGCCTAACTATCTTTCCCTTCGTATGCCTAAAGAGAGGGCCGGGAGACTCGCGTGCCAGCCAGGGGGCGGCCTCGAGGGCCTCCTCCCGAGTCTTCAGGCCCGCTGCCGCCAGGCGAGCTCGCACCTCTTCGCTGACCGGCATCGAGAAACTAAAGTCAGTTCAAAGAAAATGGAGGGATATGGGGAGCCCCCCTGGGATCAACGGTGTATTTATAGCCGGACAGTGGGGCCCCACCAGAAGATTCCCTGCCAGCTCAGCACAGTGCTCGCCGAACATGCGGGTTGGATGGTTCTTTCCGAGCTTGATTCAAGCTCAAAAAGAGCGGGGATTGTGTACAACCCCGTGTCCGGCGAGCGGGTCCCGCCAGGGAGGTCGAGCAGACCTGGTCCCGCGACCCGCACCCGAACGGCAAAACAGATATACGGCAGAAGGGCTGGCCCGCTCCCACCCCATTTCAGGCGAGCGAGCCGGCGAGGCGAGCGAGCGGGTCGCGCGAAGAGTCCTTGGCCAAAGCAGATGAGTTTGGCGACCCGCGACTAGCGAGTCGATCGGGGTCGCGGTGACCGCCGGCCAACCCCCACACACGACCTGGCTGCCGGTCCGCCCGACAGAAGACAGGCAGGTCGCGACGGCCCGGCTCGCGCTCGCCCAGGGAGGATAGGCGAGCCACGAGAGCCAGGTCGCGCCCGCCTCCCGCGGAGGGGGATTGGAGGCGAGCTGACTACCGAGGGGTGCGAATAGCCCCTCAGAACAGCGGAGCCACGCTGTTGGCAGATCAGGTTGGACTGCCCATAGCCTCTCAGAACAACGGAGTTTGGCTGTTGGCAGACCCAGCTATGGGTTTTTTGGTATTTTCAGGTCAGTTATTTTGGTTATTGGTAGTTCAGATTCCGAAAAACTATAAATAAGACCCAAGGGGTACCACAGAGGGCACGCTTTCAGTGCCTCCTTACTCTCATTCTCAAGTGTTCTCTGAGGGTACCTTAGCTCGGTTTCTGGCTAAGGAGGGGAAGCGCTTAGAGATCTTCCGGGTTTGTGGTGGGACCTCCCTGCCGAGCTCTTGGGTCTGTTCTTTCTTGTCTCTTTCGCTGTTTTTCTTGCAGGAGCAAAGTAGGCGCGAGACCACCCCTTCCCCAAGGGTCGAACTCCACAAGAGGCCGGATTCCGGTTTCAACACTGATGGTCATTGAGGAAACTCAATCAGGAGTAGATGATCAGGATTGTTCAGATCTTGCTAAGGTAAAATCAATCTCTAATAGTTTTTTCTCAGATTCTATTTCTACATCAGAAAATGAATCATGTTTACATAGTAAAGAACATGATTCAGATATCGAGCAGATTTTAACTCCCTTATCAACAGATATGGAAAGGTACTAAAGGCCTTAATTGCAAGAAAACAACTTGCTAAGGATCAGGCCAAAGAGTTAGATTCCTTGAGAGGAGTATCTTCTCAGTTGATAAGTGCCAACACAAAGATGGATTTACAAAAATAGAAACTAATTGAATTAACCAACAAGATAGATAACCAGGAAGAGGTGATAATTGAATAGGTCAAGACTGTCAAAGACCTGGAAGCAAAGCTTGCTCAGGAAGGACAGCTCCTGACTCAGTTCTCAAAGTCTAAGTCAGTGCTACCTATCATAGATACCTTTTCTGCACCATTTAGAAGTGGTGTAGGGTTTGGTTAGAATAAAAAACTTAAAAAGAAGTTTGTATCCAAAGATAAAATTCCAAGTGGTCTAGACAGACAACCTGTTAAGTATCTGCCCACTGACAGATGCTTGAGATCATGTGTTCCTGGACACATGATGTCTGAGTGCTCTACTAGTAAGGTCAATAAAGAGCCTTGCTGGAAGGTTCAGATGTCAAAAGGCAATATAGGCCAAGAACCACCACAGAAGGTGATCAATCCAAGAAGCCAAGGAATTCTTGGGGCTGATCCCAATATAGCTCACTCAAATCTGAAAGGTAAAGATGTGAATTATGCACCTCTACCTTGGAAATTGGATGAGGATTCTGTGTTGCACAAGAAAATACCTTCAAATGTGCAACCAAAGAGAAGATACAACAGATTTGAGTGTTGGTGTTGTGGGAAGGTTGGACATTTTGACCTAGATTGTTGGTATAATCCTACAGGTCCTTCATATAAATTTCAACCACCTTTATTTAGAAAGACTGCTGTGTTTTACACAACAAAGCCTAACAGGAACCAAGACCCCAAAACTTGTTGGGTGCCTAAGGTGAACTAAATTTGTGTTTGCAGGTGGATCCAAGTACCACTAATAGACCAATATGATATTTGGATAGTGGTTATTTCAGGCATATGAATGGATCAGGGAGTTTACTAAGAGACTACATTCCAGTTAAGAATGTACCAAAAGTCATCTTTGAAGGGTCAGAGAAAGGACTCACTAAGGGATATAGTAACATTTTTAATAGCCTAGTTACCATCACTAAAGTTGCTTATGTGAAAGGATTGAACCACAATCTGATAAGCATAAGTCAGCTTTGTGATATAGGATATGAAATTGTCTTCCACAATGACAAGTGTCTGATAAGGAATTCTAGTGATCAAGAGATCATCTTGTCAGACACTAGGAGTGGGAACATTTATTTTCTAAATTTCCTTAGTATAAATGAACAATCACCAGTATGTCTTGTAGCTAGTGAGAAAGACACTTTGTGTGTATAGTGGCACAAGAGGCTGACTCACTTAAACTACAAAGCTATGAGTAAACTATTTTCTTTGAACTTAGTTAGAAATAGCCCACAACTAAAATGCTCAAAAGAAGGCATATGTCCTGCATGTCAAAAATGTAAACAAACAAAAGTCTCTTTTAATAGTATTCAGTCCAAAGACACTGAGAGGTGTCTGTACTTACTTCATATGGATTTATTTGGTCCTATGCAAGTTCTTAGTTTGGGAAATAAGTCTTATACCTATGCGATTGTGGATGATAACTCCAGGTTTGCTTGGGTGTTCTTCTTAAGAAAAAAGTCTGAAACACTAGGCATCCTTGCTGATTTTGTCAAACAAATTTAGAATGAGATGGGATGTACTGTGGTCAAACTTAGAAGTGACCATGGTACAAAATTTCAATCTGAAAGAATGACAAATTTCTGTAAGGAACTAGGAATCCTTCAGGAGTTCTCCTCTCCAAGAACACCTCAGCAAAATGGAGTTGCTGAGAGGAAAAATAGAACTCTAATTGAGGCAGCTAGAACAATGCTGAGTGATACATCTCTCCCAGAATATTTCTGGGCTGAGGCTGTAAACACAACATGTCATGTTCAAAATAGAGCATTGATCAACAAGTATCACAATAAGACTCCCTATGAACTAATGAAAGGAAGAAAACCAAATATGTCCTATTTCAAAATTTTTGGAAGCAAGTGCTATGTCTTGGACAATGGGAAAACTTATCTAACCAAGTTCTCAGAGAAATCCTATGAAGGAATCTTTGTAGGGTATAATATTCATAGTAAAGCATACAAGATCTACAACTTGAAACATCAAGTTGTAGAAGATTAATGTAGTATTTGATGAATCATCAGTTTTATGTAATGATATCTCTAATAGTTTTAGTCTAGGTGGTGTAAAGTCTAGAATGGAAGAGATTCACCCTAATCCTCCTGCATCACTAGATGATAATAGACACCTTCCTGTAGCTGTTAGACATCTTAGAGATCATCCTATAGATCAAATAATAAGTGATGCCAGATTAGGTGTGAGTACTAGAAGTATACATCACAATGAGGTTCTATACTCTAGTTTTCTCTCACAGGTAGAACCTAAAAGGTTTAAAGATGTCAATTCAGGTCCCAAATGGATTATGACTATACAAGAAGAGTTAAATCAATTTGAGAGATGTAATGTCTGGTGTCTAGTTCCTAGACCTAGTGATCAGAATATTATAGGCACTAAGTGGATCTATAGAAATAAATTATATGAGTATGGGGTTATAGTCAAGAACAAAGCTAGATTAGTGGCTAAAGGATATAGACAAGAGGAAAGATTAGATTATGACCAAACCTTTGCACCTGTAGCTAGGCTAGAAGCCATTAGATTATTTTTAGCCCATGCGGCATTCAAAGGATATAACGTCTTCCAAATGGATGTAAAGTCAGCATTCCTAAATGATACACTAAAGGAAGAAGTTTATGTAGAGCAGCCACCAGGTTTTGTTGACCCTAAACACAAAAACTATGTTTTCAGATTATACAAGGCTTTGTATGAGTTAAAACAGGCACCTAGAGCTTGGTATGAAACCCTCTCTACCTTTCTTATAGAGAACAAGTTCTCTAGATGAAAGATAGACAAGACACTATTCCTTAGGAATATCAAAGGTTCAAGCATATTAGTCCAGATTTATGTAGATGACATAATTTTTGGGTCTACCAATGAGATGTTGTATAACAAATTTGCAAGGCTTATGTAAGACAAGTTTGAGATGAGCAGTATGAGTGAGCTAAAGTTCTTTTTGAGATTCCATGTTAGACAATCTGAGGATGGAATATCCATCTCTCAATCTAAGTTCACTAAGTAGTTGATTAAGAGATATGGTATGGAGAATTCTTCTACCATGAGAACTCCAATGGGTTCTACTGTGTCACTACACAAGGATGAATTTGGAAAACTAGTTGATGAAACCTTGTATAGAGGCATAATTGAATCACTCATGTATTTAACTGCTAGTAGGCCAAATATTATATTCTCAACATGCGTCTGTGCTAGGTACTAAGCATGCCCCAAAGAGTCTCATTATACTGGTGTTAAGAGAATACTGAGATAACTTAAGGTCACTCCCAATCTTGGGCTTTGGTATCCTAAGGATAGTGATTTTGAACTTACTGGGTACACAAATGCAGATTTTGAAGGGTGTAAAGAAGACAGAAAAAACACTTCTGAAACTTGCCAGTTTCTAGGGAAAAGACTTATCAGTTGGAGTAGTAAGAAGCAAACAAGTGTTGCTATCTCAACAGCAGAATCAGAGTACATATCTACTAAAAGTTGCTGTGCACAACTGTTGTGGATTCAACACCAACTACTGGACTAGAGTATTAAGCTAAGTAAATCTATTATGTTCTGTGATTCTACTAGTGTAATTTCTATTGCCAATAATCCTGTTTCACATACTAGAACTAAATATATATAAATTAGATATCACTTTCTCAGAGAGAATGTAGAAAAAGAAAATATTAGCTTACAACATATTGCAACTGAAAGACAAGTTGCTGATATCTTTACAAAACCCCTAGATGAAAGTAAGTTCAATTATTTAAGGTTTGAACTAGGCATATTGAATATTGAATAAATCATTACACTTTAAAGAATGACTAATTAGGAATGCAAATATTTTAAAAGTTTTACTTTTATTAGTCAAGACATATAAGTCAGAACACAAAATTTGTCTAAGTCACAGAATTGTGTTAAGACAACAGGGTGTATGTCGACACTATTAGTACATGTGTGTCGAGACACCACAACGTGTGTCGACACTAATAGAAAAGGTGTGTCGAGACACATGACTGTATGTCGACACTAATTAGCGAATGTGTGTCGACACTGATAAAAGGATGTGTGTCGAGACATTACAAGTTTGTGTCGAGATTTTTAGGTCTATGTCGAGAAACATAATCCTTGTGTTGACACATGTCGACACATCTCAATAACTTAGGTTTTCTTTGTCGACTCCAGAAATTTCCCAATATTGAGAAAATCACTAAATGCAGCTCGCCTTTTCACCTTCAAAAGACCGATGCTATAAATAGTAGATGTTAGGTTTTGTCGACTTCACTCGCTAGTAATCTTGAGAGACTAATCATTGTGTGTCGAGACCTATAAATCTATAGTCGACACCCTTCTAACTCAAGATCTTTCAACAAGAATGGCACCAAAGATGGACGATCACATCAACGAGGGATATAAACTGGTGCATAATGCATTCGACACCGCTTCTGAAGATATAAGGAAAGTGATTGTACTTGTGAATGAGGCAGGGTTGGAGTATCTTCTTTCAGAACCAACCAAGATCTGGAAGAGAGAGGAATATGAATTTTTCAGTAATGCCTCCTTAAACTCTAACTCTGACAAGATAAAATCCACTATTAATGGAGAAAGGATAAAGGTTTCTATCAAAAGACTAGCTAAAGTCTTTAAGATTCCAAGAATTTCACAGACTAATGAGCTGAATTCAACCAAGACAGCTGAGGCACTAGTTTGGTGTGGACTACCTCCAACAACTAGTATTGGACATTCTTTCAACAGGAAGGGAATGAATTCCCAAGGTAAATTACTGTCAGAAATAGTAGGAAAGATGCTCCTATGCAAGACTGGAGCACATGACAGAATTTCTAATGTCATGTTTAATCTAATGACTAGAATTATCTTCAAAATCAGTACTAACTGGAATAAAGTGCTGTTTGATAAAATTATTGAAGGAATTCAGAAGCCCAATATGGGCAGAATAATTAGCTTGTATCTGGTAAAGGTAATTCCAGATTGCATCAATCTGAAACTTGGAAATAAGATTAATCATATGAGGAGAATGGATCTAAGAATCTTGTCTAGGTGGGACAGAGTTTTAACTAAGGAATCTCCTGCACCAAAGAAGAAAAAGGAAATAAAAGGTAAGAAGTCAGTGGTTGAGGAAGTAGTATCCTCTAGTGATTCTGAAGAAGAGGTGCACTTCAGTTCAGATGAAAATACAGAGGAAGTCCAAGGCAGGTCTCCTAGGCAATTCCCTGAGACCAGTGCACAAGTACAGGGGGATATCATCCAAGAAAAAGAATTAGCTGAGTGGGAGCACCTCACAGAATTACAAATGGATACAGAAACAACAATTATAATGGATGTAGTACAAGACCTAAAAAAGACACAAGCTCCTGTACATGAAATATCTGATCAAGTAATGAAAGAAGCAACTCTACAAGTGATTGAAGAAGTTCCAATGACAAAGGATATAAATATTCAGGAAGAGAGAATTGCAGACTCTTAGTTTGAGATACCTGATCCTGCAATTCAGCATGCAGATATTAATGTTGATAATATCCCTATTAATCAAGAAGGTACATGGATTGAGGGGGAGTTGACCCATGTTACTGAGAAATCTAAAGAGATACCTCAAGTTGAAGAGGTTAGTTCTTCTGAATCTGAGGATGCAGATGCTTCTCAACAGAAGAAAAGAAAATTTTCTGAAATGAAGTAGAAAAGCAAGAGTTACAAACAATATCTTTAGTCTGGAACACCATCTTCTCCTACAATAGATCACAACTCTTTGCTAGTGCAACTACAACTAATGCTTGATATACAAAGATAACACTTAGAGAAATATGTGGATGCAAGCAACAAGGAGTTGCAATTTCAGCTAGCCCAAGAGATCAAGTAAATAAGATTTGAAGTAAATCCTTTGAAGACTGAAATGACTTCATTCTTTGAGAAAGGGGCTCATGTAGTAGTTTTCCTGGAAAAGCAATAATAGGATGCAAAGCAAATACAGGATGATGTGGCCATCAAGCAAGTCTGTGTCCTTGAAAATCAAAACAGAATGAATGAGAATCTGATAGTAATGCATGAAACTACCTTGGGAGAAATTAAGACCCAAACTACCGCTTTGGAAGTAAAAATTGATTCTACTAGCATAGATATTAATACCAAACTGCAAAGTCATTCTGACTCTCTACTTAAGGATATCAAAGATTCTTACAAAACTTTGGACAACAATTTACTGAGGGTTAAGAATACAGTGACTACATGTATCAATTATGTTGATGGGCAGGTCAGATTTCAAAAGAATGATATCAGAGATCATATTGAGAGAGAAGTCATAAAGGGGGAGAGAGTCATGATTCAGGCAAGTGCTGAACAAGCTACCTGGATTGCAAACAATATCAGAGATACTTTAGGTTTTCCTCCCCTTTGGTATGAGGGTAATCAAACAGTTGAATCTGGTTGTCATCAACCACCTCTACTTCATGCACCTCCTGCTGAATGGAATCCTCCTGCAGCCCCAACCAATTTTGAGTCTGTTCAAGCAGTTGTTCACCATATGTATAGTCCTCCCCAAGGCATAGATAAGAATGTAATATTTGAGAAAGTGGAGAGGCCTGCTATTGCTCCAGAGATTAAGGCTCAATTATCAAAGAAAAGGTTTAGAGAACAGGCTGAGACTACCTGATTTTGAGCAGTGGAGTCCAACCTCTAGATCAATCATTCTTATTGTATGGAAAGCTGTGAATGCCAATATTTCTGACAGAGGGAAATGGTATTATGTACAGGAATGGTCTAAACACTTGAAACATCAAGATGTGATTCAGAAATTTAGGCAAGATTTGAAGAGAGGAAAGCTTCCTGCTAAATCCATAGAGCCCAACAAGTATTTCCCAAAACCATATCATTATTTTGAGAGGCAAAAGCTGAAGGAAGAAGCTATAGCAAAAGCTAAAGCTAAGGAAGCCAAAGGTAAGACAGTTGTTGAGGACAAGGAGCCAGAATTGAAAGTTAAGGTACAATCAGGGAAATGTATCGTTATTAAGGAACCTGAGCTGCCTTAGGATTTTCAAAGTTTTATATTTTATATAAACATTTTGATCTGTAACTTTTCTGAAACAAAAAACTTGTATCAGTAAAATAATCAATTAATGGAAATCATGACTTATTCTACATTTCATGTGTTGATTAATTAGGACTGAAATTATTTGCCTTATGTTCTACTTTGCATTATTATTAAGTTTGTGTATTTATCTATGATAATTCACTTACTAAACTGCACTGTATGTTTAAATGTCTTTATCTTTATCTTGTGGTATCTTGTTGTATATCATTGTATTGGGGTTATGACTTCTCCAAATAGGAGGAGATTGTTGAGTACATTGGTCTCAATGTACTTGATTTGAAAAAGTCATCTCAGCTCAATGATATATACATTGCTGTATTTGATGGATGTTAAGTTTATATGTGCATGTTAATAAAGCTAAGTAAAAAGTGTCGACACTCAGGACTAATGTCAACACACACTGAACAAGTTGTGTCGAGATAAATAAAAGCAGTGTCGACACTAAGTACAACTGTGTCGACACACCGTGTCGAGACTGAAGACAACTGTGTCGACACTCAGTACAAGTGTAGACACACTCTATTCACGCTGTAACAAGACTGAAGACAACTGTGTCGACACTCAGGACAAGTGTCCACACACTCTATTCAAGCTGTGTCGAGACTAAAGACAACTGTGTCGACACTCAGGACTAGTGTCGACACACTATAATCAAGCTGTAACAAGATTGAAAACAACTGTGTCGACACACAGGACTTGTGTCGACACATTCTATAGAAGATGTGTCGAGACACGTTGAAGAGCTTTGTCGACACATTTAGAAGTGTATCGACACCACTACAGGAGCTGTGTCGACACCCAAGACTTATGTCAACACATTTCACAGTCAAGTCTCAACACTTCAACAGACTTATTTCCTAAGTACAGATATCAAGACTGAGGTACTGATAGCTATCAGAACTATTAGTTATTAACCGGATCAGCCGGTTACTCCTGTCAGAGCCTATTTAAAGGGATACAGTCTTCAGAAGAAACAAAACAGAGAGATGGAGATAGAAAAACATAAGAAACAACACAACCTTGAAGCTTAAGCTACAATTAAGAAGGTGGAGAGAGGTTTGATCAAGAATCATCTACAACATCTCTCCAGCCTAGATCAACCCTAATTTCTACTTCAAGAAGTTTTGAAAAACTAAGAAGGGTTTGATCAAATCTGTCTTGTCAGAATCAAAGAAAGCACAATCATCAAGATCAGATCAAGAAGCAGTTACTCAAATCTCATACTAGGTGACATTTTCTGATTTCATTTCTCTATTATATTCAGTTTGTAAGATCTGTCTATAGATCTGAGTGGAGGAGATTTATTCTCTTGTTGTTGTAAGCCTGTTTATAAAGGCTGAGGTAGGGCTAGGATTGCCTGAGATACGAGAATTTGAAAATTCTCTGAGTTGTAGGGAATTTGTTGCCAGAGAAGTATGAGTGAGGATTCATTCTGAGGTAGAGTTCTTGGGAAAAACTTGATGTGTAGGATCTTGGTGATCTGAGTGGTAAGACTTGTGAAGTCTGACTTGTAGGAGCCGGGTGGGCTCTGAGCTGTAAGATCTATAGATCTGAGTAAAGGAAAGAGGATGAGTTTTGCCGAATCTAGTTCATTGCTAGATAGGCGAAGGAGGAAAGTGGATGTACCCATAAATTGGGGAACCACTATAAATCGGTGTGCATTGTGATGTGTGTGCTATTTTGATTGTACTGTGTTAAATCAATTATTTGCTGCTTGGTTTCTGTTGATTATCGGATCTGAGTTAATCAATTCTATTAAAGCAATACTCTGATCAAAGAGAATGGGGACCATATTTAAATTGGACCTATTCACCCCCTCTAGGTCACTTTCCATCCTAAAGTAAACATTTACAGTGCCTCTTCAACTACAACCAGCTCAACACCTTCGATCGATCACTGCTCCACGACCCTTTGCCATCTGGGGAATGGACTTGATCGGCCCTTTCCTTCAGGCCAGCGGATAAAGGAAGTTTGTCCTCGTAATGATCAATTACTTCTCCAAATGGATCGAGGTAAAAGCTCTGGCCAAGACCACTTCTCAGATTGTAAATAATTTCATCTGGGGAGAGATTACATACAGGTTCGGGATTCCTCTCACCATCGTCACCGACAATGGCCCACAGTTCGCCAGCTTGGAGTTAGAGGACTTCTGCAAGTAGCTAGGGACGGATCTTTGATTCGCCTTTGTGCATCATCCTCGCAGCAACAGACAGGTGGAGGCCGCAAACAAATTGATCATCAACCTCCTGAAGAAGAAAGTCACCAACTTGAAGGGTAATTGGGCAAAGCAGCTCCCCCCAGTCCTTTGGGATCTAAGAACAACTCCAAACTCGGCTACGGGGGAAACTCCCTTCAAGTTATCCCACGGGTCTGAGGCACTCATCCTAGTGGAGTTTGAGGTTTGGAGCCCAAGAGTGATAGAAGCTGGAGACGGCAGCGAAGAATGGCGCTTGGAGAATGAAGACGCTCAAAGACTATCACTGCATTTTGTTGAAGAGCTTCGTGACTTAGCCGCTCTATGCCAAGAGGAGATCAAGCGGCGCATGTCAAAGCACTTCGACAAAAACGTTCGCCGTAGGGGATCTGGTCATGAAAAAGGTGGATGCCACAGAAAGGGGAGCAACGGTTGGCAAGCTGCATCCTAATTATGAAGATCCATTCATCGTCCAAGAAGCCTTGGCCACCAGAGGCTATTATCTCCAGGATCAAGTTGGAGAGCAGCTGGGAGGTATTTGGAGCGAGGATGACCTGAAGAGGTTCTATCCCTAACATTAACGCTGTATTTTTCTTGTAAAATCTTGTTTTCACACATATATATAGATAGTGGCAACCATATGGTTTCTCTTTATGCTATTTCATCTCAAGATTTTCGAGGCTTTAGGGTTCAGCTCCGTGCTCGATCTGAGAAACCGGCTGTCGACCCGTTCCTCCTAAATAGCCCAGTACGGATGATGGGACAATGCCTCCTGAAGCGCTCTTGTAAGACCGAGCCTCTACGCTAATGGCTGAGATCAGCTCCCCCTTATATGTCGGCCTAGGTACCCCCGACTGCATCTCTCCTCCGACTGGAGGAACTATCAAGAACAGGTTTATACTCCAATCTCTCAGATTCAAGGAAGGATCGACCTTGCCAAGTTCTCATTTGGGCAACAACCCTTTGATTATTTTCAAATGCAGGGTAACTGGCCAAATTGCAGGAGCAGGCCCAAGGGAAGATGTTAGTCGCGAGTGCGTCCTGAGGGACCCTCGGGAGAACATTACCCCTCGTTCATACACTTGCACTCGTAGCCAAGTGGCAGAGCTGAAAATTATCTCCACTGTTGGGTTGGGAAACGAGCCTTCACTCTATTTCTCATAGATAGCCCACGACGAATGATGGGACGATGCCTCGGGATGTAAGCGTCCTTGTAAGACCGAGCCCCTGCATTGATGGCTGAGATCAGCTCCCCCCTTGTATGCCGGCCTAGTAACCCCCGATTACATCTCTCCTCCGACTGGAGGAACTATCAGGAATAGGGCTGGACGCCAACCTCCCAACTCGACGGCGGCAGGATCATCGTTCTCTTTATAATTTCTTCATCCTCAAAGATATTAATGCATTTTGATTCATTGGCAATCTCTTAAGCAGCAGGGAAAACTACACCAACAACATTTAAAGTCCTCGAGTGGCAGTGTAATCGTAAGTCCAAGTCCCTGCACGAGCTCCTCTCCTGCATATTGTCCAATGACCTCCTCGAGTGATACCAAGTTCCTCGTTGGAGTGATGTCGTAGTCCGTGAACTCTGTACAAGATCCTCTTTTGCAGACCGACTACTTGCCTCCCCGAGTCGACTTTTACCACACTAGTTGAGCAAGGATCCTGAGAGCTGTCGACTCCAACAATGTTCAAAGTCCTCGAGTGGCAGTGTCATCGTAAGTCCAGGTCCCTGCACGAGCTCCTCTCCTGCATATTGGCCAACGACCTCCTCGAGTGAGACCAAGTTCCTCGTTGGAGTGATGTCGTAGTCCATGAACTCTGTAAGAGCTTCTCTCCCGCAGACCGACTACTTGCCTCCCCGAGTCGACTTACACCACTCTAGTTGAGCAAGGCTCCTGAGAGCTGTCGACTCCAACAATGTTCAAAGACCTCGAGTGGCAGTGTCATCATAAGTCCAAGTACCTGCACGAGCTCCTCTCCTGCATATTGTCCAACAACCTCCTCTAGTGAGACCAAGTTCCTCGTTGGAGTGATTCCTTAGTCCGTGAACTCTGTACGAGCTTCTCTCCTGCAGACCGACTACTTGCCTCCCCTAGTCGACTTATACCACTCTAGTTGAGCAAGGCTCCTGAGAGCTGTCGACTCCAACAATGTTCAAAGTCCTCGAGTGGCAGTGCCATCGTAAGTCCAAGTCCCTACACGAGCTCCTCTCTTGGATATTGGCCAACGAACTCCTCGAGTGAGACCAAGTTCCTCGTTGGAGTGATGTCATAGTCCGTGAACTTTGTATGAGCTCCTCTCCTGCAGACCGACTACTTGCCTCCCCGAGTCGACTGATTCCCACCCCCAGTTGAGCTTGGCTCCTGTTGGGTGTCGACTGATTCCCACCCCATAGTTGAGCTTGGCTCCTGTTGGGTGTCGACTACCTCCCACCACCAGTCGAGCTCGGCTCCTGATGGGTGTCGGCTCTGGTTTCCAAGCCAGTCAGGTTCAGCTTCGGCGAGGTAAACAAGTAGGCAGGCGCAAGTATGTCCTAGCGAGTATACGGCTATGCCTTGGAGAGCATTCGAGTATGCTCCGACGAGTAAACGTATAGACATAAGCGAGTATCGGGATGCGAATTGTTGGAGCGACTATGGTCGTGCGAGTAATCATTGCATGATTATGACCGATGTCAATGCATGGGTAAAGCGTCACAAGCACTCATCCTCCCCAAGCTTATGAGCCTAGCGAGCATCATCAACCAACGGACATGCAAGCAAAGAATAACAAAGTGTAGTAACTTAAACTTGTATAAATATGTATGTCAAAATTTACAAGTTACAAAAATCTATTAATAGGTTATATGAGAGCATGACAAAAATCGGCGAGCAACTAGGACTCATTGTCGCCAGTATCGGCCGATATTCGTCATCTCCTATATCGGCATCCTCCTCTTCCTCGCCGCCTTCATCGTTCTCCTCCCAATCAGTGCTTTCACCGCTGCCACTGCTACTGCTGCTGTCGCTGCTGCTGGAGCCCGATGTCGAAGAAGGGAGGCGATTGGGCGAGGTCGATTCCTCGACGAGCAGTTTGGGGATGAGCTCGTTGACGGTGAGTTGCTTCTCCCCCTCGATGAGTTGGCCGCTGATCCTCAGCCGGGCGAGCATGATGTTCCCCACCGCTCGCGCTATCTCGCGGCGGGCCGACGACCTATCTTTCCAAAGAATGCGAGATCTTTTAATCGCCCAATGCAGGTCGTCCTTCGGACGCAGTGCATCGGGGCAGGGAACAGAAGAGCTCGTGCGGCCCGGGAAGGCTGTCAAGCGAGTCTCTATCTCGGCTTCGCGGACTTGGGCTGCCTCCAGCTCCACAAGAGAGTTGGCAAGTTTCTCCTCACACTCGGAGAGCTTCTTTGCGGCCGCGATCTCGGCAGCCTGCGATAAAGAACAAACAGTCAGCAAAAGGAATCCAAGTCCAAAACCATCAATGTCACGTGCGGGAAGCGACTTACCACATAGTCTCTCCTGAGGACCGACTGCATGACGAGATATATAGACTTCTTGGTTACGACCTTCAGGGCCGCAGTCGTCTCTAGCAACTTCCATGCCGAGTAGTGCCCGAGCTCGACAGCCCGCACGAGCGAGCATGCAGTCTGCTGAGCGTGTTCCTCCCGGATGAGCTCCATCATGGACTCAACATCAACCAGCCCGTATAGAGCATGGAGGACAACAAAGGCCTCCCCCTCGTCCTCCCAATCCGCGACCAGGAGGGGAGGTTGGTGCTTAGCGTCACCAAGTGCTCGTCCTTGGACCAGGCAAACAACGGATGACCATATGCATCCACCACACCTCGCCCAAGATTGAAATTTGGGTGGAAGTGGGGGGATCGAGCATCAGGCGGGGACTCCTGATCGCCAGGTTGAGGCGACGACAATTTGGCCCTCTTACTTGCAGGGCCCGACGACTTGACCTTCGTCTTCCCTTTGGAAAGTTTCTTCTTCTCACCAACATCGGCCAGAGGGTTGGACTGCGGGAAGGAGGTGGCAACTTCCTTCGCTGGAGGAAGCGGCTTTTCTGGAAGCTCGCAAGCCGCGGCAAATGTCGAGCAAACATATCAGTACCGAGCTCCAATAAATGGAGGCGAGCATGCAAGCAGATATATTTCTCGCTCAAATCTTACCCTCGTTTGGATGGATCTCAAGGAGCGTGTTGACATTGAGCTGCCAGTAGATGACGTCGAACCGGCAACTTCGGAAGGACTCGAATAGCTGCTCGCAGACACCTTCCAAGATTGGCGGGAGGAAGGCGACATCGACGTGTTGGTGCGGCCTTCCCAGAATGCCCGTGAAGTCGCCATGGATGACGACCAGCTGCTCGCTCAACCGGTGGACTTTATTCGTCGTCCCCACCAAGGTGCAGACATGCCTGCTGAAGTAGACGACCCCCTCGGCGGTCGCGGCGTAGACAAATATCGTGCGGAAAACTAAGAGGTCAAAGGCGATCCTCTCTTCCCGCAGGTAGCAAAGGAGCCCCATAATGATCGCCACACCATTGGGGTTGATTTGCGTGGGAACGATCCCAAAATATCGCAGGATCTCGTGATATTCCGGCAAGAATGGAAGTCGCAGGCCGGCGTCGAAGTGGCGGACCGATAAGATCATCGCATCCTCAATGTGGGTGTTAAGTCGCTCGTCGCGAGCAGGGAGCCTAGCCGAGTAGCCATTTGGCAGAAGCCGCTCCCTGAACGTCTCCAAGTCTCGCTATGTGGTTATGGATTTCTTGAAGGCCGCGTCGACAAAGTTAGCGGCGTGTGCCTGTCGACGAGCACTGGCATCATCTCCCACCATCTTTGCGAGCTAGCGAGTTGAAGAGGAAATAAGATGAGGAGAAAATAAAGATAGAAACACACGAGCAGAAAAAGATACTCACGAGGTAGGGTTGGAAAATCACAACAACGTACTTAACTCCTACCTACCCCTCTATTTATAGGCGAAGGAAAGGCGGGGGTATATATCTGTTCGCGAGTATCAACCTAAGATGCGGTTTAGGTGAGCAAGCAGATCCCGACATCAGCCCTATCTCGCACGACGCAGCAGAGAATGTCGCGACGTTACCAGAGCCTGCATGATAAACTTGACATATCGCAGAAAAACGGCAAGCAAAATAGCAAAGGAGAAAAATGAAGGGCGAGATGCAAACTTGCTTATTACAATATAATATCGTTTATTATAAATAGTCACCTACGGCGAGTTCAAATAAAGAAAAAGAAAAATGCTAAGTTCTAGGTGGCCGTTCTGGAGGATGAGGATTTCGCCCGACCCAGCCCGTTTATCACGCTCGCCAGTAATGCTCCATCGCCACCATCATCGCGTCGTCACCAAGGCGCAGCTGCTCCTCCATCCTCGTCAGTCGCCCCATAGAGCCCATACTCGCCCGAATTCCGGCCGGCTCGTCGAGAACGATCTGGCGGCGATGGTTGTTTATTGCCAGCTGGCGATTATTCTCCTTCACCATGTGGAAGCGGGCTTCTTAGCTCTCCAAGGTGGTCTGGAGATCTTCTATCTTCGCCACCCGCACCTCCAGAGATGAGTTCTGGCGATGTGGTTCGCAAATCTCCAGCTGGTCGTGTAAGACCCCCCCCCCCCTTTTTTTTCTCTTATCGACATCGGGGTCTTAGGCCCAGAACCGCCGTTTTGCGGTGACTCCTTCACGTCCTGAAGGGTCATCACCACAAAGCGCCGATTCTGCCGGCCGATTTCGATCACAGAAAAGTAGCACTATAATGTAAATGCAAATTGCAGTCCACAGAGAATCACATGTCATAATAAATATAACTCCACGAAGGGAGTGTCTACAGAATAAAACATCAGAGTAGCAAAATACGGGCTTATGCCCGGTACATCATATCCTCACTACAGAATCACTCAAGCGGAAGCATAAAAACTACTCACGGTCGAGACTCACGGTCCCGGCTGTATGAACTCCGGAGCTAGACTGCCCCACCTCCAAGCGCATCGGTCTCTGGGGCTGCTCCTCCATGCTGGTCTCCACGATCCCCTAAATGATGCGGTTCGAAAACCGTTAGTCTAAAAGACTAAGTCCTATCATCCCCCGCCCCTTCCCCACGGCCCCTAGGCACCGAGCGGAGAGGAAGAAAGGGGAGGACTTGAAGGTGGAGAAAATTAAAAGCAGATGGCAGCGGCCCTATACTAGCAAATTCTATAGCATGTAAAGACAATAAGCTGAAATATGAAAAGTAACCTTGACTTATATGAGAACACATAAGCCAAGGGGTCTTCTGCAAAGCTCCCATCGTATAAAAAGTCCCATACCAATTTATACGTTGGGGTTTCGGTTATCAAACAGCAGTAAATATATATATCCAAAATTAACCTTAATTTATAAACTTGCCCACACAAGCTTATAGACCAAGGGGTCGTTTTGCAGGTCCTAAAGTATAAGCGTCACATTCCACTTATACTTTAGGTGTCAAGGTTAAAGGAAACGATTATGCTATGACATGCAAGTGGGTATGATGGATCATGCAAGTGCAACACACACACCCGACTCTGTGCACACTGACCTTTAGTTCCCACTTTCTGGAGCCGTAACCTCCCAGGATACCTCCGTAGTGGCAGACGGAAGCGGTGTGTTGGGCCTCGCCCACCTCTAAACCAGTAAAGCACTACCGGTCAGACCTATCGTACGCCTCAACGCTTGGTGCACGAAGCGGACTCCTGCGTACTCTTGCCGGCTGGCGCACCGGACTTCTGTTGGCGAAGTGCTAACCACACTTGCCGAGTCAACGTATTGGCGTCGGTGCATCGACCCTCCAATACTGAAGACCCACCACCTTAATTTCCTTTCTTTTATGCACATGCAAATTTAGCGTAATCAAACCCGAGCCGAAGCTCCCCGGACAAACACGTCCGTCTCAAACAAACGAGTCGAAGCTCCCCAGACCCAAAGTCCGTCTTTTAACCATCCGAGCCGAAGCTCCCAGCTAACTTCCGGTGCTAACAGTGTTTGTGAAATGTGCAACCCTAATTACTAAGTTACTCTTTTCAGCTTGTTAAAACAGTTTACGTTAACCCAGGACTGCCCCCGGTATTCCCTGTGAAGGGCTCTCAAGGGGCACTAGGAACTGTGTTGGGATTACGCCCAACGTTCCCTTTCGCAAGGTACTTATTTTGTTATTGGTTGGTTCCCTTACCCTTTGCTTTCTCATGTTCCGCTATGCTAATCCTAGGGTGATTTGACTCCAACTCTCCTTGGGTAGGACGATCTTTCGTCGGACCCGAACGCCTCTAAACCCTAGACAAAACCACACTCTACTCACTCATTTTCCATAGATGCAACCCATTCTACTTATCCTTCCAGCAAACCATCAAGACCCATCACACGTGCTCTAATTCATATCCACAATGATTTCCTGCAGTTTTGCTATATGAAGACCACTTAAGCTACATGACCCGTAAAAAGGGAAGTACATGAAATATTCATCCAGTACCCCTATGATAATTATTAGGGGGCTAAAATGACATTTGAAGCATAAATCCAGAAATCCATAATTTTCCTAATTTGTCTGATAATTAATTTATTTATTCTAGTATCCAAAAAGCCCAAGTTTGAACATAAAGTAGCAATTTCAGACAAGATAATATTCCAATAAATTTATGGTAATTACAAAATGCATAATCAACTCTAAAGCCTAAGTCTCCAAAGTTTTCAACAAGGTTTATGCCCTTAAATGTAATTTCAAAGATATCTCATAAAAAGTCATTTAAAAAGATTTTTCAGCAATAATACCTCCAAAAATTCAGAGAAAATTCAGGAATGATTACGATGGCCTACAAATACCCTAGAAAAAGTTTCATAATTTATCATGTAAAAATAAGTCTATACTTGATTTTCTCATGAAATTTCAAGTTTATGGGTTAATGAACAAAGTATACTAATTAACCATCAAAAATTTCCACAACAATTTCCACATGATAATATTGAGCTATAAACACTATGTATCAAGTTTCATAATTTTTCAATAAGTATTGGGCTCTTGCCAGAATTATTTAGTATGTAACCAAAGTAATGCACTTGTGAAGTAGATGCCCTAACTAGGTGACCAAAAATTCTGTCAAAAATCATACATGATCAGTAAGGTCTAAAACTACCTCTGCCAATGTTTCATGCCCTTTTAATGGGCAGTGGGATCACAATAGCCTAATTATTAATTAGGGCAATCCTATTGGTTACAAATGAAGTGCTACAAATATTGATCAAAACTTCCCAAATAAATTACCAAAGGCTCAAAATATCCTTATTCCCTCACTACCCAAATTTGGTTAAATTTCAAGATGTTTAGCTAACCTAAGCTAACACTACAAGTTTTAGGTCCTAAGCTATGGTTAGAGTTTTGTGGACCCTACCCTTTTCAAAATTATTTAATACTTTTACCAGAGGGCTTTATATACCCTAGGACCATCTATATAAAATTTGATGTTCATCCAAGGTGTTTAGGGCTCATGCCCTTCACAAGGCACAAAGGTCCCTTCTTAGGGTTTGGCCTAGGATCTTAGGGCAAATCAATTCCACACTACCCCACATTCCATGGGGAGGTGCTAAGTGCCATAACCAGTCAGTGGTCCAAAAAGCAGCCTCCGTTGAGGTGATTTGGTCACTCAAAATCAAAAGTGCACTTTTTGACCAAAATACCCTTATTAAGGTAAAGTTAGGGTTGAGTCAATACCTATTCAAAACACACCCAAATTAGATGAAACGTTATACAGATACATAACATGAGTCCAGGGACCACTCACCAAAATTTGGGAGGGTTTGGAGGTCATTAGACCACCTAATTAAATTATCATAGATAAATTAAATAATTTCCAAAACTATAGAAAAAGTGCCCCTAAAAATTCCCATTTTTGGTCTACTCCTAGATATGGTCTAGTTTAACTATCTTCCAAAATTACAGCTCATTTGGATCAATGATAAAGTGTGGGCACTCAATTGAATGTCTGCCTAGCCCTATGCGTAGGCCCCACCAAAATGGGTACCCTGGTCAAACCAGGAGCCCAAATTGGTTCAAACCAATTTTAAAATTAAGTAGACTGAACGGGCTACAAATCATGTGTTGATCATTTTCTCATACAGTGCATCTATCTATTTTTAAAGATTTAAAACATTAAATGCCATGAGTGTGACAGAAATCACAAAAAATGATAATACTGATCCTATAGTTTAATTTATCACTGCACGAATCTTGGTGCACGAATAGACGGCATCCCGTCATCTTCTCCGTTCAGCCAACGATCTCGATTGATCCCGCCTGGAGCAACTTCCAAACGCCACCGCCGGCGATCCGGCCGCCTCCCCGGCCGGCCACCGCCACCACCACCTCCGTTGAGGTGGTGGCCATCGCCAGGCGGCGGCTTGGCCGCCGGAGGGCCGTTTTCCGGCGATCCCGAGAGGAGGATTTCCATGGAAAAACCATGAAATTTCGAAATGGATTCAGGCTCAATTGAGCCCGAACCTTGAACCTAGTGATTGCGAAGAACTATCCATGAGAGGAGTGGAGGAGGACCTTCCTGGCGGCCTGAATGCGAGTCGATCTTTGGGTTGCCATGGTGGTGGTGCCTCCGGCCAGATTTCTGCAACTGTGCAGTCAAGTCGCCTGAATTCCTAAGGTAAACGATGGGAAGGGATCCTCTCATGCCAGTGATGGTGTATATATCATCAGTTGGGGGAGGGGAGAGGCCAACCACCAATGACCATTAATGCCCTTGAAGGCTTGGCTCGGGTTGAGTGGGGGGGACTGAATCCTCCTCTTGGTGGCCGGGAAACGGCTGGAATCAACTCCTCTTCCCTAGAGGAGTTGATTGCAGCCATAAATGGTGGCTGTTGATCTACTTGGCCGGCCTTTCCACTCTCCCCTTCCTCTCCCCATCTTCTCTCTCCTCCATTATCATGGAGGGAAGCTCCTTTCTCTCTCCTAGTCACCTCTGGTTGACTGGTCAACACCATAAGCTAAATGCAGCCCACTTGGTCATGATGGTCATGGAAATGGGGTTAGCCTAAGGAAGAAGAGGCTTGGGCTTGGGTTAGCCCTTTTGGGCTAGGTTTGACTTTACCTAAATGAGGGTTGACCTGAGCCAATTTGACCATATGAGTTGACCCCATTGGGTTTTTAGTGGCCCATTGGACTCCCTTAAGGTCTAGGATTACTTGAATAGGGTTGGTTGGGCATCTTGGTGGTCACATATCCCTTGGTAAGGGCACTTTGACCATTTTAGGGCTAGAGTTGACTTGGGTCAACATGACCAATTGGGTTGACCCCTATGGGTCCTTGGTGACCCAATGGCTTCCCTTAAGGTCTAGGTAGGGTTATGTAGGTTACCCTGCACTTTGGAGGTCACCTACCCTTAGTAAGGGTACTTTGACCAGATTAGGAGCTTGAGTTGACCTGGGTCAACCTGGCCTCTAGGGCTGGCCCCAATGTGTCCTTAGTGACCCACTGGCCTCACTTTAGAGTTAGGAGGGCATAGGTGGGGTCCTCTAGGATAGGTGCAGGTCAATTGACCCTAAGTAGGCTAGTTTGACCTATTTAGGGCTAGGGTTGACCTTGGTCAACTGAGCCTCTTTGGTCGACCCTAATGGGTCCTTATGGCTCTAATGGGCCTTCCAAGGTATTAGGGGTGTTGCGGTAGAGTCTTGGGGTTAAGGTGTAGCCCATGGTCCTCCTAAACCATTGCCCAGAGTTCTACTATTTGCAGACCATGATGATCTTCCACATTTTGTCCCCTATCTCTTGGCCCATTTCTGGCTTCCTAGGGTTTTGTCGTGACCTAGTCATGGCCAAAACCACTCTTAGGGGTCTAGTAGGAAATGGGATGTTACAAATCCCAATAAACAAAACAAAGATTTCGTCCACGAAATCAAGGTTGAGCCTACGGGACTTACTACCGAAGAAAAGAACCTTGTAACATCCCATCATGACGCCTTGTTTGCTAAATTAGGTTTAAAGGGAAACCTAGATCTATGACCATTTCGCCCAATTGGCAAACCAAGATCCCAATAAACAAGGATAAGCCCCCAATAAATAAAAGATAAGCCTCTATCTGCCTAGTGCAGCCCTTAGTAGTTTAAAGCAGGAAAATAAGTTAAACATCTTAAGGGGTTTGTGAGGTATACCTGACTGAACAGCTCTGGGTATCTTTGTCGCATCAGGTCCTGCGGCTCCCAGGTATGCTCCTCCTGGCCATGGTTCCTCCACAGGACCTTGACTAGTGGGACCTTCTTGCGTCGCAAGACCCGTACTCCTCGGTCGTCGATCCTCACCGGCTCCAAACAAACCGACCGGTCTGAAGCTACCGGCCCTTCGGTGGTCAGAATCTGCTGCTCCGGGCGTAGCAGAGCCCTCCTCAGCGAAGAAATATAGAAGACGTCATGCAGCGCTTCCAGCTCTGGTGGTAACTCCAGCCTGTAGGCTAGGGGTCCGATCCGCTCCAGGATCCTGTAAGGGCCCATGTACCTAGGGCTGAGCTTCTTCCTCCGACCACGCACCCGCGAGATGTAACACCCCCTATCGGTCACATAGTATATAGCAGTAGGTCCGGCCGGGGCCCGACGCCATATACCACAGACAGACCGGGTGGTTACGTATGGAAACCATCCAACCAATCTCAACGTCCTACACAGAGCATTCTAGCGGAAGCAGTTTATAAAAGTTGTAAACAAGAACCCAGCATTAGAGCACGAATGTCCACTATTACAAAATTAGGAATGTATACAAAATACCCAAAATCGGCCTTAAGGACTTACAAAATGTTTCACTTGAATAATACATGATTTACAAACCTCGGCACGCAGGCCGGTCATACATGAATAAAACAGAAAACATTTCCACTTGGGCCTTCGAGGGCCAGCTTCGCAAAAAGGGCTTTAGCCCGCTATTGACCGCTTGGTCCAGCTGCACCTGCAAGCAACAAACCACCGCGCGGTGGCAAATAAGGCAACGGTCAGCAATGCTGACCAAATTATAACGATCCCGCCCCCAACTCGGGGCGGCGATGCTCCTTCCCTGCATTTCATTAGCACAAGCGAGCAATGCATATAACCATAGCCATTTCATCACAGACGTTGGCTCGTACGGCCACACGTCCCGTGCACTCAGGGCACATTCTCGGTGAACCGGTCGATGTTACGTTAATTAAAGCCATTAACATTCCGGACTCACCACCTCCACTTAGACGGCCATTCCTATGAGCAATTCGTCTTCCTGGCATTGGTCACGTCAATTTAAGCCATTGACCGCCGAAGACTCCCATCTATGCCAACGGCGAGTGCCACGTAACCTTAGGTCTCTCTAACCGAACGACATAAAGCGGGTACGGTTCCATCTAACCCGTGCTCACATCGCAACGACAATTTAAGCCATTTGCGCGGGTCAAACTTCCACCGAGTCCCATTCTACCGCAAGACACATAACCCGTTATGTTCGAGTTGGCTCTCAGGCCACCAAGTTGGCAAGATCTCGTATCCGCCCAGTTTTCCGGGTGCACCTTTGGGTTAGTCCCCAAGGCTCCCTGTTGCAATCTACCGCGTAGAAAACCCAAAAAACACCCAATAGCACGGAGTCTTCTCCGGCCTTATGCAATGCAACATCACCGATCCAGTCTAACATGTCCGGGTAGGCTTCACACAAATGCCTACGTCCGTTCTCGCATACGGACTCTAAACAACGGGGACTTTACATATCTACCCGAAGGAACGCCTCCAACTCTCCGCAAACTCGCGAGAGCGGGCTTCCTATGCTAAGAAAAGGAGCGATTCATGCTCAAGATGAGGATCGTTACCCTTGAGTTCCTCTTTGGCGCCATCGAAAAGTAATCGGATAGAAATCACTGCACTTGCGTTGCCTTCGTGGATCCGAAGTCGGCTTGCGATTCGGAGCTCCGAAGCTCCTCCAATGGCGGATCTAGCTCTTCCTCCTCCAAGGGCTCTCCACTTTCTCCAAGGGTTTGGAGAGATGAAAAAGGTAAGAAAGTGATGGATTTTCTAAGTCAAACCCGGGTATATCCTCTCAGGAACCATCCCCAGCCGTTAGATCTTCAATCAAGGAAACGAACGGTTTTGATTCGGGGCTGAAATGCCCAATCTGGACCGAACACAGCCTGGCACACGCCCGTGTCCAGGGCCGTGTGCCGCATTCACCGTCAAAATCGAATCACCTGAAACCTCACACGGGTATCGAACACGCCCGTGTTCGAGCTGACACGCCCGTGTTCCAGCTGACACGGCCGTGTAGCCGGCCGTGTACCCCATGATTTTCCCCCGTTTTCAACCCGAGCACTGCACGGGTCCTAGGACACGCCCGTGTCCTTGCCCGTGTCACCTTGACATGCCTGGACCCCAGGCCGTGTACACGAGACATTTCGTCGAGGGAAGATCGACGACTTGATGACACGGCCTTGGACACGCCCGTGTCCTAGGCCGTGTTCCTTGTCTCGACGATCGTCGAGTGAATCTCGACGACTCCCCGGGACGATCGTCGACACGGGTTGACACACCCTGCGACACGCCCGTGTCGCAGGCCGTGTGCCCATTCTCGATGAATCGTCGAGTATAACGCGACGACTTCATGGCTAAGTGTCGACACGGGTCGACACGCCCTGCGACACGCCCGTGTCGCAGGCCGTGTGCCCATTCTCGACGAATCGTCGAGTATAACTCGACGACTTCGCGGCTAAGTGTCGACACACGCTTGACACGCCCTGGGACACGCCCGTGTCCCAGGCCGTGTGCCTTCTGCCAGAACCCAAACTGGCCCAAAACGTCCCCCTTTGCTCCTTTGAGTTTCGGGGCGTTACAACTCTACCCCTCTTAAAAGAATTTCGCCCACGAAATTACATAAAGGGAAAAACATGTACAAAAACAAAATTTGTACCTGAGCGGAACAACTCCGGATATTCGTCAAGCATCGTCTGCTCTCGCTCCCAAGAGAGCTCCTCACGACCGCAATTGTCCCACCGGACTTTGACCATCCTGATCTCTTTATTGCGTAGCCGCTTGACCTCCGAGTCCTCAATCTGCACGGGCTTGACCTTTGTCGTTAGCCCACTTTCCACCGGCACTTGATCGACCGCGATCACTTGCGTAGGCTCTTGCACCGCCTTCCGAAGCACCGAAATATGGAACACATCGTGTAAACCACTTAGCTCCACTGAAAGCTTCAGTCTATAGGCCGCTTCTCCAACTCGCTCCAGAACCTCGAACGGTCCAAGGTACCTCGGGCTTAGCTTTTTCAATCGCCGCACCCGCGAGACACCCTTGAATGGCTTTATCTTCAAGTATACATAATCGCCCACAGCGAACTCCACGTTCCTGTGCTTGACATTATAGTACTTTGCTTGCCGGTCCTGAGCAATAAGCAACCTCTCCCGAATGGTTCTCACCAAAGAAGTAGCACCCTCTACTTCCGATCGCTTATACAACTTTGACTCACCCGTTTCTATCCAAGACAACGGCGTGCGACATCTTCTACCATAAAGGGCCTCGAAGGGCGCCATCTGAATACTTGCTTGGTAGCTGTTGTTGTATGCGAACTCCACCAAATAAAGGTGGTCTTCCCATTGCTTTCCGAAATCCAAGACACACATGCGAAGCATGTCTTCCATGGTTCTATTGACCCTCTCGGTCTGCCCATCCGTTTGTGGGTGGAAGGCTGTGTTAAACTTCAGCTTTGTTCCCAACATTTGCTGCACCAGCCTCCAATCATTGGACGTGAACCGCCCATCTCGGTCACTCACGATGCTGCGGGGCACACCATGAAGCCGTACTATATTATCCACATAAAGCTTTGCCAGCTTCTCCACCGGATCGTCCTTCCTATGCGGAATAAAATGCGACACCTTCGTTAATCGATCAACAACCACCCAAATGGCGTCGTTCCCTTTTGCGACCTTGGCAAACCGTGCACAAAGTCCATAGAGATGTCGTCGAATTTCCACTCCGGAATAGGCAAGGACTTAAGAAATCCTCCCGGCTTTTGGCACTCCGCCTTTACCAAGGCGCAGGTTTGGCATTTCGCTACGTATAGCGCCACATCCTTTTTCAAACCCGGCCACCAAAATAGCTTCTTGACGTCGCGGTACATCTTCGTGCTCCCCGGGTGAATCGAGTACTTGGTATGGTGTGCCTCGTACAACAACTCCACCCGTAAATTGCCCACACAAGGGACGCACAGACGACCGTCTTTCCAAAGCAATCCGTCCTCCACGACGAATTGGGAATTTGACCCATCCAGAGCCTCTATCATGAACTGCTTCATATGAGCATCCATATCCAAAGCCTGCCGAATCCGATCGGCCAGGTCATATTGGACTTCAGTCCAATTCAGAACTGCTTCAGCACTTGCTTGTCTGTCCACACAAACAATCTCCAGCGCCTCCAACTCCCACACCAACCGCTCATCATGCACCGATAGCCAATTGGCTTGAGCTGGGGCTCGGCGACTCAACGCGTCCGCAACCGCATTCCCTTTGCCAGACACGTAGTGGATCTTGAATGTATAGTCCCCCAGGAACTCCATCCATCTACGCTGCCGCATATTCAGATCCTTCTGATCAATCAGGTACTTTAGGCTCTTGTGATCGGTGTAGATATCGATCTTCACACCGTACAAATAGTGTCTCCACAGCTTCAAGGCAAAAATCACGGCCGCTAACTCCAAGTCATGGACCGGATAATTCCTCTCGTGCACTTTTAGCTGTCTAGAGCCATAAGCTATCACGCTTCCGTGCTGCAGTAGCACGCAACCCAAACCGCTGCCCGAAGCATCGCTATATATCTCATAGCCTTCGGTTCCACATGGCGAACTCAGCACAGGCGCCGTGGTCAACCGACACTTCAATTCCTCAAAAGCTCGTGCGCACTCCGGCGTCCAAACGAACTTATGCTCCTTCCTCGTCAAAGTAGTGAGAGGTAGCGCTATCCGCGAGAAGTTCTCTACGAAGCGCCTATAATAACCGACAAGCCCCAAAAAGCTCCGGACTTCTGCTACCGTAGCAAGCTCAGGCCACTCCCGTATCGCAACAATCTTCGTCGGATCCACAGCAATACCCTCTCCACTCACTATATGCCCGAGGAACGCCACTGAGGATAGCCAAAACTCGCACTTCGAGAACTTGGCATACAACTGATTTCTCCTTAGCGTCTCCAACACCAAATGAAGATGCTTGAAGTGATCTTCCTCACTTTGCAAGTACACCAAAATATCGTCGATGAAGACGATCACGAAATGGTCCAAGTACTCCCTGAACGTCCTGTTCATCAAATCCATGAATACTGACGGCGCATTAGTCAGCCCAAACGGCATGACCGTAAACTCATAATGCCCGTATCTCGTACTAAACGCTGTCTTCGGGATATCACTCTCCCTTATCCGCAGCTGATAGTACCCAGCCTTGAGATCCAACTTCGAGTACACCGTCGACCCGACTAACTGATCAAAGAGATCATCAATCCTAGGGATCAGGTACTTGTTCTTCTCAGTCAGCTTGTTTAGCTCCCGATAATCAATACATAACCTCAAGCTTCCGTCCTTCTTCTTAACAAAGAGGACCGGTGCGCTCCAAGGCGAAGAACTCGGGCGCACATACCCTTGCTCCAACAACTCTTGCAGTTGAACTTTCAGCTTCGCCATTTCCTTAGGCGCTAGCCGATACGGAGATCGTGACACAGGCTTTGCACCTGGCACTAGCTCGATCGTAAAATCTATCTCCCGCTGAGGCGGGGCTCCAGGAAGATCTGCGGGGAACACATCAGGGTATTCCGATACCACTGAAATACAATCCAAAGCGGGCTTCGGCTTTGCAGCCTCCACTAGTGTAAAGAACAGTTCTGCTCCGGCACGAACCGCCTTCACCACCTGAAGAGCAGACATCAATGTCTTGCTCGACCCCTCTAAGCCCGTAAACGTCGTCTCACGACTCACTCCCAGCTTGACTTCCTTGCTACCGCAATCTATATGGGCCTGCTGCTCCGAGAGCCAGTCCATGCCAAATATGACGTCGAACTCCACTAACGGAAGTAAAGACGCTCGCAGGTCGAACTCCTGCTCCCCAATACGAATCTTATCATCGCAGATCCTATCCGCTCGCATCGAACACCCGTTGGGCAACAACACATTCAACTTATCCTTCGCCATCGAGGAAGGGACCCCGATGCGTAATATAAATCCTTCGGACAAGAAGGAGTGTGAAGCTCCCGTATCGAAGAGTGCTCGTGCCGGATTTTCACAAATCAATACAAATCCTAAACAAGTAGTGGTAAGGTAACATGTGCATAACAAGCATATAAAGGAAATTGACTTGCTATAAATTAAACCGTACCTGTCACCACATCAGCTTGTTTAATGGCCTCCTGTTGGCCAAGATTGTAGACCCTTGGTTGGGCCGGAGCATAGTGGGATGCGGTCGACTCCACCGCCTTTCCCTTCTCTTCATAAGTGGCTCCCGGCCTCCTCTCGGACTTAGGACGTCCGCTCCAACAATCACGGGCAAAGTGCCCCGTCTTTCCGCATGTAAAGCACGCACCCGGGGTCCGACCCGTAGTCGCCCCAGAAGCGCCAGAAGGAGCTGGACCCGAAGTCCTATGCTTCTTGAAAGCCCTCCGATAGCCGGACTTTGAAGTAGTCGGCACTCTGAACTCAGATTTCTTTTCACCCATGCTTTTCTTCGCTTGCACGCTCTTCATGTCCTTCTCTAAGGACCGGGCAGTATTGACCAAGGTTAAGAAACCCTGCGTCATTGGCCCCGACAGTAATAGTCTCAGCTCATCCCTCAAGCCTTCAGAAAAACGATTAGTTTTGCGCTCCTTATCCATGATGGTGGAGCTAGCATAACGACTCAACCGCGTAAACTCGTGGAGATATTCATCCATGCTCCGCTCACCCTGCACCAACCTCAGGAACTCATTCTCGATTGAAATCCTCTGAGTAGAAGGGAGGTATCTTGCCAAGAATAATCCCGAGAACTCTTCCATCGGAACGTCTATCAGTTGTCTACCTCTCAAATGATGCAGCTCCAATCCTTCCCACCACATCCTCGCTTCACCGTCCAGCAGGAACGTAGCGATGGTGGTCATTTGCCACTCCTCCGTCTCCGTCGCCGTTATGACTCTCTTCACCCTAGAGAGCCAGTCTTCAGCCTGAGATGGGGTTCCCAACCCCGAGAATAACGGAGGGTTAAAGCTCATTACATGCTTCAACTGCCTCTCAGTTTCCCTCCTTGGCACTATCGGTTCTACAACCACTTGCTCCACCCTCCTCGGCTCAGCCTCTTGCAGAGGTTCTTGCTCCATCACAGGAGCGGGCTGCTGCGCTTGCCTTCCAGGCTGCGCATTAATCACGGCCAACACCGCTTCAGCCACCAATCATATATTTTCAGCCGACAGAGGTGTTGCGGGAGCAACTTCCGGTGCACTACTAGCCTCAGAAACTCGGCGTTCTGACGGCCCAACACCACTTCTGGTCACCTATAGTGGTACAAAACACCGTTAAGCGACCAAAGTGTATTGCAAACAACAATTATAGGAACACGCAGGTTCCTCAAACACGATTATTTTCATTCCTAAGTGGACATTCATGGGTTCTTTTACCATTATAACGATGACGCACACAATGTGCTCACCACCCCTTAAAAAGAATTCGCCCACGAATTCACTTTAAGCCCGACCAAAACCAGTAGTCTGATACCAAATTGTAACACCCCCTATCCGTCGCATAGTATATAGCAGTAGGTCCGGCCGGGGCCCGACGTCATATACCACAGACAGACCGGGTGGTTACGTATGGAAACCATCTAACCAATCTCAACGTCCTACACAGAGCATTCTAGCGGAAGCAGTTTATAAAAGTTGTAAACAAGAACCCAGCATTAGAGCACGAATGTCCACTATTACAAAATTAGGAATGTATACAAAATACCCAAAATCGGCCTTAAGGCCTTACAGAATGTTTCACTTGAATAATACATGATTTACAAACCTCAGCACGCAGGCCGGTCATACATGAATAAAACAGAATACATTTCCACTTGGGCCTTCGAGGGCCAGCTTCGCAAAAAGGGCTTTAGCCCGCTATTGACCGCTTGGTCCAGCTGCACCTGCAAGCAACAAACCACCGCGCGGTGGCAAACAAGGCAACGGTCAGTAATGCTGACCAAATTATAACGATCCCGCCCCCAACTCGGGGCGGCGATGCTCCTTCCCTGCATTTCATTAGCACAAGCGAGCAATGCATATAACCATAGCCATTTCATCACAGACGTTGGCTCGTACGGCCACACATCCCGTGCACTCAGGGCACATTCTCGGTGAACCGGTCGATGTTACGTCAATTAAAGTCATTAACATTCCGGACTCACCACCGCCACTTAGACGGCCATTCCTATGAGCAATTCGTCTTCCTGGCATTGGTCATGTCAATTTAAGCCATTGACCGCCGAAGACTCCCATCTATGCCAACGGCGAGTGCCACCTAACCTTAGGTCTCTCTAACCGAACGACATAAAGCGGGTACGGTTCCATCTAACCCGTGCTCACATCGCAACGACAATTTAAGCCATTTGCGCAGGTCAAACTTCCACCGAGTCCCATTCTACCGCAAGACACATAACCCGGTTATGTTCGAGTTGGCTCTCAGGCCACCAAGTTGGCACGATCTCGTATCCGCCCAGTTTTCCGGGTGCACCTTTGGGTTAGTCCCCAAGGCTCCCTGTTGCAATCTACCGCGTAGAAAACCCGAAAAACACCCAATAACACGGAGTCTTCTCCGGCCTTATGCAATGCAACATCACCGATCCAGACTAACATGTCCGGGTAGGCTTCACACAAAATGCCTACGTCCGTTCTCGCATACGGACTCTAAACAACGGGGACTTTACATATCTACCCGAAGAAACACCTCCAACTCTCCGCAAACTCGCGAGAGCGGGCTTCCTATGCTAAGAAAAGGAGCGATTCATGCTCAAGATGAGGATCGTTACCCTTGCGTTCCTCTTTGGCGCCATCGAAAAGTAATCGGATAGAAATCACCGCACTTGCGTTGCCTCCGTGGATCCGGAGTCGGCTTGCGATTCGGAGCTCCGAAGCTCCTCCAATGGCGGATCTAGCTCTTCTTCCTCCAAGGGCTCTCCACTTTCTCCAAGGGTTTGGAGAGATGAAAAAGGTAAGAAAGTGATGGATTTTCTAAGTCAAACCCGGGTATATCCTCTCAGGAACCATCCCCAGCCGTTAGATCTTCAATCAAGGAAACGGACGGTTTTGATTCGGGGCTGAAATGCCCAATCTGGACCGAACACGGCCTGGCACACGCCCGTGTCCAGGGCCGTGTGTCGCATTCGCCGTCAAAATCGAATCACCTGAAACCTCACACGGGTATCAAACACGCCCGTGTTCGAGCTGACACGCCCGTGTTCCAGCTGACACGGCCGTGTAGCCGGCCGTGTACCCCATGATTTTCCCCCGTTTTCAACCCGAGCACTGCACGGGTCCTAGGACACGCCTGTGTCCTTGCCCGTGTCACCTTGACACGCCTGGACCCCAGGCCGTGTACACGGGACATTTCGTCGAGGGAAGATCGACGACTTGATGACACGGCCTTGGACACGCCCGTGTCCTAGGCCGTGTTCCTTGTCTCGACGATCGTCGAGTGAATCTCGACGACTCCCCGGGACGATCGTCGACACGGGTCGACACGCCCTGCGACACGCCCGTGTCGCAGGCCGTGTGCCCATTCTCGACGAATCGTCGAGTATAACGCGACGACTTCACGGCTAAGTGTCGACACGGGTCGACACGCCCTGCGACACGCCCGTATCGCAGGCCGTGTGCCCATTCTCGACGAATCGTCGGGTATAACTCAACGACTTCGTGGTTAAGTGTCGACACACGCTTGACACGCCCTGGGACACGCCCGTGTCCCAGGCCGTGTGCCTTCTGCCAGAACCCAAACTGGCCCAAAACGTCCCCCTTTGCTCCTTTGAGTTTCGGGGCGTTACACGAGACTCCATGCATGGGCGGGATCTTGAAAAACACACGGTCTCCCACCTGGAACTCCACCTGCCGATGCCGGGCGTCATAGTACTTAGCCTGTCTGCTCTGCGCCTCTAGCATCCTGTCTCTGATCAGCCTCACCAGAGCCTCGGTGTCTTCAACAAACTCTGATCCCAACACCTTCGGATCTTCGTCCTGAACCCAAGAAAGCGGGGTCCGGCATCTCCTTCCGTACAAGGCTTCGTAAGGCGCCATCCTGATGCTGGACTGGTAGCTGTTGTTATAGGAGAACTCGACCAGGGGTAAGAGTTTCTCCCACGGTTCCCCGCGGTCCAAAATGCATAGCCTCAAAAGGTCTTCCAGCGTCCGGTTGGTGCGTTCTGTCTGCCCGTCCGTCTGGGGATGAAATGCAGTGCTGAAGGTCAATCGCGTGCCTAAGTAAGCTTGCACGGATCTCCACTCCCTGGAAGTGAACCGGCCATCCCGATCCGACACTATCGTCTTGGGCACCTCGTGATATCGAATGAACTGCTCCACAAATCTCCGTACTAATACTCCCACAACGTCGTCCTTCCTGATCAGAATGAACCTGGCTACCTTAGTCAACCGATCGATGATGACCCAAATTGAGTCATTCCCTGTTCGTGATCGGGGAAGTCCGTGAATAAAATCCATCGCGATGTCTTCAAACTTCCACTCTGGTACCGGGAGTGGTTGCAACAACCCCGCAGGGTTTTTGCACTCTGCCTTCACTAGCTGACAAGCTTCGCAGTGGGTCACAAACAGAGTAATGTCCTTCTTCATGCCAGGCCAGTACATAGTCTTCTTCAAATCCGCAGTCATCTTCGTAATGCCCGGGTGTACCGAGTATCTGCTGTGGTGGGCTTCCGCCATGATATCCTCCCGGACCTGGCCTCCCCCCGGTATATAAGTCCGACCTCTGAAGCATACCACGCCGTCCCTCATCGTATAATCTCCTGCTGTACCGTTCTCCAAGGACCAGAATATCGGCTCCAGATTGACATCTCGCCTCTGTCCCTCTCTGACTCTGTCCCAGATATCATCTGTAGCACTCATCGCTGCTAAATACTCCGTGTAGAGCTCGGGGTCCTCGGATGACACCAGTGTGATGTGCATATCCTCCAATCTCCTCGCGAACTCCATAGACATAACCTGAGGCCCGACTGCGGAAGTGGCAGCTCTCCGACTCAATGCGTCTGCCACCACGTTTGCCTTCCCTGGATGGTAGTGCATCTCATACTGATAATCTGCAAGGAACTCCACCCAGCGCCTCTGTCTGATGTTCAGTTCCTTCTGCGTGTCCACGTATTTCAGGTTCTTGTGGTCGAAATAGATATCGCAGTGGACTCCATAAAGATAATGGCGCCAGACCTTCAAAGCAAAAACGACCGCCCCCATCTCAAGGTCGTGCACCGGATAGTTCTGCTCGTGCTTCTTCAACTGGCGAGATGCATATGCAATCACATGACCCTTCTGCATCAGTACAACTCCCATACCCTGGTAGGAAGCATCAGTGTAGACCTGAAATCCTTCCCTCCCCGAGGGGAGAGTAAGAATGGGAGCCGAGGTTAGTCGATCCTTCAGCTCCTGGAAAGCTGTCTGGCACTGCGGGGTCCACACGAATGGTACCTCCTTCTTCGTCAGGGATGTGAGCGGGAGGGCGATTCGAGAGAATCCCTCCACGAACTTCCGGTAGTAATCGGCAAGTCCTAGAAAACTCCGTACATTGGTGGCTGTCTTCAGCTGCGGCCAATCCCGAATAGCCTGAATCTTTGCCGGGTCCACTGCCAATCCGGCTCCACTGATAATATGGCCTAAGAAGCCCACCTCCTTCAGCCAGAACTGACATTTACTAAACTTCGCATATATATGATTCTCCCGCAGTCTCTGCAGGGTCAGTGTCAGATGGCGAGTGTGCTCCTCCTCCGTCCTCGAGTAAATGAGGATGTCATCGATGAACACAATGACAAACACATCAAGATATTCCTTGAAGACTTGGTTCATGAGGGTCATGAACGCTGATGGTGCGTTGGTGAGTCTGAAGGGCATCACCGTAAACTCGTACAAACCATATCTGCTACTAAAAGCAGTCTTCTGAATGTCCTCCTCCCGAATCCGAAGCTGGTAGTATCCCGACCTCAAATCTAATTTAGAAAAGAACTGCGCTCCCTGCAGCTGGTCGAACAGCTCGTCTATCCTTGGCAGTGGATAGGTGTTCCGGACCATCAGCCGATTTAGTGCTCGATAGTTGATGCACAATCTGAGGGTCCCGTCTTTCTTCTTGACGAACAATACCGGGGCTCCCCAAGGTGAAGAGCTTGGCCGGACAAATCCGGCTTCCACTAACTCCAGAAACTGGCTCCGGAACTCCGTCAACTCCTTTGGGGCCATCCGGTAGGGTGCCTTGGATGCTGGCTTGGCCCCCGGCACAAGCTGTATCTGGAAGTCCTGCTCCCTGCGCGGGGGGAACCCGGGTAACTTCTCCTGGAAGACGTCCTCAAACTCCCGCACCACCGGAATATTCGATATAGAACTCGTGGCCTCCGCCATCTCAAACAGCACCTCGTAGACCTCCTCCCCCTGTAAATAGGCCTTGACGGCATGTACTGAAGATAAGGGTATACGTGAGGCAGGTCTTATACCTTCGATGATGATGGTAGAGTCCCCGTGCCTCACAGTGATCCTCTTCGCTTGACAATCGATCTGGGCATGGTTCCACTGTAGCCAAATCATGCCCAGGATCAGCTCGAAGACTGGCATCCTCAGGACCGTTGCCGAAACTTCGAACGACTTTCCACTAATCTCCGCCTCCATACTGCAGTGAGCTGAGGTGAGTATCTCTGATCCGTCGGGTAGATGCACCCTACTCATCCGGCCTGAGAACCGTTCCACTCCTTCCAGGAAGGCCTCCAACACAAACGAGTGCGACGCACCCGTGTCGAACAGAGTATAGGCGGGCTTGCCGCTGATGAAGACTATACCTGTGATGATTAAAGGTCTTAGTATTTTATAACGCGTTTTCTTTGCTATTTATTCTATTTAGGGCAGTTCTACTTGTTGGATAATTGAGAACGGGAATTTAGCTTAAACAATTTAAAACATCTTAGCTTACCTGTGATGACCCGCTCTGGATTTCGAGGCTGTGCCATATCCAAGGCATATGCCTGCTCCCTTTCCTGTCTCCGGTCTCCTCCCTGGTAACCACGTCCTCGGCCGCGTCCTCGACCTCCGAAATGCTGGGCAGGTGGGCCACCCTGTGGTGCTGGAGGTGGTGCCCCCCTCATGGGGCAGTTTCTCCGGAGGTGTCCCACCTGATGACAATGGAAGCACTCCGGCGGGGGATACGCCATACCCCCGGGTCTCGGCATCTCCTGAATCCGGAGAGGTTGAGGGGCCAAAACCACCTGCTCTCTCGGCTCCTGCCTCACCTCCTGACGAGGCTGCTCCTCTATCCTTCTCCCTTCTAGTATGGTGCCTCGCCGCTGATCATTTCGGGCCCTCCGGCCCTGATCCTCCGCTTGCCGCTTCCGGCCCCGAGTGGTGTGCCAATCAGCCTCAATCCTCTTCGCCATCTCCAAAATCCGGGAGATAGGCCCGTCAGATACAAACAGCAAAGCCTCCCTCAACTCCTCTCTTAGGCCCTTATAAAATCTCTTGACGTAACCTGCTTCGTCCAGCTGGTAAGAGCCCGCATATCGGGCCAAATGATCAAACTCTCGGTGGTACTCCACCACCGTCCTGGTGACCTACCTCAGTTGCAAGAACCGCTCCTCTAACTCGTCCCTGGCCGACTGCGGAACAAAGTGCTCCAGCAGCGTGGACCTGAATTCCTCCCAAGTGATTTCTGCAATCTCCCTATCAGCAAATGTCGTGTCCAACATCGTCTTCCACCACCTCTTAGCATGGGACTCCAAGCAAGATACCACCAGGGCCACCCTCTCCTCCCAAGGGCATCGTATCCCAGTCAACATCTCGTACATAACATCCAGCCACTCCTCTGTCCGCACTGCCGACTCTGTCCCCAAGTATGATGAGGGAGAGAGTCCTCGGAAGGTGCTCATCCAGTTGGCCCCTGGGTTTGGCTGCTGGGCCGGAGCCTGCTGAGCCCGGAAGGCCTCAAGGATAGCTGTAAGGGTTTGCCCCATGTCTGACTGAAGGAAAGGTGTGGGGACCATGGGAGGTGGTGCAATATCTGGGGTCTACTGAGCTCCACCTTGTAGAGTGGGCTGAGCTGGGGGCTGCAAAATGAACTACATTAGCAGGTAATCGACTCAACACCCAATAAAAGTGGACAATTTACATGTGATCCCCCATATGGGCACATCACTGCTTCCGCTGCTTAGTTTGTCCCCAAACTAAACTCGCGCGGGGGTGACCCAGGGTTGTGGACTGCTACTTTTCGATCGAGGTCTGTCTTTGATACCACTTGTAAGACCCCCCTTTTTTTCTCTTATCGACACCGGGGTCATAGGCCCAGAACCGCCGTTTTGCGGTGACTCCTTCACGTCCTGAAGGGTCATCACCACAAAGCGCCGATTCTGCCGGCCGATTTCGATCACAGAAAAGTAGCACTATAATGTAAATGCAAATTGCAGACCACAAAGAATCACATATCATAATAAATATAACTCCACGAAGGGAGTATCCACAGAATAAAACATCAGAGTAGCAAAATACGGGCTTATGCCCGGTACATCATATCCTCACTACAGAATCACTTAAGAGGAAGCAGAAAAACTACTCAAGGTCGAGACTCACGGTCCCGGCTGTATGAACTCCGGAGCTAGACTGCCCCACCTCCAAGCGCACCGGTCTCTGGGGCTGCTCCTCCATGCTGGTCTCCACGATCCCCTAAATGATGCGGTTCGAAAACTGTTAGTATAAAAGACTAAGTCCTATCTTCCCCCGCCCCTTCCTCCACGGCTCCTAGGCACCGAGCGGAGAGGAAGAAAGTGGAGGACTTGAAGGTGGAGAAAATCAAAAGCAGATGGCAGCGGTCCTATACTAGCAAATTTTATAGCATGTAAAGACAATAAGCTGAAATATGAAAAGTAACCTTGACTTATATGAGAACACATAAGCCAAGGGGTCTTCTGCAAAGCTCCCATCGTATAAAATGTCCCATACAAATTTATACGTTGGGGTGTCGGTTATTAAACAGCAGTAAATATATATATCCAAAATTAACCTTAATTTATAAACTTGCCCACACAAGCTTATAGACCAAGGGGTCGTTTTGCAGGTCCTAAAGTATAAGCGTCCCATTCCACTTATACTTTAGGTGTCAAGGTTAAAGGAAACGATTATGCTATGACATGCAAGTGGGTATGATGGATCATGCAAGTGCAACACACACACCCGACTCTGTGCACACAGACCTTTAGTTCCCCCTTTCTAGAGCCGTAACCTCCCAGGATACCTCCGTAGTGGCAGACGGAAGCGGTGGGTTGGGCCTCGCCCACCTCTAAACCAGTAAAGCACTACCGTTCAGACTTATCGTATGCCTCAACGCTTGGTGCACGAAGCGGACTCCTGCGTACTCTTGCCGGCTGGCGCACCGGACTTCTGTTGGCGAAGTGCTAACCACACTTGCCGAGTCAACGTATTGGCGTCGGTGCATCGACCCTCCAATACCGAAGACCCACCACCTTAATTTCCTTCCTTTTATGCACATGCAAATTTAGCGTAATCAAACCCGAGCCGAAGCTCCCCGGACAAACACGTCCGTCTCAAACAAACGAGTCGAAGCTCCCCAGACCTAAAGTCCGTCTTTTAACCATCCAAGCCGAAGCTCCCAGCTAACTTCTGGTGCTAACAGTGTTTGTGAAATGTGCAACCCTAATTACTAAGTTACTCTTTTCAGCTTGTTAAAATAGTTTACGTTAACCCAGGACTGCCCCCGGTATTCCCTGTGAAGGGCTCTCAAGAGGCACTAGGAACTGTGTTGGGATTACGCCCAGCGTTCCCTTTCGCAAGGTAATTATTTTGTTATTGGTTGATTCCCTTACCCTTTGCTTTCTCATGTTCCGCTATGCTAATCCTATGGTGATTTGACTCCAACTCTCCTTGGGTAGGACAATCTTTCGTCGGACCCGAACGCCTCTAAACCCTAGACAAAACCACACTCTACTCACTCATCTTCCATAGATGCAACCCATTCTACTTATCCTTCCAGCAAACCATCAAGACCCATCACACGTGCTCTAATTCATATCCACAATGATTTCCTGCAGTTTTGTTATATGCAGACCACTTAAGCTACATGACCCGTAAAAAGGGAAGTACATGAAATATTCATGCAGTACCCCTATGATAATTATTAGGGGGCTAAAATGACATTTGAAGCATAAATCCAGAAATCCATAATTTTCCTAATTTGTCTGATAATTAATTTATTTATTCTAGTATCCAAAAAAGCCCAAGTTTGAACATGAAGTAGCAATTTCAGACACGATAATATTCCAATAAATTTATGGTAATTACAAAATGCATAATCAACTCTAAAGCCTAAGTCTTCAAAGTTTTCAGCAAAGTTTAGGCCCTTAAATTTAATTTCAAAGATATCTCATAAAAAGTCATTTTAAAAGATTTTTCAGTAATAATACCTCCACAAATTCAGAGAAAATTCAGGGATGATTATGATAGCCTACAAATACCCTAGAAAAAGTTTCATAATTTATCATGTAAAAATAAGGCTATACTTGATTTTCTCATGAAATTTCAAGTTTATGGGTTAATGAACAAAGTATACTAATTAACCATCAACAATTTCCACAAAAATTTCCACATGATAATATTGAGCTAGAAACACTATGTATCAAGTTTCATAATTTTTCAATAAGTATTGGGCTCTTGCCAGAATTATTTAGTATGTAACCAAAGTAATGCACTTGTGAAGTAGATGCCCTAACTAGGTGTCCAAAAATTCTGTCAAAAATCATACATGATCAGTAAGGTCTAAAACTACCTCTGCCAATGTTTCATACTCTTTCAATGGGTAGTGGGATCACAATAGCCTAATTAGTAATTAGGGCAATCCTATTAGTTACAAATGAAGTGCTACAAATATTGATCAAAACTTCCCAAATAAATTACCAGAGGCTCAAAATATCCTTATTCCCTCACTACCCAAATTTGGTTAAATTTCAAGATGTTTAGCTAATCTAAGCTAACACTACAAGTTTTAGGTCCTAAGCTTGGGTTAGAGTTTTGTGGACCCTACCCTTTTCAAAATTATTTAACACTTTTACCAGAGGGATTTATATACCCTAGGACCCTCTATACAAAATTTGATGTTCATCCAAGGTGTTTAGGGCTCATGCCCTTCACAAGGCACAAAGGTCCCTTCTTAGGGTTTGGCCTAGGATCTTAGGGCAAATCAATTCCACACTACCCCACATTCCATGGGGAGGTGCTAAGTGCCATAACCAGTCAGTGGTCCAAAAATCAGCCTCTGTTGAGGTGATTTGGTCAGTCAAAATCAAAAGTGCACTTTTTGACCAAAATACCCTTATTAAGGTAAAGTTAGGGTTGGGTCAATAACTATTCAAAACACACCCAAATTAGGTGAAACGTTATACAGATACATAACATGAGTCCAGGGACCACTCACCAAAATTTGGGAGGGTTTGGAGGTCATTAGACCACCTAATTAAATTATCATAGATAAATTAAATAATTTCAAAAACTATAGAAACAGTGCCCCCAAAAATTCCAATTTTTGGTCTACTCCTAGATATTGTCTAGGTTGACTATCTTCCAAAATTACAGCTCATTTGGAATAGTGATAAAGTGTGGGCACTCAATTGAATTTCTGCCTAGCCCTATGAGTAGGCCCCACCAAAATGGGTGCCCTGGTCAAACCAGGAGCCCAAATTGGTTCAAACCAATTTTAAAATAAATTAGACTGAAAGGGCTACAAATTAAGTGTTGATAATTTTCTCATACAGTGCATCTATCTATTTTTAAAGATTTAAAACATTAAATGCCATGAGTGTGACAGAAATCACAAAAAATGATAATACTGATCCTATAGTTTAATTTATCACTGCACGAATCTTGGCGCACGAATAGACGGCATCCCGTCATCTTCTCCGTTCAGCCAACGATCCCGATTGATCCCGCTTGGAGCAACTTCCAAACGCCACTGCCGGCGATCCGGCCGCCTCCCCGGCCGGCCACCGCCACCACCACCTCCGTTGAGGTGGTGGCCGTCGCCAGGCGGCGGCATGGCCGTCGGAGGGCCGTTTTCCGGCGATCCCGAGAGGAGGATTTCCATGGAAAAACCATGAAATTTCAAAATGGATTCAGGCTCAATTGAGCCCGAACCTTGAACCTAGTGATTGCTAAGAACTATCCATGAGAGAAGGAGTGGAGGAGGACCTTCCTGGCGGCCTGAATGCGAGTCGATCTTCAGGTTGCCATGGTGGTGGTGCCGCCGGCCAGATTTATGCAACTATGCAGTCAAGTCGCCTGAATTCCTAAGGTAAATGATGGGAAGGGATCCTCTCATGCCACTGATGGTGTATATATCATCAGTTGGGGGAGGGGAGAGGCCAACCACCAATGGCCATTAATGCCCTTGAAGGCTTGGCTCGGGTTGAGTGGGGGGGGGGGACTGAATCCTCCTCTTGGTGGCCGGTAAATGGCTGGAATCAACTCCTCTTCCCTAGAGGAGTTGATTGCAGCCATAAATGGTGGCTGTTGATCTCCTTGGCCGGCCTTTCCACTCTCCCCTTCCTCTCCCCCATCTTCTCTCTCCTCCATTATCATGGAGGGAAGCTCCTTTCTCTCTCCTAGTCACCTCTGGTTGACTGGTCAACACCACAAGCTAAATGCAGCCCACTTGGTCATGATGGTCATGGAAATGGGGTTAGCCTAAGGAAGAAGTGGCTTGGGCTTGGGTTAGCCCTTTTGGGCTAGGTTTGACTTGACCTAAATGAGGGTTGACCTGGGCCAATTTGACCATATGGGTTGACCCCATTGGGTTTGTAGTGGCCCATTGGACTCCCTTAAGGTCTAGGATTACTTGAATAGGGTTGGTTGGGCATCTTGGTGGTCACATATCCCTTGGTAAGGGCACTTTGACCATTTTAGGGCTAGAGTTGACTTGGGTCAACATGACCAATTGGGTTGACCCCTATGGGTCCTTGGTGACCCATTGGCTTCCCTTAAGGTCTAGGTAGGGTTATGTAGGGTTACCCTACACTTTGGAGGTCACCTACCCTTAGTAAGGGTACTTTGACCAGATTAGGAGCTTGAGTTGACCTGGGTCAATCTGGCCTCTAGGGCTGGCCCCAATGTGTCCTTAGTGACCCATTGGCCTCACTTTAGGGTTAGGAGGGCATAGGTGGGGTCCTCTAGGATAGGAGCAGGTCAATTGACCCTAAGTAGGCTAGTTTGACCTATTTAGGGCTAGGGTTGACCTTGGTCAACTGAGTCTCTTTGGTCGACCCTAATGGGTCCTTATGGCTCTAATGGGCCTCCCAAGGTATTAGGGGTGTTGCGGTAGAGTCTTGGGGTTAAGGTGTAGCCCATGGTCCTCCTAAACCATTGTCTAGAGTTCTACTATTTGCAGACCATGATGATCTTCCACATTTTGTCCCCTATCTCTTGGCCCATTTCTGGCTTCCTAGGGTTTTGTCATGACCTAGTCATGGCCAAAACCAATCTTAGGGGTCTAGTAGGAAATGAGATGTTACAGGTCGAACTTGCTCTCCAACTCTAGATAGGGGCGAGCAGCGGCGTGACGATACTCGCTGCCTGATAACTAGATGGCGTCGATGAAGGCCGCCCCTGAAGTTGTCGGGCGATCTGTCAAAACATATAAGAAGTCTCCAGATTAGAAATAAACACCTAAGTCATTAAACGAAGCATCAATGACAACTTTTACCACTACGAGGAGGCCTTGATCGACGAGGATAAGGGTCGCGACTTGGGGCATCTCGCCGGCCAGAAGATGGGCCACCAGCATGCTCGGCCGCTTTACCCTGCCCGCGACCGCCATGACCGAGGTCCCCGACTCTCGGCAGAAAGTAGCTCGGCAGCAGCTTATCCTGCTTTCGGGCCAAAGGCTTCGACGGAGGCAGCGGAGGCTGCGACGAACTCGCCGGCTGATGAAGAGTCTTCAGCGAAGGAGGCAGGGGAGGTCGCGGTGTGGCAGCTTGTTGCTGAGAGGTCAAAGGCGGTGGCGGTGGCAAAGAAGCACTTGCTGTCTGGAGAGAAGCGACGTTTAAAGGAGGCGGCGGTGGCAATAGGGAACTCGCCGCTGGCGACGCAGAATCTCGCACAGGAATGGGTGAGACCTTGCTCGCCGGAAGGTCCTTGCTCGCCGGAGCGACATTTTTTGCCGAACGTTCCTTCGACCGTAGTTCCCTGCTCGCCGAGGTATTCTCCTTCGCCGCGGGAATCGAGTCTTCCGACACTTTCTTGGTGCCAAGATTAATCCAGACCGTGTGCGCGGTCCTGAGGGTTTTCTCGGCTGTGAGGGCGATCAGTGGTGCGGTGTTCAGGGAGGCGACATTCAAAGCCGCGTCGGCGATATCCGGTGGAGAGTATGCGAGTAAAGAAAATGTGTCAGCGAGAAGTAAATGGCGACCAACCAATCTCGAAGAATGACTCAGCAACATGGCGACCTGGCAGGGCGACAACTTCAATCTGCTGTGGCGCCGGGGTATTAGCGACTTTTGGAATATCTAGCGAGCTGAGGAGGCTCGAGTCAGGGGGGACCACGTTGGGGATGTCATCTATCCCAAGGTCACTGAGAAGCTTCAAGGTGCTAGCAGAGCACGCGGGATTACTTGTCAAAGCCGCGACTTGCGCGGATGGTGGCGGCGGGTGGACCGCGTTGGAAGGGGGTATCTTCTTGGAATTCATGGTCTTCTTCTTTTTTTGGGGGGGGGGGGGGGGTAAGTCGGTGGTGACATCTTCTTCCCGCGGCCTCTTGGACTTGGCAATGCTGAGAAAGCCGGTAAGAGCGGCGAGGCTGTCTTGAAGGAGTTTCTCATTGGCGTTCGATATAATGTGCGAGCTCTGAAGATCTGCCTCAAAACCAGCCCCCTATTTATAGAGATCAACATGTAGTCATCAAGTGTGAGCAACCCTGATACTCGGCATAGCAGCTCGCCGAATAAGTGTTAGATGATTCTTTCCGAGCTCCTACGTCGCTCGAAAAGAGTGGGGATTGTGTACAACCCATATTTGTTGAGGATGGGCCCTACCACAGCCATGTCAGCATAAGTCAAGGTCAACAAGTAAAGACAGAAGTCAAAGTCAGCGCGCATGGCCGTGGAAGGCCTGGGCGATTATGGAGAGCTCCCCTCGCATACTCGTAAGGTAGGCGACTAGGCGAGATACTTGCCCAGCCCGTGTGAGTTTCCCTGAAAGTCGCCTAGTCGCCAGGGGGTGGGGCATAAATATGATCCCCCCTCCTTGGATTTCCCTATAAATAGGACCCCAGGGGTACGAGGTGAGACAAGAAAAATACATAGCAGGATACTCGTGAGCTCTCCTTTCAAGATACTAGCCGAGCCTTTGGATTCCTTTTCCTTAGAGGCCAGGTCACGACCTTACGACTTAGTCATCAGCTAGTCTCCCTCGTACCTAGTTCGGCCATTTTTGGTTGAGAAGGGGTTGCTCGTTTTGAGCATCCTGGTACGTGGTGGGACCTTCCTGCCGCAACATCTGGGGTACTGTTTGCCTTCGCTCTTCATCCCAGTCATCCTAGTCATCTGACCTTACCTCTGAGCCGGTAATCTTAGGCAGTATTGGTCCGAATTCTGAGGTTTGGAATTTTGTTGGCTTCAACACATGCTGGTGTTGATTGATGATTATACGAGGTACACTTGAGTGTACTTTATAAAGGATAAGTCGGACGCGTTCTAATTATTCGTAAAATTCAAGGAGCTAGTGCAGGGCCGACTTGGCCAACAGATTAAGAAGTTAAGAACATACAACAAAGATGAGTTCATTTCAAATGAGTTCTCTAACTTTTGTAGGAAGCATAGAATCTGGAGAGAGCTCACTTATGCGCATACTCTATAAAAAAATATGGTAGCAGAGCGGAAGATCCGTCATCTGACGGATACCTGCAAGTGTTGACTTCATGCCAAAGACATTCCTAGGTCCTTTTGGGCAGACAGGATGGTCTCCGTAACATATATCCTCAACCAGATGCCTCTGAGTCCAATTAACATGAAGTCTGCTCATGAGATGATGTTTAAGAAGAAGCTCAGTGTTAGACACCTTCGAGTGTTCCGGTCCACCTGCTATGTACACATTCTCGATGCTCTCAAGACTATGCTGGATATAGAGGCAAAGAAGCTTGTCTTCGTGGTCTATGATAATAGGAAGAAGGGATGGAAGTGTATGTACCCAGTGACGAAGAAATTTGTCGTCTCTAGAGACGTTTTTGACGTATTGACGTTGTATGGAGGTAGCTCATCTATAGAGCTACAAGAAAGCAGGTTAGACAGCGGGTAAGAGGAGGCTGCTAAGGATCTTCTAGTGGAGCTACGCATATCACTAGAATCTCCAGGTGTTTCTAGCTCCGGGGCGGAGGATTCTTATTCAGGAAGTAGGGGAGCAATGCTCCAAGTTTGCCCAGGAACGGAGTTGGTTTAGAAGAAGCAATGGAGATAGTCAGCCATGGTCAGGCTCTTCGGAGGTCGAAGAGGACCATCAAACAACCAGCTCGGTACAACGAAGGAAACACGATGAGCTTTGTCTCTTGTTTCTTCGCAGGACCTTTCGATGAGCGAGAGCCTTCAAGATTTGAAGATTCCACTAGAGTCTAGGAGTGAGATAATGCCATGGATGAGGAGATGGCTACCATCATAAGAAACGAGACTTGGGATCTTGTGACCAAGGCCTATGGCGTTACTCCGGTGAAATGCAAGTGGGTATATAAGCTGAAGATTAAGGTGGATGAAAGCATCAAACGGTACAAGGCTCTACTTGTGGCTCGAGGATTTTCTCAACAGTACAGAGAAGACTATGAGGAGACGTTTAGTCTTGTTGCAAAAATGACTTCAGTATGAGTTTTGATGGCCTTGACAACTTACTAAGGTTGGAAGATATGACAGCTGGACGTAAAGAATACTTTTCTTTACTAGGAAATTGATAAAGAATACTTTTCTTTACGTTTGCCAGATCCGGAAGGCCCTTTATGGTTTGAAGTAGGCTCCACGGGCATGGTATAGAAAGATTGCAAAATATCTCCAGTTTTACGGTTACTTTGCCTCTGATTTAGATTCTAGCATGTTCATAATGAAGAATGAGGAGCTTCATATCTTGGTGTTGTTGTACGTGGATGACATGATCATTACGAGGAACTCCGAGGAGGAGGTAGTTAGACTCATGGCTGAGCTAGCTATTTGGTTCGAGATGAAGGACTTGGGTGAGCTCCACCACTTCCTTGGACTCGAGGTGGAGAGGAAAAAGAACAAAATACTCGTTTCGCAAAGTGGCTATACAGAACGGATCGTTCAACGATTCGACATGCGGGAGGAGAAGAGTTATTCTACTCCACTGGATGTTGCCGTTAAGATTCGACGTGATGAGGGGAGGGTTATTCCAGATCCCTTGGTGTTTCGGGCTTATATTGTAGCCTGAGTAAGTCGTTATATGACGGAACCTCAAAAGCCTCATCTAGTAGTAGTGAAGAATATTCCGAAGTACGTGAAGTCTACTTATGATATGCGACTCCTATATGGGAGTGACACGAGATTCAACCTGCATGGTTACATAGATGCTGATTATGGGAGAGACTCAGACGTTCATAAGCTGACGTCTGGCTATGTTTTCACATGTGGATGAGCAGGTATCTCATGGTGAAGCAAAAAAGCATGACTTGGTATCTGTCTTTACTACGGAAGCGGAGTACAAGACTTCGGCCTTGACAGCTCGGGAAGCCATCTGACTTAGAAGGCTAGTAGAGGACATCCATGAGGAAGTGCAGGGTTCCACTCTACTAAGTGGTGACAACGAAAGTGCCTTTAAACTGGTTAACAATCTAGTTTGTCACACGAGGTCCAAACATATTGAGATCGAACATCACTTAATTCGTGAAAAGGTGTTGGATGGATCTCTTATGGTTGAGCATGTGCGGAGCGAGGATAACATCATGTACATATTCACAAAGACGCTATCGAAGGGTTGTTTATACAGTTGCAGGGACTACTCGGGAGTGTTTCCACTTCTCACTTCAAGGGGGAGTGTTGAATTTTTTGAAGTGAAAGTGGTAGCCTAGACGGACTGTCCACACGAACTGGGTGGACAATAGTGGCAGCCTGTGTAACGCCCCCGATTTTTCTGCGATTATTTAATTCTCGTTTGGCGTTACGTTGACGCGTTTCCGGCTTATGCCGTTTGTTAGAGCGTGGTCTTAGCTCTTTAGGTTCCTTGTGCGGTTGTTGGCAGCCTATTTGGCAAGATTCCCTAGCAAGCCGGGTCTGTTTTGGTGACCGGTGAGGCCTCTCGAGGGATGCTTGTGTTTTGGCTTCGGGTGGTGATAACCCGAGTTTTGTTCATCGAAAGTCGATTTCGACTTCTTCGTTGCGTTCGTAGCGTGGGTATTTAGTTACGGTGTAAATTTCGTCGAATTCCGAGGATGTTCCGGTTTCGAGTCGTTTTGTATTTTATTTATAATAATGTGATATTATATATTATATATAGATATATATTTTTAGAAAGTAGCAGTTATGGTGAAAAGGTGGCTGATAGCTTTTGGGTTGGCTAAAAATAGTAAGTATTTGGGACTTAGCCGCTGTCTATAAATAGTCTTAATTAGAATAAAGACTATTCATTGTATTTTCGGAATTAGCATAACTGCAGTCCCTGTACAAGAGAGGAAAACCGACGGGCTGCCCTTGCCTTCCACCGCCGTTTCCTGGAGTTCTAGCGGTCAGATTTTTGTTCCGAGGGTAGATCTGGACTGCTCTCCCCTATATCTTCATTTTAACGGTAAGCTTTCTCCATTTCGTATCTTTCTATGGTGTTGTAGATTTTCGTTTGACCCCTCTCCCTCTCTGAAAATGTCCAGTCTTGCTCGGTTAGGTGTTTTCTCACAGGTCCGTGGGGAAGCAGAAAAGTCGGTCGAGACCTTCCGAAAATCAAGGCAAGTGGTGCTCCTGCCCTTGCCAAGTAACTTGTTTTAGTTCTTTTTATACCTTGCCGCTCATAGATCACCATGTTGCTTGGATAATAATGTTCAGTGTCCATTAATCTTAGTCACGTAAATGCTTAAGCCTATTTGATCACACTCTGTACAAGTTTACTCAAGAATCAGCCTTGTTGTTAAATCTTCTTTTCCTTCTTTCTTGGACTTCCTGCTGTTAATTTGACTTGCTCTCGGGCTGGGAATAGAGAGATGAGAGTGGAGATGTTTTTCCTTTTCTGCACAGTAACTATAGCCAGATAGTTGTGTTGTGGCCTTAATATTGGTTTTGTTCAAAGTAATCTGTCTTGGTTAGGCACGAATTGGGGGAAATTAGGCTTGCCTGTGTATTGGCTGTATCAGAACCCCCCCCCCTCTTTTACTTAGTCTAGTTGATTAGAGCATTTCTGGGCTAAATGAAGTGGTATGGAGAGATGAGGAGGGTACAAGAATTAGGTTGTAGCGTTTATGGCTGGGGGTGTTGATTAGTTCGGGTTTGAGTTTCTCTGATTTTGCCTAAGTGTAAAATCATTGAGTGAGGGAAGCTCACTCAACGCCGGCTTGGTTTTATGCTAAGTTTATAGCGTTGACAGCGTTGAGTGCACTCAACACTGCCAGGTCGACGACGTTCGTCGTTCTCAGCTCGACATTGTTCGTCGAACTGAGATCGACGATCCTTGGATGCCTGAGATCGACGAAGATCGTCGATCTGAGTTCGATGAAAATCGTCGAGCTGAGGTCGACGATTTCCTATGATCTGAGTTCGACGAAAATCGTCGAACTGAAATCGACGATTTCCCTGGATCTGAGTTCGACGAAAATCATCGAACTGAGATCGACGATTTCCTGAGATCTAAGTTCGATGAAAATCGTCGAACTGAGATCGATGATTTCCTGGGATCCGAGTTCGACGAAAAATCGTCGAACTGAGATCGTCGTTTCCCTGTAAGCTGAGATCGACGTTTATTTTGCCTTAACCGAATTTTTATTTCATTTTCTTTTCTTCCCGAGTGATTACCTCTTAGGTGGGGATGTCTTGTCGGCCATTCGTTTCTTCCTTTATGTTTTGAAGGCTGAATCTTGGGTTATGGCAGGTAGTGGTATTTTGACGCTCTAAAGGAGTGGGATGTTTTGTGTGCAAGCCGTGGCCGCCACCTTTTAGACCCTGGTACGGGCTGGGTATAGCCCTGGCCGCCACTTTTTAATCCCAGGTACGGGCTGGGTATGTGGTGGCCTTGTGCTGACGCATTGAAATTTTAGTTGGAACTGTTTGTTTGGGGGACTGTTTTTGGTCACCAACTTAGGTTCATGTTGTTTTACTACTGCCATTACTCACAATTTAGGATTGTTAGATGTTTCTTCCTTGTAGATTGCAACTTTTTGGCACATGTTTGCCTTGTAGACTCTGCAGGTTTTATGTCAGGGTTGTTGCTGTTTTCTCGCACTTGGTGCAAGTGCGTCTTGTCTTGGATAGTGTTTGTCTATTACTGTCTTACTTTCTTCTATTACGTACCCTTTTATATAACACTTCCATGCAGCTTATTTGTTTTACTTGTTGCGGTATTCTTTTCTGCTCTGAATGTCTCAGGTTCTGATTAGTAGCCGAGTTGGCGGCTAGTTTTGCTGTGCTGTTGCTGGTGATCTCTTGTACTGTAGAGATCAGTTTCTTAGTCTTGTGAGGTAGTTTTCTGTTTTTCTTACAGACATACATGCTCGCTAGTGAGTTCGTGTCAGGTTGTTGATGCCCGCTGGTGGTTTTTACTTATGATACTAGATGTGTTTCTTTTACTGCTACCTTTCTGGAGATAGTCTTTTTGCTTTTGGGAAGATTTATGCTAGGTTCCTAGTTACTTTTAAACCTAAAAACACTATTATAAGTATATCTCATGATCAGCATGTTTATAAAACTCATACACTACCTTCCAAGCAACATAAAAAGATCGTTTTCTTACTTATAATATAAAATAAATCTAGAGTCTTACAGTGTATAAGTTGACCTCGGGGGACACTTATGCACTCTCATAGGATGTCAAATATAAATAAAGTATTTTCCGCTGCGTATAAGTATAGCTTTTAAACTATGGACTAGATGATCCACTGAGCCGAGGGATACGACCTTTAAAATATAACTGATTTTCTAATCATTAAACTTATGAATTTTCATAGTCTAGTTAGATGGTGGTCGCCTGAGCGTCGACAGTTATCCCCTACTCGACGTGGCATCACGACACGTGTTTTCTCATACTCTGATACTTCTTAAATTCGGAGAAACTAATGGTTTTCACAGTCGGTATCAGAGGCAGGTTGCTTGATAATTTGTCGGGCAATCTTTCCTTGTAGGTATTAGATGTTTAGCATCATATCATACACACACCGATATGTCATCAGAACGTCTTGGCTGAAGCACGAACACTACACTCATAACATAACATGAAGTATACAGGGCATATTATGTAGTATGAGATGCATAATATGTGTCTGTATATGGATCCACCATATGGGCAACATGTGAGGGTTATGTAGTATGAGATGCATAACCTCACCACATGAATGCGACTAGCACGTTTCTTTTTTGTTGCATGAGAATGTTATGTAGTATGGGATGCATAACATTTTCATGCGTACGCCACTCATAACATGCATTTGGGCCTTTTTAGAATGCATAGCACAATCATGCATATCATAACATTGCATAAACACAACATGCCAAGCTAAAGATTTGCAGTATGACATATGTACACACATGGTTTTAAATCAGAAAAAATATAAATTCATGTATTCTCGATCTAGGCACAAGAGTTAGTTGATGGTGGTAAATCATCCTAGGTTAAGCATATCATCACTTTTGTAAAATTAAAATAAAATCCCAGATCAAGTATAACAGTTAAAAGTTCATATTTATGTATGTATTGTCTGTACTGGTAGTTTGTTCTAACTGTTGTACTAAGTTTCGACCTCAGTTTTTATGGTTTTAGGATGACGAGACGTCCTTCGACTTGGTCGACTCCCCTGTTTGAGGGTGAGTCTTCAGGAGCGCAGAGTGATGCGGTGATCGAGAGTCTGCGATAGAGCAATGATTCCTTGACCAGGCAGTTGGTGGAGATGCAGGCCCAGATCCAGTCTCTGGTGGCAGTTGTGGCAGGACAGACTCAGGGAGTGCAAGTCCCTACAGGGGGGTTAGCTGCTCCTCCCCCTGCTCCCCTGAGACCTCCAGTGGTGGTGCCAGCTGAGATGGCCTTTATCTCACAGTTTCAGAGACTTATCCCTCCTACATATGATGGGAAGGCAGATTTCATGGTCATAGATGATTGGCTGATCTCTATGGAGGAGATGTTCACGTACTCCGGTATTGCAGATGATCAGAGAGTGATGATAGCTGCCTATCAGCTTAAGGGTTTGGCTAAGAGTTGGTGGCTTAGAGAAAAGGAGAGTTTGGTAGCTGGTTGCTCTTGGGGTTTATTCAAGGCGATGCTGTTGAGGAAGTTCTTGCCTTCGGTCGAGCATGACCGACTAATGAACGACTTCCTCCACCTAAAGCAGAGACAACTTACGGTCAGTGAGTACGAGATAGAGTTCAGCAAGTTGAGCCGGTTTGCCCCTGGGCTGGTGAGTATTGAAGCTGATCGAGTCAAGCGGTTCCTTGGTGGCTTGAGGAGCGAGGTTCAGCAGTTGGCCAATGCATATGGATCAGAGACTTATGCAGGGGTAGTGGAGGCTGCTCTGAAAGTGGAGGCAATTGAGACCGCATAGAACAGAGTCCAGCAAATGAGGAAGGACAAGAGGAAGTCTGCTAAAGAGAAGAACCCCCAGGTACCCCGTGCTGCTTCGGGAAAGAAGAGCAAGGTAGTGTGTAGCTTCTGTGACCGGCCAAACCACCCTGTTGAGAGGTGTTTCAAGAAGGCGGGAGCTCAGAATAAGGAGCAAGTTCATGCTATTCAAGGTGCTCCTAGGAAGGATGTTTCCTGTTCTATTTGCAAGCGACCCGGGCATGATGCTGCCCAGTACTGGTCCAAGGATAAAGTCTGCTATCAGTGTGGACAGAAGGGCCATATTAAGATAAGGTGTCCTCAGGTCCAGCCTGTTCTTCAAGCAGTTCCACTTCAGGCATTACCTCCGCCACAGTGTGTGGACAAGGGCAAAGAAAAGCTGAACGTGATCTCTCCGAGGAGGCTCAAACTTCAATTCAGGTCATCTCAAGTTAGTTGTTTTCCTAGCCTGAAAGTTTTATTTACTAGAATGGTTATAGTTTTTGTTTTGGTAGTTCCTTAGTTGCTTATATACTCCTATAGGGAAATTTAAGGTGAAGAACCTCCAGGCGCCTGTTCTGTTCGACTCCGGCTCTACCCACTCGTTTGTGGCTAGAGCATTTGTGGAGCGATATCAGTTGATTCTAGATCAAGTTCGTGATACCTTCCGCGTCAAGTTCCCTTCTGGTGAATCTGTGTTATCAGATTTGGGCATTCTGCATTGCCCTATTTTGTTGGGGGACTTTCTTGCGAAGGCAGACTTGAAGATGATTGATCTAGAGAACTTCGATGTTATTCTGGGCATGAACTGGTTGTCTAAGTATGATGCGGTTATTCAGTGCAAAGGGAAGCACTTGGACTACATCAAGGACAACGGTCAGCCCGGAAGTGTGTATGCAGATCCTAGCCAGAATTTTCCTGTCATTTCTGCGGTATGTGCTCAGAAGCTGTTTCATTCTGATTATTTTGCTTGTTTAGTCTCGGTGGTTGGGACTGCTGTTAGTATACCGCGCTTGGAGGAGATTCCTGTTGTACGTGGTTTCTCTGATGTTTTTCCTGATGACCTTCCTGGTCTTCCCCCCGATCGGGATGTCGAGTTTGTGATTGATTTGGAACCGGGTACACATCCTATTGCTAAGGCGCCATACCGGATGGCCCATCGTGAGTTGGAGGAGTTGCGAGTCCAGTTGGACGAGTTGTTGGCAACAGGCTTTATTAGGCAGAGTTCATTCCCTTGGGGTGCTCCTGTTCTATTTATGAAGAAGAAGGATGGGTCGATGAGGCTGTGCATCGATTATAGGGAGCTGAACAAAGTCACCATTAAGAACAAGTACCCTCTGCCGAGGATCAATGACTTATTTGATCAGTTGCATGGTAGCACGATGTTTTCCAATATCGATCTTCGTTCTGGCTATCATCAGCTCAGGATCCGTGAGGCAGATATTCCACGGACTGCATTTAGATCGAGGCATGGACACTTCTAGTTTCTAGTGATGTCATTTGGTTTGACCAACACACCATCAGCTTTCATGGATATGATGAACCAGGTGTTCAAGGATTTCTGGACAAGTTCGTTGTGGTATTCATCGATGACGTGTTGATCTACTCTCGCAGTGCTGAGGAGCATGAGCAGCATCTGCGCTTGGTTCTATCGGAGTTGAGAGACCACAAGTTATTCTCCAAGCTGAACAAGTGCGGATTTTTGTTGCCTCAGGTCTCGTTTCTGGGCCACGTGGTGAATAAGGATGGGATATCGCTCGACCCAAAAAAGATCGCAGCAGTGATGGATTGGAGTAGGCTGGGAACACCCAAGGAGATTAGAAGCTTCCTAGGGTTGGCCGGCTACTACAGGAGGTTCGTTGAGGGTTTCTCCACCTTGGCTGTACCTTTGACCAGGTTGACTCAGAAGAACACGACCTTTGTTTGGAGCGAGAAGTGCGAAGAAGCCTTCCTGGAGCTAAAGAACAGATTGTGCACTGCTCCCGTTCTGACCCAACCTACTGAGGGTGCGAAGTATGATGTGTACGTGGATGCTTCGCATGTTGGTCTGGGTTGCATGTTGATGCAGGCTGGAAAAGTGATTGCATATGGGTCAAGGCAATTAAAGACTCATGAGAAAAATTACCCTACGCATGACCTTGAGTTCGCAGCGGTGATATATGCGCTAAAGCTATGGAAGGCATCTACTTTATGGTGCCCAGTGCAAGATCTTCACAGATCATAAAAGTCTAAAGTACGTGTTCACACAGAAGGAGTTGAATCTGCGCCAGCGGCGGTGGCTAGAGTATGTGGCCGATTACGATGTGGAGATCTAGTATCATCCGGGCAAGGCCAATGTGGTGGCTGACGCCCTGAGCCAGAAGACGGGGAAGATCTTTAATCTCTCCGCCGATCGTTTAGTGGAAGAGTTCCTCCTGATGGATATCTCCGTGGGATGCTATGACATGCAGAGCAGTTTGGCAGTGGCATAGCCGTCTTCGATTTCACTTACCAGGTTGCACCAGAAGGATGATCCGGATCTTCTGCACTTATACCTCAGGACTGAGAGAGGGAAGCTGCCGAATTTTTGCATCCCCGCGGTTGGAGACATCAGGGTTATGATATGCAGAGAGGCTCATGGATCCAGTGTTGCCTACCATCCAGGATCTACAAAGATGTACCATGAATTGAAGCAGTTTACCTGGTGGTATGAGATGAAGGGTGATATAGCCCGATTTTTTGCTGAGTGCCACACTTGTAAGCTTGTGAAGGCCGATCATGGAAGGCCTGGTGACAAGTTGACTCCGTTGGAGATCCCGACTTGGAAGTGAGAAAGTATTTCTATGGATTTCATTACGGGCTTACCGAGATCTCCAAGGGGATTTGATTCATTTTGGGTGATCGTGGACCGATTGACGAAGTGTGCGCACTTTGTACCTTATAACATAGATTACTCGATGAAGAAGATAGTAGAGCTGTACCTGAGCGAGGTCATCAGATTGCACGGTGTGCCAGTTAACATCATTTCGGATCGAGACTCCCGTTTTACATCTCGCTTCTGGAGGAGTCTGCAAGAGGGTTTGGGTACAGATTTGAGGTATTCTACAACTTACCACCCGCATACTAATGGTCAGACTGAGCGAGTGAACTAGATAGTTGAGGATATGATCAGGTGTTACATCTTGGACCACGGTGGAGCGTGGGATGAGCTTTGCGGCTTATGGAGTTTGCATACAATAACAGTTACCAAGAGAGCTTGCAAATGGCTCCGTTTGAAGCTTTGTATGGGAGGTGCTGCAGAACTCCCTTGTTTTGGACCGAGGTCGGTGAGAGGCCTGTGTTGGGTCCGGATGCGCTCGAGGAAATGGAAGTTGCAGTGAAGCTTATTCGAGAAAAGCTTCGTTTAGCTCAGGAGAGATAAGAGAAGAACGCCAACCGACGTAGGTCTGACTTGGAGTTTTCTGTAGGGGACCTTGTGTTTCTTAAGGTTTCCCTGATGGTTGGTGTTAAGAGGTTCGGTAAGAACCGGAAATTAGATCCGAGGTATGTGGGCCTGTTTAAGATTGTTGAACGGATTGGCGTGTTAGCTTATAGGTTGGATTTGCCAGCAAACTTCCCTGGTGTTCACAATGTGTTTCATGCAAGCCAACTACGGAAGTGTGTTCAAAGCAATGGGCAAGTTTTAAATTCTGTGCCCCAATTGGAGCCAAATCTTTCCTATGTTGAAGTGCCGGTCCGCATTCTGGATACTCAAGATCGGGTGCTGCGGAGAAAGTCCATCCCGATGGTCAAAGTCCTATGGAAGAATCAGAATTTGGAGAGCACGACTTAGGAGCTAGAGTCGGCTATGAGGGAGGCTCACCCTCACTTGTTTCCCTGATTTGATCGTTATGTTTCCTTCCTTGTAACTCCTGTTTGTTACTTTCCTTCTATAAGTAGAAGTAGTGTATATAAAGTTTCGGGACGAAACTTTCTTATAGGAGGAGTGACTGTAACGCCCCCGATTTTTCTGCGATTATTTAATTCTCGTTTGGCGTTACGTTGACGCGTTTCCGGCTTGTGTCATTTGTTAGAGCGTGGTCTTAGCTCTTTAGATTCCTTGTGTGGTTGTTGGTAGCCTATTTGGAAAGATTCCCTAGCAAGTCGGGTCTGTTTTGGTGACCGGTGAGGCCTCTCGAGGGATGCTTGTGTTTTGGCTTCGGGTGGTGATAACCTGAGTTTTGTTCATCGAAAGTCGATTTTGACTTCGCCGTTGCGTTCGTAGCGTGAGTATTTAGCTACAGTGCAAATTTCGTCGAATTCTGAGGATGTTCGGGTTTTACGTCGTTTTGTATTGTATTTATAATAATGTGATATTATATATTATATATAGATAAATTTTTTAGAAAGTAGCAGTTATGGTGAAAAGGTGGCTGGAAGCTTTTGGGTTGGCTAAGAATAGTAAGTATTTGGGACTTAGCCACTGTCTATAAATAGTCTTAAATTAGAATAAAGACTATTCATTGTCTTTTTGGAATTAGCATAATCGCCGTCCCTGTACAAGAGAGGAAAACTGATGGGCTGCCCTTGCCTTCCACCGCCGTTTCCCGGAGTTCTAGAGGTCGGATTTTCGTTCCGAGGGTAGATCTGGACTGCTCTCCCCTAGATCTTCATTTCGACGGTAAGCTTGCTCCATTTCGTGTCTTTCTATGGTGTTGTAGATTTTCGTTTGACCCCTCTCCCTCTCTGAAAATGTCTAGTCTTGCTCGGTTTGGTGTTTGCTGCCAGGTCCGTGGGGAAGCAAAAAAGTCGGTCGAGACCTTCCGAAAATCAAGGCAAGTGGTGCTCCTGCCCTTGCTAAGTAACTTGTTTTAGTTCTTTTTATACCTTGCCGCTCATAGATCACCATGTTGCTTGGATAATAATGTTCAGTGTCCATTAATCTTAGTCACGTAAATGCTTAAGCCTATTTGATCACACTCTGTACAAGTTTACTCAAGAATCAGCCTTGTTGTTAAATCTTCTTTTCCTTCTTTCTTGGACTTCCTGCTGTTAATTTGACTTGCTCTCGGGCTGGGAATAGAGAGATGAGAGTGGAGATGTTTTTCCTTTTCTACACAGTAACTATAGCCGGATAGTTGTGATGTGGCCTTAATATTGGTTTTATTCAAAGTAATTTATCTTGGTTCGGCACAAATTGGGGGAAATTAGGCTTGCCTGTGTATTGGCTGTATCAGAACCCCCCTCTTTTCCTTAGTCTAGTTGATTAGAGCATTTCTGGGCTAAATGAAGTGGTCTGGAGAGATGAGGAGGGTACAGGAATTAGGTTGTAGCATTTCTGGCTGGGGGCGTTGATTAGTTCGGGTTTGAGTTTCTCTGATTTTGCCTCAGTATAAAATCGTTGAGTGAGGGAAGCTCGCTCAACGCTGGGCTTGGTTTTATGCTAAGTTTATAGCGTTGACAGCATTGAGTGCACTCAACGCTGCCAGGTCGACGACGTTCGTCATTCTCAGCTCGACGTTGTTCGTCGAACTGAGATCGATGATCTCCGGATGCGTGAGATCGACGAAGATCTTCGATCTGCGTTCGACGAAAATCGTCGAGTTGAGGTCGACGATTTCCTGTGATCTGAGTTCGACGAAAATCTTCGAACTGAGATCGACGATTTCCTGGGATCTAAGTTCGACGAAAATCGTCGAACTGAGATCGACGATTTCGTGGGATCTGAGTTCGATGAAAAATCGTCGAACTGAGATCGACGATTTCCTGGGATCCGAGTTCGACGAAAAATCGTCGAACTGAGATCGGCGTTTCCCTGTAAGCTGAGATCGACATTTATTTTGCCTTAACCGAATTTTTCTTTAATTTTCTTTTCTTCCCGAGTGATTACCTCCTAGGTGGGGATGTCGTGTCGGCCATTCGTTTCTTCCTTTATTTTTTGAAGGCCGGATCGTGGGTTATGATAGGTAGTGGTATTTTGACGCTCTAAAGGAGTGGGATGTTTTGTGTGCGAGCCGTGGCCGCCTCCTTTTAGTCCCAGGTACGAGCTGGGTATAGCCGTGGCCGCCACCTTTTAATCCCAGGTACGAGCTGGGTATGTGGTGGCCTTGTGCTGACGCATTGAAATTTTTGTTGGAAATGTTTGTTTGAGGGACTGTTTTTGGTCACCAACTCAGGTCCATGTTGTTTTACTACTGCCATTACTCACAATTTAGGATTGTTAGATGTTTCTTCCTTGTAGATTGCAACTTTTTGGCACATGTTTGCCTTATAGACTCTGCAGGTTTTATGTCAGGGTTGTTGCTGTTTTCTCGCACTTGGTGCAAGTGCGTCTTGTATTGGACAGTGTTTGTCTGTTACTGTCTTACTTTATTCTCTTGCGTACCCTTTTATATAACACTTCCATACAGCTTATTCGTTTTACTTGCTGAGATATTCTTTTCTTCTCTGAATGCCTCAGGTTCTGATTAGTAGCCGAGTTGGTGCCTAGTTTTGCATTGCGGTTGGTGGTGATCTCTTGTACTGTAGAGATCAGTTTCTTGGTCTTGTGAGGTAGTTTTTTGTTTTTCTTACAGACATACATGCTCGCCAGTGGGTTCGTGTTAGGTTGTTGACGCCCACTGGTGGTTTTTACTTATGATACTAGATGTGTTTCTTTTACTGCTACCTTTCTGGAGATAGTCTATTTGCTTTTGGGAAGATTTATGATAGGTTGCTAGTTACTTTTAAACCTAAAAATACTATTATAAGTATATCTCATGATCAACATGTTTATAAAACTCATACACTACCTTCCAAGCAACGTAAGAAGATCGCTTTCTTACTTATAATATAAAATAAATCTAGAGTCTTGCATAGTATAAGTTAACCTCGGGGTACACTTATGCACTCTCATAGGATGTCAAATATAAATAAAGTATTTTCCGCTGCGTATAAGTATAGTTTTTAAATCGTGGACTAAATGATCCACTGAGCCGAGGGATACAGCCTTTAAAATATAACTGATTTTCTAATCATTAAACTTATGAATTTTCATAGTCTAGTTAAATGGTGGTCTCCTGAGCGTCGACAGTTATCCCCTGCTCGACGTGGCATCACGACGCGTGTTTTCTCATACTCTGATACTTCTTAAATTCGGAGAAACTGCGGGTTGTGACAGCCTGGGTAGACTATCCGCGGGGACTGTCCGGACAGGATTGACGACTATCCAGGTCGATCAGTCGTTCTGCAGTTGGCTAATTCTGAGGATTTAACCAGGCATATAGGTTGGTATCTGTAGGAGTTGGGAACTCATTTAGAGTTCGCTGAGTTCGGTGTGTTTGCGGACTAGTGTTGGAGTTTGCCGGGTTGTGCGAACTGGGTCTTGAGTTTACCAATTTGGAGTCCGCTCAACTCTTTGTGGTGTGGACTTGGTCTGTATTTGAACCAAGTCCGATTGTGCTCAGTCCATGAGTTTGCACGGTTAGCGCGAACTACTTTTCTATTTGCTGAGCTCGACAGCTTGTCAGCTTGGTATAGTTGTGGGCTCGGAGTGTGCGGACTGGAGCAGTGTCCGCAGGATGTTGCGGACTCGTGGCGGTATCCGCAGTGTCCATAGGTATGGTGGATAGGTCTTGGCAAGGCCTTGTGGCGACAAGACAGATATGCTTTCTATCCGGCCTTGGTGGTGCGACCTTGGCAGACTGGCTATCCGGCCTAGTCGCAGTGACAAAGGCAGATTGGTTTCGTGTCCGCGCCTGTGCGGATACACTTTGTGCTCACTGTGAGATGGGTGGTGTTCCTATCATCTAGGGAGGTGATCACACTCCTATCTGCGCCCATAAATAGGACCCCCTATCACATCAATAGTACAACCGAATGAATAATTGTGCGGATAGCGCTGAGAAGCCAGGGACTTGGTTTTGACTTTGGTTAGGGATCAGTGCGGACTCTAAAATTACAATCAGTGGTTATCAGCAGGTCGCGGATTGCGACCAGACGGTCTTCTCTTCTGCAATCTTTTCCCAATTCAATAATGTTGTCCGCTTCTGGCAGTCTGTTCAGTTCGGCTGTAGCTGTTCATGGATAATCTAGTAGCTAGGTAACCTCGCGGTTAGGTGGCTAGCGGATTGCAGACAGAGTTCTTCAGCATTGGAATAACGACATATCCATGCGACAAGGTTGCACTCTGGCGACTTAGCGGATTTAGCGGATTCCATAGTACAGCTTGACAGAGTCGGCGATTACTCTTCGAGTCTACATAGTTAGATTTGGCTTTCTTATTTTTGTTTCCATCGGGTACATTGGCGAATCATGTCTCTCCATGTATGCCTCACACTATAAAGATTTTTGATAGTACACGATTTATTTACTCTCCTAGTTGTATATGATTTACTTAGCTTGATTTTGGTTGAGTGTTCCTGCGCCTGATTTCCTTTTTCCATAGTTCACAAATTTTTTCAAGATGTGCTCTTATATACATGTTGATACATCTCGTTGATTACTTGCCTTCTTGTTGAATTGTTGATATATTAACTGCTAGAATAAGAATACCATCATATCACATATTTGTTATATTACTTCTTATATTTTACCACTTTTTCCCTCCTTCCGTCTGGTGCCTAAGAGTCGGTAGGGGAGAGGATGTGAAGCCACTTAGTATTTATGACTAACAGTTGTTACACCAACCTTTATAGGAGCACATCCCACATGAGCAGCAACAATAACACCTCGTGTAGGAGGACAACTAGGCCTGAGAGACAGGGCCTGATGTTATGTTACCATCACCTCCTTCCGTCACAGTTGAGAGATTTTGAGCCCTCAGATGTAGCCTTCGGGCATTTTCATACTCTGCTATTTATACATGAGCTTTTGTTTCTTTCTGTTTCTTATATTATGTTTGGAATTTCTTACTTATTGCGGATCATGGCTTCTATGTTTTCTTTTATTGATGGATTGACAATGTGATATTAGAAATACCCGACAGAATATGCGTCTTGTGGTATAGATTAGCCCGTGTGCTAATGCTACCACAAGGCAACTTATCTGGCCATATGAATCCCCTCGACCGTGTGCTGTGTTCCGGGAGGGGGGGGGTCTTATATCATATATAGCAAAATGTAAAATCACCCTGAGCTACCTCAGTGTGCAAGCCGAAACATAATAAAATAAATATACAATAGAACAATAAGAGGAGGTACACTTCATGAGGCTTAAGCCTTTTTGGCCAACGAGCTAGCTATAGTTTTCAATCCTTGACCCCGCGACCATCATAAAAGAAGTAGTATAATGTGAGTCAGCTATGGCTGACCAAAATAGTGTAACAAAACCCCTCCTCCTGACCATCCCTAGCAGACCCCGAGGCACCACATCACACTACAGGTCAGCATTTCGTATGTATATGAAATAAAATATAAACCAACATAAAAAAAAATAGGAGTGGGTATTTCAAGCACTAAACACATTTTATGTTGACCATTTAAATAGAAGAGGCCAACTAATGTAGCATGAATGTAAACCTGGGTTTTACCCATGACATCCTATAATGTGTTGATTCTAATATATCATCTCACATTAACATAACACATCAACCACATGGGTACTTCTATTTCCCCAACGACCTTCAAGCCGGAAATGGAATTCTTGCTTAGGGCCCACCGACACATGGGTTAACACCTGAGCTTGCCCATAAGATTTGACATTCACGTTAGTTCCACCAAAACATCACAATTGATGTTAAGAACCCTTGTTTTGACAGTGCCCGCTCATGAGTTGCATCACCTGAGCTTATCCAAAACACATGCATTTTCGTCAGTTTTCACAAAGGGAACTTGTCTTGAGGGACACCCGACACACGTGATTCACGACATCACGAGATGAGTCAGCTATCGACAAATACAAAACCATTCCTTCATATAACATTCAACACACACATTTTCCCCCTTCCTAAGCCACCATTCGTTCTCATATGAAATTCAGGGTGTAACAACAGTGACTTTGCCACGATCGAACTTCTAACAAAAATCCCTAAAATGCACGTCAAACAACATCACTAAATCGGACCACTGGTCACGATTACAGCTTCACCCACAATGCATAATCCACTAACATAGTGGAATTCTAATACAAATAATGTCAGGGACGGACATAATCGACCTCGTGGTTTCTTTTGAACCAATGCGACTCGTGTAACATCCCGACTTTTATAGGGTCGCTGAAACCCTTGCTGACACTATAAAAGTAACATGATCACCTACAAGATGCCCTAAAAGCTAGAACGTGACCTAAATTTTGGATATTAAGCATACATGCTCCAATTCGAGTGGAGTCAGTTGCGTTGAACTCGTATAGTCAATAAGAGTGTAATGGAACTCTTTTCGTTCCAATCCGAGGTTAAAAGCTGGTTGTCCTTGCCATGCCTAAACCAAGCCAGCTCAATAGGGTAATCTTAAGGGTTAAGTTTAACACTAATCCAAAAGGATTAGTGTGTGTATATATATATATATCTTTATTATATAAAACAATATACCCATTTGAAAAGCACACCAAGATTTTCATTTCAGCCATTAGATCTGATATCCTTTAAAGGATAGCCACCGTTGGATTGGGAGAAGCACGTAAACTCTTGCCACTGTTCAAATCCTCGCTTAAATCCGGCGTGCTGCTTTCGGCCGGATATCGATATACTCGCTTAAATCCAGCAAATCCCGCAGTTCAAATCCCTGTCCCGCACGTCCCCGTCCCGCACAGAAAATCTTATCTCCCGTCATGTCCGCCGAAAGCAGCACGCCGGAGGCTTTTCCCCTCCCCCACGGCAACACGCCTCAACGCCTTTAACTCCTTAACACGCTCCCACTTCAGAAGTCTTCCTCCAGCCGCATCAGAACTATGTCCCCCTGCCGCTTCCCCTCCCGCACGGAACTCTTGCCGGTGATCTTTCTCCGCCTCCACTGTAATTCTTATCACCTAGGCTTCAGTCTTCTATTGGATTTTTCTCCTCCATCGTCCTGCTAACTTGATCCCCTGTTTTCGGTTTCTTTTCCTCTGAATCCCGCAGTCGCCTACGACATAACCACGCCTGGAGCAACTATTTTCTATTTCTTTTGCTCTAGATCCCGCAGACGCCTAGGGTATAACCGCGCCTGAACCCTTCTCCGTCAGACGGTGGTGCCGGAGATCTTTCTCCGCTTCGACGGTAACTTGTTCCATAGTCGTGCTAACTTGATCCCCTGTTTTCTATTCCTTTTTTTTTTCTGAATATCGCCTTTATTTTCAGTTTTATGCTTTGATCTCTTGCCTAGAAAGTTTCCAGTTAAATTGTTCTAAAACTGAGATTTAGTTTACATTCGTATTTATTATCCCAGAAAGTTTTGTATGTATTTCTAAGTTAAGATCCCCTGTTTTAGCTGCTGTTATGCATTCAGTTTTAGCTTATTACATGTTGAGTTAATCCAGACAGGCTATATGTTATGCATTCCCTGTTTTAGCTATTACATGGCGGCGGGAGTTGAGTTATAGCTGCTGATAAATTTCATCTCTTCTAATAGCTTTTTAATATTACCATATAGCTCAAGTGATCACGGATGATTGGGTTCCGGTGGAGTATGGGCTAACAACATGGGTTAGACCCATTCAGATCGAGGATCGAGCCAAGAAACAGTTGCGGAACAAGACGGTCGGGATGGTTAAAGTCCGATGGGACAACTGCGGCCGTGAGGAACTTACATGAGAGCGAGAGCAAACCATGCGAGTGGAGTTTCTCGAGCTGTTTCTGTAATAAGTGGAGAGTGAAAATATGTTGTTGTAACATGAAAATTTGATATTATAACTTTTTGGTTGCTGGTTGCCTTCCTGTGTACGAATTTCGAGGACGAAATTTCTTGTAGGAGGGGAGGGTTGTAACAGCCCAATTTTCAGCAGGCAAAATCTTGGGTGATACGGCATGGTACACTGGCGTGTCCCAGGGTGTGTCCTGCGTTCGACGAGTGTTCGGGAGGAACAGTCGACGAGTGGTCGACATAATTTGGTCGACGATCATCGAGTGCTTTGGACACGGCCTGTGACACGGGTGTGTCACAGGGCGTGTCAGCACGGTCGACGAACTCAGCCCGACGACTTTGAGCTGGGGCGTGTCTAGTGCCGTGTAGGGGCACACGGCCTGGGAAATGGGCGTGTCACAGGCCGTGTGAGTCTCGGATGATTTTGAGAGTTTTTTCAGCCTGATGAACACGGCCATAGACACGGGCGTGTCTGAGCAGAAATCGTCAAACGGAAATCGTCAAACGCTGGGCCAATCGTCGAATGCTGGGCCAGCTCGACGATCGCTGCTCGATCGTCAAACGGATATCGTAGAACGTGCTGATTGTCGAATGCAAATTGTCGAACGCGCTGTTTGCCGATCGCTGGTGAGATCGACGATCGCTGGAGAGCTCGACGATCGCTGCCTGATCGTCGAACGCAGATCGTCGAGCGCAGAACTGTGTCACGGGCGTGACTTTGGGCGTGTCCCGTGGCGATGACCTGTTTTGGGGATAAGGCAGGTTGAGCACCGCTTTGAGTACACGGCCTATGACACGGGCGTGTCACAGGGAGTGTCGGACGCGAAAATTGATTTTCCCGATTTCTCGTGGCCGTTCATTTTCTTCAGCTGAAATCCAAAGGCTGAGCTTCTTTCCTACTTCCATAAGGCCGAAAACAGAGAACGTATTCTCATTTTGTTATTGTCTTCATCTTTCTAAAAGTTTAGAGAGATAAAGAGAGAGGAAGGAGGAGGAAGAAGAAGAAGGGTTGCTTGCTGGTGGAGCTTGAGAGGGTCAAGCTAAGATCCGAGGCCATTTTGCGGAGGAAAAGCACTTCCGAGCCAGCTAGGAACTTCATGGCACCAAAGCGGTCTTCAAGGGTAACGACGTTTCTTCCTAGCCATGTGAAGGCTTCTTTTTTGGCATATGTTTGTGATTCCCCCACCAAGAGGTGACTGATTTTGGGAGTCTTTGGGTTGATTCATGAAATCCCCTTTGTTGGCATATAGATCCGGAAATGGAGTACGGAATAGGCATACTGTGTGAAGCCCATCTGGACAGGTTGGTCTGGATTGGTGATGTTGTATACGAATCGGAGAAGACTCCGTGATAAACGTGTAGTTTAAGGAGTCAACGGGTTATGCCTGTGAAGGGCAGTCGCAGGAAGTACTAGAGTGGTAGTACAGGAAAATATCCGTGTTATGCTTGTGCTATTGGGTCGTACCTGTGAATGAGTAACATGTAGTACTGGTGTGACCAGGAAAGGCACTTTGTGATGCTTGATGTCGTAGGTGGTACCTGTGAAGAGAGTAGCAGGAAGTACTGGTGTGTCCAGGAAAGACCCCTGACATTTGTGATATGACGGTGTCGTACCTGTGAACGAGTAACAGGAAGTACTGGTGTGCCCAAGAAAGACCCTCTAATGTTGTGAGATGAATGAGTGTAATAGAAATACCCAGGCTTGAATGCCAAGAACAGGATTGGTGAGACCGACCCGCGCCTTTAATTAAGCCGCGAGTACGCCGTACTCGGTGAAGGCAAGGCGATTTGAGCAACGAGGGGGGGGGGGTGGAGGATACGACCTGCATTATGTCCGTCCGACGTGCACCAGAAGGTGCGGTCTGTTGGAGCGCATAACGAGAGTCTTAGGACTGCGTGCCATGATACAATGGGGGGCTACGGGCCATCCCGGTGTTTTAAGACTAGAACTCCGGCTGCACGCTATGGAGTAAATGCTCAAGTGAGTTGTCGTTGGGCTGTGACCCTGATACGGTGGTGGGAAACTGATTTGCCAGTACACCAAGAATGTGCCCTGAGTGCACGGACCGTTGGGTCGGGTGGCTGACGGTTGTGATGGCATGTGTGCGTGTAAGCAATTATTTGAGATTTATTGCCATGCTTGTGATATGATATGCCTGCAGGGAAGATTACTGCTGCCCTGAGAAAATGGGTAGGGTCGTTATAATTTGTTCAGCTGAACGCTGACCATTACTTCTGTTTGCCACCATTGGGTGGATTGTCCCTGTACAGGTGCTGAAGAGCCAAGCAGGACGCATAAAGGTTGATGTCCCTGCTGCTGCTACTGCTAGCCCTTGAAGGCTAATTGGATGAATGTTATGTTTTCTTTTAATGTGGCCGGCCTGCGCGCCAATGTTTAGGCCGCTGTTTGAAAGCCATGTAAGGCCATAATACCAACTTTCGTGTTGTTGTAAGACATTCCTATTATATATATACAATGTGGAGTTGTTTTATATGTTGGACATTCAAGTGTGTAGTTCAAAGTGTTAGTATAGGCTCCCACTAGAATGCAATGTGTTAAGGTGCGCTGCGCTACTCTGACATCATCTCGTACCTTCACCGCCTGTTTTGTGATATATGCTGTGGGGTCCCGACCAGACCTTCAGTATATACCATATGAACGGATGAGGTTGTCACATCTTTTACCATACAGTTTTATGGCGGCGGGAGTTGAGTTGAGTTATAGCTGTTTACGAATGGTCTTTTTGAGTTATATGGTTTTATAAAATGAAAATTTGGCCATTCAAAAACTGATGAAGAAATGGATACAACTTAGGGCTTTTTATGCAATGATCTCTTGCCCAGAAAGTTTCCAGTTAAATTGTTCTAAAACTGAGATTTAGTTTACATTCATATTTATTATCCCAGAAAGTTTTGTATGTATTTCTAAGTTAAGATCCCATGTTTTGGCTGCTGTTATGCATTCAGTTTTAGCTTATTACATGTTGAGTTAATCCAGACGGGCTATATGTTATGCATTCCCTGTTTTAGCTATTACATGGCGGCGGGAGTTGAGTTATAGCTGCTGATAAATTTCATCTCTTCTAATAGCTTTTTAATATTACCATATAGCTCTTTTACCATACAATTTTATGGCGGCGGGAGTTGAGTTGAGTTATAGCTTTTTACGAATGGTCTTTTTGAGTTATATGGTTTTATAAAATGACAATTTGGCCATTCAAAACTGATGAAGAAATGGATACAACTTAGGGCTTTCAGCCCTTCTTCAGGTTATCTTCCGCATTGGAGCATATCAATATTATGTGTGCACCCAAAATCTTATAGGTAGGTCAAATTGATAAATAAAGACTAAAATGGACATTTGATTTTTTGTTCTTTGCTTCAATACCAAAAATCTCTTGGCCATGTACATTTCAAAACAAAAAAAGATAACATAATATAAAGCATAAATCCCGTTGCCGCCAACTTTGGTTGTGCTACTGGAGAACTCTATTGATTAAATTGTAATTCTGCTGGACAACTCAAGCAACAATAAGTTCGAATGGCCAAGAGATTATAAGAAGGTTATTGTATATGGTCATAAATGGTCTTGTATAGGGAGTGACTTTGCTGAGTTTGCTGGAAGTCAAACAAGAACAAAGGAACAAAGTTATACCCTTACTAATTTTAACTGGAAACTTACACTTTAATTGTTTTTGGTTTGAAATCATATCTACTCTTTGTATAAAGTGTAATTTATTTTAGTTGATATTATATTGTTGCCTGGATTTCATCCTGCTTAGTGACAGAATTCTTCGTTAGTGCCGACTTTCCATTCCTCCATCACGCCTTTTTCGTTTTTTAATTAAATGGTTGCATTTTTTTTAAAATATGATATTTCATAAGGGTTAAGAAAGGGGAACGGGCAGCCATTTTTTTTTAAAAAAGGTATTTCATAAGGGTTAAGGGGAACGGACAGCCATTAACAATTGAGAGACCACGACACTAATACATCTCTAAATGGACATAGTTAGTCGCTTCTCTTTTGAATGACTTGCTTTTTTTCTTTGTCAATCCCATGACCGTCGGAATCACCGACAACATTAGAAGCTTGGTAAAACAAATTTTTAAGGTGTTTTGGGGGCCTGTTTTGGGGGACTGTTTTGACTGTTTCTTAATTCGATCTATGTTGTATTTGATTTCTGCGACATTTGGGGTTATTAATCTTGGTGGCAAGTTATATTTTTAAGGCATTTTTGGACGTTCTTGAAATATATTTCTGCTATGAAAATATTTGAACAGGTTCTGGGCTGATTTTGTTATTGCATTATATAATAAAGATTTAATGCAACAAAGTATTGAAAACTTTGCGTTGATTCTAATTAAGTTTTGAGCTGATTGTGAGTTTGATCCTTGAGTTATTGTAGTTATTTCCAAGAGATTTGTGGGTACAAAAAATGAAATCAGTATTTGGATTTTGGTGCCTGAACTTTCCTATCTTAACTTGACCCTGGATTCCTAACTTAACCACCAGCTTTCATTGACTCCCAGCTTCAGGGACAGCTCCCTCTAATCCTTCTTTAGCTTTACAGGGATCTCATCCTTGATCAGCTTTGCAGGGATCAGCTCCCTCTCATCCTCAGATCAACTTTACATTAAAATCCATGAGCTTATTCAATTTTTTGCAGCCTAACATCACTGCTTAGGACAGTAAATCAAAAACATACTTTTTTCCATCACAAGGTATATGAATTTGACGTTCTTAGTTTACTTCTTTCATTCTTTATGCTTGGTGTCAGATTTGCAACTAAATAGTAACTATGGACTTGCAAACTACAGTTTTACATTCTCACGAAGGCCTGGAAAATATGTTTTGATTAAAAGAAATGATAAAGCTACTAATTTTTCAAAAACTGTTTAATTTTTCTTATATGCAAGTTCACATCTACTATATTGGTATGTGTTAGTGAATGATTTATAGTCTTAAAGCTCTTTTTAATTGACAAACTTGAAGAAAATTGAGTTCATGTTCATTCAAGTAAACTGTAATTAGTAAGCCAATTGTATCTTGAGGTATTCATTTGTTTTCTATAGGTACCTTTTTTCTTAAACTCTTGGAGCGCATTCGAAAATTTGAATTTTGTATCCATCGGAACATATTTGTTGGTATTCATTTGTTTTCATTCAATTGTATATTTAGTGGAGTCTTTTTTGTCATGAATTTATGAAACTGTACGATTGTCTCATTTGCGTGTCTGTGTGTACATATATACATATTGTTATATATTTGATTTACGTAGCGCATCATGCTAGAATGTGTGTTTCCACTATTCTGTAGAAGCAAATCAACAATAAATATGTTTGCGTATAGAGTCCAGTAATTGATCGCTCAAACATTACTCTTCAACAATCAGAACACATTACTTTTCAACATGGAGGACACAAGAAGTCAAGAATTACTTCAAAATCTCTTGACTCCAGGTACTACCTACATAATTTTATAAACATCATGAACGTAATAGTATCGTGTGAATGCGCCACATTAAACATATGTACAATTACCAGATAGTCGTACACGCATACTGCACCGTGAATCTACCCGCGCACGAAGAAATAATATGACTGATCAACAACGTGCTGAAGAAAATGGCAAAAGACGAGCAAATCAACATTGTCAAGAAGCGCAAACAATAACAACGACCAACGATGTGACCATGCATTCAATTTTTCAAATAGGCGAGCGTTCAACGACAACGACAGCAGTAACTCCAACAATTACAAGCCAAGAACTGCTTCAAAATCTACTTACTCCAGGTTTTACCGAACAAATTTTGAAGTATCTCTAGACACAATATCTCATGCACGTGAATGTAACTGCTTCATTATCACCCAACTACCAGAAAGTCGGACTCGCTTATTGCACCGCAATTCTACGCGCATACGGAGAAGCAATATGACTATTCAACAACGTGCCGCCGAAAATACCCGAAGACGAGGACAACGTCATGTTCGTGAAGATCAACAAAGAAAAATGCCTAATGTTATGAACACACATTCAACATTAGAAATGGGTGAAAGTTCAACATCCACGCGGGCTACAACAATCGCTCACGGTATGCTAAACTATCTCTGTGAACAGTATCCTTCATGTATTTGTACTTCTAAATAATTACTAATATGTTGAAATACTTCACCCAAGCTACTCCACCAATCTACAATGATGGTTTTGACGCAGAAAATGATAGTGCTGAAGAAGACGATGAAGAAAATGATAATGCAACCACAAGGACGTATATTCAACGTAATTACGCTAGAAATTTTTATCCAGCGCATGCTGAAACACGCTTTGAACTACACTCACCGACAACCTGTCCCCACTGTTGTGCTTGACTATTTTAGTGAGAGACCAGCTCATTGTGTTGTAATAAAGGAAGAATATCAATACCAGAAATCCCAGCCCCTACAGAATTGCTCAAACTCTACATCGATCAGTCTGAGGAAGGTCAACATTTCAGGCAACATCTGCGTGCATATAATCATGTTTTCTCCTTTACGTCATTGGGTGTAACGATTGACAACACGATAGCCCCATTTCACCAAGGAATTTATAGCTTCCGGGCACACAGATCCATATATAATCGCATCGGAAACCTAACTCCAAATGATGGCCTAAGACCGCACTTCCTTCAACTATTTATCTATAACTAACTTGAGTGTTATGATAGCCAAATTATTATCAATTGTAACCATGTCCATCACAACAATTATAAAATGGAAGAAAGAACATCCACCCCCAGACTTAGAATTTGCAATGTCCTCATTGCAATGAAAAATGCTGAAAAAGTAATTTCACTAAGTATAGTAAAAAAGAAACTGCTATCATCAAAATAGAAGAGTACATGAAGGAACCGGGAGCGGACATGAACTCATATATAATATCTGCAATACTCTAATAGAAATAAAGAAATAATACAACACAATACAGAGATACATGTCAAAAGTAAGGCTGCTAGTCGGTCTGGTCGTCTGAGAAGTGCGGCGGGCTAGGAGCTGCCGGCTGGCTAGGAGCGATCCCTAGGTGGTCTCTGATCTTGATGAGGAGGGCCTCGGTCCGCTGCTGCGACTCCTCAATATACTGTAGGCGCGGTAAGAGCTCGGTGTCGAAGAACTATCGAAACTCCCGCGAATATCATGAACGAGGTGGAGGGGGAGCAGTAGAAGACTCACCATCAGCATAAGTGGAATGAGGCGGAGGTACTAAAGGCACATCGAGGTCAGGATCCACCTCATCATCACTGTCATCCTGAACTTGCGGCCCACGCCTCGCAATAGCATATGTGACGCCTCCCCGGCCCTGACGGGCGGTGATGAGGCGGAGGGAGAGAAGACTGGCCATCGTGATGGGCACGGTCATCGCGACCACTGTCATTTGGGGGAGGGCCGAGAATATGCCCATATTCTTCACCAGGCGAGTGATGTAGGGTGCTACACAAATAGACCCTATGTGGGGGGTGCCGGCCTGGTGGAAGATGAACTGGGCGAGTAGGAAACCGAGGTGCAGAGGATAACGTGAAGACATGCTGTAGAGGTATAGTAGGTCCTGTCGACTGACAACACCGGAGCTTTCGCCCCAGTCGCTCAATGTGTGGCTAAGGAGGTGGTGTATGTAATGGAGGGCGGGTGAAAACAACTTAGAGGCCTTAGATCGCTTGGCCTCATAGGTGCTAAGGTCAAAAGAAAGCTGGTGCTAGATACCGCCAGCAATATCGTGAGAGGGGAGATCGAAATGGAACTCGGGGTAGGCAGCACTAAAGAGGAATGAATTCTCATACACCCCTAGATACTGGGTGAACTGGAGCATGGTGAGTGTATAAAAGGTGTCGCCCACTCGAAATGAAATTACCCCCTCGGGCGCGTGCGGCGTATCAATGAAGTTAGGCCAAAAACTAAAATAAAACGAGGACAAGAACTCTAACGTGAGTTCCTTAAAACCTAACTCCTCTATGGCGAAAAATTGCTCCCACCCCGTTACAGAGATTAATGTTCTTACATCCCCTGCTAAGTTTATTTATTCAAGCACGCTCCAATCAATCGTGCGGATATCTTGAAATTTCTTTGATTGTAGGCGGTTGAAGCGGGTGGAATGCGCTGGGTCGGTGAATACTAGCGGAGCAGCGGCATCACGCCTTTCCGTTGACACTTCAGCTCCGGTCGGCGACGACGACCACCTTGGCTTCTTCCAGACGACATGATCAAGGAGAAACGATTGAGAGTAAAGGGTGCGAGATTTGGAGCCAAAAAGTCCAACTAGAGCTCAAACCGTGAGAGAAATGGTGCTAGGTGTAGAAAAGTTGGTGTCAGTTTGACCGCACGGCCCCCCACAGCCCGTGTTTCACGAGGCTAAGATTCCGCGGCACGGGTACGCACACGATCAATGTTAAATGAATCTGAAATTTTTGATACATTTCCTGAGGAATCACTATTTGCCAATCTGAAATTTCTTCTACAGATTTTTCTAGGATTCTCTTAAGTTCTCTATTGGAAACTTCAACTTGACAACTAGTTTGCGGATGATAAGGAGTGGCTATCCTATGTGTAACTCCATATTTTTCTAATACTTTATTGAGCTGTAAATTATAGAAATGTGAACCCCTATCGCTAATAAGTGCACGTGGCGTGTCAAATCGTGCAAATAAGGATTTTAAAAATCGGATTACTACCCTACTATCATTAGTAGGAAAAGCTTGTGCTTCAACCCACTTCGATACATAATCCACAGCTAATAAAATGTATTTATTCTCATATGAAACTGGAAATGGACCCATAAAATCAATCCCCCACACATCAAATACTTCACATTCAAGTATAAATTTTTGCGGCATTTCATGTAATTTAGAAATATTACCTGCTTTCTGACAAGAATCACATGAAAGCACACACCTTTGGGCATCCCTGAATGTAGAATGAAATCGCATTGAGTTATTACTTGTTAGCAAAGCAATCATCAAGTATTCGCCTTTGATAAATTTAGGCCATATTTAACATTATCCAAAGTGGTAGTTTACACGAATCACTCTGCCCTTAGATATTTGCTAGCCAAAGCGGAAGCGAAGCCTCGTTTAATCCGTTGGGTTCTTCTGTTGCAAGGATATGATTTTGAAATTAGGGATAAACGAGGAGCGGAGAACTTAGCGGCAGATTATCTTTCACGTTTAGAAAATCCACTACGATCAATGTTAGATGAATCTGAAATTTTTGATACATTTCCTGAGGAATCACTATTTGCCATATCTACAAATATACATTCTAGTATAATAAACTAGAATGTATATTTAACGGCACCAAAAACTTGATGATTGCTTTGCTAACAAGTAATAACTCAATCCGATTTCATTCTACATTCTAGTATAACTATGTAGATGGGCATAAGCTAGATTGAATTAACATTCAGGCAAGTGCACCTATCAATCATAGTACAGGAGAAATCTACATCTAGTGTCGTATTCCACAGGGCCATTTCAAGTATTCGTACTCATCCTCACTCTATTATCGTACCTATAAGTAAAATTGATTTCTAACCTAAATTAACCTAACTATGACTATTGGACAAATCAACATTGGAAGATTGAACATGATAACAACCCGAACGCTTATGAGCGATTACATGAAAATATTCATTCATTCACTCAATTCTATTTAATCATGAAAGCATAAGACTATCAAATTTGTTGAATTGTAAAGGGTAAATATTTATCAAATTCTCTCTCGAGCAATTCAAATTCTAAATCTAAGTTAGTAAATTTTCTCTCAAACAATTTACAATACTCAAATTTGCATTGAATAAAACACCCTATCTATTACATAAACCCATGAAATCATATCTCTAAAATATCATGAATTCATTTATTCGTATTCTAATTATCCAAATAATATATCTCTCGATCATGAAATTCGAATTATAAAGAAATCTCACACCAAACTATGAACATGTAAATTTCATCATAAACATCTAATTTCTCAATCTAGAGATTTGCAATTCATGTAAGACAAATAAGAAATTCATAGTTAGGATTAAGATCTTTGTTTGTAAGCCTACATACCAATAAAATACTACAAATTTGATGTAAACCATGCGAGACATGATTAACAAATTGTTCAAATAAAAATTCATGCAAATTAAAACAATAAACAAAGTTGAGTCACCAAGAGAAATGCAAGATTGAAAGGGATTAATGAATAGATAAAAATACACACAAAATACCCTTCAATCCTCCTCTTGGATGCTCCACTTCGGGCTTTAGCAGTTCTCCAATCCCAGAATGATCCAAAAGTTCTCCACTATTTTTTCTACAGGAAATATATAGTCCCTTTGCAAACAGGTCAGACACGGGTTCAAACACGGTAGTGTGTCAGGCCGTGTGGACGGTTCCTAGGCGGTTCCCCACGAACAGGCGTGTCTGGTAGTGGGCCGTGTCAAATGACACGGGTACTGACACGGTCGTGTGGGTCTTCACGTTCTTCAGACACGGGTTGGTCGGCAGTCGTGTTCAAATATGACACGGGTAGGCGCACGGGTGTGTGCCCTACCCGTGTGAGTCTCTGTCTCCTGTGTCCAATTTCTTCAGCTCCAGGGTGCATAGGACACGGGTAGGCACACGGCCGTGTGTCCACCCGTGTGCGCCAAATTTTTGTCCTCTCATCAGCCATGTTGACTCCGTGAACTCCTCTGTTTGCTCCAAGACTTTTAGTTCCACTGGTTAGCGCTACCTGCATATAAAAGTGACGTAAAAAATTAGATAACTCAATATAAGGAGTAACAAAGATCCTAATTGTGCTCTCCTAATCATGATAAAACAATTCTTTGACTTTTCTCGCAAAATTACTACAAAATGAGGTAGGAATAGCAGACATGATTATAATTATGATAGTAAAATGCCTATCATAATCGCACTCATCAGAGGGTCATCAAATGGCGAAGGATAAATGCATGTGACCCGGTGTGGTAGGTAATTGTATCTAGGGGACACCACATCCAGAGGCACAATCGCTAAAGAAATAGAATCATTCATAGTAGGGGACGGAACCATAGACAGACACGCAGAAAAATGAGCTGTCAAAAGTGACACGTAGTCATAACTATGAGGTGCAGTGAACAGACCAAAAACTAGCGCGCTCAATGTACTAATATCTAAGTGTTGAGACAATGCCAAGGTGGGAACTAAAAGAGTGGGCATGTCACAACAACTCAGTCTAGGACTACCGATGCCACGTCCTAAATCATCAATTAATGTGGGCTCATAGATAGGAGGAAGGGTCGGTAAAATCAAACCCGGGATAAAATCCAAATCAGAATAACTTTCACTGATCGGTGATAACGTCAATGAACTCTCATCCGGGGGTAAAACCAAAGAATCGTTCAAAAATACCACTTCCTTGCTTGCAAGTTCTTCTGACACACTAGACAAGTCGTTTAATTCAGAATTAGTGAAGGTCTCTGAAATCGGCAAAATCGAACCCTACGGAAAATTTAATTCAGATGGAATTTCAAACAACGGTGATATCATCAAATATCTATCGTTCGGGTTCGCAGCTCTAAAATCATCCAAACATAACCATCTCACATAAGGTGAGTCTTCCCAATCAGTTGGAACATCCGCTAAGTCAGGGTCGTCAATGATAATGGAAAAATCCTCACTCAAAGGCTCCTCAGGAAAGTTAGATGAAGTCCCAGCGGGTATATTCATAGGCTCTAATGCGATGGGGATCGTATTCGGGAGAGGACACTCAATACTAGGGTGCACAAACACAACGCTAGTAGTGGTCGTAACAGGCAAACAGATACTCTCATAGCTTGGACTATCATCATCCCAAACATCATCTTCTAGATCACTAGGGATTCCCTCACTTTCAGAGTCATCAGACTCATCGGGCGCTATCGTACGTGAAGGGATACTTTCACCTAGCTTATCAACTTCATCATCTAGAGATTCTATATCCACATCGAAATCCTCAGAGGTACTAATCACTATCTCTAGGGGCTTAGATGTCGAGGCTAACAGAGGCATAACCCTAGTGTTAACATCTATCGATTTCACAGTAAATGACCTATTAGGAGAGGTTTCTATAATGGTGGGTGGTGGTCCTAATACGGCCTTTCCGGTCTGACACGAGTGAGCTTTACTTCTAGTAAGATGGTGCTTCTCAATTTCTAATGTCGTGGTAAAAGTGGAGTCTAGATAGGTGTGCCAATAACGTAGTAATTTACCCTGGATGTAGGGATTTAATCCCCTACGAAACCTAGAGAGGGTGATCTCTGGCAACTCCTTCACACCACTTCTAACCATCATATCCTTAAAAAGGCGCATATAATCCGAGACTGACTTGTTCCCTTATTTAAGGTTAGTCAAATCTTCAGTTACCTGTCGTTTGGTCTGGACGTTTGGTTTATAGTCATTCTTAAAGGCTGGTCTGGATCTAGTGCCATAACTATACTCACTCATAGGCTTAGTATTAGCAGGGCGAAGGTAGGCGGGATCAAATTGATCCGAGAGTAGGCTACACATGTGCGGCCAAGCGTAACGATAACTACCAACACGACGCTCTTCGTTTAACCAAAACAACTGGCCTTGACCTTCTAGTCGCTCTCGGGCAAAGCTAACCTTTTTGTGGTCATCCCATAAGTGGCAGTTAAAATAATGCTCTAATCCCTTAAGTCAATCCCTAAAAATTTGTAGACATCCTAAACCGTCATAAGTAGGATATATGTGTTGTGCCCTAGGGGTGTGTTTAGCTGTATCCTTAGCATATGAATAGTCTAGCCGGGCAGCATATACGTCATATGCCATTTTAGTGATAACCGGAGAGAAAACTCAACCGTAACTGGTGCACATGAGAAATGAACCTGACCCTATTTAATTTTCAAAAATTGAATTGTTCCCACTTAATAACTATGACGATAAAAGATTTTTTTTTGATTTGCTTGCAGAAAATAATATGAAAATTATTAAATAATTTTTTTTGAATTTGTTTTGCAGAAAAATAAAAATATAGGCCGCTATTGGCAGACCAAAATTAAAATTTTGTAATGATTTAATAAAAATAATGGCCTAAAAAAATAAAATAATTTTTTGATTTATTACCAATAAAATGATGGGGAAATTCCAGAATTTTATGTTTTTGAATTTTGGGAAAAACTAAAAATTTTAGGCCGCTATTTGCAGACCAAAAAATTTAAAAATTGATTTTTATGTTGTGCAATGAAACGTGCAAGTGCGTGTCAGCGTTCTAAGTAATTTTTTTTTTATTTCTAGGATGGTACTAATTAAGAAATTAGCACAACCTCGCTTTGATACCAAATTAATGCAGACCCACATTTTCGACGGTTTGAACACTACACGTTCTTTGGATCGATATTTAAATTAACTACGCAGCGAGCAATATTTCCTTCAAGTAATAATAAAGATGAATCCTACAACATATCTAGGCACAACACAAAGGGGTGCTACCCCTTATTTTAGATTGAACAAGGGCTATAGGTCAATGTTCGCTCAAGCGAAAAGGACCCACACGATCCGGACAGTTAGCTATTCAAATTAAACTATGCGCAAGCAATTCACAATTCCAATAAAGAAAGTTCCAGGCTAAATTAGTGATTAAAATGAAGTCCTAATCGATCCTAAAATTAATTAATAGAGAGATATACCAAATCACTTGAACTCAAGGAGAAACCAAGGGTGTTGAACCCGATTTCTTCTAGGGTTCTCGAGATCTACCCGCTCCAATTTTATGAAAAATATTCGGGAAATAAATGCTTGAAAATTAAGATTTTATTAAGCACTAATTTCAATATAAATCCGGACTAAAAACTAGCCTTCTAATTCCACCAAAATCTCACAAAATAATTTAGAAGAATTCACACAAGAGGTGTAGGAATCGTTACCCAATCCCAAGAAAGTCCGTCCACAAGATGAGTGGAGGAATCACACACGACGGTGGTAGGTTCTCTATTTCCACGTGAACCCACGGATCTGCACGGTTGATGAAGATGCAAGACGTTCTTCCTTTTGCAAGAAAACCCTAGAGAGGGAGCAACATTGAAGAAGCCAATATATGTATGGAAGGAGAGAGGAAAGGGTTGTTTTGTGAAGGAACTTGAGAAAGGAGGAGGAGATATGGTCGAAATATAGAGAGGGGGAGGGAGGAGGGGGAGGCCGGCGGCCTAGGGGAGAGGGAAGAAGGAAAGTGGCCGAAATTTGCCTTGGGGGAGGAGAAATTCTCAAATAGAATTTTAGGTTTCTTTTTTCATTCATCAACTAAATATTCCTTCATAACCATGGCTATATATAGCCTACACCACTCAATCATCCTCCATTCAAAATTCAAAATTCAAAATTCAAAATGATACTATGATGGTTATATGCACCCATCATGAAATAAAAAAATAATGCAAAATTTAAATGCATGAAATTTAAATACTATTGATGGTTATAGACACTCATCATTACATGAAATTAAAATAATAATGAAATTCTTGGAAATAAAAAATGATAAAATATAAATGATAAAATATATAATTATAATTAGGTAATTTATAATTATATATTTCATTTATTGGCGGCGGCGGACAACGAGCAAAAACATGTAGCGGTGACGGTGTTGGCGAAGAAAAGTCGTGGTAGACTCGTATCCTCGAGCTTGTGGCAACGACCGTCCCAATCCACGAACTCTTGATGTCGTGGATAGACGACCAGATCATCATCGTCGCCATCACTGTGTGTCAACACAATCTGGCCCCTGGTGTCGACACAGCTCTTCCAAAGTGTCGACACAGTTATTGTCGACAGATTTTCTGTGTGTCGACACAAGTCCTGTGTGTCGACACAATCAGGCTTCTGGTGTCGACACAGCCTTTCCCAAGTGTCGACACAGCCTTTCACAAGTGTCGACACTTGCACTTAGAAATGTTTTCTGCATTTCCTTAACCTGCACATTGAAATTCAACACAACATCAAATGCACCTTGATGAATATCATTGAGTTAGGTGAGGCTTCTTCAAATCTGGTACACATTTTCCAATGTACCCAACAATCTCCTCCTATTTGGAGAAGTCATAACCCTTAGTCAATGATATACATCACTTATAATAAAATCAAGATTATGATGTAAGCATTTATTTCAAGGACAAGAGTAACCAAAAACATTCATTGCATGTAACAATATTATCACAGAATATGTTATAACACAATGAACATGCATTATAAGATTCTAAGTATTCAATATCAAATTAAGACTAAACCAAGGAATTTCATTAATATATGTTCAGAATAACAATGATTTAGTCCAAAAAATTTTACATTAACCAAAACCTAGACCATCTAATTCTAGGATTGATCATGTTCCTTGATAACTATTCCTTTTCCAGACTAAACTTTAGCTTGTACATTAGCTTTAGCGTCTACAGCTGGCTTCTTCTTTCTTCTTGAGCTCTTCAACCTTGACCTTTTGCCTTTCAAAATAATGATAAGGCTTTGGAAAGTACTTGTTCCATTCTTGTTCAGAGAACCACTTATCTCTATCATGCATGTTGTCTTTGACAGCTTGCCAGGCAACTCTATCTTTCAAAATCAGGCTTCAATTCAGCCTTCTCAATAACCACATTCTGAACCACATGTGGAGGACTGCTTTGGAAAGTACTTGCTCCATTCTTGTTCAGAGAACCACTTGCCTCTATCATGTATATTGTCTTTGACAGCTTACCAGACAACTCCATCTTTCAAAATCAGGCTTTAATTCAGCCTTATCAATAACCACATTCTGAACCTCCTGTGGAGGACTGTACATTTGTTGTACTACAGATTGAATTCCTTCAAAATCAGCAGTTATCATCATCACACAGGGGTTGATAACCAAGAGTTGCTCTGATAGCATTAGTTATCCATTTAACATGTTCAGATCCTGCATTGACTAACACACTATCCCCCTTTATGACTTCTCTTTCAATATGGTCGCTGAGATCAGCTTTTTGAAATCTAATTTGATTAGCTAGGTAAGTAGTGCCTTCCTTATAGAATGATCTGAATAATTCTCTTCCCATTTAGGTCTTTCATCTACATAATTCTCAAGAGCTACTCTTTGTTCATCCAACTTTACTTGCAATTGCACCAGAAGTGAACTGAATTCTACTGCTGGAGCTGGAGTTGATGAGACAGTCTGTAAGGCTTTCTTATAGCCAGAGCTTCTCTTCCTTAGATCCATAAGCTTTCTCTTTTTTACCCTAGAGGCTTCTTTATCTTTTAAGGACTCAGATGAGCTTGTTATGTCCACTGTATCTTTTGGACTAGATACTATAATGGGCATCTCCTTCTCAGTCCTTAGCAGCTCCCCCTCAGTTCTTGCTCCTAGTAAATCAGGAAAAAGTTTTTCTAAAGTAATTTCTTATTACATTTGTACTGGAGGTATAATTGTCTCTTTAGCAGAAGGTTCTCCTTCAAATTCCAAAGTTTCTTCCCTGGTAATGACATCCACAGGGACATTGTCTTGGTGATATTTATCAATATCAGTCATAGGCACATCCATTGCATCTTTCTTAATATCTATAGTAGTTAGGTTTATGTCCAGTAGTACCTCAATTATAGATTGTGAAGCTGCTTCACTGTCCAGTGCAGCTGTGTGGACAAGTAGTTTTTGCTCATTAGCACCCCCTGATGGTAATGCTTCTTGTTGAGCTGAAACTGGAGAAAGCTCATTGGATCCTCCTTGATTAAGCTCTTCCTGGACTTGTGTCATTTGGATGTTGCTTGCTGGAGCCTGCTCCCCCTGCATTTGTCCTTCAGTTACAGTCTCTTAGAGCAGGATACATTCTAGTCCTTTCTGCTCCTTCTTCATGTGAGCTGAAAACAACCATTTCTTCTGAATCACTGGAAGATTTAGTGGTCTTTGAGGGTGTTTTCTTCTTTTTCTGAATCTGCTGTGATTGTTTCTGAGGGGTAGAAACAAACCTATTGTGTCGACACTGTTGGGATTGTGTCGACACAGACTACTAAAGTCTCGATAGAGAATTACTATTCTGTGTGTCGACACCAATTGCGATGTGTCGACACAAATAATCTTAAGAGCTTACACTAATCTTTGCGTGTCGACACAGACAACTGTATGTGTCGACACCAATATTTAAGTGTCATGATAGCTATGTGTCGACACCAAATTTTGAGTGTCGACACAATCTTCTGGATATGTCGACAGAATTTTTCTTATGTGTCGACACCATCTACTAAGTGTCGACACCTTTGTCTTTAAGTGTCGACACACATAATCTTTATGTGTCAACATAAATTTACTTAGTTAAATTTGTCATTGTTATTCTAAGTTCAGCATGCCTAATTCAATTTTAAAATAATTGAATTTATTTTCATCCAGTGGTTTGGTGAACATGTCAGCAATTTGAAAATTAGTATTGACAAATTATACACTTATATCTTCCTTTTCAACATGATCTCTAAGGAAATGAAATCTTATTTCTATATGCTTAGTTCTGCTATGAGAAACATGATTTCTAGCAATAGAAATGACACTAGTAGAATCACAAAATAATGGAGTTCTACTTACCTGGATTCCATAATCTTCAAGTTGATTTTGAATCCATAACAGCTGAGCACAGCAGCTGCCTACAGCAACATATTCAGACTCAGTAGTGGAGATAGCCACACTTGTCTGCTTTTTGCTGCTCCAAGACACCAATCTTCCACCTAAAAACTGACATGTACCAGTTGTACTTTTTCTGTCTTCTTTGCATCCTGCAAAGTCTGCATCTGAATACCCAGTTAGTAGAAAATCTCTATTCTTAGGGTACCAAAGGACAAGATTTGGTGTCCCCTTAAGATATCTCAAAATTCTTTTGAATGCAGTATAATGAGATTCTTTAGGGCAGGCTTGATACCTAGCACAGACACATGTAACATACATGATGTTTGGTCTACTAGCAGTTAAGTATAAAAGGGAGCCAATTATCCCTCTATACAAGTACTCATCTACAGGTTTCCCTGCATCATCTTTACCTATAGGCATACTTGACCCCATTGGAGTTCTCATGGTGGAGGCTGACTCCATACCATATTTCTTAATCAACTCCTTGGTGAACTTAGACTAGGATATGGACAAGCCATCATTAGTCTGTCTAACTTGGAGTCCCAAGAAGAATTTCAGCTCACTCATACTGCTCATCTCAAACTTCCCTTGCATAAGTTTGGCAAACTTTCTACAAAGGTTGTTTTTTGTTGATCCAAAGATAATGTCATCAACATATATCTGTACTAGGATCATCTTGCCTTTTGATTCCCTTAGGAATTGAGTTTTTTCTATTTTCTCCCTTGAGAATTTGTTCTCAATGAGGAATGTAGACAATGTTTCATACCAAGCCCTATGAGCTTGTTTCAAACCATATAGTGAGTTCTTAAGACTATATACATAATTAGGATAGAGAGAATGTACAAAACCTGAGGGTTGTTCAACATAGACTTCCTCTTGTAAGTCACCATTTAAAAATGCTGACTTGACATCCATCTGGAATACCTTGAACCCTTGGTGTGCTGCATAGGCAAGAAATAGCCTTATTTCTTCCAACCTTGCCACTGGGGAAAATGTCTGATCAAAGTCTATTCCATCTTCCTACCTGTAGCCTTTTGCTACCAGTCTTGCTTTGTTTTTGACTATGATGCCATTTTCATTTAGCTTGTTCCTATAGATCCACTTAGTCCCCATGACATTGTGATTCTTTGGTTTAGGAACCAGCTTCCAGACCTTGCATCTTTTGAATTGATTCAGCTCTTCTTACATGACATCAATCCAGTTTGGGTCTTGTATGGCTTCTTCAAATTTCTTGGGTTCCATCTGGGATAGGAAACCTGAGCAAAGAAATGTGTTCATGTTCTTGCACCTTGTCTGAACACCATGACTTGGAGGACCAATAATTTGGTGTGCTGGATGATCCTTTAGATGTCTTGTTACTGTAGGCAATCTATCTACACCTTGAATTTCTCCAATCACCTCACCATGTTGTACTTCATTGTTGTCTTCATCAGCTTGTGAGTATTGTACTCCCCCTGGACAATATCCATCATTTTCTTCATCCTGCCGTGCAGGTAGGTCTTCATTAATAATTAGCTTGTCCATCTTTTACTTCAAACCTGTAGAGCTACAAGATACACTAGACTGCTCACAATTGATTAGTTCAGTTTCATCAAAGACTATATGAACAGATTCTTCTACAACTTGAGTAGTCAAGTTATAGACCCTGTAAGCTCTACTATTGTTGTTGTACCCAACAAATATCCCTTCTTGGGATTTGACAGCAAACTTAGTTAAATAAGACTTGTCATTATTAAGTACATAACACTTGCTACCAAAGATCCTAAAATAGGATATGTTTGGTTTTCTGCCTTTCATAATCTCATAGGGTATCTTTTTGTGACTTTTAGTGATGGATGCTCTATTGAGAATATGACATGCAGTGTTTACTGCCTCAGCCCAGAAATATTCTGGGAGAAAAGTGTCACTTAGTAGTGTTCTATCAGCCTTAACAAGAGTCTTATTCTTTCTTTCAGCAATACCATTTTTCTGAGTAGTTCTATGTGAGGAGAATTCTTGATGAATCCCAGTTCTTCACAAAATATTGTCATGCATTCAGACTGAAATTCAGTCACATGGTCATTTCTGATTTTGACCACTAAACTGTTAAGTTCATTCTGAATTTGCCTAACAAAATTGTGAAAGACAGTAGGGGTTTCAGATTTCTGCCTCAGGAAGAAAACCCAAGTAAATCTAGAATAGTCATCCACAACCACAAGTGTATAGACTTTCCTACCTAGACTATGAACTGTCATAGGACCTAATAAATCCATATGCAGGAGGTACAAACTCCTCGCAGAATCTTTGGTATCATGTCCATGAAAAGTGGTCCTGGTCTGTTTGTCCTTTTGGCAAGCTGAACATACACCCTCTTCTATGCACTTGAACTGAGGACCACTCCTCACTAACTCCATGCTATAGAGTTGACCTATAGTCTTATAGTTAAGGTGAGCTAGCCACTTGTGCCATTTGACACAATGAGATGTTTTCTCATCTACAACTAAACATATAGGAGAGTTCTTATTCTCACAATCAAAACTGAGACAATAAACATTTCCTTTTCTATAACCTGACAAGATGACCTTTTGATCACTTGTCCTTCTAATCTGACACTCATTCTTAATAAAAGAAGTGTCATAACCAAGATCACTCAGTTGGCTTATGCTTATTAGGTTATGTTTCAGACCTTTCACATAAGCCACCTGGGTGATAGTGATTGAACTATTGGAAATGTTACCAAACCATTTGATGAACCCTTTTTCAGATCCACCAAAGATCACTTTGGGTCCATTCTCTATAGGAGTGTAATCCTTCAACATCCTTCTTGTTCCAGTCATTTGCCTGGAACAACCACTGTCCAAGTACCATATTGGGGTATGGCCACTTGGACTCAGCTTAATGGGTCCAGGCTGATCCTGGCACTAATCTTCCTCAGTCAAAGCCATCAACCCTTTGCAATGATGATCTTCAACCTCATTTATTGAGTCTAGCATTTGCAAGAACTCAGATTCTACTGAATCCTCTTCAGTAGTGAACAATCCTATGTAGGATTCAGCTTCTGTCTCTTCTCCTGAATCTGATGATGAGGAATCAGTCCTGCTTTTTTGTTTCTTTGCAACCAAGGATCTCTCCTTCTTGCCCTTATTTTGCTGCTTCTTTTTATCTTTAGATTCCTTTCTTTTATCAGGACAATCAGCTATGACATGCCCTGACCTATTGCAGCAATAACAAACAATTTTAGAAGAAATTTGTTTACTGAGATTTGAGCCATATCTGTCATCCTTAGATGCTTTCTTCTTCTTGTAATAGTCATCCTTGGAGTAGTATGAAGATGGCTTTGTTCTCCATTTCTTCTTCTTCATGAACCTTTGAAACTGCCTTGTGAAGGCAGCAAAATCTTCATCAGAATTATGACTGTCTGAAGTGTTGATGCCAATATTTTTTGATTCAACTTCAGTCATTCTCCTGGGAGGAGATGGTGACTTTCTCCCGCGCTTTCTTGTAGCTTCAGCCTTAAAGGAAACTGACTTTTCTCTGTATTCAGACTTATTGCTTTTCTCCTCTTCCTTTCTGGCAGTGAGCTGCATCTCATAGGATAGTAATTTTCCAAATAAGGTTGGTGGAGGTGTATCTGCAAGCCTGGCCACCTCTCTGATGGCACATATTTTAGTATCTCAATACTTGGTTAGGGATCTAAGAAACTTGTCATTTAATTCATAAGTGCTAAAAACTCTTCCATAGGTCATTAACTCATTGACAATTCTAAAGAATTTCTTATAGCACTCATCTATGCTATCTGACTTAGCTTATCTAAAGCTTTCATATTCTTGATTTTGCATGGACTTCCTATCCTCTCTCACTTCTTATGTTCCCTCCATGTAGACAATAAAAGTGTCTCACATCTCCTTGGAGGTTTTGTAATGAACCAGATTCTGGAATGTAGAGTCATCTATGACACTCACAATTATGTTATGTGCCCTCTTGTCCAAGGTTACTCGGATGATCTCTTCCTTAGTCATTTCAGAATAACTTTTAGGAGTCTTGAGATTAGCATCAAGAACTGATATATTCATAGGAATAAATGGCCCTTCTAGCACTGTGATATAAATTCTTGGATCAGATGCTTCCATGAAAAATCTGACCCTCTCTTTCCATATGCCAAAATTTTCTTTCCTATAGATAGGAAGTTTCATGGATCCAAGTTCCTTCTGATTCTCACCTGAACCCATTTTGTCTAACTGATGACTGCCTTATAGATCCACTCAGTCTGTTAAGTCTATTATTGAGTAACCTTGCTTTGATACCACTTGAAAGAATTGGTTTCAAGATATCCTAAACACCTAGAGGGGGGGTGAATAGGTTCAATTCTTTTTCCTTAAGGCAGACAATATTTTTACTACTAACACAGATTATTCAGCAATTAACACAACACAGTATAAAAGAAATCACAACCAATCACAGAGTGCACACAGATTTATAGTTGTTCCCCAAGTGATGAGTACATCCACTTTCCCCCTTCGCCTATATAACAGTATACTAGATTCGGCCTAACTTCCTTCTTCTTCCTCAGATCCGCAGATCTTACGACTCAGAACCTTGAAAGGTCCCTACAGCTCAGACTTCAGCAAGTCCTACAACTCAGATCCTCCCAGAGAATCCTACCTCAGAGTGAGTCCACACTCCTATAGCTCAAGCAATTAAGCCCTACCTCAGCCTCTTCAACAAGGCTTACAACTCAGGCAATCAAGACCTACCTCAGCCTCTTCCATAAGTCCTACAACTCAGGCAATCAAGCCCTACCTCAGCTTCTTCCATAAGGCCTACAACTTAGAGAGAAAACTTTCCTACCTCAGTCACTCAGCCCTACCTCAGCCTTTATAGATTTAGGCTTACAACTCAGAGAGATTACTCTCCTACACTCAGATATTTTTAAGATCCTACAGAGAAATTGATTATAACAAGAGTAAATCCTTCACCCAGCTAGAAAGAGAATGGGTAGAAGGTTTCTTGGTCAGTTCTTGATAGATATGACAACTTTAGAATCAACCTGTCTTAGCTTCTTCATAGCTTCTTAAATCTGAACAAAGTAAGGTTGATCTTCTTGAAGTTGGAGATGATCCTCAATCCAGCTTCCTTCTTCTATTCAGAATTTAATCTGAATTCTTCTTGCAAACTTGCTCTGGATCTGCCCTTGTTGATTTCTAGATAAAGACTTCTCTTCTTCTTCTTAGTTCTTCATTCATGTTCTTTGATGATAGAACATATCTTTATATAGGCTCCATCCAAGGTTACCGACTGATCCAGTTCCTAACAACCTTCTGACAGCTTTGATAGATACAATAGCATTGTCAGTTATGACAGCTGTCAAGTCTCCAGTTACTTCATTGTACTTTGTCTCAGCAGCAAAGTGTCGGGACAATCTTCAAATGTGTTGACACAAATAGACCATGTGTCGACACAACTCTTGATGATGTCTACACAACTTTCACAATATCGACACAGCTTCTCTTTAACTTCATGACATAGCTTCAGTTGCATGTGTCGACACAAGTCTTGTGTATCGACACAATAACTTCTAGTCTCAACAAAGTTGATGTCGACAGAATTCTGGAGTGTGTCGACACAAGTCCTGTATGTCGACATAGTTATTGTCGATAGAATTCTGGAATGTGTCGACACAAGTCCTGTGTGCCGACACAAGTGTTGTCGACAAATTTTCTGTGTATCGACACAAGTCCTGTGTGTCGACACAATCTGTCTCCTGGTGTTGACACAACTCTTCCCAAGTGTCGAAACAGTTGTTGTCGACAGATTTTCTATGTGTCGACACAATTCCTGTGTATCGACACAATATGGCTTCTGGTGTCGACACAGCCTTTCCCAAGTGTCGACACAATTCTTCTCAAGTGTCGACACAGCCTTTCCCAAGTGTTGATACTTGTACTTAAAAACTTTTTCTGCATTTCCTTAACCTGCACATTGAAGTTCAACACAACATCAAATACACCTTGATGAATATCATTTCGTTAGGTGAGGCTTCTCCAAATCTGGTACACATTTTCCAATGTACCCAATAGGCGGAACCGTACCCGCTCTATGTCGTTCGGTAGGAGTCGTTGGCATAGATGGAGGGTCTTGGGAGGTCTATGGATTAAAATGACGCGACTAATGCCGGAAAGACAAAATGCTCGTAAGATTGGCCGTTCTAGTAGCGGTGGTGAGACCGAGATGTCTATGGCTTGAATTGACGTGACGTTGACCGGTTCACCGAGAATGTTCCCTGAGTGCACGAGGTGCGTGGCCATGCATGCTTACGCCTGTGATGTAGTGTTATTACTCTATAATGTTTGGTTATGCTAATACAGTGCAGGGAAGGATCATCGCTTCCCCGAGTTTGGGGGCGGGATCGTTATAATTTGGTCAGCATAGCTGACCGTTGCCTTTGTTTGCCGCCGTTGCGGTGGGTTGTTGCTTGCAGGTGCTGCAGAACCAAGCGGTAAATAGCGGGCTAAAGCCCAAGTTACTGAGCCGGCCCTCGAAGGCCTGAATATTGAGTGTTTATTTGCTTTATTCAAGTGTGACCGGCCTGCGTGCCGAGGTTTGCAAAACATGTAATTTGAGTAAACAAATATAAGGTCTTAAGGCCATCGTACTTGTGTATTGTACTTCATTCCTGTTGGTTTGAGTAGTGGACATTCATGCTCGTGCTGGGTTATTTAATTTGCAACTTTAAATTGCTTCCGCTAGAATGACTCTGTGTAGGATGTTTGATATTAGTTGGATGGTTTCCATTGAGTAACCACCCGGTCTGTCTGTGGTATATGGCGTCGGGCCCCGACCGGACCTACTTTTATATGCTATGCGACGGATAGGGGGTGTTACACCCGTAGTGTAGATAATGCGTTGCCAAAAAATAAAATGTTCTGCGTATAACAAGATTAATATGCATATTAAACCATAGTCCCGTAAAAATAAATATAATATTTTGGTTTATTGATAGCAATCATGGTGGTTATGGGCTGCAGATAACCGCGTAACCTCTATAATAACCCATGAAGCCTATAAATAGGGCCTCAGACCCCTCTTTTTATTCATTCTCTCCTTTTTGAAAAAATCCTCCTACAGATTCTCTCTCTCTCCTTCCTCCCTCATTCTTCATCTTTTCCTTCCCCTTCGAAAATCTTCAAGCATTCTCTGAAGATCTCCTTCATCTTTGAAGATCTTCATCTTCTCAGCCCGGAATTTCTCTCTCCTCCACATATCTGCCTTGCAGGCTCCCGCGCATGCCGCCTCCTCATATGCTCTCCCGCGCATTTCTTCCTTGCGCTCTCATGCGCGCGCCTCCCCCTTACACGCTCTGGCGCGCATATCTCCCTTGTGCGCTCCCGCGCACCGGCTCGTTGTGTGCTCTTGCGCGGATTTCTCCCATGTGCGCTCCCACGCGCGCCGCATCCTTGTGCGCTCTCGCCCGCATTTCTACCCTGCGCTCTCCCGCGCGCGCTGCCCCCTTGTGCGCTCTCGCGCGCGCCGCCTCCTTGCGCGCTCTCGCACGCATTTCTCCCTTGCGCGCTCCCGAGCATGCTACCACGTTGCGCGCTCTCGCGCGCATTTCTCCCTTGCGGGCTCCCGCACGCGCCGCCTCTCTCTCGCCCATTGTTGCGTATGTCTCTCCCATGCACACTCATGCGCGCTATTATACACGTTGCTCCCTTACACGGGTCTCTTCCCCCAGCGCTTCACGCACCTTTCTCCAACAAGCGCCCAACACGCTCTCCTCTGGCAAGCTCCCTGCGCGTTCTCCTCCAATGAGCACCTTGCGTGCTGTCCTCCTACAAGCGTCATACGCGCTCTCTTTACCAGCAAGCGCTCTGCACGCCCTCTTTCATCTAGCTCTTCGCACGCCATCCTCCAGCAAGCGCCTAGTGCGCTCTCCTCCAGCAAACTCACAGCGCGCTCCTTACCAACAAGCATACCATGGACTCCAGAACAAGCACTCCATCTATTGATAAGACAACCAAACCACGCTTCTCCAAAAGACAATCAGAGATAAGAAGCGGAGGGTAAAACGTGCTAAGCGCGCCTCTGAGCCTTAAAGCTCCAGACATTAGAACGTGTACAGTAAGCTGCTTCTGCCTCTAGGAATTATTAGAAGACTACAAAATACAACAAGCGCATCGCTCCCCGCAGCACTCAAAGAAATAATTAGCCCGATGAGTGGTGGTATGTCACCCTCCAGGCTCTCTCTCTCTCTCTCCCTAATAATTGTAACAAGAGGCGGTCTGTCGCGCTCGAGTTCTTGAAAAAGCCTTGTGATAGCACTAAGATCTAGTGGAGGTTTGGTCGGCATAGATCTGATCACGTGGTTTTTCACCTCTTTCCGGTGTTTTCCACGTTAAAAACATTACATTGTCAACTTTTTATTTTCATTGATTACGTGTGCACTCGACCGTTGCGAGAGTTAAGACGGTTCAAGAATTCCAGCCCGACCGGAACGTCGAGTTAGTCCGCAACAAATAATATATAAATATCACTATAATTTTGGCATTATAGGATGAAAGGCAAATTAGATTGTCATTTTTGACATTATATTTATGTGATAAGTATTTAACATTCGGTTCTCGATATTGGGTTATTGGTTCGGATCTGGATCCAACACAAATCCGTTTGCCTTGCTTTAGGCCTTGTTCCAAGACGTGGCAGTTGGTTTACAACCAACCCCTCATGGTCCTAATCTCTGTGCGTGGGTGAGAAAGAAAACCACTTGCAAGCCCCTTTTCTTCCACGACCTCGATCGTGTGGAGTGAAATTCGCTTGCTATATTCTTCCTCCTTTGGCCTGAGGGCCAAGCGAGAGAGATCCCCATTCAGATCGCCTGGTGGTGTTGCCCTCTTCAATCTCATGGAGCACTCAATGGAACCACCATTTTTGGAGAGTGTTGGCGTGAGGAGAAGCAGTGGTGAGGGGTTAGATTGGCTTAACATCGGTGACCTACATGATCGAAGTTCAGATGGACGACCTAGGCTCCTCTAGATTTGGTCGTCGGAGGAGAAGTGGTGTGGGCTTGGTGTTCAAGGTGAGCTTGATTACAGTTGGCCTCAATAGCGTTCCTCTCTGATGGTGGCAACAATCGGTCGTCATATGACAACTAAGGTTCCCAAGTGAACCTTGTGTATTTGTTGTTCAATAGATTTTTGTAAGTACACGATTTCTTAGCGCATGGTAGTGTTCTTCTTGAGTGTATTCTTATTGATCTATTGGATTTTATTGTGATATAAAATTGCTCAGAAGTAATTGCGTCTCGGTAGGATTGTCAAGTACTTAATATATGTAAATTACTTTTTTTATATTCTTGTTAACCTTATGTGTTTGCAGCTACGCTTGTGGGAGCGGTTCTTGTACCCCTAACAAGTGGTATCCAAATTAGGTTCGTAAAATGGATTTTATTGTGATCTAGAATTACTCGGAAGTAATTGCGTCTTAGTAGGACTGTAAAGTACTTAATATATGTGTATTGCTTTTTTTATATTCTTGTTAACCTTGCATATTTGTAGCTACGCCTGTGGGAGCGGTTCTTGTACCCCTAACAAGTGGTATCCAAATTAGGTTCGTAAGTTACTGATAGGGCATTCCAGTTTAGCTTTAAACAGTAGGCGATGACATGTATTCGCTACTCCCCCCCCAATCTATTCTATAAATTAACCAGATCGCCTAAAGACATTGGTGGCGGCTATTGTAGGGAAGAACACACTGTTGAATGAAGAAATTTGGCAGCAGTAAGAATTTTCACCTATAGCAAATTTGGGAAAAGATATGTTGGTTGAGCGTGATTTGAGGCAAGTGTTGTGGGGACGTGATTTATTATTCGGTCTGGTGAAGGATTTTGAGTGGCTTGACTTGAATGAGTGCACCATCGGCGCTATCAGAATTTGTGTCGATGATAAGGTGTTCTTCAATATTGGCATTAAAGTGACTTTGGTCAAGTTGTAGGAAAAACTTAAAGGAATGTATGTTAACAAGATGTTTGCCACGAGAATATTATTGAAGCAGTGATTGTATGAACTGAAGATGCAAGAGTGTTATGGACAACCCATATTCGTCGAGGGGGCACTCAAAGTCAGGTCAGTAATAAGTCAAAGTCAACAGGTCAAGGCAAAAGTTAGAGTCATCATTTAAGACAGTAGAAGGCCCGGGCGAGTATGGCGAGCTCCACTCGTATACTCGCCAGGTAGGCAAGTAGGGTAGATACTCGCTCAAGCTAGGCGAGCTCCCCCAAAAGTCGCTTAGTTGCCAGGTGGGGGTAGGGCTATAAATGAGACTATAACACCTCACATGTAGTGACCATATAATATGGGTCTGGTCGGGGCCCCGCAACATATAGACGTCACATCTTGAGCATTAAAAAGTGATATAAAAGTACTACCCATCTCAAAACTCAGAAAAAATGACAGTGGAAACACATCAACAAGACTAGAAGTTATCCACAACTATAGGAGTCTGAAATGGCCTTTAAGTCTTACAACATTCAAACATCCAAAACCACATCAACACCAAACATCAATGTGCCATAGTACTCCTATGCTATCTTGGCATGCAAGCCAGATTACAGAGAATGAAACATAACATTCAAAAATAAAGGAACTAAAAGAATGTCGGTACACTTCACGAGGCTTTAAGCCGTTTTGGCCGGCGAGCTCGCTCCAGCTTGCGAACCTTGGCTTGTAAGAATTTGTTGTAATGTGGGTAAGCAATGGCTAACCTCAACAGTGTAACTAACACATCTCCTCCCGGCCATCCCTAGCGGACCTCGGGGCACTCCATCACCCTGTAGGTCAGCATTTTGTAAACATATGTATATAAACATGATTAAACATAGAAAGCAACAAGTTTGGGTGTCTCATACATCAAACACATTTCTATGTTGAGCATTTTAAATAAAGGGGCTACAATGCAGCATGTATGCAAACTTGGTTTTCACCCAAGACACCCTATAGCGTGTATGATTCTAACACATCATCGCATCACATCATTTACATGGATACTTCCAGTTTCCCACATCGGCGTTCAAGCCGCTACACGGAACTCTTGTGTAGGCCCCACCCGCTCATGAGTATCAACACCCGTGCTTGCCTGCAAGCACTAACTCTCACGTCAGTTCTGTCACACAATCCAATCGATGTTAATAACCCTTCCTTGACCCTGCCTGCTCGTGGGCTTCATCGCCCTAGCTTGTCCAAAAGCTTGGCGTTCTCGTCAGTTTCCACAGACCTGCAGTTGTTGGCTACAACTTGCTTTGACGGATGAGGACATACTGTAACACCCCAGATTTTGAGAGAGGGTCGATTTGCGTTTCTGGCCAATTTTGGTTTCTGGCAGGGGGCACACGGCCCGGGACACGGGCATGTCCCAGGCCGTGTCAGGCTGGAGTCGACGACTTGGCCGCGTAGTCGACACTTTGCGCTCGGCGAAGTGTCGAGACAGGGCACACGGCCTGCGACACGGGCATGTCGCGTGGCGTGTCGAGCCCGTGTCGACACTCGGCCCGGGGTGTCGACATTTTCGCTCGACAATATGTCGAGATAAGGCACGCGGCCTAGGGCACGAGCATGTCCAAGGCCGTGTGGGTCGTTCGACGAACTTCAGTCGACGATGCTCACTCGACAAGTGTCGAGTTTCGAGTGTCGAGTGTCGAGTGTTGAGACTGGGGCACACGGCCTGTGACACGGGCGTGTCACAGGGTGTGTCCCGCTTGATCGACGATCTTCGCTCGACGTTTTTCCGCGGTGTCGACACAAAGGCTGTCGACGAGTGTCGAGACTTCGCACACGGCTTGGGACACGGGCGTGTCCCAGGCCGTGTCCTTCTCGGGTTGTTTTTATGGCTGTGTTGATGGAGTCACACGGCCGTGTCAGTCGGGACACGGGCGTGTCGGGTCGAACACGGGCATGTCGGATGCCCGTGTGCTGTTCCAGGCGCGTCGATTTGTGACGGCGAATGGGGGACACAGCCCTGGACACGGGCGTGTGCTAGGCCGTGTTCGGCCTAGGTATTTTATTTTTCAGACGGATCGTGGCCATTCCTTCCCTTATTTTGGGATCTGATGGTTCAGGACATTTCTTGGGGAGTTAAGTCCGAGAATAAGGTTGGAAACCCTCATTCTTCTCCAAGATTTCTCTTACTAAAGTTCTAGAGAGAAGTGAGAGCAAGGAAGAAGGAGAAGGAGGGTTTGGGCTGTAGGAGAGGTTTCAGTGCTCCAAATCGCGAGCCGAGTCCAGATCCGTGGAGGCTAGACCGTTGCGAAGGTTTTGATCCGGCTATTTTGCCATGGCTAAGAAGAGGAGTCGGAAGGTAACGACACTTCTCCTCTCGGTCTTAGGATGCATGTCTTTAGCATCATTTCTTTTCTAGTTTTGGGCACCAAACACTCAAATGAGAGGAGTTTGGGTCGCCAAGGTTCAAGAGGAACCTCCGGGTCGATTGAGTCCGTCCCCGACATGATTTGCATTAGAGATCCGCTCCGTTAGTGGATTAGGCATGGTGGGTGAAGCCGTAGTCGCGACCGTTAGTCCGACTCAGTGATGTTGCATACGAACTTTAAGGATTTGTAGAGTTTCCGTTGCGGCAAGATGTCGTTTGTGATGTGGTGATGTTTTCCCCTTTTTCTCGAGTGAGTACGTGTAGTCGGAACCGGACAAGGTTAGCTCCTCGTGGAGGTAGATGGTTTCCTTGGTGGACAAGGTTAGCTCCGCATGAGTTGTAGATGGTTTCCTTAGTGCGCGGGAACGCTGCAGTACAAATGAGGGATTACGGTGGAATTGTCTTGATTTGTGATGTGCCAAGGCGTGGCTGTGTCTCCGTGGTTGGCTGGTTATCCCGTGACGTTCACGTCATGTGTGGAGAGTGTCCCGGCGAGACTAGTCCCCTTCTGTGAGACTGACGAGAATGCCAAGCATGGGGGCAAGCCCGAGCAATGAGGTCATGAGCGGGTGGGGTCCGGCAAGGCTTCTTAGAATCAGTCAGTTTGTGTTTGTTGGAATCCTGACATGAGACGTCAGAGCTTGTAGGCAAGCCCGGGTCTAAGACCTTGAGCGGGTGGGGCCTTTGCAAGAATTCCTTTTGGCGTCCCGTGTGCCGTTGGGGGGAATTGTGTTACCCCCTTTGTTTGTGGCTTTATGGCAATGGGGAAACGATGAGTACCCATGTGATGTGATGATGTGCTAGATGCATACGAGATAGGGTGCCTTGGGTGAAGCCCGGGTTGTTGCATACATGTTGCATAAGTAGGCCCTTTTTATTATATGCTCAACCAGTAGAGAACATGTATGATGTGTGTGACATCCAAGCCTGTTTCTGTAGCTGCTTTTTCTTGCTTATGAATATTGCATACGAAGTGCTAACTTGCAGGTTGGAGGAGTACCGCGGGGTCCGTTAGGGGCGGCCGGGAGGAGATGTGTTTGTTACACAATTTGAGGTCAACCTTTGCTGACCCACGTTACTAATAAATTTTACAGGGCAAGGATCGCATGCAGGAGCTAGCTCGCCGGCCAGAAAGGCCTAAGCTTTATGAAGTGCTTCTCTCTTTCGTAGCTCTACTTATATGATGTTGTATGTTTGAGACTCTTGTTGTCCGGCTTGCATGCCGAGGTAGACTAGGAGTGCTATGCACTTTCTTGACTGATGTATTATTTGAGTTTGGACACTTGTTGTAAGGCCATAAGACCATTGTTATTACTCTTCTTGTAGTGGATAACTTCTTGTCTTGCTTGTGTTTCCTCTGTGTTGTGCAAAGAGTTTTGAGTGTGGGTAGTTATATCATCTTATAATAATAAAGTTGTGGCGTCCGTATGTTGTGGGCCCCCGGCCGGACTCATATTATACGGTCATTACAGGGGAGGTTTTACAATTTGGTATCAAAGCGAGGTTAGATTCAAGGTCAATGCGTAAATAAGTTATCCACATAAGAGTAACGCTGGACCATGAGTGTCCTAATGTTTAAGTCTTGAGTTTAAAGGATGATCCCTTGTTTCTTGTTTCTTGAAGAGGGCAAGCAACAAGGCGGGGACGTCGAGAGCAAGAGAAGAGCTTTCGGCGGGCAGTGCTACTGCTCCAGGTCTTTTGGGCACGGGTGTTAACCCGGCCGATTTCTGCCGCATGCTTGCAGAAGCGATGGTGGCGGCCCAAGCTGCAGCGGCAGCTCAAGTAGCAACCCCTTCTACACCGGATACGGCGACGGCCGTGCCAGGTGGAGAAGCCAGGCAAGTGGAGCCTTTGGCGGAAAGGGTAGTTGTCGGACATGGAGACCGGCACTTGAAGTACTTCCTGAGCTTCCATCTCCCATCTTTCAAGGGAGTTGGTACGCCAACGGATGCGGAGGATTGGTGGGTTCGCATTCAAGAGCTTTTGAGGGCGGTAGAGACGCCAGAGGAAAAGAAATCTGAGTATACGATGTTCATGTTGGAAGGAGACGCCAAGTTGTGGTGGGTGAGCCATAGCGGCCGCCAGTTCCTGGGACGCACCCCGTCGGTGGATGAGTTTGGGGATGCTTTTCTAAAGAGGTATATTCCCGTTTCTATGCGGTTGGCACTTTAGAGGCAATTTTTGCACTTAATGCAGCGGGACAAGACGGTGGACGAGTATGTGCAGGAGTTCACCAGTTTGGGTTGTTACGTGGGAACGACGATGGCAGATGATGTAGAGAGGGATAACCTCTTCTACTAGGGGTTGGGGGAGAACCTGAGGCAACCCCTCATTTCCATGAAGAGAGCTGGTTTCAATGAGTTGGTTGAGGCTGCCAGGATGTTGGAGAGTGATCTGGAGCGAACCTAGCGTCGTAAGGATTTCACTCCCAAGCAAGGGGAAGGGAAGCCTCCCCAATCTCAGGGAAAGTCTGAAGGGAGTAGGTGGAGGAAGAAGCCTCACACTTCCAGATCCGGTGAGAAGAGCAATTAGACACCTGGAGGTTCTCACTCTAGGGGACCGCCGACGTGCTACAACTACGGTAAGGTGGGGCACATAGCTCGTGTTTGTCCTCAAGGAGGAGCGGAGCAAGGGGCAAGACAGGAGCAGACTGTACGCTCCAACCCCAGTGCCGCGGAGAAAGGGAAGATGGCGGAGTCAAGCGCTTCTCGGTTCCAACCGGTGCAACCAAGGGCCTACAACCTTGGACAGCAAGAAGCGATCCGCCAAACCGATGTGGTGACAGGTATGAAGAAAATTTAAGTTTAAATTTTGTGCTTCATACTTTTAGACTTTTTGTGTGATGTCTATGTTGTAGGCTTCGTTTTAGTTTCCGGATACACCGCTAGGGTATTGTTTGATACGGGAGCATCGCACTTCTTTCTCGCGGAGAGCTTCATCCGGAGAATAGGAGTTGAGTCTTTCTCGGCGGACGCAGAGTTGAAAGTGCGCATGCCCAATGGGTCATCCATGACCACCGGGTCCAAAGGGCGCATCTGTTGGGAGCTGGACGGAGTTGACTTCGTTTTGGTAGCAGCGATTTTGTCATTGGTTGAGTTCGATGTCATTTTGGGCATGGACTGGCTTGCAGAGCAGCGTGCCAGTATTGACTGCCTATCTAAGGTAGTGACCCTAAGGAGCAAAGGGCAGGCAGAAGTCAAATTTGAGGGCCTTGGTGGAGTGGTCTGTTCCCTGATTTCGGCCATGCAATTGATGCGGGCGGTTAACCAGGGTGGTGTAGCGCTGGTAGCATTATTGGAGGTTCGTCTCTCCCAATTGTCTTTTGAGGAAGTGCCCGTAGTGGCAGAATTCAAGGATGTGTTTCCGGATGAACTTCCTGGAGCGTCTCCTCGGCGGGAGATCGACTTCTCGATCGAGTTAGTGCCGGAGGCTAGGCCGGTGTCACGTCCTCCGTTTAGGATGACACCAAAGGAGTTGACAGAACTCAAAGTACAGTTGCAGGAACTGTTGGAGCAAGGGTATATTAGACCCAGTTCTTCACCGTGGAGCGCGCCGGTGTTGTTTGTAAAGAAGAAAGACGGTAGCATGCGGCTATGCATAGACTACCGAGAGCTGAATAAATTGACTGTCAAGAATAAGTATTCGATTCCTCGGATAGATGACTTGTTCGACCAATTGGTGGGGTCAGTGGTGTATTCAAAATTGGACTTGAAGTCAGGCTATTATCAGCTGCGAATTCGGGACGAGGACATCCCCAAGACTGCCTTTGGTACAAGGTATGGACACTTTGAGTTTACGGTGATGCCGTTCGGGCTGACGAACGCACCATCTGTGTTCATGGATCTTATGAATCGAGTATTTCGGGAATACTTGGACTCTTTTGTGGTTGTCTTCATTGATGACATCTTGGTGTATTCCAAATCGGAAGTGGAGCGTGAGACCCACTTGAGAGTGGTCTTGCAAGTGTTGAGTGAGAATCAGTTGTATGCAAAGTTCTCCAAGTGCGAATTCTGGTTAGAGAAGGTGGCATTTTTGGGTCACGTGATTAGTGGGGATGGGGTGGCAGTGGATCCAACAAAAGTGGAAGCCATCAGAGATTGGTCAATCTTGAGGACCGTGGCGGAAGTCCGAAGTTTTCTTGGACTAGCCTGGTATTATAGGTGATTCGTGGAGAATTTTTCGCGGATAGCTCTACCCCTCACCTCACTCACTCGTAAAGATCATAAGTTTGTGTGGACTCAAGAGTGCAGTCAAGCATTTGAAGCACTGAAGGAGAGACTGATGATGGCTCCAATCCTAAGTCTACCGCAAGAGACCGAGGGATTTCAGATCTTCAGTGACATATCGGGATGCGGTTTGGGTTGCGTTTTGGTGCAACATGGTAAGATGATAGCTTTTGGGTCTAGACAGTTGAAGCCTCATGAGAGGAATTACCCCGTCCATGACTTGGAGTTGGCGGCGGTAATTTTTGCGTTGAAAATATGCCGACATTATGTGTACGGTGCAAAGGTGGAGATCTTCACGGATCATAAAAGCCTGAAGTATCTCTTGGATCAAAAGGACTTGAACATGCGACAACGCAGGTGGGTTGAGTTTCTTGGAGACTATGAGGTGGCGATTCAGTATACGCCAGGTAAAGCCAATGTGGTGGCGGATGCTTTGAGTAGAAAGTACTCAGGGCAAGGGAATTGGATCGAAGCTCATGATGAGTGGTTGGTACGGGAATGAGAGTCCCTTGGTTTGGAATGTGTTGCGAGAGGCGAGTCCAGCATGGCTCGGTTGAACTGGATTGAAGTGCAAAACGACTTGTCCGATCGCATTCGGGAAGCGACTCGGTTGGATGTGGAGTTTCAACCATTTGTGTTTTAGGCTCAAAAGGGTGAGAGCAGCACCTGGGAAATGATTGATGGGATTCTGAGGAAGGACGGAAGGGTTTGTATACCGTAGTTCGGCAAAATCCGTGAGGAGTTGATGTTTGAGGCTCACTTCACAAGTACTCCATTCACCCGGGCAGTACAAAGATGTACTTGGATATGAAGAAATCCTTTTGGTGGCCGGGGCTGAAGCGGGACGTAGCTTTGTATGTGAATCGTTGCCAAACTTGTGCCTTGGTGAAGGCCGAATGTTAGAAGCCGGGCGGGTTCCTGAAGCCTCTTCCAATCTCGGAGTGGAAATTTGATGACATCTCCATGGATTTTGTTCATGGTCTGCCTAGATCGCAGCAGGGTAATGATGCTATTTGGGTGATCGTGGACCGCTTAACCAAAGTGGCTCACTTCATCCCAAATCGGAAAGAGGACAGCATGGAGAAGCTGTTGGAGTTGTATGTTCGCAACATTGTGCGACTGCATGGGATTCCAAACAGTATAGTCAGCGATCGAGATAGACGGTTTACGTCCAAGGACTGGAGACTGGTTTAAAAGAGCTTGGGCACGAAGCTAAGGTTCAGTACGGCGTTCCATCCTCAAACTGATGGGAAAACCGAAAGAACGAACCGTACTATGGAGGATATGCTGAGAATGTGCGTTCTTGACTTCGACAAGAAGTGGGAAGATCACCTATTCATGGTGGAATTCGCGTACAATAATAGTTATCAAGCAAGCATAAAAATGGCGCCATACGAAGCTTTGTATGGGAGATGGTGTCGAACACCGATGTCTTGGGCAGATGCGGGAGACACCAAAATTTTGGGAAAAGAGGTGTTAGTTGACGCTTGTGAGTTGGTGCGGACCATTCAAAAGCGTATGAAGGTGGCGCAAGACCGACAAACAAAATACTTTAATGCTCGTCACAGGAAGTTGGAATTTGCGGTCGGTGATTGGGCCTATTTGAAGATCAAGCCGTTCAAAGGCGTCTCACGGATTCGCCGACTCAAGAAGTTGAGTCCAAGGTTTTTGGGGCCTTTTGAAGTTGTTGAACGGGTGGGAGAAGCAGCCTATCGGTTGGCGTTGTCCGCAGAGCTGAGTGGATTGCATGACGTCTTCCATGTCTCCATCTTGAGGAAAGCCTTGGTGGAGGCTAGTGTGGTGATCGAGCCGACATAGGTGCCAATTGAGGAAGACTTGAGGACGCGAGTCCGTCCAATCGCTATAGAGGATTTGGAGACTCGACAGTTGCGGAATAAAGAGGTTAAACTCATGAGAGTCAGATGGGACAACTGCGGTCGTGAGGAGCAATCTTGGGAACGAGAGCAAGCGATGCTAGAAGAGTATCCAGAACTCTTCATTTCAGGTACCATTTAAGTGTGTTCCCTTTTACTTTCTAATTTCGGGACGAAATTCTGTTAGGGGGGGAGGAGTTGTAACACCCCAGATTTTGAGAGAGGGTACGATTTGCGTTTCTGGCCAATTTTGGTTTCTGGCAGGGGGCACAAGGCCCGGGACACGTCCCAGGCGTTTCCCAGGCCGTGTCAGGCTGGAATCGACGACTTGGCCGCGTAGTCGACACTTTGCGCTCGGCGAAGTGTCGAGACAGGGCACACGGCCTGCGACACGGGCGTGTCGCATGGCGTGTCGAGCCCGTGTCGACACTCGGTCCAGGGTGTCGACATTTTCGCTCGACAATGTGTCGAGACAAGGCACACGGCCTAGGACACGGGCGTGTCCAAGGCCGTGTGGGTCGGTCGACGAACTTCTGTCGATGATGCTCACTCGACGAGTGTCGAGTATCGAGACTGGGGCACACGGCCTGTGACACGGGCGTGTCACAGGGCGTGTCCCGCTTGGTCGACGATCTTCGCTCGACGTTTTTTCGCGGTGTCGACACAAAGGCTGTCGACGAGTGTCGAGACTTCGCACACAGCTTGGGACACGGGCGTGTCCCAGGCCGTGTCGTTCTCGAGTTGTTTTCGGGGCTGTGTTAATGGAGGCACACGGCCGACCACACGGCCGTGTCAGTCGGGACACGGGCGTGTCGGGTCGAACACGGGCATGTCAGATGCCCGTGTGCTGTTCCAGGTGCGTCTATTTGTGATGGCGAATGGGGGACACGGCCCTGGACACGGGCGTGTGTCAGGCCGTGTTCGGCCCAGGTATTTTATTTTTCAAACGGATCGTGGCCATTCCTTCCCTAATTTTGGGATCTGATGGTTCATGACATTTCTTGGGGAGTTAAGTCCAATAATATGGTTGGAAACTCTCATTCTTCTCCAAGCTTTCTCTTGCTAAAGTTCTAGAGAGAAGTGAGAGAAAGGAAGAAGGAGAAGGAGGGTTTGGGTTGTAGGAGAGGTTTCGGTGCTCCAAATCGCGAGCCGAGTCCAGATCCGTGGAGGCTAGACCGTTGCGAAGGTTTTCATCCGGCTATTTTGCCATGGCTAGGAAGAGGAGTCGGAAGGTAACGACACTGCTCCTCTCGGTCTTAGGATGCATGTCTTTAGCATCATTTCTTTTCTAGTTTTGGGCACCAAACACTCAAATGAGAGGGGTTTGGGTCGCCAAGGTTCAAGAGGAACCTCCGGGTCGATTGAGTCCGTCCCCGGCATGATTTGCATTAGAGATCCGCTCCGTTAGTGGATTAGGCATGGTGGGTGAAGCCGTAGTCGCGACCGTTAGTCCGACTCGGTGATGTTGCATTCGAACTTTAAGGATTCGTAGAGTTTCCATTGCGGCAAGATGACATTTGTGATGTGGTGATGTTTTTCCCCTTTTTCTCGAGTGAGTACGTGTAGTCGGAACCGGAAAAGGTTAGCTCCTCGTGGCGGTAGATGGTTTCCTTGGTGGACAAGGTTAGATCCGCATGAGTTGTAGATGGTTTCCTTGGTGCGCGGGAACGCTGTAGTACAAATGAGGGACTATGGTGGAATTGTCTTGGTTTGTGATGTACCAAGGCGTGGCTGTGTCTCCGTAGTCGGCTGGCTATCCCGTGATGTTTACGTCATGTGTGGAGAGTGTCCCGGCGAGACTAGTCCCCTTCTGTGAGATTGACGAGAATGCCAAGCATGGGGGCAAGCCCGGGCAATGAGGCCATGAGCGGGTGGGGTACGACAAGGCTTCTTAGAATCGGTCAGTTTGTGTTTGTTGGAATCCTGACATGAGACGTCAGAGATTGTAGGCAAGCCCGGGTCTAAGACCTTGAGCGGGTGGGGCCTTTGCAAGAGTTCCTTTTGGCGGCCTGTGTGCCATTGGGGGGAATTGTGTTACCCCCTTTGTTTGTGGCTTTATGACAATGGGAAAATGATGAGTACCCATGTGATGTGATGATGTGCTATATGCATACGAGATAGGGTGCCTTGGGTGAAGCCCGGGTTGTTGCATACATGTTGCATAAGTATGCCCTTTTTATTATATGCTCAACCAGTAGAGAACATGTATAATGTGTGTGACATCCAAGCCTGTCTCTGTAGCTGCTTTTTCTTGCTTATGAATATTGCATACGAAGTGCAAACTTGCAGGTTGGAGGAGTACCCCGGGGTCCGTTAGGGGCGGCCGGGAGGAGATGTGTTTGTTACACAGTTTGAGGTCAGCCATTGCTGACCCACGTTACTAATAAATTTTACAGGGCAAGGATCGCATGCAGGAGCTAGCTCGCCGGCCAGAAAGGCCTAAGCTTCATGAAGTGCTTCTCTCTTTCGTAGCTCTACTTATATGATGTTGTATGTTTGAGACTCTTGTTGTCCGGCTTGCATGCCGAGGTAGACTAGGAGTGCTATGCACTTTCTTGACTGATGTATTATTTGAGTTTGGACACTTGTTGTAAGGCCATAAGGCCATTGTTATTACTCTTCTTGTAGTGGATAACTTCTTATCTTGCTTGTGTTTCCGCTGTGTTGTGCAAAGAGTTTTGAGTGTGGGTAGTTATATCATCTTATAATACTAAAGCTGTGGCGTCCGTATGTTGTGGGGGCCTGGCCGGACCCATATTATACGGTCATTACAGGGGAGGTGTTACACATACAATAGGCTTTTGGCGCTATTTTTCGTGTTATATAGCTTTCCCGCGATGAATTTGAACTCTGTGACCTTTGTTGACTTTTGTTGACGTCAGCAACTATGGACTTAGCCAAATTCTCAGATTTAATCCTTGCACTGAGTGCATTGAGTGAACGGCATTCGCTCAACGAATCTGTACTAAGTCAAATTCTCTGCACCATCAGGCGTTGAGTGTGTTGAGTGAACTGGCTTTACTCAATGCCTCTGGACTTAGCCAATTCTCCTGCCTTGCTTAGGCATTGAGTGCGTTGAGTGAACTGGCTTCACTCAATGCCTCGGGACTTGGCTAATTTCTTCTACACTGCCAAACGTTGAGTGCGTTGAGTGAATCTTCATCACTCAACACCCCTAGACTTAGTTGTAACTTTCTTTATCTTCTAGGCATTAAGAGCGTTGAGTGAGCCTTCATCACACAATGCTTTTGTCCTTAGACACTTATCTAGAATCTGCCAGCTTGCTGAGGTGTTGAGTGCATTGGGTGGGTTTTCCTCACTCAATGCATCTGGAATTAGATAGATTTCTCTGTCTATCTCTTCTTGAGCTTTAACATCACACAACACTTTCTTCTCTAGCTTCGAGTGAGCTGTATTCACTCGATGCTTCTGGACTTAGCCAGAATTCTTGACAGAATTTCAACTACTTTGATTGCTTGAGCTTGTCTCAATGCTTCTTGGTATATGGCCTTGAGTGAACTGGCTTCACTCAACGCATATGGACTTAGCCGTATTTTCTTCCTTGCCAATGCCGAAGGTTTGACAGACTAAGCTATACTCGACACCTTTTGAGATATGGAATTTAGTGAACTACCTTCACTCAATGCCTGTGAACTTTGCCGCAGAATTGCTTTGCAGACTGCATGACATTAACTATCCGCACCTTACTCAGCGGTTTTTGGCATCTGGCATTGAGTAAACTGGCTTCACTCAACGTCTGTGGACTTAGACAATATTTCAGTCTTTCCAACATCCTTCTTTGATATTTGATGTTGAGTGAACTGGCTTCACTCAATGCTTGTGGACTTAGACAGTTTTATGTCTCTCCACATCTCTACCTCGTGACCGCCTGGAATACCTATCCCATCAATATGATAAGGACCAACCTGCATACATGAACTAGAACGTACATCAAATACAACTATGTATATACCATTGACTTGTTTGACTTCTACAAATCTGTGACATTGTGATCGATGGACCCAACAATCTCCTCCTATTTGAAGAAGTCAAAATTCTCAAACAAAATTCTGAGTCAATGATATACACTAACATATGCAGCAATAAAACATTAACTTGGAAAAGTTATAATAAGAGAACAAGAGTATCAAGTTATAGGTTACCACACTTTTCTTGCCTGCAGGGTGATCATCCTCACTACTTGTTCCCCTTATTTTGTTGCAGTCTCCCCCTATTTTGTTGTTGTCTGGCCTTAAACATTTTCTTGATCATTTCCTTCTTCTCTCCCTTTTTGACTTCTATAAATAGTCAGGGAGGTACTTGGCTCTGATTATCTTCTCCCGCTTTTTAGTTTAGATAATCAACTATTGCAGCTTCTTGCCGCTTCTCTACAGGAAGTAGAAACTCTCCCCGCAAGTGCTGGACTTGATCCTCCTCAATTGGAACATCTTCTATCATCCTTTCTTGAATAGACACTGTAGTATATTCCAGTCTTGATAGCACTTGAACCACTTGACAATCTTGATACTAATGAAGGTATCTTCAACCTGCAAAAAGTAGTACAACCTGCAACGAAACAACATAGGGAGCAACTGAAGCTATTTCAAGTTCAACATACCCAACTCAAACTTGAAGGTGTTGAATTTTTCATCATCTAGTGGCTTAGTGAAGATGTCAGCCACTTGCTTGTCTATAGGGATAAACTCAAGACTGATATCTCCACATTCCACATACTCCCTAATAAAATGATACCTAATCTTAATGTGTTTTGTCCTGCTATGAGAGACAGGATTCCTTGCAATTGAGATTGCTCTAGTAGAATCACATTACAAAGGAGTTGTAACACCCCAGTTTTTCAAGAGACTCAGTCTGCAGTTCAGAAAAATTTTTGGGTTTCTGGCAGGAGGCACACGGCCTGCGACACGGGCGTGTCGCAGGGCGTGTCGACACTCGGCCCAAGTGTCGACACTTTCGCTCGACAGAGTGTCAAGAGTGGAGAACACGGCCTGCGACACGGGCGTGTCGCAGGGCGTGTCGAGGCCGTGTCGACACTCGGCCCAAGTGTCGACACTTTCGCTCGACAAAGTGTCGAGAGGGTGGCACACGGCCTGCGACACGGGCGTGTCGCAGGGCGTGTCGAGGCCGTGTCGACACTCGTCCCAAGTGTCGACACTTTTGCTCGACAAGGTGTCGAGACTGGGGCACACGGCCTGTGACATGGGCGTGTCACAGGGCGTGTCCCGCTTGGTCGACGATCTTCGCTCGACGTTTTTCCGCGGTGTCGACACAAAGCCTGTCGACGGGTGTCGAGACTTGGCACACGGCTTGGGACACGGACGTGTTCCAGGCCGTGTCACCTCTCGGGTTGGTTTCGGGGCCGTGTAGTTGGAGGCACACGGCTAGCCACACGGCCGTGTCACTGGGGACACGGGCGTATCAGATGGAACACGGGCGTGTCGGATGCCCGTGTGCGATTCCAGGCGCGTCGATTTGAGACGGCGAATGGGGCACACGGCCCTGGACACGGGCGTGTGCCAGGCCGTGTTCGGCCCAGGTCTTCTGTTTTCCAGGCGAATCGCGGCCATTCTTTTTCTGGTTTTGGGATCTAACGGTTCAGGCCATCTCCTGGGAAGTTAAGTCCGAATTTAGGGTTGCAGATCCTCATTTTTTTTCAAGTCTTCTCTTTCTAAGTTCTTGAGAGAAACTAGAGCAAGGAGGAAGAAGAAGAAGGTCTTGGGCTGTAGGAAGGGTTTCGGAGCTCCAAATTGCGAGCCGAGTCCGGATCCGTGAAGCTTAGAGCGTTACGAAGATTTCCATCCGGCCATTTTGCCATGGCAAGGAAGAGGAGTCGGAAGGTAACGACATCTCTCCTCTCGGTCTTTAGGATGCACGTTTTTAGCATCGTTTTCTTCTAGATTTTTGGGCACCAAACTCTCAAATGAGAGGGGCTTTGGTTTGCCAAGGTTCAAGAGGAACCTCCGGGTTGATTGAGTCCGTCCCCGGCATATCTTGCATTAGAGATCCGCTTCGCTAGTGGATTAGGCATGGTGGGTGAAGCCGTAGTCGCGACCGTTAGTCCGACTCGGTGATGTTGCATACGAACTTAGGGATTCGTAGAGATTTTCCGTTGTGGCAAGATGTCGTTTGTGTGGTGGTGGTGATTGTCCCGTTTGCTTGAAAAGGTACGTGTAGCCGAACCCGGACAAGGTTAGCTCTTCGTGGCGGTAGATGGTTTACTTGAGGGACAAGGTTAGCTCCGTATGAGTTGGAGATGGTTTCCTTGGTGAACAAGGTTAGCTCCGCACGAGTTGGAGATGGTTTCCTTGGTGCGCGGGAACGCTGCAGTACAAAGAGGGATTACGATGTATTTAGTCTTGGTTTGTGTTGTGCCAAGGCGTGGCTATGTCTCCGTGGTCGGCTGGCTATCCCGTGACATGTGCGTCATGTGTGGAGAGTGTCCCGGCGAGACTAGTCCCCTTCTGTGAGACTGACGAGAATGCCAAGCTTGGGGCAAGCCCGGGCAAAGAGGCCATGAGCGGGTGGGGTCCAGCAAGGCTTCTTAGAATCGGTCGGTCGGTGTTTGTTGGAATCCTGACATGAGACGTCAGAGCTTGCAGGCAAGCCCGGGGCTAAGCCCACGAGCGGGTGGGGCCTTGGCAAGAATTCCTTGTGGCGGCCTGTGCGCCGCTTAAGGGAGAGGTGACTCCCTTAGTGTTTGCGGCTTTATGCCAATTGGGGAAATGTGAGTACCCAAATGATGTGATGTTGTGCTAGATGCATACGCTGTAGGGTACCTTGGGTGAAGCCCGAGTGTTGCATTCATGTTGCATAGTAGGCCCCTTACTTTATATGCTCAACCAATAGAGAACATGTTTTATGATTGAGACATCCAAGCCTGTTTTAATGCTTTTCTATTTATAGATGTTTATTTGCATATGAAGTGCTGACTTGCAGGTTGGAGGGTTCCCCGGGGTCCGTTAGGGGCGGCCGGGAGGAGATGTGTTGTTACACAGTTTGAGGTCAGCCTTTGCTGACCCACGTTACTAATAATTTTTACAGGGCAAGGATCGCATGCAGAAGCTAGCACGCCGGCCAGAAAGGCCTAAGCCCCATGAAGTGTTTTTCCCTCTTTTGTAGCACTACATTTTTGATGATGTTTGTTTGAGACTCTTTTGTCCGGCTTGCATGCCGAGGTAGACTAGGAGTGCTATGCACATTCATGTTTGATGTACTATTTACTTTTGGACATTTGATGTAAGGCCTTAAGGCCATTTGTTTACTCTTTTGGTTAGTGGATAACTTCTAGTTGTGCTTGGTTTTCCGCTGTGTTGTGCAAGTGTTTTGAGTTTGGGTAGCTATATCAACTTATAATACTAAAGCTGTGGCGTTCGTATGTTGTGGGGCCCCGGCCGGACCCATATTATACGTCCACTACAGGGGAGGTGTTACAATTTGGTATCAAAGCGAGGTTAGATTTGAGGTCGGTTTGTAGAGAAGTTATCCACATAAGAGTAACGCGGGACCGTGAGTGTCCTTATGTTTTAGTCTTGAGATTGGAGACTAATCCCTTATTTCTTGTTTTCCTGAAGAGTGCAAGCAACGAGGCGGGCACTTCAAGAGCAAGGGATGATCTCTCGGCGAGCAGTGCTACTGCTCCAGGCCTTTTGGGCACGGGTGTAAACCCGGCCGACTTCTGTCGTATGCTTGCAGAAGCGATGGTGGCAGCCCAAGCGGCGGCTGCAGCCCAGGTAGCAACCCCTGCTACACCGGACACGGCGACGGCCGTGCCAGGCGGAGAAGCCAGACGAGTGGAGCCTTTGGCAGAAAGGGTGGTGGTAGGACATGGAGACCGACACATGAAGTTCTTCATGAGTTTCCATCCCCCGTCCTTCAAGGGTGTTGAAACGCCAACGGATGCGGAGGATTGGTGGGTTCGTATTCAAGAACTACTAAGGGCGGCAGAGACGCCAGAGGAAAAGAAAGCTGAGTATGCGGCGTTCATGTTGGAAGGAGACGCCAAGTTGTGGTGGGTGAGCCTTAGTGGCCGCCAGTTCTCTGGACGCACCCCGTCGGTGGAGGAATTTGGGGACGCTTTTCTAAAGAGATATATACCAGTGTCTACGCGGCTGGCCCTGCAGAGGCAGTTTCTGCATCTAATGCAGCGAGACAAGACGGTGGACGAGTACGTGCAAGAGTTCACCCGTTTGGGTCGTTATGCGGGAACGACAATGGCTGATGATGTAGAGAGGGATAACCTCTTCTACCAAGGGTTGAGGGAAAATCTGAGACAACCCCTCATCTCCATGAAGAGGGCGGGATTTAATGATCTAGTTGAAGCCGCCAGGAGTTTGGAGAATGATCTGGAGCGAACCCAGCGTCGAAAGGGTTTTACCCCCAAGCAAGGGGAAGGTAAGCCTTCCCAATCTCATGGAAAGTCTGATGGGAGTAGGTGGAGGAAGAAGCCTCACACTCCCAGATCTGGTGAGAGGAGCAACTGGACGCCTGTGGGTTCCCACTCTAGGGGACCGCCGACGTGCTACAACTGCGGGAAGGTTGGGCATATAGCCCGTGCTTGTCAGCAGGGGGGAGCGGGGCAAGAGGCAGGGCAGGAGCAGACTGTGCACTCCGGCCCCAGTGCTGCAGAGAAGGGAAAGATGGCGGAGTCGAGCGCTTCTCGGTTCCAACCGGTGCAACCAAGGGCCTACAACCTTGGACAGCAGGAAGCGATCCGCCAGACTGATGTGGTGACAGGTATGAAGAAAATTTAAGTTTAAATTTTGTGCTTCATCCTTTTAGACTTTTGTGGAATGTCTATGTTGTAGGCTTCGTGTTAGTTTCCGGATACCCCGCTAGGGTATTGTTTGATACAGGAGCATCGCACTCCTTTCTTGCGGAGAGCTTCATCCGGAGAATAGGAGTTGAGTCTTTTTCGTCGGGAGCAGAGCTGAAAGTGCGCATGCCCAATGGGTCATCTATGACCACCGGGGCTAAAGGGTGCATTTGTTGGGAGCTAGACGGAGTTGTCTTCGCTCTGGAAGCAGCAGTGTTACCTTTAGTAGAGTTCGATGTCATTTTGGGCATGGACTGGCTTGCAGAGCAGCGCGCCAGCATTGATTGTTTATCCAAGGTAGTGACTCTAAGGAGTAAGGGGCAAACGGAAGTCAAATTTGAGGGCCTTTGTGGAGTGGCCTGTTCCCTGATTTCGGCCATGCAGTTGGTGCGGGTGGTTAACCAGGGTGGTGTAGCGCTTGTAGCGTTATTGGAGGTTCGTCTCTCCCAACTGTCTTTTGAGGAAGTGCCTGTGGTGGCAGAGTTCAAGGATGTATTTCCGGATGAACTTCCTGGAGCGCCTCCTCGGCGGGAGATCGACTTCTCGATCGAGTTAGTGCCGGAGGCTAGACCGGTGTCACGTCCTCCTTTTAGGATGGCACCAAAGGAGTTGGCGGAACTTAAGGTACAGTTACAGGAACTGTTGGAGCAAGGGTATATTAGACCCAGTTCTTCACCGTGGAGCGCACCGGTGTTGTTTGTAAAGAAGAAGGACGGTAGCATGCGCCTATGCATAGACTACCGAGAGCTGAACAAATTGACCGTCAAGAATAAGTATCTGATCCCTCGGATAGACGATTTGTTCGACCAATTGGTGGGGTCAGTGGTATATTCGAAACTGGACTTGAAGTCAGGCTACTATCAACTGCGAATTCGAGATGAGGACATACCCAAAACTGCCTTTGGTACAAGGTATGGACACTTTGAGTTTACGGTGATGCCGTTCGGGTTGACGAACGCACCATCGGTGTTCATGGATCTGATGAATCGGGTATTCCGGGAATACTTGGATTCTTTTGTGGTTGTTTTCATTGATGATATTTTGGTGTATTCCAAATCGCAAGTGGAGCATGAGACCCACTTAAGAATGGTTTTGCAAGTGTTGAGGGAGAATGAGTTGTATGCAAAATTCTCCAAATGCGAGTTCTGGTTGGAGAAGGTGGCATTTTTGGGCCACGTGATTAGTGGTGATGGGGTGGCAGTGGATCCAGCGAAAGTGGAGGCCATCAGAGATTGGCCGGTGTTGAGGACCGTGGCGGAAGTCCGAAGTTTTCTTGGACTAGCCGGGTATTATAGGAGATTCGTGGAGAATTTCTCGAAGATAGCTCTACCCCTCACCTCTCTCACTCGCAAAGACCATAAATTTGTGTGGACCCAAGAGTGCGGTCAAGCATTTGAGGCCCTGAAGGAGAGGCTTATGATGGCTCCGATCCTGAGTTTACCGCAAGGGACCGATGGATTTCAAATTTTCAGTGACGCATCGGGATGCGGTTTGGGTTGCGTTTTGGTGCAACATGGGAAGGTGATAGCTTTTGGGTCTAGACAGCTGAAACCTCATGAGAGGAATTACCCCGTCCATGATTTTGAGTTGGCGGCGGTAATCTTCGCATTGAAAATTTGGCGACACTATGTGTATGGCGCAAGGGTGGAGATCTTCACGGACCATAAAAGCCTGAAGTATCTCTTGGATCAAAAGGACTTGAACATGCGGCAATGCAGATGGGTTGAGTTTCTTGGAGACTACGAAGTGGCGATCCAGTATACGCCCGGTAAAGCCAATGTGGTGGCGGATGCGTTGAGTAGAAAGTACTCGGGGCAAGGAAATTGGATCGAAGCTCATGATGAGCGGTTGGTACGGGAATGGGAGTCCCTTGGATTGGAATGTGTTGCGAGAGGCGAGTCTAGCGTGGCTCGGTTGAACTGGATTGAAGTGCAAAATGACTTGTCCGATCGTATTCGGGAAGCGACTCGATTAGATGTGGAGTTTCAACCTTTTGTGTTGGAGGCTCAAACGGGCGAGAGCAGCACCTGGGAGATGATCGGGGGAATCTTGAGAAAGGATGGAAGGGTTTGTGTACCGCAGTTTGGCAATCTCCGTGAGGAGTTGATGTTTGAGGCTCACTTCTCAAAGTACTCCATTCACCCAGGCAGTAAAAAGATGTACTTGGATATGAAGAAATCCTTTTGGTGGCCGGGGTTGAAGCGGGATGTAGCTTTGTATGTGAGTCGTTGCCAAACATGTGCCTTGGTGAAGGCCGAATGTCAGAAACCGGGCGGGTTCCTGAAGCCCCTTCCAATTCCTGAGTGGAAATTTGAGGACATTTCCATGGACTTTGTGCATGATTTGCCTAGATCGCAGCATGGTAATGATGCTATTTGGGTGATCGTGGATCGCCTAACCAAGGTGGCTCACTTCATCCCGAATCGGAAAGAGGACAGCATGGAGAAGCTGGTGGAGTTGTATGTTCACAACATTGTGCGACTGCACGGAATTCCTAAGAGCATAGTCAGTGATCGCGATGGACGGTTTACGTCCAAGGACTGGAGATTGGTTCAGAAGAGTTTGGGCACGAAGCTAAAGTTCAGTACGGCGTTCCATCCTCAAACTGATGGGCAAACGGAGAGAACGAACCGTACTATGGAGGATATGTTGAGAATGTGCGTTCTTGATTTTGTCAAGAGGTGGAAGGATCACCTCTTCATGGTAGAATTTGCGTACAATAACAGTTTTCAAGCAAGCATAAAGATGGCGCCATACGAAGCTTTGTATGGGAGGCGGTGTCGAACGCCAATGTCTTGGGCAGAGGCGGGAGACACCAAACTTTTGGGAAAGGATGTGGTAGTTGACGCTTGTGAGTTGGTTCGGACCATCCAAGAGCGTATGAAAGTGGCGCAAGACAGGCAAGCAAAATATTTTAATGCTCGTCACCGGAAGTTGGAATTTGCAGTTGGTGATTGGGTTTATCTGAAGGTTAAACCGTTCAAAGGCATCTCACGGATTCGCCGACTCAAGAAGTTGAGCCCAAGGTTTTTGGGGCCTTTTGAAATTGTTGAGCGGATAGGAGAAGCAGCCTATCGGTTGGCGTTGTCCGCAGATTTGAGTGGATTACATGACGTCTTCCACGTCTCCGTTTTGAGGAAAGCCTTGGTGGAGGCTAGCGTGGTGATTGAGCCGGCATCGGTGCTGATTGAGGAAGACTTGAGGACGCGAGTCCTTCCAATCGCTATAGAAGATTCGGAGACTCGGCAGTTGCGGAATAAAGAAGTTAAACTTGTGAAAGTTCGTTGGGACAACTGCGGTCGTGAGGAGTTCTCTTGGGAGCGAGAACAGGCCATGCTAGAAGACTATCCAGAACTATTTTTGTCAGGTACAATTTAAGTTTTGTACCTCTTTTGTTTTGAAATTTCGGGACGAAATTCTGTTAAGTGGGGGAGAGTTGTAACACCACAGTTTTTCAAGAGGCTCAGTCTGCAGTTCAGAAAAAATTTTGGGTTTCTGGCAGGAGGCACACGGCCTGCGACACGGGCGTGTCGCAGGGCGTGTCGAGGCCGTGTCGACAATCGGCCCAAGTGTCGACACTTTCGCTCGACAGAGTGTCGAGAGTGGAGAACACGGCCTGCGACACGGGCGTGTCGCAGGGCGTGTCGAGGCCGTGTCGACACTCGGCCCAAGTGTCGACACTTTCGCTCGACAAAGTGTCGAGAGGGTGGCACACGGCCTGCGACACGGGCGTGTCGCAGGGCGTGTCGAGGCCGTGTCGACACTCGTCCCAAGTGTCGACACTTTTGCTCGACAAGGTGTCGAGATTGGGGCACACGGCCTGTGACACGGGCGTGTCACAGGGCGTGTCCCGCTTGGTCGACGATCTTCGCTCGACGTTTTTTCGTGGTGTCGACACAAAGCCTGTCGACGGGTGTCGAGACTTGGCACACGGCTTGGGACACGGGCGTGTTCCAGGCCGTGTCACCTCTCGGGTTGGTTTCGGGGCCGTGTAGTTGGAGGCACACTGCTAGCCACACGGCCGTGTCACTGCGGACACGGGCGTGTCAGATGGAACACGGGCGTGTCGGATGCCCGTGTGCGATTCCAGGCGCGTCGATTTGAGACGGCGAATGGGGCACACGGCCCTGGACACGGGCGTGTGCCAGGCCGTGTTCGGCCCAGGTCTTCTGTTTTCCAGGCGAATCGCGGCCATTCTTTTTCTGGTTTTGGGATCTAACGGTTCAGGCCATCTCCTGGGAAGTTAAGTCCGAATTTAGGGTTGCAGATCCTCATTTTTTTTCAAGTCTTCTCTTTCTAAGTTCTTGAGAGAAACTAGAGCAAGGAGGAAGAAGAAGAAGGTCTTGGGCTGTAGGAAGGGTTTCGGAGCTCCAAATTGCGAGCCGAGTCCGGATCTGTGAAGCTTAGAGCGTTACGAAGATTTCCATCCGGCCATTTTGCCATGGCAAGGAAGAGGAGTCGGAAGGTAACGACATCTCTCCTCTCGGTTTTTAGGATGCACGTTTTTAGCATCGTTTTCTTCTAGATTTTTGGGCACCAAACTCTCAAATGAGAGGGGCTTTGGTTTGCCAAGGTTCAAGAGGAACCTCCGGGTTGATTGAGTCTGTCCCCGGCATATCTTGCATTAGAGATCCGCTTCGCTAGTGGATTAGGCATGGTGGGTGAAGCCGTAGTCGCGACCGTTAGTCCGACTCGGTGATGTTGCATACGAACTTAGGGATTCGTAGAGATTTTTCGTTGCGGCAAGATGTCGTTTGTGTGGTGGTGGTGATTGTCCCGTTTGCTTGAAAAGGTACGTGTAGCCGAACCCGGACAAGGTTAGCTCTTCGTGGCGGTAGATGGTTTACTTGAGGGACAAGGTTAGCTCCGTATGAGTTGGAGATGGTTTCCTTGGTGAACAAGGTTAGCTCCGCACGAGTTGGAGATGGTTTCCTTGGTGCGCGGGAACGCTGCAGTACAAAGAGGGATTACGATGTATTTAGTCTTGGTTTGTGTTGTGCCAAGGCGTGGCTATGTCTCCGTGGTCGGCTGGCTATCCCGTGACATGTGCGTCATGTGTGGAGAGTGTCCCGGCGAGACTAGTCCCCTTCTGTGAGACTGACGAGAATGTCAAGCTTGGGGCAAGCCCGGGCAAAGAGGCCATGAGCGGGTGGGGTCCAGCAAGGCTTCTTAGAATCGGTCGGTCGGTGTTTGTTGGAATCCTGACATGAGACGTCAGAGCTTGCAGGCAAGCCCGGGGCTAAGCCCACGAGCGGGTGGGGCCTTGGCCAGAATTCCTTGTGGCGGCCTGTGCGCCGCTTAAGGGAGAGGTGACTCCCTTAGTGTTTGCGGCTTTATGCCAATTGGGGAAACGTGAGTACCCAAATGATGTAATGTTGTGCTAGATGCATACACTGTAGGGTACCTTGGGTGAAGCCCGAGTGTTGCATTCATGTTGCATAGTAGGCCCCTTACTTTATATGCTCAACCAATAGAGAACATGTTTGATGATTGAGACATCCAAGCCTGTTTTAATGCTTTTCTATTTATAGATGTTTATTTGCATATGAAGTGCTGACTTGCAGGTTGGAGGGTTCCCCGGGGTCCGTTAGGGGCGGCCGGGAGGAGATGTGTTGTTACACAGTTTGAGGTCAGCCTTTGCTGACCCACGTTACTAATAATTTTTACAGGGCAAGGATCGCATGCAGAAGCTAGCACGCCGGCCACAAAGGCCTAAGCCCCATGAAGTGTTTTTCCCTCTTTTGTAGCACTACATTTTTGATGATGTTTGTTTGAGACTCTTTTGTCCGGCTTGCATGCCGAGGTAGACTAGGAGTGCTATGCACATTCATGTTTGATGTACTATTTACTTTTGGACATTTGATGTAAGGCCTTAAGGCCATTTGTTTACTCTTTTGGTTAGTGGATAACTTCTAGTTGTGCTTGGTTTTCCGCTGTGTTGTGCAAGTGTTTTGAGTTTGGGTAGCTATATCAACTTATAATACTAAAGCTGTGGCGTTCGTATGCTGTGGGGCCCCGGCCGGACCCATATTATACGTCCACTACAGGGGATGTGTTACAATTTGGTATCAAAGCGAGGTTAGATTTGAGGTCGGTTTGTAGAGAAGTTATCCACATAAGAGTAACGCGGGACCGTGAGTGTCCTTATGTTTTAGTCTTGAGATTGGATACTAATCCCTTATTTCTTGTTTTCCTAAAGAGTGCAAGCAACGAGGCGGGCACTTCAAGAGCAAGGGATGATCTCTCGGCGAGCAGTGCTACTGCTCCAGGCCTTTTGGGCACGGGTGTAAACCCGGCCGACTTCTGTCGTATGCTTGCAGAAGCGATGGTGGCAGCCCAAGCGGCGGCTGCAGCCCAGGTAGCAACCCCTGCTACACCGGACACGGCGACGGCCGTGCCAGGCGGAGAAGCCAGGCGAGTGGAGCCTTTGGCAGAAAGGGTGGTGGTAGGACATGGAGACCGACACATGAAGTACTTCATGAGTTTCCATCCCCCGTCCTTCAAGGGTGTTGGAACGCCAACGGATGCGGAGGATTGGTGGGTTCGTATTCAAGAACTACTAAGGGCAGCAGAGACGCCAGAGGAAAAGAAAGCTGAGTATGCGGCATTCATGTTGGAAGGAGACGCCAAGTTGTGGTGGGTGAGCCTTAGTGGCCGCCAGTTCTCTGGACGCACCCCGTCGGTGGAGGAATTTGGGGACGCTTTTCTAAAGAGATATATACCAGTTTCTACGCGGCTGGCCCTGCAGAGGCAGTTTCTGCATCTAATGCAGCGAGACAAGACGGTGGACGAGTACGTGCACATATTTGGTTTTCTGCCCTTCAAGATCTCATAGGGAGTCTTCTTGTGGCTCTCGGTGATAGAGGCCCTGTTAAGTACATGACATGCAGTATTCACTACCTCAGAACATAAATATTTTGGGAGAGATATGTCACTCAACAAGGTCGCTCCAGTCTCTATGAGAGTTCTATTTTTCTCTCAACAATCCCATTTTACCGTGGTGTTCTTGGAGAAGAAACTTCTTGATGAATCCCTTGCTCTTTACAGAAAATTATCATGCTTTCAGACTGAAATTCAGTCTCATGATCACTTCTGATTTTGATCACATTACTATCTAGTTAATTCTAAAACTCCTTGACAAAAGTCTTGAAGACATCAAGAGTTTCAGACTTTTTCTTAAGAAAGAAAACCCAAGCAAACCTAGAATAATCATCAACCACCACAAGGGTGTAGTCTTTCCTACCAAGACTATGAACTGACATAGGACCTAACAAGTCCATATGCAAGAGGTATAAGCACCTTACAGAATCTTTGGTCCCAATTCTCTTGAAGGAAGTTTGGTCTGCTTACCCTTTTGGCATGCTGAACAAATGTCTTCTTTGGTGTATTTCATCTTGAGACCATTCCTAACTATCTCTTCACTAAAAGGCTTATCAATAGTCTTATAATTTAAATGAGCTAGTCTCTTGTGCCATTATACATAATATAAGACTTTCTCATTTGCAACTAGACTAATAAGGGAGTTTTTATTAATACAAAGGAAATTTAAACAATACACATTTCCACTCCTAGTGTCTGTCAAGATGATCTCTTGGTCACTTGGCCTCTTAATTTGGCACTAATCCTTGTGGAACGAAATGACATGGCCAAGATCACAGAGTTGGTTTATGCTTATGAGGTTGTATTGCAACCCTTCAACATAAGCCACTTTTGAGATTGTGACTATGTTATTGGTAATCTTACCATAGCCTCTTGTCACTCCTCTATCTGAACCACCAAAGATAACTTTGGGTCCATCCTTCACTGGAGTGTACTCCTTTAAGTTGCTCCTTGTTCCAGTCATTTTCCTAGAACAACCACTGTCCAAATACCATATAGGGGTATGAGAACTTGGACTATCCTGTAGAAAATAATTTATCTTACCTTAGGACCCCAATAATTATTGAGTCTTAGGTTCTGATTAGCTTGAAAATGAACATGTCTTCCTGCAAATTTTCTGACATGAAGATTAACACAAGCACTATGCATAGTAGGATTGTTCCAGCAATCTAAGGCAAAATACCCCACCTTAGCACAACACCAACACTCATGGATATTATATCTTATTTTCTCTATAGGTCCTGCAGTTTAGTTAACTGTTGACTGAACAGAAGGAAGAGGAGCAGCAGCCTTCTTCGGGTTCCTTTCAGCAAGGATCTAACTGAAGGTAAGTCTTCCAACAGGCTTTCCTGGCAGGCTCTAACTGTCATTTGCAGTAGTCTTCTTTACAGATGACATGCTGTTTATAACATCAAAGGTAGCTAGATTTAGCCTGCTAACAGATTTACCGTTAGTTTGAATCTTTGCTGGATGGGCTTGATAAAAGGTTACTGCCTTGTTCTTGAGAGTGAGGGTTGGGGTACCAAAAACAAATGGTCCGGGATGGGCCATTTGAATTTTCTCATGGGGAGCCTTAAAGACACTCATTCCCCTACTATACCTTCCACCATAGCTGTGAACATATTTATTCACACTAGTGGATATACCATTCATCCAGTGATCATAGATGTTTTCTTGGTCATATCTATTTGAAGGCAACATCACCTTCTTAAAAGGGATGGGAGGCTTAAAATCTAGAGGCTGGACTGGAGCTTTCTCTTTCCCTTTGAAGCGGGCAACTCTAGTGTTTCACTTAAAACCCAACCCCTTCTTACCCTTCTGAGAGGAGTCTATCAAGGGAAACACTGTATTGGGCTTATAATAACTAGCCACAATTCTCTTCTCCCTCTGAAGCTTCTCTTCAAGATCTCTAATGAGACTATCCTTATACATGATGGTGCCCATCTGGATGAGAGTAATGTTCCTGAGTTGGCTAACTTCCCTAGTTTTTTGATCCAGCAAGGATGTTGTCTCAGCCTACTGGGAAGCAGCTTGCTGAATGGAGGTTATCTCCTCAGCCTGCTTCTTAGTCAACTTCCTACTTTTCTTAAAGGAATGCAGTAGTTCACCATACTTGTCAATCAATTGATTGACAACTTCTTCAGATTCAGAGTCATCTTCACCTCTGGATAAAGAAGCTTCTGAACTGGGACTAGTCTCATAGCTTGACTCAGAAGAAGAATTAGAAAGAGAGTGTACCTTCATTGGACCAGGCTGATCCTAGCAGGATTCTTTGTTGGGTATTGCATCCACAATAGCCCAGATTTGTATGAAGCCACCCTTAAACTAAGATGAATTAAGTTTGTATTTGATGCTCTTTTTGTTAAGTGTTTAAACGTCTTAATTGTTAAGTGTAGACCAATGTCAGTCTACAATGAGTCTCCAAACACAGGACTATACAATGTAATCCCTCATTGTATGATCAATGGTGTTGACTCATGTATAGCATCTCTATTGGGACACACTTCTTTGTCAAGCACTAAGGGCAAGAGAAAAGATGGATGCTGATTTTAATGAATAATGAAGATTTTAAGTTTTTCAAAAAAACTCCAAGTCTTTTTCTCGAGTACTATATTTGTACTCGAGAAGGACTTATGATTATTCTCGAGTAAGACTTGTCTTCATTTTGAGTAACAGAATTTGTTCTCGAGAAAACTTCTTGTTGTTCCCGAGAAGGGCTTTTGTTCTCGAGTAATATATGACATCTCTTCTCAGGATGTTTGTTTTCCAGATAAATATTTCTCTAAGTCTTTTTCTCGAGAAGAATTAAATTATTCTCGAGAAGTCTATCTTTTGTTCTTGGGATGCAGAAGGTATTTGTCGAGAACCAGAGTATTTTCTCGAGAGCTAGCTATTTGTTCTTGAGATTACTATCTATTCTCGAGAACCAGAATGTTTCTTCTCGAGAACAAAATGTTATTTTTCTCGAGTAGTTCTTTTCATTCTCGAGACTGCAGATTTTCACCTCCACATATTTTTCTAAGAATTTTTCTCGAGACAGCATTTTGTTCTCAAGTACCAAAATATTTCTTCTCGAGAACTATAAGCTATTTTTCTCGAGTACTCTACTTCTTTCCCGAGAATGTTGTTTTCTTTCTCCACATCATTTTTCTCTAAGTCTTCTTCTCGAGAACTTTTGTAGTGTTCTCGAGTAACAGAATTCTTTTGTTCTCGAGTACTATACTTCTTCTCGAGAACACCCGTTCTGATTTTCTGAAAATTGCTAAGTCCAGACAGACGTGTATTTCAAACATCATTAATGCGTGCTTAGTCCACGTACATGTCATTAATGATGATTATGACTGTTAGGGTAATCCTATATAAGGACTTCTCATTTTCGACCAACCCTAGGAAGAAATAAAAAGAATTACCATCCGCCGCTAGAAGTAATTCCAAGTTTTTTGAATCCGAAATTTCATTCCAAATCGAGAGCTGCCGATCATCTTCTTCATCGCTGTTACAGGATGGAGACCGGGCGGTCTGTTGCTGTTCGGAGACCGGGCGGTCTAGCGATTTCTCCTAGCCGGTCTGTGTGCTGGGATGTTGCAGTTTGGTGTCCCAGCGGTCAGGCGGCTTGTCTCAGATGACTTGGAGACCGGGCGGGCTAGCGGTCTCCTATGACGACTTGCTCTCTGGGGTGCTTGTTCTCTTATCCTGGTTGTGGTCGGGCGGTTAGCCGGTTTGTCTAACCGCACGGCATGTCCAGTTTGTCATTTTGTAAAGCCGCATATACTTGTAAATTTTTAGTCCCACATTGCTTATTTGTAATCTCTCTCATCTCCTCCATTCTATAAAAGGGAGGCTATACCATTGTAATTGATACCTTTTTGGGATAATAAATTTTCTGTTAAACCACTTCTGGTTTGTTTTCTATTCGTTTCTAACATGGTATCAGAGGGAGGTTGTCCTGCTGCGGGGGTGTGTTGACATTATATTATCCAGCAGGACTCGTGTGTGTTGGACCGCGTGTTTGGCTTCCCCATTGCATTCCAGGTCTGGGTGTTGACCCCGGTGGGCCCCTTATGGCGGAATATCCATGCGGTTCTGTTGTTGGGGTTAATCCCACACCGCCTGCAGTCTTCTCCCCTTTGTGTTCAAGTACCCCTCCACCCTTCATCATCTCCACCATCTCCACTATCTCCACCCTCTACCGCCTCTTCTCCCCCATCTCCCTCCTCTTTGTCGCTGCCGCTCTCTCCTCCCGGGCCAGCTCTCTCTGCCACGGATGCTCCGGTTGCTGAGGAACATGCCGACCTGGATCTTCTCATAGCTCTTTGCAAAGGGGTGCGGACGTGTACCCAGCACCCACTGGTTGCTGTTGTTTCATATGATCGTCTGACTCCTTCTCGCAGGACATTTGCATTGGCTATCTCTGAAACCGCCACTCCCAGCACCTACCAGGAGGCTCTCACTATTCCTCATTGGGAGACTGCTATGGATGAGGAAATTGCTATCTTCACTGAACGGGGGACCTAGACCCTGGTTCCCCCACCTTTGGGCACGGATGTTGTTGGTTGCCGTTCGGTCTTTGTTGTGAAATTCTGTTCCGATGGTAGCGTGGATCGCTACAAGGCCCGCCTAGTGGCCAGAGGTTTCACTCAGACATATGGTGTTGATTACTTTGATAATTTCTCTCCTGTGGCTCGTCTCAACACCATTCAGGTCCTTCTCTCTGTCGCTGTCAACAGGAATTGGCTCATTTCATAGCTGGATGTTAAGAATGCTTTCCTCTACGGCGATCTGCAGGAAGATGTTTACATTGAGCAACCTCCTAGGTATGTTGCTCAGGGGAGACACGACTATGCCGGCTAAAGAAGGCTATATATGGCCTCAAACAGAGCCCTCGTGCCTGGTTTGACAAGTTCAGTGGCATTGTTGCGGCCATTAGTTTTACGAGAAGCTCAGCAGATCACTCCTTGTTTGTTCGGAAAACCGCCTCTGGTCTGGTTGTTCTTGCGGTTTATGTTGATGACATTCTTCTTACTGGTGATGATCAGGATGGGGTATTGCTGACAAAGAAACACCTTCGTCAACACTTGGTCACGAAGGATATGGGGTCCCCGAAATACTTTCTGGGGATTGAAATCTCTAGGAAGCCCAACTCCATGGTCCTTTCCCAACGAAAGTATGCTCTTGATCTTTTAAAGGAGGCAGGATTGACTGGTGCTAAACCTGCCCGTTGTCCTATGGTTGCTGAAGAAGACAAAACTTGGACAGATGACTCGCCTCTTCTATCCGATCTTATGAGGTACCGGCGTCTGGTGGGCAATCTCATTTATCTCACGGTAACCAGGCCCGACATCGCTTATGCTGTTGGCAAGGTGAGCCAGTTCATACAAGCTCCTAGGGAGTGTCATCTACAATCTGCCCTGAAGATATTAGAGTATATTAAAGCATCACCAGGGAAAGGACTCCTCTTTCAAAAGAATGGTCACCTACGGGTTGAAACATACTCGGATTCAAGTTATGCTGATGACAAAGGGGACCACAAATCGACATCAGGTTTCTGCACGTTTGTTGGAGGCAATCTTGTGAGCTGGAAGAGCAATAAACAGTCTGTGGTCTCTAGGTCTACTACAGAGGCGGAATATCGTAATATGGCGTCGACTACATATGAGTTGAAATGGTTGGGGGCTCTCATGCTTGACTTAGGAGAGGTTTACAACTATCCTCTCCCTATGTTTTGTGACAACAAGGCCGCGATATACATTTCCAAAAATCTGGTCTTTCATGAGAGAACAAAACACATAGAAGTCGACTGTCATTTTATTCGAGAAGAGATATTGAAGAAGCAGATTTGCACTCCGTTTGTCACTTCCGACAACGAGTTGGCAGACGTCTTCACCAAGCCGGTGTCCGCTTCCTTTTTCCACATCTGTGACAAGCTGGGCATGATTGATATCTATGCTCCAGCGTGAGGGGGAGTGTTGCAGGATGGAGACCGGGCGGTCTGTTGCTGTTCGGAGACCGGGCGGTCTGGCGGTTTCTCCTAGCCGGTCTGTGTGCTGGGCTGTTGCAGTTTGGTGTCCCAGCGGTTAGGCGGCTTGTCTCAGATGACTTGGAGACCGGGCGGGCTAGCAGTCTCCTGTAATGACTTGCTCTCTAGGGTGCTTGTTCTCTTATCCTGGTTGTGGTCGGGCGGTTAACCGGTTTGTCTAACCGCACGGCTTGTCCAGTTTGTCATTTTGTAAAGCCGCATATACTTGTAAATTTTTATTCCCACATTGCTTATTTGTAATCTCTCTCATCTCCTCCATTCTATAAAAGGGAGGTTATACCATTGTAATTGATACCTTTTTGGGATAATAAAGTTTCTGTTAAACCACTTCCGGTTTGTTTTCTGTTCGTTTCTAACAATCGCCTAAGCGCTTTCGATCCAGATCGATTCAGAGAAGTTGATTCACAGATCAAGACTCTTTTCCAACGACAGATCTTCTACTTAATCGTGTGAGTCTAGAGATTTTCAAATCAGAGAGATTGTCGATTCTTCTTCAACAAATTCTGATAGAGCCACAAAGATCAAAGAAAGAAGAACATGAAGAATCATTTCAGATATAAGATCAAATCATTGTTTGTATTTATTATTTCATTTTATTCTTGTAGGAGATCTTTCTTCGAGTTGTAGGAGTTGTTTTCTCTGAGTTCTTGTAGGAAGTTTTTATCTTTCGAGTGTAGATCCGGATTTGGGATCGAGTTGTAGGAACGTTGTTCCGAGATGTAGGATTGTTTTCAATCCGAGATTAGTGGAGTAGCCGAGTCTAGTGCTTTGCTAGATCGGTGAGTGGAAAGTGGATGTACCCAAGGTTGGGGAACCACTATAATTCTTACTATCATCTGTGATTTCTTGGTTGATTTTCTGTGCATAGATCGTTAAATTTTTTATTCCGCAAAAAGACGCACAACTCACCTATTCACCCCCTTTAGGTGATTTAGGTAAAACAACTTAAAACATTTTCAGTTGTTATCAGAGGGAGGTTGTTCATAAAAAGGTTAACACCTTGAACAGATCTGCCCCAAAGTTGTCTTTTGAGTTATCCAAGCATGGACAAGGCCAAGGATTTTGCAAAGCTTCCTCTGTGCACAAAGACTAACTTTCTCATATGGAAAGAAAGGATTAAGTTCTTCATGGAAGATGTGGATCCAAGGATCTTCATGATTGTTGAAGAAGGTCATTATGTTCCAATGGCCATCTCCACTATAGATCCTACCAAAAAGGTTCCTAAGAAATTAATGGATCTTGATAAAGATGAGATTGCACTTGTCTCGTTGGAGAAGAAATCTAAAAATATTATAGCCAGTGAAGTCGATGATTCTATGCTGCAGAATCTGATTCACTGCTAATCTGCTAAGGAGATGTGGCGGTATTTTATTACCTTGATGGAAGGCACTGAAGAAGTTAGGGATGACAGAAGATCCCTATTGAATCAAATGTATGATGCCTTCTGAGAAGGATCAAAGGATTCAATTGCAGATACCTTTGAAAATTTCTTCAAGATTGTTAATAGTCTAAGAGTATATGGCCAGGTATTCACAAATGGTGAGTTGAATGATAAGTTACTAAGTTCCCTGACTAAGTAGTGGGACAATAAAGCCTGTGCTATCAGTGAGTTTGGCAAGTTAGCAGAGACTGACACTCAGAACCTCTTCGGAAAGTTAATGTCATATGAGTTGTAGATCAAATCTAGAAAAGTTAAAGAAGAGAAGAGTCGGTCGTCATCCAAGGAGAAGTCTGTCGCACTGAAGGCAGACAAATCTAGGAAGGTCAAAGCTACTTCACCTACTCCTGCACAGGAAGATAGTGATGAAGAAACTTCAGATCCAAGCACCTCAGGCTCAGAATTATCTGAAGGAGAGTTTTCTCTACTCTCAAGGCAGTTCAAGAAATTATTGAACAAGAACAAGCAATGGAGAGGCAAGGATGCCTCGCACAGGAGATCACGTCATGATAATGATCGATACAAAAAAGGCTCAAACAGCCATGACAGGTACAATACTAAATAGAATAAACATATTCCTTCTGACATCATTTGCTATTGCTATAATAAGTCAGGTCACGTCATCGCTAATTACCCTCACAAGAAGAAGGAGGGTGGAAAGAGAGAGGAAAAGAAGTCTTCATATAATAAGAAGAGAACAGAAAGAAGCCTCGTTGCCAAGAAGGGAAAAACTCTTAGCGACTCTGACTCATCCGAGTCAAGTGAAGAAGAGAAAGCCTACTTCAGGCTAATGGCACAAACTGATGATTAACAAGAACCTTAGTTCACTGGGAAGGTAAATTCTCATACTCCTCTTTCTAAATCTGATGTTTCTGATCATGATCATGATGATAGCTCTTCCGACAATGAGTCTGAACTCATGGCCTAGTACAAAGAGTTGATCAAGGCTTACGACAAATGTTGAAGAGTCGTGAAAACTCAAGCCAAAGAGATAAAGTCTCTCAAGGCTGAAAAGAGCACTTTGAGAGAGGAAGTCGCCAAGACGGACTCACTCAGAGAGAACTTCAATGCTGATATTGAAGAATATAACAAGGCTCTCGATCACCTATATCTGAAGGATAAGATCATAAAAGAACTGGAAAAATAACTTGCAGCGGAAAAGAAACTTGTTGAAAGTTTCTCAAAGCCCAAGACTGTCCTTCCCTTCGTTGTTGAATTCTCAGCTCAGGCAAAAGGTGCTGGCCTAGGCCATGTTGATGCTCCTAGTAAATCTTCTAGAAGAAATAAGGCTCAATGAAAGAATAAGACAGCCAAGAAGGCTTTGGCCAAGGAAAAGGGGAAAGCTCCTCAAGATTAGACTTATTTTAAGAGAGTTATATTTCCAACGAACGAGTTTGATCTTGACTCGTCCTACGGTCACCTTGCTAGGCCTACTTATGTAGAGCCCAAGTCTCGTTACCAAGGATGGACCCATCCCCGAAACTTTGGTGAGAGTGTCTTTAAGGCACCTTATGAAGAGATTACTGTTCAGAGATATGACCCTTATAATCATGGTCATAACATCAAGAAAGCACCAAGGGTAAAGCCTATTGTAGAAAAGCCTCTCAAGGAGAAGAAGCCATGTGATTGTCATCACCATGAAGCTTCTTCCTCCAAGACTGCTACCCCGGCTAGACCACAAACTCAAAAGGTCAAGCAGGAGAATTTCAGGCAAAGATACAGCAGGTTTTACTATTGGTGCTGTGGCAAAATTGGTCACTTTGCCATTAATTGCTGGTTTAATTCCAGAAACTATGTAACACCTCAAGTTAGAAATATGAGAAAGACCACTCATAATGCTAATACTTGTAGGGGGAGTGATCTAAGTAGAGACCAAGGACCCAAATGTGTTTGGGTTCCTAAGGTAAATTGATTTGTGATTGCAAGTATGTCCAAAGGCCACCAAAACTCCTATCTAGTATTTGGACAGTGGATGCTCTCGACATATGACCAGGACAAGAAGCCTTCTTCAGAATTATTCTCCAGTCTTGAACGGGCCAAAGGTCATCTTTGGAGGTTCAGACTAAGGAATTACTAATGGCTATAGTATGATTTCTAACGGTAGTGTATCTTTCTCAGATGTGGCTTATGTTTAAGGATTAGAACACAATCTCATAAGCATAAGCAATCTCTGCGATAAAGGGATACATTGTTGAATTTCATGCAGACAAGGGCTTGATAAAATCGGTTGACAATATGGAAACGATTCTATCAGGAACTCGTAGTAGGAATATATTTTGTTTAAATTTCATTTGCATAGACTCTTCTACACCAGTGTGCTTTTTGGCTAAAGATATTGCGTCTCTTGGTGACCAATGACATAAGAGACTAGCACATATTAATTTCAAAAGTATTAATAAATTATTTTCACTTAATTTAGTACGTGATGCCCCAAATATCAAGTGCGCTAAAGATAGACATTGTCACGCATGTGTAAAATGCAAGCAAACAAGGGATACCTTTAAAAGCATTATTGACAAAGACTCTAATAGATGTTTACTTCTACTTCATATGGACTTGTTCGGTCCACTACAAGTTAGAAGTTTGGGAGGTAAGGATTATACTTTGGTTATTGTTGATGATTACTTGCGCTTTGTGTGGGTGTTCTTTCTAAAACACAAATCAGATACCTTTGACATCTTTACTAATTTTGTCAGGCAGTTCCAGAATGAATACAATTGTTCCGTAGTAAAAATTAGAAGTGACAATGGAACAGAGTTCAAGTCTGGGGCCATGACAGAATTTTATGAAAGCTTAGGTATCTTTAATGAGTTTTCCTCTCCTTATACAACTCAACAGAACGGAGTAGCTGAGAGAAGGAATAGAACACTCATAGAGGCCTGCAGACCATGTTGAGTGATGCCTCACTACTGGAATACTTCTGGGCTGAAGTTATCAACACTGCATGCCACGTGCAAAATCGAACACTCATAAACAAGAAACACAATAAGACACCTTATGAACTTCTAAAGGGCAGGAAACCGACTGTTTCTTATTTTATAATCTTTGGCTGTAAGTTCTTCGTCCTTAACAATGTCAAGTATCACACTACCAAATTTAGCAAAAAACTTTTTGAAGGTATTTTTGTTGGATATAGTGGTCATAGTAAGGCATATAGAATATTTAATAGGAAAACTCTGGTTGTAGAAAAATCTATTCATGTTATATTTGATGAGACGAGCTTGCTACAAGACGGCTCTTCTAGTGTGTTTATTGAAGATGTATGTTCAAAGTTAAAAGAATTAAACTTGAATGAGCCAATTGAAGAACAAGGTTAAAAGTTCATCAAGATAACCACTCCAACCCCAATTGGAGAGGTTGATGATCAATATTAAGAAACTATTCAAGTTGATGAAGTCACTCCTGTGGTTGAAGAAGATCCAGATGCAAGGACCTTAGAGCTCAGGCACTTGAAGTATCACCCAATGGACCAAATCATAGGAGATCCCCGGGACGGTGTCAGAACTCGTAGAGGTACATCTAATGAGAATTTATGTTTGAGTTTTCTATCACAGGTTGAACCAAAGAAGTTTGAGGAAGAAAACTCAGACGCATTATGGATAATGACAATGGAAGAAGAATTGAATCAGTTCAAGTGTTGCCAAGTCTGGAAGCTTGTTCCAAGACACAAAGGTAAGAATGTCATCATGACAAAATGGGTCTACAGGAACAAGATGGATGAGGATGGAACAATCATAAAGAACAAGGTCAGACTCTGATGGCGGCAACCCCCAACGTGTTAAAGTTGAAGATGATGACGGGGACGGCGACGGCGTTCTCCTACATGTTGAAGATGATGACTACATGATGTGGAGCTACATGAGATGAAGGCTTTTAAACATTGTTTAGTTTATTTCTATTTGCAATTTTATTTTCATCATGTAATGTTTAAGTATTTTAGGTGTTGATTTATTTTTATTTAGTGGGCTGCACATAGCCTATGCATTTTGTAAAGCCTGTATATAGGCATGGACTTTCATGGTTTTACTTAGTGAATGAAAAATTGAGAAACCCTAAACCTCCTATTGAAATCTCTTCCCCTTCTCCTCCTTGGTCGCCCACCCTCTTCCTCCCTTCCTCTTGGCCGCCGACCGCCCTTCCTCTCCCCTCCTCTTGCTCGGCCTCCCTCCTCTTCCCTCCTCCCCTTTCCTCCTTTGCTCCCCTCGGTTTTCCCCTCTAGCTCCTCCTCCCTTTCCTTTCCTCCCTCACAAATCCGACCACCACAACTCCTCCCTAGCCTCCGACCTCCTCCACCAACACCAAACCCGAGCACCCTCAACTCCACCTCCCAAGATTCGGCCACCACTCTCAAGCCAACCCTCACTTCCACACCCCAACCCGAACCACCACCCTCTCCCTTATCCAAAACTCGACCTCCATCAAGAGCCCCCAAATCAGCCTCTTTCCCATAGTGAAATCGACCAAGATCAAAGGTGTTTTCTCCCTTTGTGGTTTTCCTCCATCCCGGCGTGAAGCAAAGGAAGCGGACAAGTATCTCTTCATCCGGCGACACTCCGGCGGAGTCGTGGAAGAACGATCCTTGAAAGTGAACCAGAATCATCTATTCCGGTTGGGTAACAAGATCTTCTACCTCCTGTGTGATTCTTATCCCTTTAGATTTTTATTTGGTGGAATACATTTGTGTTACTTTGGAATCATTTTTCATTCGTGGTGGGCCCATAACCCACAGGTTCTTGCCAATTTTTTAATTGGCACCCTCCCCTCTTATTTAGCACGTTAACACGCACTTTGTATGCACATTTAGAGTCAAAATAATAAAAAAGAATTTATTTCTGGTCTTCCAATAGCGTCTTAAATTTCTTATTTTTCAGCAAAAAAATAAAAAAAAAATTAATTAATAATCTTCATATTTTATTCTGCAAGAAAATCTATTTCATATTAATATTACCCTAGTGGTTAAGCGGGAACAATTCCGACAATCCTATTTTAATTGGGCCAGAAGTATTTCTCATTGTATGTGCACAAATTCCGGATCGAGTTTTCTCTCCGGTTATCATAATATGGCCTACGACGTCAATGTTTCCCGAGGAAAATCATTAGGTTCCATTAGTAACGTTAGAAAGCCATTCCAATGCCCGGTAGTGGATGAGATTAAGGCGTTGATTGGCCAATTAAAGGCTAGCCAAGTACGTAGTACCATTTCTCCCAAGGCAACACCCTAGTTATCCTACGGACGGCGCTAGTTCCATACCGATCTTTAGGAATGAAGATAAACCAAACGCCCAGGCCAAATGGCAAATAACTGATGATTTGACTACCCTTAAACAAGGGAATAAGTCGGTCTCAGATTATATGCAACTCTTTAAGGATTTGACGGTTAGGAGCGGTGTGAAGGAATCGCCTGAGGTCACCCTTTCCAGGTTTCGTAGGGGGTTGAGCTCCTACATCCAGGGAAAGTTATTGCGATATGGTCACACCGATCTAGACACCACCTTTTGCACGGCTTTGGAAATTGAGAAGTACCAGATTCCTAGGAGTAAAGTTCCCTCATGTCAGACGATTACTATATATGAGTCTAGTGGCGAACATGGTCTTGGCTCTATTGTGCGTCCTACCATGATTACGCACATAGACCATTTTGAGTCTCCCCCTGAGTTGTCTGATTTAGTTGTAGACTCCCCTGATGAGTCTAAGGTCATGCCTAGGACTGTGCCCGTCACTGAGGGCGAGGCTGATATTACTTACGATTGTATTGACGTTGAAGAGATTGGTTACCCTAGCGACCTGGATGAGGATTTCTCCCCAGAGGAATCATCTCCACTCCCCTTCGTCGATGTTTCTGAAACCATTACTGAGTCTGATTTGAGTGAAGTTTCTAGTGAGGTGATAGAGTCACCCTGTGGCGAATGTTTCTCTGATCGTGAGTTAGGTGATGACGAGCCAGTTGAGTTTTCTATGAGGGAAAATCTTCTGTTTGATTTTCCGTTTGATTTTGATGGCTTGCACCCGGAGGATTTTACTTGGACGATAAATCCATATTTTGACATTGGGCATGCATTAGCTCCTCCTCTGGAGTCTATCGATGCTCCCATTCCTGAGATCTGTACTGCTACTGATGTCGTGATTTATGAGTTGGAAGAATGTCCTAGTGAGAGAGTTATATTTTTGGAAGACGGCATAGAAGTAGACCCGGATGAGCGTCCCCTGATGCTAACTCTGTTGCGTGAATTTAAATGTGATCTTAACTCTCTCCCGGTTTTAGCTTTACCGACTCTCCCTCCTGATATGTTGACCCGACCAGCGGATCCTTTCGGACATGAATTTATTTTTCCTGATTTGAGTCATGTTATTTTACCATCCATGTTGGGACCTCCTTGGGACATGTCTCGTTGTGTGATAATAGATTTCGTGTTTGGTCATGATGAATGTCTCATTAATTTGGTATCCACTCGACTTTCTAAAACTAACCAAATCTCTGAGAGTACGTTACCGTTATTTTACATGTCAAGTCTGCCTGCAATAATATTTGCCTCTCACGCTTTCATTTTACATAAGCACAGTAAGGAAGCGCTAGTCACACACATGTCTTCTTATCAATATATCTCTAACTTACATAAGAGGGCATCTCCCTATAAGGTTTTCAGTTTACTCTTAGTGCGACTCGTCCCTGAACGGATGCCTACGGGCACTATAGAAACGTTGGTGAGTCGGCGAGTTAGAACTTTTCGGATTTTTAATCAATTAGGAGAAACAACATATCTGTTGAAGTTAACCACTGAATAGGGTAATTCCCCTAGTTTAAATGTTTCCAATTTCACGAATTGTGTTTTTCCACCTTTTGAAATATCTAACTCTACGTTTGGTCACACTATATTTTCATTTGGGTTTGGGGTGAGCTTGTTCTTGGATTGTTCTCTCCATTGGTCTCCAACGGATGTACGTTTACTGTTGATGAAGAAATTTATCCTCTTTATTTGCCTAATGCTTTTCCCAGTTTCCCCAGGACAATCTTTTTGCTATACAGGTTCATATTGGGTGTTTTGCTCTCCTCTCCAAGCGGTGGTATTCAGCGTTATGTGATACGATGGTGTGCTCGCCCGGTCTCCGGTTACCCTTGGATTCCGGACTCGGCGATGGTTCTTTTGGATGATGTTCTTCGGCGCCAGCACCGCCATGCCAACTCATCGGTGATGAGTTATTTTGAGCGGGGGAGGATTAATGGCGGCAACCCCCAACGTGTTAAAGTTGAAGATGATGACGGCGACGGCGAAGGCGTTCTCCTACATGTTGAAGATGATGGCTACATGATGTGGAGCTACATGAGATGAAGGCTTTTAAACATTACTTAGTTTATTTCTATTTGCATTTTTATTTTCATCATGTAATGTCTAACTATTTTAGGTGTTGATTTATTTTTATTTAGTGGGCTGCACATAGCCTATGCATTTTGTAAAGCCTATATATAGGCATGGACTTTCATGGTTTTACTTAGTGAATGAAAAATTGAGAAACCCTAAACCTCATATTGAAATCTCTTCCCCTTCTCCTCTTTGGCTTCCCACCCTCTTCCTCCCTTCCTCTTGGCCGCCGGCCGCCCTTCCTCTCCCCTCCTCTTGCTTGGCCTCCCTCCTCTTCCCTCCTCCCCTTTCCTCCTTTGCTCCCCTAGGTTTTCCCCTCTAGCTCCTCCTCCCTTTCCTTTCCTCCCTCACAAATCTGACCACCACAACTCCTCCCTAACCGCCGGCCTCCTCCACCAACACCAAACCCGAGCACCCTCAACTCCACCTCCCAAGATTCGTCCACCACTCTCAAGCCGACCCTCACTTCCACACCCCAACCCGAACCACCACCCTCTCCCTTATCCAAAACCCGACCTCCATCAAGAGCCCCCAAATCAGCCCCTTTCCCATAGTGAAATCGACCAAGATCAAATGTGTTTTCTCCCTTTGTGGTTTTCCTCTATCCCGGCGTGAAGCAAAGGAAGCGGACAAGTTTCTCTCCATCCGGCGACACTCCAGCGGAGTCGTGGAAGAACGATCCTTGAAAGTGAACCGGAATCATCTATTCCGGTTGGGTAACGAGATCTTCTACCTCTTGTATGATTCTTATCCCTTTAGATTTTTATTTGGTGGAATACCTTTGTGTTACATTGGAATCATTTTTTCATTCGTGGTTTATCTTTCCGATCGCATGTGTTGTTCTTTCTAGTTGTTTAATTTTTTGAGAGGTTTGGCAAGCCTCGCTTTCGTTTTGTTGGGGGAGATCTACCATTTCCGAACCGAACCTTTCGGTAGATCTCTTTTGGTACAACCATCGCTCGGTCGGACCCAAGATTGGTCCTTTTAGCTTGAGAGAACATCGGCCTCTAGTCGTTTATTTGATCTTTAATCGGCGTGGCTACCGTACGTTAGCGATAGTTGATAACGTTGTTCGTGGGTGTGCTGTGTTTAGTTATTGTGTGAGGGTAATAGTGGAAATAGAGAGCCGTACGTGTTACTCCCTTCGCCGTTATAGCGTCACACACTGTAGCCTACATCAGACTCGTCGCCAAAGGATACCGACAAGAAGAAGGAATCGACTTCGACCAGACATATGCTCCAGTGCCAAGGCTGGAGGCAATTTGGTTATTCCTAGCATATGCTACACTTAAGGGCTTCACGTCTACCAGATGGACGTGAAGTATGCCTTCTTTAATGGTGACATAAAGGAAGAAGTGTATATGGAACAACCTCCAGGTTTCGTTGATTCTAACTTTCCTGATCATATTTATCTTTTATTCAAAGTTTTATATGGTTTGAAACAAGCTCCTCGAGCTTGGTACGAGACGCTATCTAACTTTCTTCTTGAGAACAAGTTCATAAGAGGAAAGATAGATAAGACATTATTTCTTAGGGAAATAAAAGGCAAGATTTTGGTAGTGCAAATCTATGTCGATGACATTATATTTGGCTCTACTGATGACAACCTCTGCAAAAATTTTCCAAACTTATACAAGGGAAGTTCGAAATGAGCAGCATGAGAGAGCTGTAGTATTTCTTAGGACTTCAAGTGAAACAATCTAAAGATGGAATTTCCATCTCTTAGGCAAAATTCACAAAGGATTTGATTAAGAAATTCAGAATGGAGAACACAAGCTCTATGAGGACTCCAATGAGTTCAACTATGTCTCTAGACAAGGATGAGAAAGGGAAATCTTTCGATGAAACCAAGTACATAAGCATAATTGGATCCTTGCTTTACCTTACTGCTAGTAGACCTGATATAATGTTTTCAACATGTGTGTGTGCTAGATTTCAGGTGAACTCTAACGAATCTCACTATGCTGCTGCAAAGCGAATTTTGAGATACCTTAAAGGTACGCCAAATCTTGGCTTATGCTACCCAAGAAGTAATAAATGCGAACTAATTGGTTTTTATGATGCAGACTTTGCAGGTAGTAAAGATGATAGAAAAAGCACTTTCGGGACTTGCCAATTCCTTGGAAGGAGGCTCATTTCTTGGAGCAGCAAAAAGCAGAATTGTGTCGCAATTTCAACGGCTGAGTCAGAATACATTTCTACCAACAGTTGTTATGCACAATTGCCGTGGATAAAGAATCAGCTGGAAGTTTACAACCTGCAAGTCCAAAACATTCCTGTTGGAACACCCTATTACTAATTTGGGTCAGGATCACTATGTCTTTAGGAAACCTATTTTTGACCTCTTGTATAGCTCTAAAGGTCAATTAGAATTAAGTCTAAGAGTTAGTACTTAGGTTTGGAAGCTTCCCTCAAGACCAAGGATTTTCAGTTTGAAGACTAAGTCATATCGTCGAGCTCAGTACGACGAATCGTCGAACTCCAATCGACGATCGTCTAGCTCAACTTCAACAGATTGTCGAACTCCATTTGACGATCGCTGAGCTCAACTTCAACAAATCGTCGAACTCCATTCGACGATCTGCGAGCTCAGTTCGACGATCTTGACTCAGTATTGATTCTCTATCTCTGAGCTCAGTTCGACGATAGTTGAGTTCAGATCGACGATTTTTGTTGCTGTATAAGTCCAAATCGCTGAGCTCAGTTCGACGATAGCAGAGCTCAGTTCGACGTTTTTCTGATGACTTCAAGGATTCTCAAGATTCAAATTCAGAACAGTTAAGGAGTTATTCAGCAATTAATTCAGAAGATTTTCTAACCGTTTTCATTTATTCTGGACCAAGTTTCAAGGGATTATCAAGGAATGTTTCTTTGGACTTTCCCCCAGAAGACAATTGCAATTAAGGAAGTCAATTAATGACAGGCCAATGACTATTCTTGACAGATGAAATTCTATTCAGAACCAAAAAAAATAAGAAGTTTTTTTAATCTCTCAGTGAATAGAAGAGAACAGACAACACAGATAAGCAGAACAAGAAGAACAAGATCAAAACATTCTCTGTCTCAAAGAATTCATACAAGAACACACACCAAAGGAGATCAACAAATCTGAAAATCTTCAGATCACCTTTGATTCAAGTGTTCAAGGCCAACATCCTTCAAAGACTCCAGATACCTAACATTTCAGCTGTTGCTAAAATTATCATTTGCTGGAGATCAACTTCTGAAGGCCTATCACCCTACAACAAAGCTTCATTTCCTGAACATCTCAAGAACTCAGGGGGAGCTTTGACAACATAAAATCCACATAGTCTTCTTAGCTGCTCTGAGAAAAAGAAGACTTCCATAACTCTCTCATCCCCATCTCTGTAAAGGGTTTCTCAAACTCCCTTCAAAAGTTTGAGCTTGGTTTTTGAGCACCTTGTCAAAAGCTCATTGGTGGCAAGACACCTGATCAAAAAATCTGATTTTGTTTTTGAGCACCTTATCAAAAGCTCATTGGTGCCCAGGACACCTGATCAACTCATCCTGCAGTGGATTTCTACCTAGGGTGGTAGAAGAGTGGATGTACCCAAGTTTTGAGGAACCACTATAGCTCCTCGTGTCTTCTGGTTTTCTTGTCTTTATCTTTTGTTTCTGGCTGTAATTGTTTTGTGATTAGTTTAGATCTGTGATTAATTTCTACTATAGGTTATTTTGTGATTAGATTTAATAATTGCTTCCCTGTTCACTCAGATTACAATAATTGTTGTAAAAAGTTTTCAAGCACCATATACTCTATTCACCCCCCCCCCCCTCTCTAGAGTATATCAGATCTAGCTGCACTTTCAATTGGTATCAGAGCCAGGTTGGTTAAACATACCACATCTTGGTGGTTGCACAGGCTAACACCTGAACCCAAAGATCCCTAGTTAGATCTGCTTGCTGTAGATTTTATTATTAGATTATTTCTTCACAAATCATGGACCAAAACAAAGATTATGCTAGCACCAGACCTCCAGTGTGCAATCTATCCAAGTTTGCACTTTGGAAAGCAAAGATTATATTATACATGAATTCTATTGACGAGAATATTTTTAATTCTGTTTTGACAGTTTGTCCAAGATGTTGGGTACATTGGAATAAATGTACCTGATTTGAAGAAGCCTCACCCTACTCAATGATATACATCAAAATGTATTTGATGTATTTTGAGTTACCTTGTGCAGGTTAAGTAATTGCAGGGAAAGCTTAAAAGATTCTAAGTTCATGTGTCGACACCCAGAAGAAAAGTGTCGACACTTAAGAAGACTAGTGTCGACACCCAGAGCAGCAGTGTCGACACTTGGAGTAATTGTGTCGACACCAGGGATGCAGAGTCAACACCAGAAGGAAAGTGTCGACACATACAGGCTGTGTCGACACTCAATGAAGAAATGTTCTGAGAAGCTGTGTCGACACTTAGAAGCAGTGTCGACACCCAGAGGAACTTTGTCGACATCAGAAAGTGTCGACACTTGGAGGCTGTGTCGACACTCAGCAAAAGTTCAACAAATTCTAAGTACAAGTGTCGCCACAAAGGAGATGTGTCGACACTCAGCCAAAGTCTCAACACAAGAAGAATGTGTCGACATAATGAAGAATGTGTCGACACACAGCAAAAGTCTCAACACATGAAGAAAGTGTCGACACTAGGAGGCTGTGTCGACACTCAGCAAATTGTAATAAAATCTAAGTCCAAGTGTCGACACAAAGGAGATGTGTCGACACTCAGCAAAAGGTTCAACACAGAAGGCATGTGTCGACACCAAGAAGATGTGTCGACACTTAACAAGTTCAACACAAGAAAATGTGTCGACACAAAAGAGTTGTGTCGACACTTACAAGAAATCAACAAATTACTGAAGAACAAGGAGTTGTGTCGACACACATTATCAGTGTCGACACATGATGAAGAAGTTGTGTCGAGAAGTAAATTCTACAACACAAGGAGTTGTGTCGACACCATAAAGGCTAGTGTCGACACTTAGTCAACTTGTGTCGACACTTGGTCTTTTTATGTCGACACTTAAAGACAGACTGTCTCGACACTTTCAGACAGTTATAGATATTTCAAGAAGTGACTGGATGACATGACAGCTGCCATTCCAGCCGGTCTACTGCAACTGTCAGAGATGTCAGAAAGTTGTTAGGAACCGGATCAGCTGGTCACCATGAAGAAAGCCTATATAAAAGCTTACTCTGTCAACAGAAGAAGATGATCAACACAACAAAGAGGATTGAAACATAGATCAAGCAATTCATTGAAGAATCAATTCAAGTGAAGATCTAAGTAGTTGGAGAGAGAGAGCTCCTTCCAAGAAGATAGCTGTTGAACCAGGCTGTAAAGAAGGTTTCAGATTGAGATCTGAAACTTAAGTTGCAGTGATTGAAGATCAGCTGCATAGAGATTCAACCCTACTGTGTTCTACATTCAAGAAGCTTTGAAGGAATCCAAGGGAGGTTGATCTCAGCAGAGTTCTTCCAAGAACTCATCAAGAAACCTGTCAACTCTTCTCTCTTATTCTGAGTTGAGGTTATATACATTGTATTCTTAATTTCTTGTAGGATCCTTAGGGATCTGAGTTGTAAGCCTGAAATTATAAAGGCTGAGTGGTAGGGCCTGTGTGCCTGAGTGTAGGAGATTCATTTCTCTGAGTGTAGGCCTTGTGGCTGAGTGTAGGTCTTTGTGAAGACTGAGTGGTAGGGCTGCTGAGCCTGAGTTGTAGGAGTGGGATCACTCTGAGCTGTAGGAACCTGGTTGGGGTTCTGAGTGTAAGATCTGAGGATCTGAGGAATAGTGGAGGAGTTTGGCTGAATCTAGTACACTACTAGATAGGCGAAGGGGGAAAGTGGATGTACCCAGAACTTGGGGAACCACTATAAAACTGTGTGTACTCTGTGTGTGTGATTCTGTGATTGCTGTGCTGAATTGCTGTGAATAATTATTTATAAATCTGTGATATAATCTGCCTAAAATTTTAAAAAGATAAGGTCACATATTCACCCCCCCCTCTAGGTGATAGGGTACAATTTCTTTCAAGTGGTATCAGAGTCAGGTTACTCAAAAAGGACATAACTGTCTGAGTAAAAGATCCTGTTGGCAGATTCAGTATACTCAAGTGCAGAATCAAGAAAATCAAGAAAATGGGTTCCACAGAGAATCACAAAGAACTTGGATCCATGAAATTGTCAATTAGTAGAAAAGAGATTTTTGGCATCTGGAAATAAAGGGTTAGGCTATTTATGAAAGCCTCTGACCCTAGAATCTATATCACAGTCAAAGAAGGGTCATATTTGCCTATAAAAGTTTCAGTCCTGGATGCAAATCAGAGAACTCTGAAGTACTTTTTTGAAATGACCAAGGATGAGATTATTCTGGTCACCATGGACAAAAGGGCCCAGAATATAATAGTAAGTGCAATAGATGATGCTACATTTTAGAACTTGATACACTGTATAACATCAAAGGAGATGTGGGATACTCTGATAGTGTACATGGAGGGTTCTGAAGAAGTTAGACAGGACAGAAAGTCGTTATTAAACCAAGAGTATGAGAGCTTCAAACAAGGAAGGTCTGATAGCATAACTGAGTGATATAAGAAATTCTATAGGATAGTTAATAATCTAATGTCCTATGGAAGAGAATTCAGCAACTATGAGCTGAATGATAAGTTCTTGAGATCCCTAACTAAAGATTGGGATACCAAGATATGTGTCATAAGGGAAATGGCCAAGTTAGCAGATATTCCTCCTCCAACATTGTTTGGAAAGCTGTTATCCTATGAAATGCAGCTAATGGTTAGGAAAGAGGAAGAGAAGACTACAAGAATTGAGCACAAAGAAAGAGCTGTGGCATTCAAGACAGAAGCCACCAAGAAATATAAAAGTAAGTCTTCATCTCCTCCTCCAAAGGTTGCTGGGACTGAGTCAAATGAATCAGAAAGCAGGAGTTCTGAAAGCAGTGAGAGTGATGAGGACTTTGCAGCTTTCACAAGACATTTTCAGAAGTTCCTGAAGAAGAAACAGTGGAGGTCTAAGCCATCCACTACACAGAAGTCATCAAAGAATGACAAGAGAAAGCCCAAGTCAAGTAGAACTACATCTTCAAAGATAGTCTGTTATTGTTGTAACAAACAAGGACATGTTGTTGCTGACTGTACAGAGAAAAGAAAAGAGTCAACTGATAAGAAGAAGACTCTAATCAAGGGTAAAAAGGAAAGGTCCTTTGTTGCAAAGAAGGACAAAAGTCTGTCTGATATGTCATCTTCAGAATCAGATTCAGAAGCTGAAGCTTACATTGGACTGTTTGCTGAAGAAGAGGAAGAGGAGTTCATCCAGTTAATGAACTCTATATATGAGCATGAGGACAAGCAGTGCCAAGGACTGATGGCCTTGACAGAAGGAGACAAAATCCAGGATCAGCCTGGACCAAGTCAGGTACAAAATTATTCTATTAGTTCAATTTCTAGTGCTGGTTCAGAATCAGATTCATTAGCATCAAGTGATGAGAGTGGATCTGACTCTGAAGGAGATATTCATCAACTGATTGATGAATATAGAGTAGTGTTGCAAGCTTTAAAGAAAAGCAAATCCTTGGCCAAGAGTCAGGCTAAGGAGATTGCTAATCTTAAAGTTGCTGCAATAAATTTTGATAAGGTGATTGATCAAAAATTAAATGAAATAGCCAGACTGAAGAACATAACTGTTATTCAGATGGGGACTATAACATTCAAGAATGATCAAATCAGAAATCTGGAGATTAGTCTTCAGAAGGAGAGAGATATAGTTGCAAGGTTTTCTAAACCAAAATCTATTTTACCTTTGATAGATGAATTTGTACATCAAAAGGGTAAAACTGGATTAGGGTTTACACAACCTGCTAGGACTGTAAAGTCCAAGTCTAAGGGCAAAGCCTCAGTACTCAACAAGCCTGCTATAGAAAAAACAGCTAGGGTTGTACCTAAGAAAAGGTACAACAGATTTGAGTGCTGGTGTTGTGGCAAGATAGCCCACTTTGCCATAGACTGTTGGTACAATTCAAGTGCCAAAATGAGTAGCAATCTACCTGCTAGAAAAGCTACAGGTAGTTTTGTTAAGAGGCAAACTAACCAGCACCAAAGACCCAAGAACTCTTTGGGTTCTAAGGTTAACTAATCTGTTTTGCAGGTAAGTCCAAGTGACCATGCCCCAATATGGTACTTGGACAGTGGATGTTCCAGACACATGACTGGAACTAGGGGATTGCTAAAGGACTACACACCAATCAAGGATGGTCCTAAAGTCATCTTTGGTGGTTCTGAAAAAGAAATCATCAAAAGTTTTGGTAACATTTCTAGCAACTTTATAAAAATTACTCAAGTGGCTTATGTTAAAGGTTTGAAACACAACCTCATTAGTATAAGTCAGCTGAGTGATTTAGGATATAACATCTCATTTGTCAAAGATGGTTGTCATATCAGGAGGTCAAATGATCAAGAGATCATTCTGACTGGTTATAGGAAGAGAAATGTCTATTGCCTAGACATTATGTGTGAGAACAATATTTCTCCAGTGTGTCTTGTAGCTGATGAGAAAGTCTCTCATTGTATCAAATGGCACAAGAGGCTAGCACATCTTAACTACAAGACAATTGGCCAACTCTATAGTAAAGAGTTAGTGAGGAATGGTCCTCAGGTTAAGTGTATTAAAGATGGGATATGTTCAGCTTGTCAAAAGGGCAAACAGACTAGATCCACTTTTAATAACATTGAAAACAAAGATGCTGTGAGATGCTTATACCTCTTGCATATGGATCTCTTTGGTCCCATGCCAGTTCACAGCCTAGGTAGGAAGGTCTACACATTTGTAGTTGTAGATGACTACTCAAGGTTTTCCTGGGTGTTCTTCCTTAGACAGAAATCTGAAACTCCTAATATCTTTTATAGTTTTGTCAAACAAATTCAGAATGAGTTAAACAGTACTGTGGTCAAAATAAGAAGTGACCATGGTACTGAATTCCAGTCTGATAGTATGACAAAGCTATGTGAAAAGTTTGGGATATTTCAGGAATTTTCTTCACCAAGAACACCTCAGCAAAATGGCATTGCTGAGAGGAAAAATAGAACCTTGATTGAGGCTGGTAGAACCCTATTAAGTGACACATCTCTCCCAGAATATTTCTGGGCTGAGGCAGTAAACACTGCATGCCATGTAATTAATAGGGCTACTATCACCAAAAGTCACAATAAGACCCCCTATAAGATTGTGAAAGGCAGAAAACCAAACCTATCCTATTTCAGGATCTTTAATTGTAAATACTATATACTTAACAATGGTAAGTCTTACTTAACCAAGTTTGCTGCCAAATCCCAAGAGGGGATCTTTGTTGGGTACAGCAACAACAGTAAGGCTTATAGGTGTTGGGTACATTAGTTTAAATATACCTGATTTGAAGAAGCCTCACCCTACTCAATGATATACATCAAATTATATTTGATGTGTTTTGAGTTTCGTTGTGCAGGTCAAGTATTTGCAGGGAAAGCTAAAAAGTTTCTAAGTCCATGTGTCGACACCCAGAAGAAAAGTGTCGACACTTAAGAAGACTTGTGTCGACACCCAGAAGGAAAGTGTCGACACTTAAGAAGACTTGTGTCGACACCCAGAGAAGCAGTGTCGACACTTGGAGTAATTATGTCGACACCAGGGATGCAGAGTCGACACCAGATAGAAAGTGTCGACACATGAAGGCTGTGTCGACACTCAATGAAGAAATGTCCAGTGAAGAAGTGTCGACACTTAGAAGCAGTGTCGACACACAGAGGAACTGTGTCTACATCAGAAAGTGTCGACACTTGGAGGCTGTGTCGACACTCAGTAAATTTCAGCAGAGTCTAAGTATAAGTGTCGACATAATGAAGAATATGTCGACACACAGCAGAAGACTCAACACATGAAGAAAGTGTCGACACTTGGAGGCTGTGTCGACACTCAGCAAAGTTCAACAAAAATTCTAAGTACAAGTGTCTACACAAAGGAGATGAGTCGACACTCAGCCAATGTCTCAACAGAAGAAGAATGTGTCGGCACAAAGAGCTGTGTCGACACTCAGCAAGTATCAACACAGAAGACATGTGTCGACACCAAGAAGATGTGTCGACACTGAACAAGTTCAACACAAGAAGATATGTCGACACAAAGGAGTTGTGTTGACACTTACAAGAATTCAACTAAGTACTGAAGAACAAGGAGTTGTGTCGACACACAATATCAGTGTCGACACATGACGAAGAAGCAGTGTCGAGAAGAAAAATCTACAACACAAGGAGTTGTGTCGACACCTTGAAGGCTAGTGTCGACATTGAGTCTACTTGTGTCGACACTTAGTCTATAAGTGTCGACACTTAAAGACAGACTGTCTCGACACTTTCAGACAGTTACAGATATTTCAAGAAGTGACTGGATGACATGACAGCTGCCATTCCAGCCGGTCTGCTGCAACTGTTAGAGTTATCAGAAAGCTGTTAGGAACCGGATCAGCCGGTCACCATGAAGAAGGCCTATATAAAGGCTTATACTGTCAACAGAAAGAGATGATCAAGAGATTGAAAAAGAGAAGAAGATCTAGCAATTCATTGAAGAATCATTTCAAGTAAAGATCTAAGTAGTTGAAGAAAGAGAGCTCCTTCCAAGAAGACAGCCATTGGAACCAGGCTGTGAAGAAGGGTTCAGACCTAGTTCTGAATCTTAAGTTGCAGTGATTGAAGATCAGCTACAGAGAATCAATCCTATTGTGTTATACATTCAAGAAGCTTTGAAGAAAGCCAAGTGAGGTTGATCTCAGCAGAGTTCTTTCAAGAACTCATCAAGAACCTATCAACTCTTCTCTCTATTCAGAGTTGTAGGTATATACTTTGTATTCTTTATATCTTGTAGGATCCTTAGGGATCTGAGTTGTAAGCCTGCAATTATAAAGGCTGAGTGGTAGGGCCTGTGTGCCTGAGTGTAGGAGATCCATATCTCTGAGTGTAGGCCTTGTGGCTGAGTGTAGGTATTTGGAGAAGACTGAGTTGTAGGGCCTTGGGACTGAGCTGTAGGAACCATTTGGGGTTCTGAGTGTAAGATCTGAGGATCTGAGGTATAGTGGAGGAGTTTGGCCGAATCTAGTACACTACTAGATATGCAAAGGGGGAAAGTGGATGTACCCAAACCTTGGGGAACCACTATAAATCTGTGTGTTCACTGTGTGGATGTCTATTCTGTGATTGCTAATTGATTGCTGTGAAGAAGTAGTTATAACTCTGTGATATAATCTGCAATCTGCCTAAAAAGTTAAAAAAGATTTAAGTCACCTATTCACCCCCCCCCCCCCCCTCTAGGTGATTAGGTACAATTTCTTTCAAGTGGTATCAAAGCGAGGTTGCTCAAAAAGGACTTAACTGTCTGAGTAGATCCTGTTGGCAGATTCAGTATAAGTAAAGTGCAGAATCAAGAAAATCAAGAAACATGGGTTCAACAGAGAATCATAAGGAACTTGGATCCATGAAGTTGCCCATTTGCAGAAAAGAGATTTTTGGCATCTGGAAAGAAAGGGTGAGACTATTTATGGAAGCCTCAGACCCTAGAATATATATATCACAGTTAAAGAAGGGTCATATGTATCTATGAAGGTTTCAGTCATGGATGCAAATCAGAGAACACCTAAGGACTTTTCTGAAATGACAAAAGATGAGATAATTCTAGCCACAATGGACAAGAGGGCTCAGAATATCATTGTAAGTGCCATAGATGATGCTACATTTCAGAACTTGATACACTGTACGACATCTAAGGAGATGTGAGATACTTTGATAGTGTACATGGAGGGTTCTGAAGAAGTTAGGCAGGACAGAAAGTCTTTGTTAAACCAGGAATATGAAAGTTTCAGGCAAGGCAGGTCTGATAGCATAACAGAATGCTATAAGAAATTTTATAGGATTGTCAATGAGTTAATGTCCTATGGAAGAGATTTCAGTAATTATGAGCTAAATGATAAGTTCTTGAGGTCCCTAAAAAAGGACTAGGACACCAAGATCTGTGCCATAAGGGAAATGGCCAAGTTAGCAGATATTCCTCCTCCAACATTGTTTGGAAAACTGCTATCCTATGAGATGCAGTTGATGGTAAGGAAAGAAGAGGAGAAAACTACCAGAATTGAGAATAAGGAAAGAATAGTGGCATTCAAGACTGAAGCCACCAGGAAATACAAAAGTAAGTCTCCATCTCCACCTCCAAAGGTTGCTGGATCTGAGACAGATGGGACAGAATGCTAGAACTCTGAAAGCAGTGAGAGTGATGAAGACTTTGCAGCCTTCACAAGACACTTTAAAAAGTTTCTAAAGAAGAAACAATGGAGATCAAAGCCATCCACTTCACAGGGAAAAGATGACTATTATCAGAACAAGAAGTCATCAAAGAAAGACAGGAGAAAGCCCAAGTCAAATAGAACTTCATCTTCAAGGATAGTTTGTTATTGTTGTAACAAACAAGGACATGTTGTTGCTGACTGTCCAGAGAAGAGGAGAGAGTCAACAGATAAGAAAAAGATTCAAACCAAGGGCAAAAAGGAAAGGTCCTTTGTTTCCAATAAGGACAAAAGCCTGTCAGACATATCTTCTTCAGAAACTGAGTCAGAAGCTGAAGCATACATAGGACTGTTTGCTGAAGAAGAGAAAAAGGAGTTCATCCAGATAATGAACTCTATATATGAGCAAGAGGACATTCAGTGCAAAGGACTGATGGCCTTAACAGAAGGTGACAAAATCCAGGATCAGCCTGGACCTAGTCAGGTACAAAATTATTCTTTAAGTTCAATTTCTAGTGCTAGTTCAGATTCAGTTACATCAGCATCAAGTGATGCCAGTGGATCTGAATCTGAAGGGGATGTTCATCAGTTGATTGATGAATATAGAGTTCTGTTGCAAGCATTTAAGAAAAGCAAATCCTTGGCCAAGAGTCAGGCTAAGGAGATTACAAGTCTCAAAGTGGCTGCAACTGATTTTGATAAGCTGATTGATCAAAAGTTAAATGAAATAGCCAGACTGAAGAACATAACTGTTATTCAGATGAGAACTATAACATTCAAGAATGATCAAATCAGAAATCTGGAGATTAGTCTTCAGAAGGAGAGAGACATTGTTGCAAGGTTTTCTAAACCAAAGTCTGTTCTACCTTTGATAGATGAATTTGTTCATCAAAAAGGTAAGACTGGATTAGGGTTTACTAAACCTGCTAGGACTGTTCAGTCCAAGTCTAAGGGCAAAGCCCCAGTACTCAACAAGCCTGCTGTAGATAGAACAACTAGGGTTGTACCTAAGCAAAGGTACAATAGATTTGAGTGCTGGTGCTGTAGCAAGGTAGGCCATTATGCCATTGACTGTTGGCACAATTCTAGTGCGAAGATGAGTAGCAAACTGCCTGTTGGAAGATCTGCAGGTAGCTTTGTTAAGAGGCAAACTAACCAGCACCAAGGACCCAAGAATTCTTTGGGTTCTAAGGTTAACTAATCTGTTTTGCAGGTGAGTCCAAGTGGCCATGCCCCAATATGGTACTTGGACAGTGGATGTTCAAGACACATGACTGGAACTAGGGGATTGCTAAAGGACTACACACCTATCAAGGATGGTCCTAAAGTCACCTTTGGTGGTTCTGAAAAAGGAATTATCAAGGGTTTTGGTAACATTTCTAGCACCCATATAACAATTACTCAAGTGGATTATGTTAAAGGTTTGAAACATAACCTTATTAGTATAAGTCAACTGAGTGATTTAGGATATGACATCTCATTTGTCAAAGATGGTTGTCATATCAGGAGGTCAAATGATCAAGAGATCATTTTGACAGGTTACAGAAAGAGAAATGTCTATTGCCTAGACATTATGTGTGAGAACAATGGTTCTCCAGTGTGTCTTATAGCTGATGAGAAAGTCTCTCATTGTGTCAAATGGCACAAGAGGCTAGCCCATCTTAACTACAAGACAATTGGCCAACTCTATAGCAAAGAGTTAGTGAGGAATGGTCCTCAAGTTAAGTGTATTAAAGATGGAATATGCTCAGCTTGTCAAAAGGGCAAGCAGACTAGATACACCTTTAATAGCATTGAAAACAAAGATGTTGTGAGGTGTTTATACCTCTTGCATATGGATCTCTTTGGTCCTATGCCAGTTCACAGCCTAGGTAGGAAGGTCTACACATTTGTGGTTGTAGATGACTACTCAAGGTTTTCCTGGGTGTTCTTCCTTAGACAGAAATCTGAAACACCTAGTATCTTCTATAGTTTTGTCAAACAAATTCAGAATGAGTTAGACAGTACAGTGGTCAAAATAAGAAGTGACCATGGTACTGAATTCCAGTCTGATAGTATGACAAATCTATGTGAAGAATTTGGGATATTTCAGGAGTTTTCTTCACCAAGAACACCTCAGCAAAATGGCATTGCTGAGAGGAAAAATAGAACCTTGATTGAGGCTGGTAGGACCCTATTAAGTGACACATCTCTCCCAGAATATTTCTGGTCTGATGCCGTTAATACTGCATGCCATGTAATTAATAGGCTACCATTACTAAGAGCCACAATAAGACCCCCTTATGAGATTGTGAAAGGCAGAAAACCAAACATATCCTATTTCAGGATCTTTGGTTGCAAATGCTATATACTTAACAATGGTAAGTCTTACTTGACTAAGTTTGCTGTCAAGTCTCAAGAGGGGATCTTTGTTGGGTACAGCAACAACAGTAAGGCTTACAGGGTCTACAACTTGACTACACAAGTTATAGAGGAGTCAATTCATGTAGTATTTGATGAAGCTAGACTTATTAACAATGAGTTGTCTAGAAGTATTTGCAGCTCCACAGGTGTGACTAAGAAGATGGACAAGCTCACTATTGAAGAAGGATCTACTGCAAGTCAGCATGTAGATGATAGTGGCTGCTGTCCAGGGGGAGTACTATATGCACCTGATGCAGAAGAAGACCATGGAGTGCAGCAAGTTGAAGAAGCTGAAGGAGTTCAACCTGAAGCCAGGCTGCCACCAGCTAATAGACATCTAAGAGATCATCCAGCAGATCAAATTATTGGTGATCTAAGACAATGGGTACAAACAAGGAGCAGAAATCTGAGTGCAGTACTCTACTCCAGTTTTCTATCCCAAGTAGAGTCAAAGAAATTTGAAGAAGCCATCCTAGACCCTCATTGGATTGAGGCAATGCAAGAGGAGTTGAATCAGTTCAAGAGATACAAGGTCTGGGAGCTTGTTCCTAAACCAAAAGACCACAACATAATTGGGACCAAGTGGATCTTTAGGAACAAGATGGATGAACATGGAGTAATTATCAAGAACAAAGCAAGACTGGTTGCTAAGGGATATAGGCAGGAAGAAGGTATTGACTTTGATCAAACCTTTGCTCCAGTAGCCAGACTGGAGGCCATAAGGATGTTCTTGGCCTATGCAACCTATCAAGGATTTAAAGTATACCAAATGGATGTTAAGTCAGCCTTTCTGAATGGTAATCTGAAGGAAGAGGTCTATGTGGAATAGCCATCAGGTTTTGTTGATTCAACTCAACCTAATTATGTCTATAGACTTAGGAAGGCTTTGTATGGGTTAAAACAAGCCCCTAGGGCTTGGTATGAAACCTTGTCTAGTTTTCTCATTAAGAATAAATTCACAAGGGGGAAAATAAACAAGACTCTATTCTTTAAGGAATCCAGAGGCAAGATCATACTAGTCCAAATATATGTAGATGACATAATATTTGGGTCTACTGAAAGTAGTCTTGGCAAAAAGTTTGCAAAACTTATGCAAGGACAATTTGAGATGAGCAGTATGGGGGAACTTAAGTTCTTCTTGGGTCTCCAAGTTAGACAGACTGAGAATTGTTTATCCATATGCCAGTCTAAGTTCACCCTAGAATTAATAAGGAAGTATGGTATGGAATCATCCAGTACCATGAAGACTCCTATGGGGTCAAGTTTGTCTCTTAGCAAAGATGATGCAGGGAAACCTGTAGATGAGGCTTTGTATAGAGGGATAGTTGGATCCCTATTGTATTTGACTGCAAGTAGACTAGATATAATGTATGCTACATGTGTCTGTGCTAGGTACCAAGCATGCCCTAAAGAGTCCCATTTGACAGCAGTCAAAAGAATTCTAAGATATCTTAAGGGCACTCCTTATCTAGGCCTTTGGTACCCTAGGAATGGAGACTTTGAACTGACAGGTTATTCAGATGCAGATTTTGCAGGCTGCGAGGAAGATAGGAAAAGTACAACTGGTACCTGTCAATTCCTAGGTGGAAGACTGATATCATGGAGTAGAAAGAAACAAACAAGTGTGGCTATCTCCACAGCAGAATCAGAATATGTGGCTGCAGGAAGTTGTTGTGCTCAACTTCTATGGATACAACATCAGCTAGAAGACTATGGTATTCAAGTAAGTAGAACACCACTATTTTGTGATCCTACTAGTGCTATATCTATTGCAAACAATCATGTTTCCCATAGTAGAACTAAACACATTGAAATAAAATATCATTTTCTAAGGGAACATATAGAAAAAGAAGATATTTCACTGGAGTATGTTAATACAGATAATTAACTAGCTGACATGTATACTAAGCCTTTAGAAGAAATCAAATTCAATAGGTTTAAAATTGAATTAGGTATGATAAACTTAGAATAAGTTTACAGAAATGGCTAAGTAAAATAGTGTCGACACACAGAGTTGTATGTGTCGAGACAGAGAATTGGTGTCGACACTTCAGAGAAAAGGTGTCGACACATCTAGGAAGTTGGTGACGACACTTCAGAAAATTAGTGTCGACACATACAAGATTGGTGTCGACACATCCAAGGTGGTGTCGACACTTAGACTTTATGCAGAATTAGTGAAGTAAAGTCTCGACTAAGTGTCGAGCTAAGCGGTGTCGACACATAAACAAGTGTCGACACATATATTCTGCCGACTATACTTGTGTCGACACATTGTTGTCGAGACATTATAAGTCTTTGTCGACACTTTTCAACTGTGTCGACACAATTTAAGTTTCTTGACGCGCCCTTTCATCTTCAACTCTAGAAAGGTATAAATAGGATTTCACCATTGTCTGTCGACACGCTCACCAAAGTTTCGATACCAAACTTGTGTGTCGACACCTCTCTTCTCTCAATTCAAATTCTTCAAACCCTAATGGCGCCTAAGCTCGAAGAGAACGTGAATGAAGGATATGAACTGGTGTGGCACACGTTTGATGACGCAGAACCAGAGATCAAGGATGTGGTAACCCTAGTTGCAAACTCAGGGTTAGATTTTCTTGTTTCAGAGCCGACCAAGATATGGAAGAAAGAAGTTCTGGAATTCCTAAATGGAGCTACAATCGACGAATCTGGACTCAAGATAAAGTGAAAGGTTCATGGAGAAAAGGTGAAGGTCTCATCTAAGAGTTTGAGAAAGGTACTAAACCTACCAAGGACTAAGGAAGAAGATGAAGTTTCTGCTTCTAAGACCAGAGAAGCTTTAACATGGTGTGGACTGGATTCCAAGATGAAAATTGGATCAGTATTCAACAGAAAGGGAATGAACAGCCAAGGAAAATTTCTCTCTGAGATAGTTGGAAAAGTGATCCTGTGCAAGTCTGGAGGACATGACAGGATTTCAGCATATATGTTCAGTCTTATGACAAGGTTAATCTTCCAACTAAACACTGATTGGTCTGGAGTTGTGTTTGAGAAGATTAAGGAGAGCCTGAAGAAGCCCAATTTGGGTAGGATTCTTACTCTATACCTAGTTGGTAGTATACCAGAGGTAATGACCCAAGCTGCAGGGTCAAAGATCAATCACATGAGGAATATGGACATGAGAATCTTCTCTAGATGGGATAGGGTCTTGACCAAGGAAATGCCCACTCCTGAGAAGGAAACACCCCTAAAGAAGAAGAAGAAGTCAGCCCTTGTGGCTCAAGAATCATCAAGCAGTTCTGAGGAACAAGTAGTGTTCACTCCTGATGAAGAAGACACTGGAATTGTTGGAAAGTCTCCAGCTGGACAAGTTGATGCAGAGAGGCAGGGGGAGCTACCACAGGCTAGCCCACTTCACCAGGATTCCATCCAGGGGGAGCCTCTACTAGTGGATGAGCCACCTCCACTAGAAAGTGAACAAGCTACCCACACTATACTTGAGGTAATCACTGAGATTAATAAATTAAATTTCCCTATTGAAGATGATGTTTTGTCTAATTCAATACCTCATGTTAATCAGCAACCTCAAACACCTAGCCAATCCCAAGATGTTGTCATGGAGGACACATCTGTTGCAAGTCAAGTAGTATCTGATCAAGTAGTTGATGAGATCAGGAATTCTCCACCCCCTCATCAACAAGAGTTTACTTTGGAAGAACTTTTCCCTGATCTCCTCCAAACAGACTTTGAGAAGGAAAGTGCTGCTGTTGAGGGGGAGAAGGCCCAAGTTGAGGGGGAGCAAGTGGAGATTCTAGAAGAAACTGCAAGCAAAGAGACTGAAAAGCCTAAGAATGCTGAGGAATTACCTAGGAAGGATTTGCCTACAAGCCCTAAGGACAGGGTTGATATAGCTAGTACATCTGCATCTGAAGATGAAGAGGCTGTCAGAGCCAAAAAGAGGAAATTCCAAGTATTTAAAAGAAGGAGCCAAACTTATAAAAAGGCTTTACAAACCATTGCACAACAGCCTACCCCACAGCCTGCACCATCAACAGATTTCAGTTCTTTGATGGTTGCAGTATAGATAAAGCTTGATGAGCAAAGACAAGCTCTTGAAAAGTATGTAGATGAAGGGCAAAAATCTCTACAGTTTGATCTGGCCCAGGATATTAAGTCTATTAGATTTGAGATGAATCTAAATAAGAAGGAGATGACTGACTGCTTCCATAAGGGAGGGAATGCAGTAGTTTATCTAGCTACTCATCAGAAGAAAATCAAAGCTCAAGTGGATGACATTGCACTGAAGCAAGGCTATGTTCTAGAGAACCAGCTCAGGATGAATGACAATTTGACTGCTTCCCACAATGCCATAGTAACAGAAATGAAAAATATAGCTGCTGGTCAGACTACAGCTATTGCTACTCCTAAGGCAGAATTTGACAAAGTTTTGCAAGAGTGCCTAACTACTGTCACTTCTGCTATTCAAGATTCTCAGAAGCTGATAACTGAAAAACTCCAAAGGTTGAAACCTTACTTTAAGGATGGAATCAACTATTTGGATGCCCAAATAAGGTTTCAGAAAGATGATATAAGGGATCACATGGAAAGAGAAGTCATAAAGGGGGAGAGAGTGTTAGTCAAAGCCAGCTCTGATCATGCAAAATGGATTTCCAATTCCATCAGAGCCACCCTTGGATATCCTCCATTGTGTGATGATGACAATGTAGTAGAGTCTGGGATTCATCCTGCATATCTTGGAGGGGAGCAAGCTGAAGTGGCTCAAGTAATATTTCCTCCACCAGACTTTAATATGGTACAAGCAGATATACAGTCCATGTATAGCCCACCTGAGGGAAATCAAAATGTCATCATAGAAAAAGTGGTTCAGCCAGTGCCAGAGGCTATACTGAAAGAACAAGAAGCTTTGTTGCTGAAAGAACAAGAGACTCAGTTGTCTAAGAAGAGGTTCAGAGAGCAAGCTGAACAAAGGCCTGATTTTGAACAGTGGAGCCCCACTTCAAGGAATATCATTCTGACTGCATGGAAGGCTGTCAAATACAATATTGTGGACAGTGGCAAATGGTATTCTGATGTGGAGTGGAGGAAACATGAGAACAGGCAAGAAGCCATTGTGCAGTATAGAAGGAAGGCAAAGATGGGAAAGCTACCTCTTACTGCCCAGGAGCCTAGCAAGTACTTTCCCAAGCCTTATCATTACTTTGAAAGGCAAAAGATCAAAGCTGAAGAGCTAAAGAAGAAGGATCTTAAAGGCAAGAAGCCTGCTGCTGTTGAAGATGCTAAAGCCCATGTGCAAGCAAAGATACAGTCTGGGAAGGGCATAGTTGTCAAGGAGGCTGAGCAGAAATAGAATAGCATTATCTTTAGTTTACAGTTGTAATCTTTTGATTTTAAACACTCAGTAAACTTTTGTATAATGCATATGACAAAGTTGTTAGAACAATGTGATGTGTGAAAAATCTATTACATAATTGTTCTGAGATATATATGTGTACATGTTTTGTTTAATACATGTTTATGTACTTTCCCTGATTGCATAATCCTGTTTTACATCATTCTGTAATTTTATTATGTATGGTGTATATCATTGAGTAAGGGTTATGACTTCTCCAAATAGGGGGACATTGTTGGGTACATTGGTTTAAATGTACCTGATTTGAAGAAGCCTCACCCTACTCAATGATATACATCAAATTGTATTTGATGTGTTTTGAGTTTAGTTGTGCAGGTCAAGTATTTACAGCGAAAGCTGAAAAGTTTCTAAGTCCATGTGTCGACACCCAGAAGAAAAGTGTCGACACTTAAGAAGACTTGTGTCGACACCAAGAAGGAAAGTGTCGGCACTTAAGAAGACTTGTGTCGACACCTAGAGAAGCAGTGGCGACACTTGGACTAATTATGTCGACACCAGGGATGCAGAGTCGACACCAGACAGAAAGTGTCGACACATGAAGGTTGTGCTGACACTCAATGAAGAAATGTCCAGTGAAGAAGTGTCGACACTTAGAAGTAGTGTCGACACCCAGAGGAACTGTGTCTACATCAGAAAGTGTCGATACTTGGAGGCTATGTCGACACTCAGCAAATTTCAGCAGAGTCTAAGTATAAGTGTTGACATAATGAATAATGTGTCGACACACAGCAGAAGACTCAACACATGAAGAAAGTGTCGACACTTGGAGGCTGTGTCGACACTCAGCAAAGTTCAACAAAAATTCTAAGTACAAGTGTCGACACAAAGGAGATGAGTCGACACTCAGCCAATGTCTCAACAGAAGAAGAATGTGTCGGCACAAGGAGCTGTGTCGACACTCAGCAAGTATCAACACAGAAGACATGTGTCGACACCAAGAAGATGTGTCGACACTGAACAAGTTCAACACAAGAAGATGTGTCGACACAAAGGAGTTGTGTCGATACTTACAAGAATTCAACTAAGTACTGAAGAACAAGGAGTTGTGTCGACACACAATATCAGTGTCGACACATGACGAAGAAGCAGTGTCGAGAAGAAAAATCTACAACACAAGGAGTTGTGTCGACACCTTGAAGGCTAGTGTCGACACTGAGTCTACTTGTGTCGACACTTAGTATATAAGTGTCGACACTTAAAGACAGACTGTCTCGACACTTTCAGACAGTTACAGATATTTCAAGAAGTGACTGGATGATATGACAGCTGCCATTCCAGCCGGTCTGCTGCAACTTTCAGAGTTGTCAGAAAGCTGTTAGGAACCGGATCAGCCGGTCACCATGAAGAAGGCCTATATAAAGGCTTATACTGTCAACAGAAAGAGATGATCAAGAGATTGAAAAAGAGAAGAAGATCTAGCAATTCATTGAAGAATCATTTCAAGTAAAGATCTAAGTAGTTGGAGAAAGAGAGTTCCTTCCAAGAAGACAGCCGTTGGAACCAGGCTGTGAAGAAGGGTTCAGACCTAGTTCTGAATCTTAAGTTGTAGTGATTGAAGATCAGCTGTAGAGAATCAATCCTATTGTGTTCTACATTCAAGAAGCTTTGAAGAAAGCCAAGTGAGGTTGATCTCAGCAGAGTTCTTTCAAGAACTCATCAAGAACCTATCAACTCTTCTCTCTATTCAGAGTTGTAGGTATATACTTTGTATTCTTTATATCTTGTAGGATCCTTAGGGATCTGAGTTGTAAGCCTGTAATTATAAAGGCTGAGTGGTAGGGCATGTGTGCCTGAGTGTAGGAGATCCATATCTCTGAGTGTAGGTCTTGTGGCTGAGTGTAGGCCTTGTGGCTGAGTGTAGGTCTTTGGAGAAGACTGAGTTGTAGGGCCTTGGGACTGAGCTGTAGGAACCATTTGGGGTTCTGAGTGTAAGATCTGAGGATCTGAGGTATAGTGGAGGAGTTTGGCCGAATCTAGTACACTACTAGATAGGCAAAGGGGGAAAGTGGATGTACCCAAACCTTGGGGAACCACTATAAATCTGTGTGTTCACTGTGTGGATGTCTATTCTGTGATTGCTGATTGATTGCTGTGAAGAAGTAGTTATAACTCTGTGATATAATCTGCAATCTGCCTAAAAAGTTAAAAAAGATTTAAGTCACCTATTCACCCCCCCCCCCTCTAGGTGATTAGGTACAATTTCTTTCAATATGGTCTACAATTTGACTACTCAAGTTGTAGAAGAATCAGTACATGTAGTATTTGATGAAGCTAGAGTCATTAACAATGAATTGTCTAGAAGTATTTGCAGCTCCACAGGTGTGACTGAGAAGATGAACAAGCTTACTATTGAAGAAGGTCCTTCTACAAGTCAGCAAGTAGAAGTTAGTGGCTGCTGTCCAGGGGGAGTGTAAGATACTCCAGTTGCTGAAGAAGACCAAGAGGAGCTGCTGAATGAAGAAGCTGAAGGTGTACAACCAGAAAACAGGATGCCTCCATCAATTAGACATTTGAAAGATCATCCAGCCAATCAAATCATTGGAGATCTCAGACAAGGGGTACAAACAAGGAGCAGAAATCTAAGTTCAGTACTCTACTCTAGTTTTCTATCCCAGGTAGAGCCAAAGAAGTTTGAAGAAGCTATCCTAGACCCTCATTGGATTGAGGCTATGCAAGAGGAACTGAATCAGTTCAAGAGATGCAAAATCTGGGAGTTTGTTCCTAAACCAAAAGACCACAATATAATTGGAACCAAGTGAATCTTTAGGAACAAGATGGATGAACATGGAGTTATTATAAAGAACAAAGCAAGACTGGTTGCTAAGGGATATAAGCAGGAAGAAGGTATTGACTTTGATCAAACCTTTGCTCCAGTAGCCAGACTGGAGGCAATAAGGATGTTCTTGGCCTATGCAACCTATCAAGGGTTTAAAGTATACCAAATGGATGTTAAGTCAGCCTTTTTGAATGTCAATCTGAAGGAAGAAGTCTATGTGGAACAGCCATCAGGTTTTGTTGATTCAACTAAACCTAATTATGTTTATAGATTTAGGAAGGCTTTGTATGGGTTAAAACAAGCCCCTAGGGCTTGGTATGAAACCCTGTCTAGTTTCCTCATTGAGAATAAATTCACAAGGGGGAAAATAGACAAGACTCTATTCCTTAGGGAATCCAGAGGCAAGATCATACTAGTCCAAATATATGTAGATGACATCATATTTGGGTCTACTGAAAGTAGTCTTTGCAAAAAGTTTGCAACACTAATGCAAGGGCAATTTGAAATGAGCAGTATGAGGGAACTTAAGTTCTTCTTGGGTCTCCAAGTTAGACAGACTGAGAATGGTTTATCCATATGCTAGTCTAAGTTTACTCTAGAATTAATAAGGAAGTATGGTATGGAAACATCCAGTACCATGAAAACTCCTATGGGGTCAAGTATGTCTCTTAGCAAAGATGATGCAGGGAAACCTGTAGATGAGACTTTGTATAGAGGGATAGTTGGCTCCCTATTGTATTTGACTGCAAGTAGACCAGATATCATGTATGCTACATGTGTCTGTGCTAGGTACCAAGCTTGCCCTAAAGAATCTCATTTGACAGCAGTCAAAAGAATACTGAGATATATTAAGGGCACTCCTTATCTAGGCCTTTGGTACCCTAGGAATGGAGACTTTGAACTGACAGGTTATTCAGATGCAGATTTTGCAGGCTGCAAGGAAGATAGGAAAAGTACAACAGGTACCTGTCAATTCCTAGGTGGAAGACTGATATCATGTAGTAGCAAGAAACAAACCAGTGTGGCTATCTCCACAGCAGAATCAGAGTATGTTGCTGCAGGAAGTTGCTGTGCTCAACTTCTATGGATTCAACATCAGCTAGAAGACTATGGTATACAAGTAAGTAGAACACCTCTATATTGTGATTCTACTAGTGTTATTTCTATTGCTAACAATCCTGTCTCCAATAGTAGGACTAAGCATATAGAAATAAAATACCATTTTCTAAGAGAACATGTAGAAAATGAAGATATTTCCCTAGAGTATATTAGTACAGATAATCAACTAGCTGACATGTATACTAAGCCCTTAGATGAAACCAAATTCAATAGGTTCAAAATTGAATTAGGTATGACAAACTTAGAATAAGTTTTCAAAATTGGCTAAGTAAAATGGTGTCGACACATAGAGTTGTCTGTGTCGACACATAAAAGTGGTGTCGACATTTCAGAGAAATGGTGTCGACACTTAAGAGAATTAGTGTCGACACATAAATAGTAGGTGTCGACACATCCAAGGTGGTGTCGACACTTAGGATTTACTCAACACTAGTTTGGTAAAGTCTCGACTAAGTGTCGATCTAAGCGGTGTCGACACATAAACAAGTGTCGACACATATATTCTGTCGACTATACTTGTGTCGACACATAGTTGTCGAGACATTATAAGTCTGTGTCGACACTTATCAATAGTGTCGACACAATTTAAGTATTTTGACGCTCCCTTTCATCTTCGATTCTAGAAAGGTATAAATAGGTTTCTGCCTTTGTCTGTCGACAAGCTCACCAAAGTTTCGAGACCAAACTTGTGTGTCGACACCTCTCTTCTCTAGATTCAATTTTCTTCAAACCCTAATGGCGTCCAAGCTCGAAGAGAATGTGAATGAAGGTTATGAACTCGTGCGACATGCTTTTGATGACGCGGAACCTGAGATCAAAAGCGTGATAACCCTAATAGCTGAGACTGGGTTAGAATTTCTTGTTTCAGAGCCGACCAAGATATGGAAGAAAGAAGTTCTGGAATTTTTGAATGGAGCAACCCTAGATGAATCAGGACTCAAGATTAAGTCAAGAGTTCATGGGGCTAAGGTGAAAGTTTCTTCTAAGAGTCTGAGAAAGGTACTTCAACTACCTAGGACTAAGGAAGAAGAAGATGTTTCTGCATCCAAGACTAGAGAAGCACTAACATGGTGTGGATTAGACTCCAACCTGAAAATAGGTTCTGTTTTCAACAGGAAGGGAATGAACATGCCGGGCAAATTTCTATCTGAAATTGTTGGCAAGGTTATCCTGAGCAATCCTGGTGGCCATGACAGAATCTCAGCTCACATGTTTACCCTCATGACAAGGATTATCTTCAAACTAGAAACTGATTGGTCGGCAGTAGTGTTTGAGAAGATAAAAGAGAGTTTGAAGAAGCCCAATTTGGGTAGAATAATAAGTCTATACCTAGCTGGTAGTATACCAGAGGTAATGAGTCAAGCAGCTGGATCTAAGATCAACCACATGAGGAGAATGGATTTGAGAATCTTCTCTAGGTGGTATAGAGTCTTGACCAAGGAAATGTCAACTCCTGAGAAGGAAACACCCCTGAAGAAGAAGAAGAAGACAGCCCCAGTGGCTCAAGAATCCTCTAGCAGCTCTGAGGAGCAAGTTGTCTTTACTCCTGATGAGGAAGAAACTGGAAATGCTGAACAATCTCCAGCAAGACAAGAGAATGCACCAAGGCAGGGGGAGCTACCTCAAGCAAGCCCAAATCACCAGGATTCCATCCAGGGGGAGCCCTTACTTGTGGAAGAGCCAACTCCATTAGAAAGTGAAAGAGCTACACAAACCATACTTGAGGTATTAACTGCAATCAACCAATTAGATTTCTCTCTTGACAATGAAGATATGACTGACAGATTGTCTGATATTAATCAGCAACCTCAGATTCCTAGTTAACTCCCGGACGTTGTCATGGAGGACACATCTGTTGCTTCTCAAGTGGTGTCTGATCAAGTGGTTGATGAGCTTAGAGATTCTCCACCCCATCATCAACAGGAATTTACATTAGAAGAACTGTTCCCTGACCTTCTCCAAACTGACTTTGAGAAAGAAAGTGCTGCTGCTGAGGGGGAGAAAGTAATCATTGAGGGGGAGCAAGTGGAGAATATAGAAGAAACTGCAGGCAAAGAGACTGAGGTGCCCAAAGATGCTGAAGGCCTACAAAGGACTGAGAAGGCTTCACATCCTAGTCCTAAGGACAGGGTTGATATTGCAAGCACATCTGCTTCTGAAGATGAAGAGCCTGCAAGAGCCAAGAAAAGAAAATTTCAAGTTTTCAAAAGAAGAAGCCGGAATTATAAGAAAGCTTTACAAACAATAGCACCACAGCCTGCACCACAGCCTACCCCATCTATTGACTTCAGTTCTCTGATGGTTGTATTACAGATAAAGATGGATGAGCAAAGACTGGCTTTGCAATCTTATATGGATGAAGGGCATAAGTCCTTATAATTTGATCTTGCACAAGATATTAAGTCTATCAGATTTGAAATGAATCTGAATAAGAAAGAGATAACTGACTGCTTTCATAAGGGAGGAAATGCAGTAGTCTATCTAGCAACTCATCAGAAGAAGATCAAAGCTCAAGTGGATGAAATTGCAGTGAAGCAAGGCTATGTCCTGGAGAACCAGTTGAGAATGAATGACAATCTCACTGCTTCACACAATGCAATAGTAACAGAAATGAAGAATATAGCTACTGGTCAGACTACAGCCATGACCACTGCCAAAGAAGAATTTGGCAAAGCATTGCAAGAGAGCTTAACTACTGTTACTTCTGCACTTCAGGATTCCCATAAGTTAATAACTGAAAAACTCCAAAGGTTGAAACCTTTCTACAAAGATGGAGTTAATTACCTAAATGCACAAATCAGATTTCAGAAAGATGATCTAAGAGATCACATTGAAAGAGAAGTCATAAAGGGGGAGAGGGTGTTAGTCAAAGCCAGCTCTGATCATGCAAAATGGATTTCAAATTCCATCAGAGCCACCCTTGGATATCCTCCATTATGTGATGATGACAATGTGGCAGAGTCTGGGATTAATCCTGCATATCTTGGAGGGGAACCAGCTGAAGCTGCTCAAGTAATATATCCTCCACCAGACTTTGATATGATATATGCAGATATACAGTCAATGTATAGCCCACCTGAGGGAAATCAGAAGGTCATCATAGAAAAAGTAGTTCAGCCAGTGTCTGAGGCTATACTGAAAGAACAAGAAGCTTTGCAGAAAGAACAAGAAGCCCAATTGTCTAAGAAGAGATTCAGGGAGCAAGCTGAATTGAGGCATGACTTTGAACAATGGAGCCCCACTTCCAGGAATATTATCTTGACTGCATGGAAGGCTGCCAAAGACAATATCCAGGATAGAAACAAGTGGTATTTTGAACTGGAGTGGAGGAAGCATGAGTCCAGGCAAGAGGCAATTGTGTAATATAGAAGAAAGTCTAAGATGGGAAAGCTACCTCCTAATACACAGGAGCCTAGCAAGTACTTTACTAAGCCTTATCATTACTTTGAAAGGCAGAAGATCTAAGCTGAAGATTTGAAAAAGAAGGATCTTAAAGGAAAGAAGCCTACTGCTGATGAAGATACTGAAGCTCCTGTCCAAGCAAAGATACAATCTGGAAAGGGCATTGTGATCAAGGAGACTGAGCAGTAATAGGATAGAATTTATCTTTAGTTTACAGTTGTAATCACTTGTATTAAAACTTTCTGTAAACTTTTGAATAATGAATATGTTGAAGTTGTTAGAACAATGTGATATATGTTAAATCTATTATATTAATGTTCTGAGAAATTTGAGTATGCATGTTTTGTTTATACATGTTTATGTAATTTCCCTGTTATATAATCCTGTTTTACATCATACTGTGACTTTGTTATGTATGGTGTATATCATTGACTAAGGGTTATGACTTCTCCAAATAGGAGGAGATTGTTGGGTACATTGGAATAAATGTACCTGATTTGAAGAAGCCTCACCCTACTCAATGATATACATCAAAATGTATTTGATGTATTTTGAGTTACCTTGTGCAGGTTAAGTAATTGCAGGGAAAGCTTAAAAGATTCTATGTCCATGTGTCGACACCCAGAAGAAAAGTGTCGACACTTAAGAAGACTAGTGTCGACACCCAGAGCAGTAGTGTCGACACTTAGAGTAATTGTGTCGACACCAGGGATGCAGAGTCGACACCAGAAGGAAAGTGTCGACACATACAGGCTGTGTCGACACTCAATGAAGAAATGTTCAGAGAAGCTGTGTCGACACTTAGAAGCAGTGTCGACACCCAGAGGAACTTTGTCGACATCAGAAAGTGTCGACACTTGGAGGCTGTGTCGACACTCAGCAAAAGTTCAACAAATTCTAAGTACAAGTGTCGACACAAAGGAGATGTGTCGACACTCAGCCAAAGTCTCAACACAAGAAGAATGTGTCGACATAATGAAGAATGTGTCGACACACAGCAAAAGTCTCAACACATGAAGAAAGTGTCGACACTAGGAGGCTGTGTCGACACTCAGCAAATTGCAATAAAATCTAAGTCCAAGTGTCGACACAAAGGAGATGTATCGACACTCAGCAAAAGGTTCAACACAGAAGGCATGTGTCGACACCAAGAAGATGTGTCGACACTTAACAAGTTCAACACAAGAAAATGTGTCGACACAAAGGAGTTGTGTCGACACTTACAAGAAATCAACAAATTACTGAAGAACAAGGAGTTGTGTCGACACACATTATCAGTGTAGACACATGATGAATAAGTTGTGTCGAGAAGTAAATTCTACAACACAAGGAGTTGCGTTGACACCATAAAGGCTAGTGTCGACACTTAGTCAACTTGTGTCGACACTTGCTCTTTTTGTGTCGACACTTAAAGACAGACTGTCTCGACACTTTCAGACAGTTATAGATATTTCAAGAAGTGACTGGATGACATGATAGCTGCCATTCCGGCCGGTCTACTGCAACTGTCAGAGATGTCAGAAAGTTGTTAGAAACCGGATCAGCCAGTCACCATGAAGAAAGCCTATATAAAGGCTTACTCTATCAACAGAAGAAGATGATCAACACAACAAAGAGGATTGAAATATAGATCAAGCAATTCATTGAAGAATCAATTCAAGTGAAGATCTAAGTAGTTGGAGAGAGAGAGCTCCTTCCAAGAAGACAGCTGTTGAACCAGGCTGTAAAGAAGGTTTCAGATTGAGATCTGAAACTTAAGTTGCAGTGATTGAAGATCAGCTGCATAGAGATTCAACCATACTGTGTTCTACATTCAAGAAGCTTTGAAGGAAGCCAAGGGAGGTTGATCTCAGCAGAGTTCTTCCAAGAACTCATCAAGAAACCTGTCAACTCTTCTCTCTTATTCTGAGTTGAGGTTATATACATTGTATTCTTAATTTCTTGTAGGATCCTTAGGAATCTGAGTTGTAAGCCTGAAATTATAAAGGCTGAGTGGTAGGGCCTGTGTGCCTGAGTGTAGGAGATTCATTTCTCTAAGTGTAGGCCTTATGGCTGAGTGTAGGTCTTTGTGAAGACTGAGTGGCAGGGCTGTTGAGCCTGAGTTGTAGGAGTGGGATCACTCTGAGCTGTAGGAACCTGGTTGGGGTTCTGAGTGTAAGATCTGAGGATCTGAGAAATAGTGGAGGAGTTTGGCCGAATCTAGTACACTACTAGATAGGCGAAGGGGGGAAGTGGATGTACCCAGACCTTGGGGAACCACTATAAAACTGTGTGTACTCTGTGTGTGTGATTTTGTGATTGCTGTGCTGAATTGCTGTGAAGAATTATTTATAAATCTATGATATAATCTGCCTAAAATTTTAAAAAGATAAGGTCACCTATTCACCCCCCCCCCCCCTCTAGGTGATAGAGTACAATTTCTTTCACAAGACCTCCAGAGAACTCAAGTATAAATGTTGTTCCACCCCCATCATGAACAGATGCTGATATCAAGAAGTGGAAGGTAGCTGATGCAAAGGCTATGAACATCTTAGCCCAGACCATGTCTGATGACATCTTTCAAAAGGTGGCTGAATGCAATTCAGCAAAGGAAATCTGGGATAAACTCTCTGAGATAGTCTCAGGCTCAGCTGATGAGAGAAAGGACAGGAGATCCCACCTCATATCTCAATATGAGAATTTCAAGAAGGGAGAAGCTGAGTCAGTTGGAGATATGTACAATAGACTCAGTCTGATAGTTAGTGAACTTAGGACTTTGGATAAGGAGATATCACTGACTGAACTTAATGACAAAATTCTAATGTGCTTCCCTAGCACTTGGGATTCAAGAATTTGGCCAATCAAGGATGCCAGAAGTTTGAATGAGATCACCACAGAAGCTCTTTTGGGCAAGCTCAAATCTTATGAGCTACTAATCAAAAATAGAGAAGAAGAGCAGAAGGTTGCTTCACCAGTCACAAGAAAAGAGAAGACAATAGCCTTCAAAGCAACTGAAGATCAGCCTGAAGACAAAGTCACAGGCAATGATGAACTGCTCAGTCTATTGGCCAAAAGATTTTACAAGATGGCCAGAAAGGACTTCAGAAAGAGATCATACAAGGAGCATGATAAGCCAAGGTATGATAAGTCAATTAATAATAAGGAAATTGTCTGCTTTGGTTGCAGGAAATCAGGGCACATTGTACCTGACTGTCCAAAAAACAAAAACAAGGACAGAAGGGACAAGAAAGAAAGAAGAAAGGAGAAAAACTCCAAGAGGAATGGCAATGGCAAACTCTCCTCAAGCAAAAACAAACACACAAGAAAGGGGTTTGTTGCTGAATCCTGGAGTGAGACTGAAGAGTAGTCAGAAGCCTCATCCAGCTCCAGTGATGATGAAGATGATGCAGAAGAGAAGGAGTTCTGCATGATGACAATCAATGCCTCACAACATAATTCAGATGAAGAAGACTCAGAGTCAGACTCAGAGACTCAACTTGAAGAGGACCAGGTAATCAGTTCTTTTGATTTCAATTCAGAGGACTTTAAATCTGAGTTTAAAGCATTATGTTTAGACTTACTAAAATCTGAGAAAGAAATTATCTCTCTCAGAAATCATTTATCTGAATATAATACCTTAAAGTCAGAAAACCTCAAACTCTCTCAGGAGTTGGAGTGTTGTAGGGAGCAGATAGCTTCACTGAAAGGTGAGCTATCAAAGGCCAAGAAGCTTGAAGAATCCCTTAATGGGAGAAGTATCAAGCTGATGGACATCACAAGTACAGTGAACTCCAGATTTAATAGTATACTGGGCTTGGGTGCTTCATCCAGCCAACCCATAGTTCTAATAACTCCAATCAAGTTCATTTCTGATAAAGGAAAGGGAGTTGTAGAGGTAGCTAGGAAAAATTCTGATCTGCCTAAGAAAACTAAGTTCCAGCAGAAATCATCGAACGGATCTCGACGATCGCCGAATGCAGATCGACGATCGCCGAACGTAGATCGACGATCTCAGGCAAAATCGTCGAACTCAGGTCGGCGATCTCAAGTTCCTGAACTTTGCCACAGTCGACCGTCGAACGGAGCTCGACGATCTGACCCAAGATCGTCGAACGCAGCTCCACGATCGTCGAATAGAGATCAGAGCTCTGGAAACTCCTTCAAGGGCAAATCAAAATCCAATCCTAGGGGTCCTTCATCCCAAATCTTTAACCCTTATACTGAATGGATTATACCTCCAAGGAGATATCATCCTGAAGGTTATAAGAGTCAACCTGGGATGTCTTTTATTTCTGAGTTTAAAGGTTATCAACCTAGGCCCAAGGTAAACTGGGTCAAAAAAAAATGAATTATTTTATGTGCAGGTGAAGACCTATCCAACATCAAACCAGCAATGGTACTTGGATAGTGGGTGCTCTAAGCACATGACAGGAAACAAGTACAACCTCACATCCTTTAAAGCCAAGCTTGGACCCAAAGTTATCTTTGGTGATTCAAACTTTGGACAAACTAAAGGATATGGTGCAGTCCAGATTGGATCGGTAACATTCAAGAAGGTAGCTTATGTAGAAGGACTGAAGCACAACTTAATAAGCATCAGTCAGTTGTGTGATGAAGGCTACCAGGTGACCTTCAGCAAAGCATTATGCAAGATCAAGTCAGAGGACAACACAACTGTGTTGACAGGTAAAAGGAAAGGTAATATCTATCTAGTAGATTTTCTTTCAACAGATGTAGATATTTGTCTGTTCAATTCTGTCTGTAGACCTAATATTTTATGGCATAAGAGACTAAGACACTTAAACCTTAGAACTATTGCTAGGCTATCCAAGGACAACCTTATTAGAGGACTACCTTCTGGCCCCTACAAGAAGGAAGGACTCTGCAGGGCTTGTCAATTAGGCAAGCAAACTAAAAATAGTTTTAAGTCACTTAATAAGAGTGATTCACCAAGGATATTGTATCTGTTACACATGGATCTTTTTGGACCCATCACAGTACAAAGCCTAGGAGGGAAATCTTACACCTTAGTAGTTGTAGATGACTTCTCTAGATTCACATGGGTGTTCTTTCTGAGGAAGAAGTCTGATAACTTTAAGTGTTTGACAGAGTTTCCCAAATGCATACAGATTGAGTTCAATACTCACATTGCCCTGATCAGAAGTGATCATGTGACAGAGTTTGATTCTCTTCTTATGCAAGAGTTCTGTCAGAGTGAAGGGATCAGGCATACTTTCTCAGCTCCTAGAACTCCTCAACAAAATAAGGTAGCTGAAAGGAAAAAATAGAACCCTTATTGAATCTGCCACTACATTGTTGTCAGATGCTCATCTTCCTCTATCCTTTTGGGCAGAGGCGGTGAACACCTCCAACTATGTGCTGAATAGAAGTTTGATAGATAAACTAAAGGGTAAGACTCCCTATGAATTACTCAAAGGGAAGAAACCTAAAGTTGATTATTTTAGAGTTTTTTGGTTGTATTTGCTATATACATAATAATGACAAGAAATATTTAGCAAAATTTAAAGCTAAAGCTGATGAAGGAGTGTTTCTGGGATACTCCATGATCAGTAAGGCTTATAGGGTTTATAATAAATCATCTCTAAAAATTGAGGAATCTGTTCATATATCATTTGATGAATCTAACATGTCTTTCAAGGAGAAGAACATTTCTACCATAGCACCTTTGCAGGAACATTCTCTTGTTGAAGACTTGAACAAGTTACAGGTTACTCAAAAAGAGGAAAGCAGTGAAGATGAAGAAAGTATTCAACACATTGAAGAGAAACAACCTGAAGAGCCAGTTATTGTACCACAAGAGGAAACAACAACACATGTTGGTGAACAATCAACACCCCCTGTTGATTTAGTAACATCAAGAGACCATCCAATTTCCCAAATAATTGGAGACATCTCAGCTGGTGTGCAAACCAGAAATCAGGTCAACCAAAACCTGTTGCACACTTGCTTCATATCTCAAATTGAACCTCAGTCCATTCAAGATGCAGAGCAAGATCCACACTGGATCATTGCAATGCAAGAAGAGCTGCATCAATTTGAAAGGAACAAAGTGTGGGAACTAGTGCCAAATCCTAAGGATCACTCCATTGTTGGAACAAAGTGGGTGTTCAGAAACAAAATGGATGATCAAGGAGTAATTGTAAGGAACAAGGCAAGGCTAGTTGCTCAAGGATATTCTCAAGAAGAAGGCATAGACTATGACCAGACTTTTGCACCAGTTGCAAGATTGGAAGCCATCAGAATCTTCTTAGCTTATGCAGCACATAAAGGCTTCAAGGTATATCAGATGGATGTCAAAAGTGCATTTCTAAATGGATACATCAAAGAAGAAGTATATGTCAGACAACCTCCAGGTTTTATCTCTTCAACTTATCTTGATTATGTTTTTAAGTTGAACAAAGCATTATATGGTCTCAAGCAAGCTCCTAGAGCATGGTATGAGACCCTAGCATGCTTCCTTTTGGAAAATGGATTTATAAGTGGTAGAGTAGACCAAACTCTTTTCATTAGAACCCATAAGTCCCATACCCTACTAGTACAGATATATGTAGATGATATTATTTTTGGTTCTACTGATTCAAAATTGTGCAGAAGGTTTTCCAACCTAATGCATTCTAAATTTGAAATGAGTAGTATGGGTGAGCTATCCTTCTTTCTAGGATTGCAAGTCAAACAACATGCTGAAGGCATCTTTATTTCTCAAACCAAGTATGCAAATGAATTGGTTAAGAAATTTGGCATGTCTGAAGCATCTTGTATGAAAACACCTATGCCTACTAATGCTGTATTGGATGTTGATGAATATGGGAAACCTGTTAATCAGACAATATATAGAGCAATGATTGGCTCTTTACTGTACCTTACAGCTAGTAGACCAGATATAATGTTTGCTACATGTATATGTGCTAAGTTCCAAGTAAGCCCTAGAGAGTCGCACCTAATACTAGTAAAGAGGATTCTCAGGTATGTTAAAAGTTGTCCAAATCTAGGTCTCTGGTATCCAAAAGATTCAGCATTTGATTTAACTGGATTTTCTGATGCTGATTATGCTGGATGCAGAATTGACAGGAAAAGCACCAGTGGAACTTGTCAGTTCCTTGGTGATAGACTTGTCTCTTGGTTTTGCAAGAAACAAACTTCTGTGTCAACTTCAACTGCTGAAGCTGAATATATGCCTGCATGCAGTTGTTGTTGACAAATCTTGTGGATTCAAAACCAACTCCTAGACTATGGCTACAACTTAGAGAAGTCTAAAATCTTTTGTGATAACACCAATGCTATTTCTATAGCTCAAAATCCAGTCCTCCATAGTAGGACAAAACACATAGAAATTAGGCATCACTTCTTAAGGGATAATGTTGAGAAGAATAAAATTGAACTGTAATATATCCCAACTGATTTACAAAGGGGAGATATTTTCACCAAGCCCTTGGATGAAAAGAAACACACCTTCTTCCTAAATCAGTTAGGAATGTTAGATGGAGGAAGTCTAAAATAATATCCAAGATTTTAAAAGTTTAAAAATTGACCAAGACTAGGCAAACATCTTGATTTTTCTTAGTGTCTAGAGTGTTTTTCTAGTCTCTGAACTGCGCTTGACGATTTTCCCCCAGATCGTCGAACGGAGATCGACGATTTCCGAAATCGTCGACCCGAGTTCAGCGCTTCTCAGATAGTATGAACTATCTCTTCGGTCAACGATCGTCGAACGGCGCTCGACGATTCTGTTCTCTGAACGATCGTCGAACAGAGCTCGACGCTCTCCAATATCGTCGAACGGAGATCGACGATATTGAAGACTCTTCAGATTCCTTTAGAAGCCCCGATCGTCGAACTGAGTTCAACGATCTTTCCTTTTCTGCGTCGAACACTAATGTAAAATTCATTTTTCGCCGTCGTTCTCCTTTTGCGCTTTCGATTTCTCTACAAAAATTCTCTTTCCCTCCAAACATTTCTACACTTGGTCGTTTTGTTTGTTGATTTTTGCAGGTAACCATGGCAGTTTCTGTTGCTGTTCTCGCCGCAATGAAATTCGATGCTGGATTTGACATTGACATGGAGTCCTTCAGCACTACTGATCAAGTTTTCCAGGATATTTTGGAGTTATTCAAGGAGCAGAAACTTGCTACAATCATGACCACCAGGATCAAACTTGCTGCTGATGAGATTAAGGAGTGGGTCTACACTGCCCACAACCAGGATCAAAACACCATAATTGGTTCAATCTCTAGCACCCAGGTACCCTTGACTCCAGCTCTTCTGATAGAAGTTTTTGAGTTAAGTTCTGGTAGAGATTCTGCTGATCTGTCTGGAGAGGAATTTGCTGATCTACTTGCAAGAATGGGTCACTGTGAAGCTAACCCTAGCAAGCTGCTGAAGAAGAACCTAGCTGTGGAGTACAGGTTCTTGGCTGATGTAGTTGGGAAGGTTTTGTTGGCTAAGCACTCAGCACATGATACCATTTCTAGGTATCAGCTATGCTTAATGGGAGCCATAGTGGACAAGAAACAGTTGAACTGGGGAGAGGTATTCTTTGACCTGATTAAAAAGAAAATAAATAAGAATTTTGTGAATTTTGGGAGGATTCTAGGCCTCTTTCTGCAGAACAGATGCCCTACTCTGCTTGTATCATCTGGGATACATATTAATGCATCTAAGAGATTGTCCTGTGCCCTATTTGGCAAATGGGACAGACAGATCACCAAGCCCAGCAGGCCCTCTTCAAGCACACCTTCAGGCACCAGGACTGTAATAGTCACTTCCCCTCAAGTCTCTGCCCATGCAGATGACTTGCCTGCTGCTGCCTCTCCTCCTCCTCCAATTTCATCTTCTCCAGCTCCATCCACCATTCAAACTCCATCCACTATCATCATCTCCAGCCCTTCTCCAACATCTATACCATCTCCAATTCCAACTCTACCAACAACAGAAGAACTCTTCCATCCATTATATTTCTACCCTCAACCAGACATTGTCACATCACCCTCCATTCCCTCCTTCAATCTTATTGATGATTCCTTCATGGATGACTCACCCTCATCTCCTCCTGAGCTCCCCTCCTCATCAACATCTTACCAGGAACTTCTACAAGAGATCATTGATCAACCCACCTTCACACCCTCTATCTCAATTCCACTGTCTTCCATCTCCACTATACCCACACCTCAACCATCACTCCTACAATCCACCAGCTCTCCACCACCATCACCAGTAGCTCCACCTCCATCCTCTACCTCTGCTCACATCCCTATTGAGCAAGTAGATCTTCCAGCCCTAGCTAACAGGATATATGAACTGCTAGCCCCCAGGCTATCTCTTCTATTGGAGGCCTCCTTGGCTCCATTACTTGAGTCAGTGGAAGCCCTTTCTGCCAGGCTATCCTCCCTCTTCCCTCAGGCAATCCCTTCATCAATGTGCCTTGATCCAGCCTTATCTGAATCTAGGCAGGGGGAGATGCCTTATGAAGTGAGCTTGCTTGATGTTTCTTCAGTTATTGTTGCTGCTGTTGTTGTTGTTCTTCAAGCTCCAGTTCCCCCTCCAGTTGCAGTCTTCCCAGTGGACATCAGGTCCTTACTTTCAGTATTTGATTTAGCCTATTTCAGTTATCTTCCAGAGAGAGTTGCTGTCCACCCATCAGAGGATTTGTCCAAGGTCATTGTGCCCTTCTCTAGCTGTGACATTAGCATTATTTATTCTTTTGTCAATTCAGTATATGCTGCTGCTACTCCTGCTGAAAGCATTGCTGATGTTTCTGATGCTGCTGCCCTTCCTGCTGAAAGTTTTGTTGATGTTATTGCTGATACTGCTGATGAGTTAATCTCTAAGGATATGCAGATGACAGAGGCACATGATTTTGAGCCTTCTGTGTTTGCTGATGATATTCCTGATGTTGTTGATATTGTTGTATCTGAAAGTGTTTCATTTGAAACTGTTGCTGCCCCAACTGCTACTGCTATTACTGCTGCTAATATTACTGCTGTTATACCTTCTAAGAGTGCTGCTCCAGAACTTTCTGTTTCTGTTGTTATTACTGCCTCAACTTCTGTGTCTGTTGCTGCTGCTGCTGCTTCAATTTTTGTTACTAGTGTTGTATCTGCTGCTGCTCCAACCACTGCTGCTACATCTGCTTCAACTCAACTTCAGAAGGATTACATGAAAAAGATTGATGCTCTATATGATGAGCAAAGTTCTGAAAGTGATGAATTCAGGACTGATTCTGATGACTCCTCTGCCACTATTGCCAGAAAGAGAAAGGCAAGGAGCAAAGCCATGAAAAGAGTACCTCCAGCCAAAGTCAAGGACAATAATGACATTTCATATTACATTCTTCATGACTGCCCCATAACTGAGCACTGGATGCAGTATTCAAAGAACCAACTTAAAGCCATGAAGAAAAAGAGGAAGTATGAAAAAGGATCTTCCCAGTTTCATCATTCTCATCCTCCTCCACCACCTCCTCCTGATGCAGGTGCAGGTGGAAGCTCAGCTGCTCAACCTCATGCTAAAATCCAAACCCCTATCAGCCACATGCAAGATCTTATCATAGGGGAAGCCAGTCTAGAGGTTCTCAATCTAGAAGAGGAAACTATAGAGGAAACCAGAGGGAAGTCCAGGTTTATTCAAAAGGTTATTCAAGGCAACATACTTACTCCAGGGAAGGACAAGCTTCATCAGACATAACCTCAGGTCCTTTTCCCTATAAGCTGAAGGAAGTAGTTTCATTCAGGCCTCCTCAAGATAATCCATCCAATAGATATGAGCCACCAGTGCCCTTTGAAGATCCTGAAAATAATCTAACTGCTTGGACTGCCAGGATGAAAGAGCTTGCTGCACTGGACCAAATTAAGAAAGCTAAAGAGCAAGGCAGAGACTCCTCCAACATCACTACATTGTCTGAACAGAGAAAGAAAGAATTGGAAAGATATGTTTCAAGCAAATTCTTTGATTCTGATAGATATATGGAGCTGCATCCTGAAGCTGTAGTTCCAAGGCCCAAACAGCAAACCTCTTTAGGTGCAGCAGATGACACAAGATCCAAAAAGGAAGCTCTTAACCCCAATAGAGAAATCAAACTTATAAAGAGCAAGGAGAAGAAATAACTATGTAAGGTGATAATCATTTTGATTTCTGATTTCTGTCTGGGATGATATATATATTTGTGGTTCTGCTATGTCCTGCTTATTGCTTTTCTGTTTTGTTGCTTTGTATGTTGTTGTTTACTTTTTCCTAGTTCTGTAAATAGTAATCCTAACCCAAATAGGGGGAGATTGTTGGAACACCATATTACTAATTTGGGTCAGGATCACTATGTCTTTAGGAAACCTGTTTTTGACCTCCTGTATAGCTCTAAAGGTCAATTAGAATTGAGTCTAAGGGTTAGTACTTAGGTTTGGCAGCTGCCCTCAAGACCAAGGATTTTCATTTTGAAGACTAAGTCATATCGTCGAGCTCAGTACGACGAATCGTCGAACTCCAATCGACGATCGTCTAGCTCAACTTCGACAGATCGTCGAACTCCATTCGATGATCGCTGAGCTCAACTTCAACAAATTGTCGAACTCCATTCGACGATCTGCAAGCTCAGTTCGACGATCTTGACTCAGTATTGATTCTCTATCTCTGAGCTCAGTTCGATGATAGTTGAGCTCAAATTGACGATTTCTGTTGTTGTCTAAGTCCAAATCGCTGAGCTCAGTTCGACGATAGCAGAGCTCAGTTCGACGTTTTTCTAATGACTTCAAGGATTCTCAAGATTCAAATTCAGAACAGTTAAGGAGTTATTCAGCAATTAATTCAGAAGATTTTCTAGCCGTTTTCATTTATTCTGGATCAAGTTTCAAGGGATTATTAAGGAATATTTCTTTGGACTTTCCACCAGAAGATAATTGTAATTAAGGAAGTCAATTAATGACAGACCAACGGCTATTCTTGACATATGAAATTCTATTCAGAACCAGGAAAAAAATAAGAAGTTTTTTTTAATCTCTCAGTGAATAGAAGAGAACAGACAACACAGATAAGCAGAATAAGAAGAACAAGATCAAAACATTCTCTGTCTCAAAGAATTCATACAAGAACACACACCAAAGGAGATCAACAAATCTGAAAATCTTCATATCACCTTTGATTCAAGTGTTCAAGGCCAACATCTTTCAAATACTCCAGATACCTAACATTTCAGCTGTTGCTGAAATTATCATTTGCTGGAGATCAACTTCTGAAGGCCTATCACCCTACAGCAAAGCTTCATTTCCTGAACATCTCAAGAACTCAGGGGGAGCTTTGACAACATAAAATCCACATAGTCTTCTCAGCTGCTCTGAGAAAGAGAAGACTTCCATTACTCTCTCATCCCCATCTCTGTAAAGGGTTTCTCAAACTCCCTTCAAAAGTTTGAGCTTGGTTTTTGAGCACCTTGTCAAAAGCTCATTGGTGGCAAGACACCTGATCAAAAAATCTGATTTGGTTTTTGAGCACCTTATCAAAAGCTCATTGGTTCCCAGGACACCTGATCAACTCATCCTGTAGTGAATTCCTACCTAGGGTGGTAGAAGAGTGGATGTACCCAAGTTTTGGGGAACCACTATAGCTCCTTGTGTCTTTTGGTTTGCTTGTCTTTATCTTTTGTTTTTGGCTGTGATTGTTTTGTGATTAGTTTAGATCTGTGATTAATTTCTGTTGTAGGTTATTTTGTGATTAGATTTAATAGTTGCTTCCCTGTTCACTCAGATTACAACAATTGTTGTAAAAAGTTTTCAAGCACCATATACTCTATTCACCCCCCCCCCCCTCTAGAGTATATCAGATCTAGCTGCACTTTCAATTTCTTTGTTTTGCAACTCATCCAGTGCGATTGTAATAGCCAACAATCCAGTCTCTTACACCCAGACAAAGCACATGGAGCTGCGATATCATTTCATCCGGGAGCATGTGGAGCATGGGGACATAGATCTTTAATATGTCCCAACAGACAAGCAAATTGCAGACATTTTCACGAAGCCCCTAGAAGAGGCCAAGTTCTCGTTCTTCAAAACAGAACTTGACATGCTTAACAAGGATGAAGGAGAATGAAGATAAAGGCAACATGCAAGGTCAAGATCTGGTTTTACTTCAAAAAAATCAGAAAATATCAGAATTTGGACTTCATTTCTCGAGTACAACACTTGTAATCGAGAACAACAAACTTCCACTCGAGAACAGCAAACTTCCACTCGAGAACAGCAAACTTCTTTCTCGATTACAAAGAAAGTATTTCTCGAGAAGAAATGCTCTACTCGAGAACAAGGCCATTTCTACTCGAGACTAAGGCTTCTTATACTCGAGTGCTACTGAAAACTCTTCTCGAGAATAATTTGTCCTCTCGAGAAAAGTGGTGTCATTTTCTCCTTCAAGGTCAATATTTCATATCGGCACCCAGACACTTAGCCGCATCTTCCAGGTATTTTTAATAATTATTTATATGTTTAATCATCGAAATTAGAGGTAAATATAAATAGAAATTAGTCCAAGAAATTCTTCTTCTCGATTTCAAAACCCTTCTCTAGAAAAGCCGTTTCGTCTTCCTCCTTCTACGCCGTCTGCCGCCAGTCAATTTTCTCATTCGCCGACCAGGCTAGATCGATTTATCTACAACAATGGTTTCGTCCTCAAAACTAGGGATTGGGAGTGAACTTTGTTCTATCGGGATTTCAGAAATATACGATGATTTCAGAAACGTCCTCCTTCTGCTAGATACAGTCGGGTTATCTTTTCTTCTTGAACATCCATGCTGAATTCTCTCTTCTGAAGTTGAAGAATTCTTCCAGAATGCCAATATTAAGAGGAATGGCAAAATCATCAAGTCTAAGGTTCAGAATATTAAGGTATAGATGTCTGCTCTGTCTATTTCTAAACTTCTACAACTTCCAGTAATAGATATGGAAGATGATCGGATAGGCAGTGATTATGAGAGAGCTTATAGCTTCTGTGGTATCCCTAAATCCTCTAACACCATTAGAAGATAGTTTATGAATGCTGAAAGCAAATTATTGGCTGATATCCTAAGAAAAGTTCTTCTGTGTAAAATAAGTTCTATAAGTTACATTACTCCAAAGTTCTTTGATTTAATGACTTGTTATTTGTAGAAAGAAATTTCAGTGCGGAATGATGATTTTTGAGAAAATCAAGGCATGTATTAAGAGCCCCAACTATGGAAGAATACTTTCTATGTACCTCAATCAGATGAACCCAGAAGCATTTCCAATGAAAAAGGGCATAGCCCTCCATCACATGAAAAAGGTCTCTATTACCGCCATCCAGAGATGGGAGGACAAACTACAGAAGTCAGGCAAAGCTGCCAAGGACATAGAAGATGTGGACAGGACCCCATCTCCTCCTTCACATCAAATAACTGATTCAGTTATTGAGGGGGTGCCTGCACCATCTTCCTCAATTCCTCCAGCTCCTGCTGCCTCAGCAATTCCTGCTCAAGATATTTCAGCTATTGCCACAGAATATTTAGCCATAGTTACTCCTGTTGTTCTCCTTCAGACCAACAAGAAGCTATTCCACCTATTGTTACAGATCTTCCATCTACCTCTGCTGTTGCTGCCTCTTCCTCTTTGCTGCATACAGATTCAGAATTTTCTGCTGCTGAACACATTCTAGACTCTCCTGTTGTTGATCTTCCAGATTCTGATGCTCTGACAGATACCCAGACTCAAGCTCATATTCTTTCCACTGAAGATGACTTAAATAAGATGATAGAGGAACTTACTTCCAAAGAAGCTCCTTTCCATATCCCTAAAGATCATCCTCCATCTACAGTAACTCCTCCTAAGTATCCAGCACAATCATCTCCTCCTCAACCAGAAAAATTCCCAACACCTGCACAGTCTCCAGAATATCAAGAATCCTCTCTTCCAGCTGATAAGTCTCCTGCTGTAGATATGCAAGATGATGAAGTAGTCTCAATTCATGACTCAGATGATGAAATTCCTGAAAGATATTGTCCCTAAGCACCTTGAGGGGGGGGGGGGTGAATAGGTGACTTGAATCTTTTTAACTTTTTAGGCAGCAAACAAATAATATCACAGAATTATATCTAATTTAACACAACAAACATTCAGCAATCACAGCAACTCAGCAAACACACAGTAGACACAGAGTTTTATAGTGGTTCCCCAAGCTTTGGGTACATCCACTTTCCCCCTTCACCTATCTAGCAGTGTACTAGATTCGGCCAAACTTCTCCACTAACTCAGAACCCAAAACAGGCTCCTACACCTCAGGCCCAAGGCCCTACAACTCAGCTTTTCACAAAGCCTACACTCAGCCACAAAGGCCTACACTCAGCCATAAAGGCCTACACTCAGCCACCAAGGCCTACACTCAGCCACCAAGGCCTACACTCAGAGATTTAACTCTCCTACCCTCAGCCTTTATAATTACAGGCTTACAATCTCAGATCCCTAAGGATCCTACAAGTTATAATGAATACAAAATGTATAAACTCAACAACTTAGATGAAAGAGAGATAGTTGTGAGATTCTTGATGAGTTCTTGGAAGAACTCAGCTGAAATCAATCTGACTTGGCTTTCTTCAAAGCTTCTTGAAAGTAGAACACAATAAGACTGATTCCTCTGCAGTTGATCCTTGATCTCTGCTTCTTAAGATTCAGACCAATCTGAATCCTTCTTCTCGGCTGGGTTCCAACAGCTGATTTCTTGGATGGAGCTCTCTCTCTCCAACTTCTTAGATCTGCACCTGATTCTTCAAGGAATAGCTAGATCTTCTTTGTTGAATACTTGATCAATAATTTGAACAACTCTTTTGAACAACTTCTTCTGTAGACAGCATAAGCCTATTTATAGGCCTTCTTCATGGTAACCGGCTGGTCCGGTTCATAACTGAATTCTGACAACTCTGACAGGTGCTGTAGACCGGCTGGAATGGCAGCTGTCAAGTCATCCAGTCAGTTCTTGAACTGTCTGTAAGTGTCGAGACTTTCTATCTTTAAGTGTCGACACTTATAGACCAAGTGTCGACACAAGTTGTCTAAGTGTCGACACTAGTCTACAAGGTGTTGACACAACTCCTTGTGTTGTAGTTTCTATGTCTCGACACTGTTTCTTCTTCATGTGTCGACACTGATAATGTGTGTCGACACAAGTCCTTGTACTTCAGTATTTTGCTGAATTATTCTAAGTGTCGACACATCTCCTTTGTGTCGACATATCTTCATGTGTTGAAACTGTTAAGTGTCGATACTGCTTCTTGGTGTCGACACATGTCTTCAGTGTTGATACTTGTTGAGTGTCGACACATTGCTCTGGGTGTCGACACTTTCTTCTTCTGTCGAGACTCTGGCTGAGTGTCGACACATTCCCTTAGTGTCGACACTTGTACTTAGAATATTCTTGAACTTTGCTGATCTTTGGTAGTGTCGACACAGCTCCTTGTGTCGACACTTTCTTCAAGTGTTGAGTCTTCAGCTAAGTGTCGACACATTGTTCTGGGTGTCGACACTTACTTCAAGTGTTGACTCTTCTTCTGAGTGTCGACACATAGTTCTGGGTGTCGACACTTGTACTTAGTCTCTGCTGACTTTTGCTGAGTGTCGACACAGCCTCCAAGTGTCGACACTTTCTGATGTAGACACAGTTTTTCTGGGTGTCGACACAACTGCTAAGTGTCGACACAGCTTCACTGTCTTTTCTTCACTGAGTGTCGACACAGCTCCTTGTGTCGACACTTTCTGTCTGGTGTCGACTCAGCATCCCTGGTGTCGACACAATGACTTCAAGTGTCGACACTGCTTGCCTGGGTGTCGACACAAGTCTTCTTAAGTGTCGATACTTTCCCTCTGGGTGTCGACACATGGACTTAGAAACTTTTCTTCTTTCCGGCAAATACTTAACCTGCACAAGGTAACTCAAAACACATCAAATACAATTTGATGTATATCATTGAGTTGGGTGAGGCTTCTTCAAATCAGGTACATTTTGACCAATGTACCTAACAATCTCCTCCTATTTGGATAAGTCATAACCCTTAGTCAATGATATACACCATTCATAATAAAATTACAAAATGATGTAAACCAGGATTATGTAAACAAGAAAGTACATCACATGTATTAAACAAACATGCATAATCAGATAACATCTCAGAACAATTATGAAATAAATTTATTACACAACAAATTTATCACACAAAACATTGTTCCAATACTTTGTCATATGCAAAATTCTAAAGTTTACAAAGTGTTTTATATCAAAAGAATACATAGTAAACTTAAGAAATTTTCTAAGCTATTTCTGTTCAGCCTCCTTAATGACTATTCCTTTTCCAGCTTGAACTCTGGCTTGAACAGGAGCTTCAGTAACTTCAGCATCAGCAGGCTTCTTGCCTTTCAGATCTTTCTTCTTAAGTTCTTCTGCTTTAATCTTTTGCCTTTCAAAATAATGATAAGGCTTGGGAAAGTATTTGCTAGGCTCCAGAGAGTAGGAGGTAGCTTTCCCATCTTGGCCTTTCTTCTATATTGGACTATTGCCTCCTGCCTTATCTCATGTTTTCTCCATTCAGCCTCAGAAAACCATTTGTTCCTGTCATGCAAATTATCTTTGACAGCTTTCCAGGCAGTCAAAATAATGTTTCTTGAGGTAGGACTCCACTGCTCAAAGTCTGGTCTTTGTTCAGATTGTTCCCTAAACCTCTTCTTAGAAAGTCTAGTTTCTTCTTCTTTCTGTAGAGCTTCTTCTTCTTTCTGAAGAGCTGCTTGCATAGCTTCAGATATAGGCTGAACCACTTTTTATAGAATGACATTGGACTTCCCTTCAGGTGGGCTATACATGTGATGAATATCAGCTTGCACCATTTCAAAATCTGGAGGAGGATAGATAACTTGAGCCACTTCTGGTTGCTCCCCTCCTAAATATGCAGGATGAATTCCAGATTCAGCAACATTGTCATCATCACAAAGAGGAGGATAGCCCAGTGTAGCTCTGATGGAATTAGATATCCATTTGGCATGATCAGAGCTAGCTTTGACTAAAACTCTCTCCCCCTTTATGACTTCTCTAGCCATGTGATCTCTGACATAATCCTTCTGAAATCTGATTTGATTGTCCAAGTATCTGACTCCATCTTTAAAGAAAGGTTTGAGCTTGTTAAGTTGTTCAGATATGGCCTTCTGGGAGTCTTGAATGGCAGTCTTAACAGCAGTGATTTCTTCTTGAAATACTTTGTCAAATTCAGCTTTAACAGTAGCAGTAGAGGTAGAAGGTCCAGCAGCTATGTTCTTTATTTCTGTGACAATTACATTATGAGATTCTGTTAAATTGTCATTCATCCTGATCTGATTTTCAAGTACATAGCCTTGCTTGACTGCAATGTCATCAACTTGAGCTTTGATCTGTTCTTGATGTGTAGCTAAGTACACCACTGCATTCCCCCCTTTGTGGAAGCAGTCTGTCATCTCCTTCTTGTTAAGATTCATCTCAAATCTTATTGACTTTATGTCCTAGGCTAGATCAAACTGTAGTGATTTGTGCCCTTCATCAACATACTTCTCAATTGCCTTCCTTTGCTCATCAAGCTTAATTTGCATTGCCACCATTAGAGCACTATAATCAACAGCAGGTGCTGGAAGTGATATAGGCTGTGGTGTAATAGATTGTAAGGCCTTCTTATAACTCTGACTTCTTCTCTTGAAGACATAAATTTTCTTTTTCTTTTCCCTTGCAGCTTCCTCATCTTCTGAAGCTGAGGAGCTAGCAATTTCTACCCTCTCCTTAGGGCTTGGGGGTAACTCCTTCTGCACATCTGGTGCCTTCTCAGGTTCTTGCCTTACAGGCTCTTCAACATGTACTTCTTGCTCCCCCTCAATTGGAGCAGTCTCCTCTTCAGCAGCAGCAGTGTCCTTGTCAAAGTCTTGTTGATCCAGATTTAGGAACAAATCTTCCATTGTAAATTCTTGGGGTGAATGAGCTGGAGAAATTCTGGGCTCATCTACCACTGGATTAGATACAAACTGAGCTGCAGCAGATGTGTCTTCCATGACAGCATCTGGAACTTGACTATCTGTCTGTGATTGCTGATAAACATCAGACAAATCAGTACCTTCTATAGGAAAAACCAAAGCATTAAGCTCAGTAATTACCTCTAGAATTGTAGTTGTAGCTTGCTCACTTTCAAGAGGAGTGGACTCTTCTACAACTAGTGGCTCCCCTGGAGGTGATCCCTGTGTATGGGGCTAGCTTGAGGTAGCTCCCCCTGGATTTCAGCATCTACTTGTTGTGCTGGAGACTTCACAGCAGTTCCTGTGTCTTCTTCATCAGGTGTGAAGACCACTTGTTCTTCACTATCAGAGCTGCTTGAGGGAACTTGAGCCACTGGGGCAATTTTCCTCTTCTTCTTTGGTGGAATTTCCTTCTCAGATATGATCTTCTCAGGTGTTGGCATTTCTTTTGACAACACCCTATCCCATCTAGAGAATATTCTCAGATCTATTTTCCTCATATGATTTATTTTACTTCCTGTAACTTGACCCATAACTTCAGGTATAACACCAGCAAGGTAAAGACTTAAAATTCTGCCCAGGTTGGGCTTCTTCAGGCTTTACTTGATTTTCTCAAACACTATAACAGACCAGTCTGTCTGCAAAGTGAAGATGATCCTGGTCATAATACTAAACATAGAGGCAGATATCCTATCATGCCCTCCTGGCTTACTGAGAATTACTTTGCCAACTATCTCAGACAGAAATTTCCCTTGGCTATTCATGCCCTTTCTATTAAAAAATGAACCAATCTTCATCTTAGAATCCAGTCCACACCAAGTTAGAGCTTCCCTGGTCTTTGAAGCAGTAACTTCATCTTCTTCTTGAGTTCTTGGTAACTGCAGTACTTTCCTCAGACTTTTAGGTGAAACCTTCACCTTCTCACCATGAACCCTGGATTTGATCTTGAATCCAGATTCGTCGACCTTAGCTCCATTGAGGAATTCCAGAACTTCCTTTTTCCAGATTTTTGTGGGTTCAAAAACAAGATATTCTAACCCTGAGTCGGCAACTAGGGTTATCACGTTCTTGATTTCCTGGTCAGCATCCCCAAATGCGTCGCGCACCAGTTCGTATCCTTCGTTGACGTTCTCCTCAAGCTTTGGCGCCATTAGGTTTTGAAGAATTTTGATTGGAGAGAAGAGAGGTGTCGACACAGAAGTTTTGGTCTCGAAACTTTTGAAAGCGTGTCGACAAACTAAGGCAAAACTCTATTTATACCTTTCTAATTTTGAAGATGAAAAGGCGGGCAGCCAACTTAAATTGTGTCGACACTGGCAATAAGTGTCGACACTGACTTATAATGTCTCGACACATACGTGTCGACACAAGTTTAGTCAACAGATTATATGTGTCGACACTTGTTTATGTGTCGACACCACTTAACTCGACATTTAGTCGAGACTTTACTTAGAAAATTCTGAGTAAACACTATGTGTCGACACCACCTTGGTTGTGTCGACACCAACTTGTCATGTGTCGACACTAATATTCTGAAGTGTCGACACGAACTTCCTAGATGTGTCGACACCTTTTTCCTGAAGTGTCGATACCTACTTACTGTGTCGACACAGAAATCTCTATGTGTCGACACCTTTTTACTTAGCCAATTTCCAGTACTATAAACTTACTCTAAGTTTATCATTCCTAGTTCAATTTTGAACCTATTGAACTTAGCTTCTTCTAGGGGCTTAGTATACATATCAGCTAGTTGATTATCAGTTTTAACATATTCAAGTAAAATATCTTCTCTTTCTACATGCTCCCTAAGAAAATGGTATTTAATTTCAATATGTTTTGTTCTACTATGGGATACAGGATTATTAGTTATTGAAATAGCACTAGTAGAATCACAAAAGAGTGGAGTTCTACTTACCTGAATTCCATAGTCCTCAAGCTGATGTTGTATCCACAGAAGTTGAGCACAGCAACTTCCTGCAGCCACATACTCTGATTCTGCAGTGGAGATAGCCACACTTGTTTGCTTCTTGCTACTCCATGAAATCAGTCTTCCACCTACGAATTGACAGGTTCCAGTAGTGCTTTTTCTGTCGTCTTTGCATCCTGCAAAGTCTGCATCTGAATAACCTGTTAGATCAAAATCCCCATTCCTAGGGTACCAGAGGCCTAGATAAGGAGTGCCCTTTAGATATCTCAATATCCTTTTGACTGCAGTCAAATGAGATTCTTTAGGGCAGGCTTGATACCTTGCACAGACACATGTAGCATACATGATATCTCGTCTACTTGCAGTCAAGTATAATAGGGAGCCAACTATCCCTCTATACAAGGTTTCATCTACAGGTTTCCCTGCATCATCCTTGCTAAGAGACATACTTGTCCCCATAGGAGTCTTCATGGTGCTGGATGAATCCATACCATACTTCCTTATGAGTTCTAGGGTGAACTTGGACTGGCATATGGATAAACCACTCTCAGTCTGTCTTACTTGGAGACCCAAGAAGAACTTTAGCTCTCCCATACTACTCATCTCAAATTGACCTTGCATTAGCTTTGCAAACTTTTTGCAAAGGCTACTTTCAGTAGACCCAAATATAATGTCATTTACATATATTTGGACAAGTATTACTTTGCCTCTAGATTCCCTAAGGAATAGAGACTTGTCTATTTTCCCCCTTGTGAACTTATTCTCAATGAGGAAACTAGACAGGGTTTCATACCAAGCCCTAGGGGCTTGCTTTAACCCATATAAAGCTTTCCTAAGTCTATAGACATGATTAGGTAGAGTTGAATCAACAAAACCTGAGGGTTGTTCCACATAGACTTCTTCTTTAAGATTACCATTTAGAAATGCTGACTTGACATCCATTTGGTAAACTTTGAATCCTTGAAAGGTTGCATAGGCCAGGAACATTCTTATGGCTTCCAGTCTGGCTACTGGAGCAAAGGTTTGATCAAAATCAATACCTTCTTCCTGCCTATATCCTTTAACAACCAGTCTTGCTTTGTTCTTAATGATGACTCCTTGTTCATCCATCTTGTTCCTATAGATCCACTTGGTTCCTATTATATTGTGGTCTTTAGGTTTATGAACAAGCTCTCAGACCTTGCATCTCTTGAATTGATTGAGTTCTTCTTGCATAGCCTCAATCCAAAGAGGGTCTTTGATGGCTTCTTCAAACTTCTTAGGTTCAACTTGGGATAGAAAGCTGGAGTAGACTGCTACACTCAGGTTTCTGCTCCTTATTAGTACCCCTTGTCTTGGATCACCAATGATCTGTTCTACTAGATGATCTATAAGATGCCTATTGGCTAGAGGCATCCTGACTTCTGGTTGAACCTCTTCAGTTCCTTCATCTTGCTGCACTCCTTGTACTTCTTTTGCATTTGGTACATGTAGTACTCCCCCTGGACAACAGCCACTGTCTTCTACTTGTTGTCTTGCAGTAGATTCTTCTTCTAGAGTAAGCTTGTCCATCTTCTTTGTTAAACCTGTGGGGCTGCATACAATACTAGACAACTCATTGTTAATAAGCCTAGTTTCATCAAATACTACATGTACAGTCTCTTCTACAACTTGAGTTGACAAGTTGTAGACTCTATAAGCCTTACTGTTGTTGCTGTACCCAACAAAAATTCCCTCTTGGGACTTGGCAGCAAACTTAGTTAAGTAAGACTTTCCATTGTTAAGTATGAAGCATTTGCAACCAAAGATCCTGAAGTAGGATAGGTTTGGTTTCCTGCCTTTCACTACCTCATAGGGGGTCTTGTTGAGGCCTTTAGTAATGGTAGCCCTATTAATAACATGGCATGCAGTATTAACTGCTTCAGCCCAGAAATATTCTGGTAGTGATGTATCACTTAATAGGGTCCTACCAGCCTCAATCAAGGTTCTATTCTTCCTCTCAGCAATGCCATTTTGCTGAGGTGTTCTAGGTGAAGAAAACTCTTGAAATATCCCAAAGTCTTCACATAGTTTTGTCATGCTATCAGACTGAAACTCAGTACCATGGTCACTTCTTATTTTGACCACTGTACTATTTAGTTCATTCTGAATTTGCTTGACAAAGCTATAGAAGACACTAGGTGTTTCAGATTTCTGTCTTAAGAAGAACACCCTGGAAAACCTTGAGTAGTCATCTACAACTACAAAGGTATAGACCTTCCTACCTATGCTGTGAACTGGAATTGGACCAAAGAGATCCATATGCAAGAGGTATAAACACCTCACAGCATCTTTGTTTTCTATGCTTCTAAAGGTGGATCTAGTCTGCTTGCCCTTTTGACATGCTGAGCAAATACCATCTTTAACACACTTAACTTGAGGACCATTCCTCACTAACTCTTTGCTAAAGAGTTTATCAATTGTCTTGTAGTTAAGATGGGCAAGCCTCTTGTGCCATTTGACACAATGAGAGATTGTCTCATCAGCTACAAGACACACTTGAGAACCATTGGTCTCACACATAATGTCTAAGCAGTAGACATTTTTTTTCTATAGCCAGTCAAAATGATCTCTTGATCTTTTGACCTCTTGATATGACAACCATTCTTAATAAATGAGATGTCATACCCTACATCACTTAATTGACTTATACTTATTAGGTTGTGTTTCAACCCTTTAACATAAGCTACTTGAGTAATGGTAACTAAGTTACTAGAAATGTTACCAAACCCTTTGATGATTCCTTTTTCAGAACCACCAAAGGTGACTTTTGGACCATCTTTGATTGGAATGTAGTCCCTTAGTAATCCCTTTGTTCCAGTCATATGTCTGGAACATCCACTGTCCAAGTACCATATAGGGGCATGGCCACTTGGACTAACCTGCAAAACAGATTAATGAACCTTAGAACCCAAAGAATTCTTGGGTCCTTGGTACTTGTTAGTTTGCATTCTGAGAAAGCTACCTACTGGTTTTTCAATAGGCTGTTTGCTACTCACTTTGGCACTAGCATTGTGCCAACAGTCCATTGCAAAGTGGCCTATCTTGCCACAACACCAACACTCAAACTTATTGTACCTTTGCTTAGGTACAGTCTTAGCTGTTTTATCCACAGCTGGCTTGTTGAGTGTTGGGGCTTTGCCCTTGGACTTGTACTGGACAATCCTTGCAGGTTTAATAAAACCCAGTCCAGCCTTGCCTTTGTGATGAGCAAAATCATCAATTAAAGGTAGAACTGACTTAGGTTTAGAAAACCTAGCAACTAAGTCCTCCTTCTGAAGATTAATCTCCAGACTCTTGATTTGATCATTTTTAAATGATATAGTTCCCATCTGAATCACAATGATGTGCTTCAGTCTGGCTATCTCATTAAGCTTTTGATCAAATGACTTCTCAAACTCAGTTGCAGCAGCTTTAAGATTAGCAATTTCCTTTGCCTGACTTTTGGCTAGGGACTTGCTCTTCTTGTAAGCTTGCAACAGAACCTTGTATTCATCTATCAACTGATGAATATCTTCTTCAGACTCAGATGCACTCTCATCATTTGATGAGGATGAATCTGATCCTGTACTGGCACAAGAAACTGAACTTAAAGTTGAACTTTGTACCTTACTAGGTCCTGGCTGCTCCAGGATTTTGTCACTTTCAGTCAATGCCATCAGTCCTTTCCATTGACAGTCTTCTTGTTCATATATAGACTCCATAATCTGCATGAACTCTTCTTCTTCTTCTTCAGCAAACAGCCTTATATATGCCTCGGCATCTGACTCAGTTTCTGAAGAAGAGATATCTGACAGTGTCTTCTCCTTTTTGGCAACAAATGACTTTTCTTTCTTGCCTTTGAAATGAGTCTTCTTCTTGTCACTAGACTCCTTTCTCTTCTCTGGACAATCTGCTATCACATGACCTTGTCTATTACAGCAATAACACACAATTTTTGATAGTGTAGCTTTGCTAGACTTTGACTTTTTCTTGTCTTTCTTTGAAGACCTCTTTTTCTGATAAGAGTCTTCCTTTCCCTGTGATGTAGAAGGCCTTGTCCTCCACTGTTTCTTCTTCAAGAACTTCTGAAAATGTCTAGTGAAGGCAGCAAAGTACTCATCACTTTCACTGCTATCAGACTTTGTACTAGCTGACTCATCTGACTCAGATTCAGCAACCTTTGGAGGTGGAGTAGGTGACTTACATCTGTACCTTCTGGGGGCTTCTGATTTAAAGGCCACTGTTCTTTCCTTGTGTTCATTTCTTGTGGATTTCTCCTCTTCTTTCCTCACTGTCAACTGCATTTCATAAGACAACAGTTTGCCAAACAGTGTAGGTGGAGGAATTTCTGCCAACTTAGCCATTTCTCTAATGACACAGATCTTGGTATCTCAATCTTTAGTTAGGGACCTTAGAAACTTGTCATTGAGTTCATAATTACTGAACTCTCTGCCATAGGACATGAGTTCATTCACAATTCTGTAGAATTTCTTATAGCACTCAGTTATGTTATCACCTTTTCCTTGTCTAAAACTTTCATACTCTTGATTTAGCAAGGATTTTCTGTCTTGCCTGACTTCTTCAGAACCCTCCATATACACAATAAGAGTATCTCACATCTCTTTGGCTGTCTTACAGTGTATTAGATTCTAAAAAGTTGCATCATCTATGACACTCACTATGATGTTCTGAGCCCTCTTGTCCATGGTGGCTAGAACAATTTCATCCTTTGTCATTTCTGAGAAATCCTTTGGTGTTCTTTGATTTGCATCCAAGACTGACACCTTCATGGGCACATATGGCCCTTCCTTTACTGTGATATAAATTCTAGGGTCTGAGGCCTCCATAAACAGCCTCACCCTTTCCTTCCATATGCCAAAGATTTCCTTCCTACATATAGGTAATTTCATGGATCCCAATTCCTTGTGATTTTCAGTGGAACCCATGGTTCTTGATTCTCTTGAATCTGTACTTGACTTAACCTGAATCTGCCAACAGGATCTCCTCAGACAGTTATGTCCTTTTTTGAGTAACCTGGCTCTGATACCACTTGAAAGATATTGTCCCTAAGCACCTAGAGGGGGGGTGTGAATAGGTGACTTGAATCTTTTTAACTTTTTAGGCAGCAAACAGATAATATCACAGAATTATATCTAATTTAACACAGCAAACATTCAGCAATCACAGCAACTCAGCAAACACACAGTAGACACAGAGTTTTATAGTGGTTCCCCAAGCTTTGGGTACATCCACTTTCCCCCTTCGCCTATCTAGCAGTGTACTAGATTCGGCCAAACTTCTCCACTAACTCAGAACCCAAAATAGGCTCCTACACCTCAGGCCCAAGGCCCTATAACTCAGCTTTTCACAAAGCCTACACTCAGCCACAAAGGCCTACACTCAGCCACAAAGGCCTACACTCAGCCACCAAGGCCTACACTCAGCCACCAAGGCCTACACTCAGCCACCAAGGCCTACACTCAGAGATTTAACTCTCCTACCCTCAGCCTTTATAATTACAGGCTTACAATCTCAGATCCCTAAGGATCCTACAAGTTATAATGAATACAAAATGTATAAACTCAACAACTTAGATGAAAGAGAGATAGTTGTGAGATTCTTGATGAGTTCTTGGAAGAACTCAGCTGAAATCAATCTGACTTGGCTTTCTTCAAAGCTTCTTGAAAGTAGAACACAATAAGACTGATTCCTCTACAGTTGATCCTTGATCTCTGCTTCTTAAGATTCAGACCAATCTGAATCCTTCTTCTCGGCTGGGTTCCAACAACTGATTTCTTGGATGGAGCTCTCTCTCTCCAACTTCTTAGATCTGCACCTGATTCTTCAAGGAATAGCTAGATCTTCTTTGTTGAATACTTGATCAATAATTTGAACAACTCTTTTGAACAACTTCTTCTGTAGACATCATAAGCCTATTTATAGGCCTTCTTCATGGTAACCGGCTGGTCCGGTTCATAACTGAATTCTGACAACTCTGACAGGTGCTGTAGACCGGCTGGAATGGCAGCTGTCAAGTCATCCAGTCAGTTCTTGAAGTAACTGTAACTGTCTGTAAGTGTCGAGACTTTCAGTCTTTAAGTGTCGACACTTATAGACCAAGTGTCGACACAAGTTGTCTAAGTGTCGACACTAGTCTACAAGATGTCGACACAACTCCTTGTGTTGTAGTTTCTATGTCTCGACACTGTTTCTTCTTCATGTGTCGACACTGATAATGTGTGTCGACACAAGTCCTTGTACTTCAGTATTTTGCTGAATTCTTCTAAGTGTCGACACATCTCCTTTGTGTCGACACATCTTCATGTGTTGAAACTGTTAAGTGTCGACACTGCTTCTTGGTGTCGACACATGTCTTCAGTGTTGATACTTGTTGAGTGTCGACACATTGCTCTGGGTGTCGACACTTTCTTCTTCTGTCGAGACTCTGGCTGAGTGTCGACACATTCCCTTAGTGTCGACACTTGTACTTAGAATATTCTTGAACTTTGCTGATCTTTGTTAAGTGTCGACACAGCTCCTTGTGTCGACACTTTCTTCAAGTGTTGAGTCTTCAACTAAGTGTCGACACATTGTTTTGGGTGTCGACACTTACTTCAAGTGTTGACTCTTCTTCTGAGTGTCGACACATAGTTCTGGGTGTCGACACTTGTACTTAGTCTCTGCTGACTTTTGTTGAGTGTCGACACAGCCTCCAAGTGTCGACACTTTCTGATGTAGACACAGTTTTTCTGGGTGTCGACACAACTGCTAAGTGTCGACACAGCTTCACTGTCTTTTCTTCACTGAGTGTCGACACAGCTCCTTGTGTCGACACTTTCTGTCTGGTGTCGACTCAGCATCTCTGGTGTCGACACAATGACTTCAAGTGTCGACACTACTTGCCTGGGTGTCGACACAAGTCTTCTTAAGTGTCGACACTTTCCCTCTGGGTGTCGACACAAGTCTTCTTAAGTGTCGACACTTTCCCTCTGGGTGTCGACACATGGACTTAGAAACTTTTCTTCTTTCCTGCAAATACTTAACCTGCACAAGGTAACTCAAAACACATCAAATACAATTTGATGTATATCATTGAGTTGGGTGAGGCTTCTTCAAATCAGGTACATTTTGACCAATGTACCCAACAATTCCAGTTGAAGCTGCTGATCCACCCCTTCCTAGTCTTCATTCAGATTCCATCCATACTGCCCATAATTAATGAAGATGAAATCAGCACAGTACACAGAAGGAAAGCATCTACTTCTACTGTTGTAATTGAATAAATACTTCCATGGACTGTCCCTGCTCAGCCTCCTCCATCTCCTCAAAAAGAAGTCTTCCCTGAAGGTTCAATTCTACAAAAAAATTGAAGCAATGCTTGCTGCTCAGAGAAAGTACTTTGATGCTTCTCTAAAGATTGTAACTAATAAAGTAAGTGCTTTAGAAAAAGAAATGAGTCGAGGATTTGCTGAAATTCAAGACAATACAGATGAGTTTAAAAGGCTCCTGCAAATAGGTGGCAAAGCAATTGATCATACTATTACTAGCATTGGAACTGTCATGGAGAAATCTGTTACCCTTGTTAATAATCAAATTATCCTAGACAAAAGAGGTGATAAAAGAAATTTTAAAACTTGTGAAGAAGTTGGCAAATTCAAAGAAGATGTCATCAACACCCTCTCCCTAGAAGTCAAAAAGGGGGAGGATAAAATGAAGGAACTACTAGAAAAACAAGCTGTAACTATGCAAATCAATGGGATGATCAGCTGAAAGAAATTCAGACCTCTATTCTTAAAGAAATCAAGAGTACCAAGTTATATACTTATGATACTTCCATATGATGCACAATCAGTTGTTACCTGAACTTGCCATGGATCCCAATGCTCCACCTCCTGCAAATCTAGATGTCAATAGGCCTACATTCTCCCCTCCTCCAGAATATTTTGAAGGACCTCCGCTAGCACACTTTGAAGGACCTCCTCCAGATTACTATGAAGGACCTCCTCCTGATGTTTATGAACAAGTATGGGAATCTGAACAAACAGGAATGCCTCCTCATCCTCCAGAAGTTAAAAAAGCCAAGAGAAGAAAGTATGGTGATGGAGCCTCGGCAAGTAGATCAACTCCACGTCCAGAAGCTGAAGGGAAAAGACCCCAAGAATATACTAAAGTTTGGAGCCCTACTTCTAAGTCTCTCATTCTTGAAACTCTAAAGCTAGTAGTTGACTTCAATGAGGACAGAAGCTTGCATTACAGTTCAGATGAATGAGAATTATATGAGAAGTCTCTTACAAAGAGAAGGATTTATGATAGAATTCATGGCAGAAATAATCCTAAGCTCTACCTAGACCTCCTAAGTACTTCCCAAAGCTATTCAGTTATCAAAAGAGACAACAGGAGAAGCAAGAGAGACAAGGAAAGCAACATTCACAGGATTAGTAAACTGAAGATGTTGAAAGTTCATTTTTGAAATTGTAGAATTTAATTCTCTTGGACAATTTTCTACTTATATGAACTTCTAATTCTGATCTGATTTTTAAATATTACTGTGTTTCTCTAAATTTCCATGCTATTAGTATCTTTATGTGTTTTTCTCTTAATGTAATTCACCTTAGTGTAGAGGGTTCTGTCTTCTACAAATAGAGGGAGATTGTTGGGTATTGCATCCACAATAGCCCAGATTTGTATGAAGCCACCCTTAAACTAAGATGAATTAAGTTTGTATTTGATGCTCTTTTTGTTAAGTGTTTACAGGACTTAATTACTAAGTGTAGACCAATGTCAGTCTACAATGAGTCTTCAAACACAGGACCATACAATGTAATCCCCCATTGTGTGATCCATGGTGTTGACTCATGGTAGTATTTCTATTGGGACACACTTCTTTTTCAAGCACTAAGGGCAAGAGAAAAGAAGGTGTTGTTTCTTCTCACCAGCCTTGTAACACCTCCCCTACGGTATAATATAGGTCCGATTGGGGCCCCACAACATACAGACGCCATAGCTTTAGAATTAAAAGATGATATACTACCCAATCTCAAAACTCAAAATCAAACAACAGTGGAAACATCAACCAAGACTAGAAGTTATCCACATACACAAGAGTATCGAAACGGCCTTATGGCCTTACAACAATAGAGATTCCAAACTCCAAAAGTTAACATCAATAACAATGTGCATAAACACTCCTAGACTACCTCGGCATGCAAGCCGAAAAACAAAGCATCAAGCATACAAGGCCACCAAAATAAATAGAGCTAGTACAAAACTGGAAACACTTCATGAGTCTTAGGCCCTTTTGGCCGGCGAGCTAGCTCCTACTTGCGATCCTTGCCCTGTAAAAATTGGTTGTAACGTGGGTCAGCAAAGGCTGACCTCAAACTGTGTAACAAATACATCTCCACCCGGCCACCCCTAACGGACCCCGGGGTACCCCTCCAACCTGCAAGTCAGCACTTCGTATACCATATACATAAACAAGTAAAGTACTAAAAGAACAGGCTTGGATGTCTCAAACAACATGCATGTTTTCTATGTTGAGCATATAATAAAAAGGGGTCTACTATGCAGTATGTATGCAAAACCCGGGCTTCACCCAAAGGACCCTATCGCGTATGCATCTAGCACATCATCAAACATCTGGGTACTTCTAATTTCCCCATTGGCATTAAGCCTCAAATAAAAAGGGTACTACAATTCCCCTAACGGCATACAAGCCGCCTCACGGAACTCTTACCAAGTCCCCAACCGCTCATGGTCTTAGACCCGGGCTTGCCTGCAAGCTCTGACTTCTCATGTCAGGACTCTGTCTAACACACTGACCGATTCTAAGAACCCTTACTGGACCCCACCCTCTCATGGCCTCATTGCCCGAGTTTGCCCCATGCTTGGCGTTCTCGTCAGTGTCATAGAAGGGTACTAGTCTTGCCGGGACACTCTCCCCACATGACTTGCACGTCACGGGATAGCCAGCCGACCACGGAGACAAAGCCGCGCCTTAGCACATCACAATCCAATATCATTCCCACCCTAATCCCTCATTTGTATTGCAATGTCCCCGCGCACCAAGGAAACCATCTATCGCCAATGTGGAGCTAACCTTGTCCACCAAGGAAACCATCTACCACCATTGTGGAGCTAACCTTGTCTGCTTCCAGCTACACGTACTCACTCGAGAAAGGGGGAAAAAACAAACATCACAAACGGCATCTTGTCGCAACAGGTTTCTACAAAATCCATAAAGCTCGTATGCAACATCACCGAGTCGGACTAACGGTCGCGACCACGGCTTCACCCACAATGCCTAATCCACTAACGGAGCGGATCTCTAATGCAAAAACATGTCGGGGACGGACTCAATCGACCCGGAGGTTCCTCTTGAACCATGGCAACCCAAACCCCTCTCATTTGAGAGATTTGGTGCCCAAAAGCTCGAAATAAAAGATACTAAACACGCATCCTAAAACCAAGAGGAGAAGTGTCGTTACCTTACGACCCCTCTTCCTATCCATGGAAACTTAGCCAGATGAAAACCACCGCAACGGACTTGCCTCCGCGGATCTGGACTCGGTTCGCGATTTGGGGCTGCGAAACTTCTCCGGCAGCCGAATCTCTTCTTCACCTTCTTCCTTGCTCTCCCTTATCTCTAGAACTTAGAAAGAGAGTACTTGATGAAGAATGAGGGTTTCCAAACCCTATTCCCGGAGATAACTCAGCAAGGACGGCCTTGGACCATCAGATCTCATTAGAAGGAAACGAATGGCCACGATCCGAACTTAAAACCAAAACACCTGGGCCGAACACAGCTTGCGACACGCCCGTGTCCAAGGCCGTATGCCTCAATCGACGCTGAAACCGTCGCACCCAGAACAGGACACGGGCACTGGACACGCCCGTGTTGAACATGACACGCCCGTGTCACTCAATACACGTCCGTGTTATGGGCGTGTTACTCCATCGACACAGGATCAAAACCCACCTGAGAAGAACACGGGCATTCGACACGCCCGTGTCGACATTGACACGCCTGTGTCAGGCCGAACACGCCTGGTCTCCAGGCCGTGTTCAATCCCCCCCCCTACACGGCTCGGCTCACAACCTGCGCAGGACACGGCCTGGGACACGCCCGTGTCTCAGGCCGTGTTCAAAGTCTCGACGATCGTCGACTAACTTTTTGTCGACTTCGCGGAAAATTCGTCGAACACGCTCATGACATGGCCTTGGAAACGCCCATGTCCCTGGTCGTGTTCACTGTCTCGACACTTCGCCGAGCGCAGTTCGTCGACTTCCCGGGCTCTCGACGAACCCGAGCACGACACGTCCATGGACACGCCCGTGTCCTAGGTCGTGTTCACTCTCTCGACACTCTGTTGAGCTCAGTTTGTCGACCACCCTAGTTCATCGTCGAACCCGAGCACGACACGGCCTTGGACACACCCGTGTCCTAGGTCTTGTGACCCCTTACCAAGACCCAAACTTGGCCACGAACGCGGTTCGTCCCTCTTTAGAATTTTGGGGCATTACAACTCTCTCCCCCTTAAAAGAATTTCGTCCTGAAATTATAAAAAGTAAAAGGTACACAAAGCTTAAGTGATACCTGAATGGAAAAGCTCTGTATATTCCTCCAGCATGGTTTGTTCTCGCTCCCACGAGAGCTCCTTACGACTGCAGTTATCCCATCGGACTTTTGCGAGTTTGACTTCTTTATTCTGCAACTGCCGAATTTCAGAATCCTCTATAGAAACTGGATGGACTCGCGTCCTCAAGTCTTCCTCTATCAGCACCGATGTCGATTCGATCACCACACTGGCCTCTACTAAGGCTTTCCTCAAGACAGAGACATGGAAAATGTTGTGCAATCCACTCAGCTCTGTGGACAACACTAACTGGTATGCTGCTTCTCCCACCCATTCTACAACCTCGAAAGGTCCCAAAAACCTCAGACTCAACTTCTTGAGTCGGCAAATCCGTGAAACGCCTTTGAACGGCTTGATCTTTAAATAGACCCAATCGCCTACCGCGAACTCCAGCTTCCTGTGGTGAGCATTAAAATATTTTGCTTACCGATCTTGAGCCACCTTCATGCGCTCTTGAATCATTCGCACCAACTCACATGCATCAGCTACCACTTCTTTTCCCAAAATTTTGGTGTCTCCCGCCTCTGTCTAAGACATCATTGTTCGACACCGCCTCCCATACAAAACTTTGTATGGCACCATCTTTATACTCGCTTGGTAACTGTTGTTATAAGCGAACTATACCATGAAGAGGTGATCCTCCCACTTCTTGTCGAAGTCAAGAATGCACATTTTCAACATATCCTCCATAGTATGGTTCGTTCTTTCGGTTTGCCTGTCAGTTTGAGGATGGAAAGTCGTATTGAACTTTAGCTTCGTGCCCAGACTCTTTTGAACCAACCTCCAGTCCTTGGACGTGAAACTTCCATCGTGATCACTAACTATACTCTTAGGGATCCCATGTAGTCGCACAATGTTGCGCACATATAACTCTACCAGCTTCTCCATGTTGTCCTCCTTCCGATTTGGGATGAAGTGAGCCACCTTGGTTAAGCAATCCACAATCACCCAAATCGCGTCATTACCCTGTTGGGACCTAGGTAACCCATGCACAAAGACCATGGAGATGTCATCGAATTTCCACTCGTGGATTGGAAGAGGCTTCAGGAACCCGCCCGGCTTCTGACACTCGGCCTTCACCAAGGCACAAGTTTGGCATCGATTCACGTACAAAGCTACGTATCGCTTCAGTTCAGGCCACCAAAAGGATTTCTTCATATCCAGGTACATCTTTGTACTGCCCGGGTGAATGGAGTACTTTGTGAAGTGATCCTCACACATCAACTCCTCGCGGAGCTTGTCAAACTACGGTACACAAATCATTCTGTCCTTCCTCAGAATTCCATCAATAAACTCCCAGGCGCTGCTCTCTCCCTTTTGAGCTTCCACCACGTGTGGTTGAAACTCCACCTCCAAACGAGTCGCTTCCCGAATACGATCAGACAAATCATTCTGCATTTCAATCCAGTTCAACCGAGCCATGCTAGACTCGCCTCTTGCTACACATTCCATGCCAAGGGACTCCCAGTCCTGCACCAACCGCTCATCATGAGCTTTGATCCAATTCCCTTGCCCAGAGTATTTCCTACTCAAGGCATCTGCCACCACATTGGCTTTGCCTGACATATACTGAATCGCCACCTTGTAGTCTCCAAGGAACTCGACCGACCTGCGCTGCCGTATATTAAAGTCCTTCTGATCTAGGATATACTTCAGGCTTTTGTGATCCGTGAAGATCTCCACATTCGAACCATAAACATAGTGCCTCCACAATTTCAACGTGAAAATTACCGCTGCCAACTCCAAGTCATGGACGGGATAATTCCTCTCGTGAGGCTTCAGCTGCCTAGACCCATAGGCTATCACACTGCCATGTTGCACTAATACGCAACCCAAACCGCATCCTGATGCGTCACTAAAAATTTGAAATCCTTCGGTCCCTTTTGGTAGACTTAGGATTGGAGCCGTCATCAGTCTTTCCTTCAGTGTCTCAAATGCCTGACTGCACTCTTAAGTCCACACAAACTTCTGATCCTTACGAGTTAGTGAGGTGAGGGGTAGAGCTATCCGTGAAAAGTTTTCTATGAATCTTCTATAATACCCGGCTAGTCCAAGAAAACTTCGGACTTCCGCCACGGTTCTCAAAATCGGCCAATCTCTGATGGCTTCCACTTTTGTTGGATCTACCGCCACCCCATCCCCACTAATCACGTGGCCCAAAAATGCCACCTTCTCTGGTCAGAACTCGCACTTCGAGAACTTTGCATAATGTCGGTTCTCTCTCAACACTTGCAAGACTACTCTTAAGTGAGTCTCATGCTCCACCTCCGATTTGGAGTAAACCAGAATGTCGTCAATAAAGACAACTACAAAAGAGTCCAAGTATTCCTGAAATACTCAATTCATCAAATCCATGAATACGGATGGTGCGTTCGTCAGCCCGAATGGTATCACTGAGAACTCAAAGTGACCATACCTCATACCAAACGCTGTCTTGGGTATGTCCTCGTCTCGAATGCGCAACTGATAGTATCCCGACTTCAAGTCCAACTTTGAATAGACCACCGACCCCACCAGCTGGTCGAACAGGTCCTCTATCCGAGGAATCATATACTTATTCTTGATAGTCACTTTATTCAACTCTCGGTAGTCTATGTACAGCCGCATACTATCGTCTTTCTTCTTCACGAATAACACAGGCGCGCTCCACGGTGAAGAACTGGGTCTGATATACCCATGCTCCAATAGTTCCTGCAACTGTACCTTGAGTTCGGCCAACTCCTTTGATGTCATCCTAAATGGAGGACGTAACACCGGCCTAGCCTCTGGCACTAACTCAATCGAGAAATCGATCTCCCGTCGAGGAGGCGCTCCAGGAAGTTCATCCGGAAACACTTCCTTGAACTCTACACTACGGGCACTTACCCAAGTGATAACTTGGAAATACGAACCTCCAATAATGCTAAAAGAGCTACTCCACCCTTATTAACTGCCCGTACCAACTACATAGCTGAAATTAGGGAACATGCCACTCCATTAAGTCCCTCAAACTTGACTTCTGTCTGCCCTTCGCTTCTTAGGGTCACCATCTTGGATAGGAAATCAATGCTGGCACGCTGCTCCGCTAGCCAGTCCATTCCCAGTATCACATCAAACTCGACCAACGGTAGGACTGTCGCTATTAATATGAAGTCAACTCCGCCCAGCTCCCAACAAATGAGCCCTTTCTCCTCGGTGGTCATGGATGACCCATTGGGCATGCGCACCTTTAGCTCTACGTCCGCCGAGAACAACTCAACTCCAATTCTCCGGATGAAGCTTTCTGCAAGAAAAGAGTATGACGCTCCTGTATCAAACAATACACTAGCGGGGTATCCGAAAAATAACACAAAGCCTAAAACATAGACATCAAAATATAACGGTCTAGAAGTATTAATCACAAGGTTAAACTTAAACTTCCTCATACCTGTCACCACATCGGGTTGGTGGATCGCTTCTTGCTGCCCAAGGTTGTAGGTCCTTGGTTGCACCGGTTGGAACCGAGAAGCACTAGACTCCACCATCTTCCCTTTCTCTGCGGCGCTGGGGCCGGAGCGCACAGTCTGCTCCTACCTTGCCTCCTGCTTCGCACCTCCTTGATTACAAAAACGAGCAATATGCCCCACCTTACCATAATTGAAGCACGTCGGTGGTCCCTTAGAGTGAGACCCTTCGGACGTCCACTTGCTTTTCTCACCGGACTTGAATGGGTGAGGCTTTTTCCTCCACCTATTCCCTTCAGACTTTCCTTGAGATTTAGAAGGCTTCCCTTTCCCTTGCTTGGGCGCTAAACCTTTACGACGTTGGCTTTGCTCCAGATCACTCTCCAACGTCCTGACGGCCTCAACCAACTCATTAAAACCAGCTCTCTTCATGGCGATGAGGGGTTGCCTTAGATTCTCCCTCAGCCCCTGGTAGAAGAGGTTATCCCTCTCTTCATCATTTGTCATTGTCGTTCCTGCATAATGACCCAACCGAGTGAACTCCTGTACGTACTCGTCCACCGTCTTGTCCCGCTGCACCAAGTGCAGGAACTTCCTTTGGAGGGCCAACCTAGTCGAGACAGGAATGTACTTCTTTAGGAAAGCATTCTCAAACTCTTCCATGGACTGGGTACGTCCAGGAAACTGGCGGCCACTATGGCTCACACACCACAACTTTGCATCTCCCTCCAACATGAAGGCCGCAAACTCAGATTTCTTCTCATATGGCATCTCTGCCGCCCTTAGATGTTCTTGAATCCGCGCCCACCAATCCTCCGCATCAGTCGGCGTACCGACTCCCTTGAACGTCGGGGGATGGAAGCTCAAAAAATACTTCATCTGTCGGTCTGCATGCCCCACAACCACCCTTTCTGCCAAAGGCTCTGCTCGCCTGGCTTCTCCGCCCGGCACGGCCATCATCGTATCTGGTGCAGCAGGAGTTGCTACCTGAACAACAGGGGTTGCTACTTGCACTACCATTGTAGCTTGGGATGCCACCATTGCTTCTGCAAGCATGCGACGGAAGTCGGCCGGGTTTACACCCATGCCCAACGGACCCTGAGCGGTTGCGCTACTCGCCGAAAGCTCTTCTCGTGGTCTCGATATACCCGACTCGTTGCTTGCACTCTTAAGAAAATCAAGGAAACAAGGAATCAGTCTCTAATCGCAAGACTCAAACATAAGGACACTCATGGTCCCGCATTACTCCTATGTGTTTAACTTCTATACGCACTGACCTCAAATCTAACCTGGCTCTGGTACCAAATTGTAACACCTCCCCTGTAATGACCGTATAATATGGGTCCGGCTGGGGCCCCACAACATACAGACGCCACAGCTTTAACATTAAAAGATGATATACTACCCAATCTCAAAACTAAAAATCAAACAACAGCGGAAACATCAACCAAGACTAGAAGTTATCCACATACACAAGAGTGTCGAAACGGCCTTATGGCCTTACAACAATAGAGAGTCCAAACTCCAAAAGTTAACAACAACAACAATGTGCATAAACACTCCAAGACTACCTCAGCATGCAAGCCGGAAAATAAAGCATCAAGCATACAAGGCCACCAAAAGAAATAGAGCTAGTACAAAACTGGAAACACTTCATGAGTCTTAGGCCATTTTGGCTGGCGAGCTAGCTACTGCTTGTGATCCTTTCCCTGTAAAAATTGGTTGTAACGTGGGTCAGCAAAGGCTGACCTCAAACTGTGTAACAAACACATCTCCTCCCGGCCACCCCTAACGGACCCCGAGGTACCCCTCCAACCTGCAAGTAAGCACTTTGTATACCATATACATAAACAAGTAAAGTACTAAAAGAACAGGCTTGGATGTCTCAAATAACATGCTCGTTTTCTATGTTGAGCATATAATAAAAATGGGCCTACTATGCAGCATGTATGCAAAACTCGGGCTTCACCCAAGGCACCCTATCGCGTATGCATCTAGCACATCATCAAACATCTGGGTACTTCCAATTTCCCCATTGGCACTAAGCCTCAAACAAAAAGGGTACTATAATTCCCCTAATGTCATACAAGCCGCCTCACGGAACTCTTGTCAAGGCCCCACCCGCTCATGGTCTTAGACCCGAGCTTACCTACAAGCTCTGACTTCTCATGTCAGGATTCTGTCTAACACACTGAGCGATTCTAAGAACCCTTGTTGGACCCCACCCGCTCATGGCCTCATTACCCGGGCTTTCCCCATGCTTGGCGTTCTCGTCAGTCTCATAGAAGTGGACTGGTCTCGCCGGGACACTCTCCCCACATGACTTGTACGTCATGGGATAGCCAGCCGACCACGGAGACAAAGCCGTGCCTTAGCACATCACAATCCAATATCATTCTCACCCTAATCCCTCATTTGTATTGCAACATCCCCGCGCACCAAGGAAACCATCTACCGCTAATGCGGAGCTAACCTTGTCCACCAAGGAAACCATCTACCGCCATTGCAGAGCTAACCTTGTCCGGTTTCGGCTACACGTACTCACTCGAGAAAATGGGGAAAACACAAACATCACAAATGACATCTTGCCGCAACGGGTTTCTACAAAATCGTTAAAGCTCGTATGCAACATCACCGAGTCGGACTAACGGTCGCAACCACGGCTTCACCCACAATGCCTAATCCACTAACGGAGCGGATCTTTGATACAAAAACATACCGGGGACGGACTCAATTGACCCGGAGGTTCCTCTTGAACCATGACGACCCAAACCCCTCTCATTTGAGAGATTTGGTGCCCAAGAGCTCAAAAGAAAAGATGCTAAACACGCATCCTAAAACCAAGAGGAGAACTATCGTTACCTTACGACCCCTCTTCCTAGCCATGGAAACTTAGCCGGATGAAAACCATCGCAACGGACTTGCCTCCGCAGATCTAGACTTGGCTCGCGATTTGGGGCTTCGAAAATTCTCCGGCAGCTGGATCTTTCCTTTACCTTCTTCCTTGCTCTCCCTTCTCTCTAGAACTTAGAAAGAGAGTACTTAATGAAGAATGAGGGTTTCCAAACCCTATTCCCGGACATAACTCAGCAAGGACAGCCCTGGACCATCAGATCTCATTAGAAGGAAACGAACGACCACAATCTGAACTTAAAACCAAAACACCTGGGCCGAACACGGCTTGCGACATGCCCGTGTCCAAGGTCGTGTGCCTCAATCGACGCCAAAACCATCGTACCCAGAATAGGACGCGAGTACTGGACACGCTCGTGTCGAACATCACACGCCCGTGTCACTCAGTACATGCCCGAGTTGCTAGGCGTCTTACTCCATCGACACAGGATCAAAACCCACCCGAGAAGAACACGGGTATTCGACACGCCCTTATCGACATTGACATGCATGTGTCAGGCCGAACACGCCTGGGCTCCAGGCCATGTTCAATCTCCCCTACACGGCCCGGCTCATAACCCGCGCAGGACACGGCCTGGGACACGCCCGTGTCTCAGGCCGTATTCGAAGTCTCGACGATCGTCGACTGCCTTTTTGTCGACTTCGCGGAAAATTCGTCGAACACGTGCATGAAACGGCCTTGGACACGCCTGTGTCACAGGCGGTCTTCACTGTCTCGACACTTCGTCGAGCACATTTCGTCGACTTCCCGGGCTCTCGATGAACCCAAGCACAACACAGCCATGGACACGCCCGTGTCCTAGGCCGTGTTCACTCTCTCGACAGTCCGTCGAGCTCAGTTTGTCGACCACCCGAGTTCTTCGTCGAACCCGAGCACGACACGACCTTGGACACTCCTGTGTCCTAGGCTGTGTGACCCAAACTTTGCTACGAATGCAGTTCATCCTTCTTTCGAATTTTGCGGCGTTACAAGCCTCCATTCTCTTGGCAGGGCAATCAGCTATTACATGTCCAGGTTTGCTGCAACAGTAGCAAACAAATTTAGAGGAAACATGTTTACTGGGCTTAGAGTCATACCTGCCTCCCCTATTTTGTTGTTGTCTCCCCTTATTTTGCTATTTTCTGGCCTTGATCATTTCATTCTTCCTTTGATACCACTTGAAAGTATTTAATTCTAAGGTAGCTAAACACCTAGTGGGGGTGAATAGGTTTTTAAGTCTTTTAAGATTTTCCCTCCTCTTAGTGTATTGTGATTTAGTTTCTTTTGTGTGAGTTAGTTACTTTTAGCTATCAAGGCACAACACAAAAGCACACAGTAGTTTTATAGTGGTTCCCCAGATTATGGGTACGTCAACTTTCCCTCCTGCCTTTCTAATAGTGTGTTAGACAAGGCTCTTCTCCAAAACTCTGCTCCTTATGGCTTATAACATAGATCCCGCTGGATCTCTCAGTCTCCTCCAAGACTTACAACTCAGGCACAAGGCCCTACCTCAGAGCAAACTGCTCCTACAGCTCAGTCATCAGCAGATCACCTACCTCAGACTAAATCAATAGTCCTACAGCTCAGGCAATGGACGTTAGACCTACAACTCAGAGTGTAATACTCTCCTACCTCAAACACAAAGGCCCTATCCCAGGCACACAGGCCCTACACTCAGATCCACACTTGGATCATACCTCAGTATTTATAAATTAAGTCTACACTCAGATCTGTTAAGATCCCATAGAAAGAAGGTGTTTTTTTGATGTAGTTGATATGACACCAGAGAAACTTTTATATATGGCTGCTTCTTCCTAAGCTGAGTTTACCTTAGCCCTACCTTCTTCTCAGCAGCATGGTAAATAATCTTCAACAAACTATGGCTTGTGCTGGAAGTAACTTATAAACAAGTTTATGATCTTGTTGTTGATTTGTTCTTCAAACAACTAACTTGGAATGCAGAAACCAGATGGCTCTGCTCCTTCTTCTTTATCAGATCCTTGTCTGAACTTGTCGTAGCAGAAGAAATTAGTTATAGCTAACTTGCTGGAACTTTTAGAGCGGCTAGTTGAACTTTTGGTTCTCAAGCTTTGCAATAATGGAGAGGAAGATGAAGTTCAGCCGCCTCTTTTTGAAGTGAGTAAAACCCTAAAAGTTAAGTTCTCAGCTCCCGATCATGTCCCTTTTATCTTCTGCTGATTAACGGTACTTCGAAGTAGTGGGGACCACCTATAGTTGTCGGTTACAACTTGCTTTAATAGATGAAGATGTACAATAAGCTTTTGACGCTATTTGTCATGTTTTGTAGCTTTCCCGCGATGAATTTGAGCTGTGTTGACTTTTGTTGACTTTTGCTGATGTCAGCATCTGTGGACTTAGCCAAATTCTCAGATTCAATCCATATGTTGAGTGTGTTGAGTGAATGACCTTCACTCAATGAATCTGGACTTAGTCAAAGTCTCTGCACCATCAGGCGTTGAGTGCGTTGAGTGAACTGGCTTCACTCAACGCCTCTGGACTTAGCCAATTCTTCTACCTTTCTTAGGCACTGAAGTGAGTTGAGTGAACTGGCTTCACTCAACGCCCCTAGACTTGGCCAATTTTTTCTACACTACCAGGCATTGAGTGCGTTAAGTGAATCTTCATCACTCAACGCCCCTTGACTTAGCTGCAACTTTCTTTATCTGCTAGGCATTGAGAGTGTTGAGTAAGCCTTTATCAATCAACGCTTTTGTCCTTAGTCGCTTCTCTGAAATCTGTCAGCTTGTTGAGGCGTTGAGTGAGCTGTCCTCACTCAACGCATCTGGACTTAGATAGATTTTTTTGTCTATCTCTTCTTGAGCTTTAACATCACATGACGCTTTCTTCTCTAGCGTCGAATGAGTTGTATTCACTCGACGCTTCTGGACTTAGCCAGAATTCTTGACATAATTTCAACTACTTTGACTGCTTGAGCTTGTCTCAACGCTTTTTAGTATATGACATTGAGTGAACTGACTTCACTCAACGCCTGTGGACTTAGCTGTATTTTCTTCCTTGCCAATGTTGAAGGTTTGACGGACTCAATTATACTAGACACCTTTTGATATATGACATTGAGTGAACTGCCTTCACTCAACGCCTGTGGACTTAGCCATAGAATTGCTTTGCAGACTGAAGATCTTTGACAGTTCACACCTTACTTAGCCATTTTTAACATCTGGCATTGAGTGAACTGGCTTCACTCAACCCCTGTGGACTTTAGATAATTCTTTAGTCTTTCCAGCATCATTCTTTGATATTTGGCATTGAGTGAACTGGATTCACTTAACGTCGGTGGACTTAGACAGTTTTTTGTCTCTCCATATCTCTACCTTGTGACCACCTGGAATACTTGTCCCATCAATGTGACAAGGACCAACCTGCGTGCATGAACTTGAACGTACATCAAGTACAACTATGTGTATACCATTGACTTGTTTGACTTCTATAAATCTGGGACATTGTGAGCAATGGACCCAACACCGCTCTTTTCGAGCGACATAGGAACTCGGAAAGAATCATCCAACACTTATTCGGCGAGCTGTTTGGCCGAGTACCTGAGTTACTCTCTACTGATGGATGTCTGTTGAACTCTATAAATAGGGGGTGGCTGGTCTTTGAGGCACGCATTTTGAACTTGCATGCGATGTCGAAGTATGCCGAGGAAGCTTACCAAGCCAGCCTTGTCGCGCTGTCTGGACTCCTCAAGACTTTAAGGCCTAAAAGGATGCAAGAAGATGAAGTCGATGCCGATCTGCCTCCTGCCAAGAAGAAGAAACTAAAGAAGAAGACGCTCGCCTCCAAAGCTGACAATCCGCCCCCTCCGGTGGAGAAAGTCACCTCCCCGACCAAGAAAGTCGCAATCCCGGCCGACCAGCCCAAACTTTCAACTAGCACCCAATAGCTCCTCGACGATCTCGAGCTGGGCGACATTCCCGAGTCATCTGTTCCCGACGTCTCTCTACTCTTCTCGCCGGCTACTTTTATTCTGTAAGTCACTGGGTTACAAGCCCAACTACAGGTAGATCTTGCTACCTCATAAGGTCATAACCTTATCAAACTTTGTAGAAATTCATTTATCATTCTGTTCACATACTGATTCGTCCATCGTATCTGCAGATCTCTCGGCTACCACTCTTCGTGACATTCTGGATGTCGCACCGCTGCGAGGAGTTCCACTGGTCGCACTCGATGCTCGGACTCTACCCCAGACCACGCACACTGTCCGGATCAACCTTGGCTCCAAGAAGGGGTCAGAAAAATAAGTCTATCCAGTGAGGAAGGAGGATCCTTCGGCGACTAATACCTCACAGCCCGATATGGGCAAAGTCCCTCCTCCTTCAGTTACTTCGATGCCGGCGGCGGTGAGCATAACACCATTGTCACTGCCTCTCCCAGCCAAAACCATGCTACCAGCGGCGAGCACTCTGTTGTCGCTGCCACCTCCTCCTCTAGCTAAATCGCAAAAACTGAGGACCACGCCATTGTCATCTCCACCTCATTCAGTGAGTTCGCAACGACCAACGGCGAGCACGATATTTTCATCGCCGCCTCCTCTGTCTTCGAGCAGTGAACTGCGCCCTGAGCTCTGCCTGGACACTTCGGTCCCTCAGATCCCGTCGGAGGGCTCGACGCGAGATCCATAAAGAAGGTTCCCCGACTACTTCCTACCGAGAAATAGGAGTTGCGACCTGGGAGGTCGCGGTCAGGGGCAGCTTGCTTAGCGCCCTGGCGGCTTATCATCGGGCCCACGAGAACCAGCTCGCCGCAGCCCTTCTCCTCAGGGATCTCGGTCTCCTCGGCAAGGTAGCTCGCACTACTGCTGAACTGGTCTGACTTGCTACTGACTGCTAACTATTTTAGCAATTTTCTCTGCTTTGACAGGTCCCCCATCCAGTCCTGGAGGTACTTTCATCGACGCCCTCGGGCTATCTGGGAAGGAATACAGCTACGTTATTGCTCGCTCCTACATCGAACGGGAGGCCAAGTTCAACCAGCTTGCCATCTACGAACCTCATTGCCGAATTTTAAGACTGGAGGTGAGGATGACAAAGATGGAAGAACTTCGGGAAAGCCTGGCGGCCTGTATGACCCCCCCCCCCCTCTCGCAACACAAGACACAGCCGAGGGGAGTCTTATGCCCAGAACAGCAACCTCGTGGTAACGCCAACACACGGGTCGACCGATACTACAAGACGCATATCCTGTCGGCTAAAGTAATATCATCCATGTCAACCCAACATAAAGAATAGAAACAGAAGTCAAAATTCACATAAGTACATTGTCCAAACATAGTACATCAAATAATAAGAAGCAACAATGGCTTCTATAATATCAGAGTACATAAAAATTTCGCCCAAAGGGGCTACAACATCAGTCTCTCCAAAACTCACATCTGTAACTGACGACAGCGAAGGTAATATCGTATCAGGCCCTATCACCCTGGCCTGGCTTCCCAGCTACAAAACCTGCTGTTGTTGTGGTTCCATCCACTGGATGTCCTCCTAAAACGGTAGTCGTAGCAACCGTTAGTCATAAAGACTAAGTGTCTATCTCATCCTCTCACCTCGATGGCTCTCAGGAACCAAGTGGGGGAAAGAAGAAGGTACAATATATATAAGCAGTAATAACAAGCAAGAGCTATATCTAACATATCAAGAGTAGTAATAACAGCATTATATAACATCGTTATTAACATTCTACTATAGCAATTCTACACAAGCAATATCCATCCATCAAATATATAGATCTACAACATGAAAGTAACTTAACTCATAAGAATGCTTATACAGACTTAGAAGTTAAGGGTCAGCTTAATAGTAAAGTAACTCATCATATAAGAGTGTTCATACAAACTTATATGATAAGGATCCTGTATATGAAATGCAATGCAATGTCATGAATGCAATATGATGACTCATCCACACACACACACACACTGCTATGTCGACACAGACTTATAGTTCTCACTTTTTGAGCAAGTAGCTGACCTCTCAGGCGCCATCTGTCATGGCCACACGGTGACAGTGAAATGGGTTTTCCACTACTAGGCTGGTCTCCACACTACCTGGCATAGGACTACATACGCCTCAATGATAAGAACATAACAACGGAGCTCCCTTCGTACTACGACCCAAAAGGTGTCTCGGGTAGATGTGCACAAAAAGCCCAGCCCAACTGGCCAATCTTTGTGGCACAGAAGGTGCCTATGGGAGTGTATCACCACAGGACCAAGGCTAACCGTCCACTTGGCACGAAAGGAGCCCCAGGAATTAGCACTGAGGACCAAGCCCAACCGTCTAAAGTTTATATATCAACTCCCATTGATGTGACGACTGGCTAGCCCGTAGACCTGCCACACTATCCTTAACCTAGGATTATGACACCGCGTGTCAACTCACACCACATGCAGTTTCACTTCATTGTGGCATGGAAGGAGCCTATGAGAGCGTATCACCAAAGTACCAAATCCAACCGTCCACGTGGCATGGGAGGAGCATTGGGAATGATCACCTATGACCAAGCCCAACCACCCAAAGTCACATTTCATTATTACCAATCCAGTGCAGCTAAACACACGTACTTACACCCTTTCATATTTTCATGCCCCCAAGCACTAAAAGGTTCAACATCAACACATGTGGTAAGCCATCTTGAACAACATACCAATTCCACACTTCTACCCGTTGGGAGACACACTCTAAGCAGTGGACTATAGAAATTATCCATCCAATACTAGAGCTCGTGATTCAACGTATTTCAAGGCCATGAGATTTACCTCATCTGATTGCTTCCTTATTAATCAAGCATTCACAACATTTAGGCTTTCATATACTTATCACCACAATATAATAACTCTTCATACATTCATCAAACATTATAACATAAGTATAGACTACATATTCAGTTATCAGATTACAATCGCACATATCATTACTGGGTTTCACAAGTAGCCATTTGTACCACCAAATCTCGTCAAACCATTTGTTCACTAATTTCCCCACCATTCGATTATTAAATTCCTACAAACCATGTATTTATCTCGGCTACATATAACTAGCTTCATCTAAACCTCAACATCATCTTGCTATGTTTCTCCAAACTAGTCCAAAATCAGTTTTACATTAACCCGAAAGCATCCTGCACATATGTTGTTACCATGCAGTAACTGAAATCATCTTTGTTTACGTCATTTGGAAAATACGTGTTCGGTAACCAAAACATGTTATGCATAGATACAATAATAGTTTTGTTTAGCTTAAAAATACCTAATGCAACCTACCATAAATTCTTCCCAAGATCAAGAAGACATCATCTCATCCAAATGAGTCACATTAGCAGTCTAGCATTCATATATATATCACAAGTAAAGAAAGCCACCAATGGGCGCCAACAAGCTGACACGAACCCATTGGGGCACATGTATGTATGTACAACAAAGAAAAGAACTACCTCGCTAAGTAAGCTCGGCTAGCTCCAAATAAACTCGATCCAAGCACTAGCCGCTCAACCGGCTACAACCTGCACCTGAGGCATTCAAAAAAGAACACCTCAGCAATCATCAAAGCTACAAAATATAGTAGGAAGTTCAGAAAATATGACGAAGGGGCTTACCGACCCCGTAGCAATGTTTCATGTAAGTATAATGAGTAAACAAAACAGCTGGAAAACAAGTATTAAATACTGTCAATCCAAAGTGCCAAACGCACCAAGTGCGTACAATGTTTATCAAGTCCTGCTCAACCCGCAGGAACACAAAGGCAAAACACATGCTCATTCCAACAACTATACGAGTGAAACATAAGCAGCGGTTAAATGCGATTCAGCAAGAGTCTTTTGGTGGCAGCCCTAAAGTGGAACGCACCAATAAAAGCCAGCCCAAATCGGGGCCAAAATGGTGCTCTACACCACAAATCCAAACCCGGTGGCCACAAAGGCTTAAACCACACCACCCCTTACCGAATCCTCACACAAACGCTTCTGCCATGGTTCACCATTCGCCTCGCAAAACTCACCATAAATGAACCGAACCTTAACACCACAAGCAAATCTCACCATAACCCAAGTACACACATTCCCTTCCTTCATCCTCGCACATGACTACAAAGTGTCAACGTAGAGTTTGATTAACTGAATTACATGAAAAGAATCACATGCTTTTGATCAAGGAAGAATCACATGATAGAGTTTGATTAACTTAATTACATGAATCACATGTTTGGAACAAGAAAGAATCACATGCTTTTGATCAAGGAAGAATCACATAAATTAGAAAGGTTACATGAACATGAAGCAACTTAGCTACATGAATCACATGAACAAGATAAACTCCATGAATCAACCTAAACAAAACTAAGCATGGAAAATCAAATTCATGGAGCATAGGGAAATTCAAAAGCATCATAAGGCTAGTGAGGGATAACACAAAACAAGAAGAACAAACTAGGAAAAGTGAAAGAGGAAACCTAGCTATTTTGCACAATCAAAGAACAAGAAATACGATTGGCAAGGGTGAAGAACACCGCTTGCCTGAACCGAGATGACGCCACGACGGCTGCTCCTCTCTTTCCTTGCCTTGCTTGAGCCTTGCTCCCTTGAGTTCCTTTTGAAATGAGGAAGAAGATGAAGAAGAAGGTGAAATAAGAAGGAGAAATCTCTGTTTCGGCCTTATTTCCTCCAGAATAGAGCTGGACCGTTAGATGCAGAATCAAGGAAATGAACGGCACAAAAAAAATTGGAAAAAGTCGATTTTCGGCCCTGTCACGCCCTGTGTCACGCCCATGACGCAGGGCGTGTACCTTAAGCGGCGCAGAAAGTCAGCAAATCCAAGTTTATCTACACGGTACATGGCAGGGTACACGCCCGTGACGGGTCGGTCACGCCCGTGACCTAGGGCGTGTAGCTCGTCGACACAAAGTGTCGACACTCGACACAGCTGGACACGCCCTGTGACACGCCCGTGTCACAGGCCGTGTCCCCTCTCTCGACACCCGACACTCGACACTCGACACTCGACACTTGACACTCGACACTGTGGGACACGGCCCGTGACACGCCCGTGTCACGGGGCGTGTACCCCATTCGTCGAGCTCAACTCGACGCAAGAAAAATTCGCCGAGTTAAGGAGGTCACGCCCAGGTCACGCCCAGGTCACGCCCTGGGTCACGCCAGTGTCGGGGGGCGTGTCACGCACAAAAACGACCATTTTTCCCTGTTTTGAAAAGTGTTTCTATGTCATCCTAGACCATTTTTGCCTTAAGAACTTTTTACCCTTTTTTGTTTGTTGTACAAGCAACCCGTTTTGCGCAACATTTCCCGGGCGCGAAAAAGTGCAAACATTCCCTAAGAGGCCTCACCGAGTCCCCACTTTGGACTCCAGTTTGTCGGGGAATCATGCAACTCGGCTACCAAAACAGCCACTCGCAAGCCCGCGGGAAAAACCATGCTCGAACAACGGTCAAAGCCAACGTAACGCCCATCATGCGTACGCAATCAAAAATCCGGGGTGTTACAGTCACTCCCCCTAACAAAAAGTTTCGCCTCGAAACTTTTCAATCATTTTGATCTCAATCAAATCAGGTAGCAAACCAAAAACACTAAGGGAACAAAAAACACCAATTCACATACCAGCTTATTTACGGGAATAAATGAGGGTGAGCCGCCCTCATCGTTGACTCGAGCTCCCACATCGCGCTTTTCACATTCTGATTTTTCCATAGCACCTTGACCATAGGAATCTTCTTTTTCCGCAACACGCGATCTTGGGAGTCCAATATCCGGATGGGCATCTCCACATAAGAAAGGTTTGGCGCCAATTGCGGCACCACATCCAACACTTGCGTGTCATATCGCACACACTTGCGAAGTTGGCTAACATGAAACACGTCGTGAACACCAGGAAAGTTCACGGGTAATTCTACTTTGTAAGCGGATGCACCAACTCGCGCAAGAATCTTGAAGGGACCCACAAATCTTGGGTCTAATTTGCGCTCTTTTCCAAACCTTTTAATCCCAACCATTGGGGAGACTTTCAAGAAAACGGAATCCCCCACCGCAAACTCTAATTCCGACCTTCGTCGGTTGGCGTACTTTTCATATCGCTCTTGGGTGATCCGGAGCTTCTCCCGAATAAGTCGTACGGCAACTTCCATGTCCTCGAGCGCCTCTGGGCCCAACAAAGGCCGCTCGCCAACCTCAGCCCAAAAGAGGGGAGTCCGACATCGACGCCCATATAAAGTTTCGAACGGAGCCATTTGCAAGCTTTCTTGATAGCTATTATTATATGTGAATTCCATAAGTCGCAAACGTTCATCCCATGCTCCGCCATACTCAAGAATGTAGCATCGAATCATATCTTCCACAATTTGATTTACTCGTTCCGTTTGGCCATTCGTCTGAGGATGGTAAGCAGTGGAATACCGCAAATCCGTTCCTAAACCCTCTTGTAGGCTCTTCCAGAAACGAGACGTAAAGCGGGAATCCCTGTCTGATATGATATTGACTGGCACACCATGCAGTCGGATGATCTCGTTCAAATATAGCTCCGCTATTGTCTTCATTGGGTAGTTGACCTTAAATGGTATGAAATGAGCACACTTGGTCAACCTATCCACGATCACCCACACGGAGTCATGTCCTCGTGGAGATCTTGGTAGGCCTGTAATAAAATCCATTGAGATGCTTTCCCACTTCCATGCTGGAATCTCCAATGGTGTCAACTTGACATCAGGCCTCCCATGATCAGCTTTCACCCGCTTGCAGGTATGACAAGCAGATACAAATTGCGCTATATCTCTTTTCATTCCATACCACCAGACAATTTGTTTCAAATCACGGTACATTTTTGTTGAGCCTGGATGGTAGGCCATACTTGAGCCATGTGCTTCCCTACACACCCTCTCGCGAATGTCTCCAACTGCGGGAATACAAAATCGACCACGATACTTTAACGTGCCCCCCTCATCAATAGAAAAGTCCGGTAATTCACCCTTTTCCGTTCGAAGCAATAAATGAAAAAGATCAGGATCATCGTTTTGATGTTGTCTTGCAAGCACCAGCCATGAAGGTTCTTCTACCATCGAATGACTTTGCGGGTCATATTTGCCCACGGAAATATCCATCAATAGAAATTCCTCCACAAGACGGTCGACTGAAAGATGAAATAATTTCCCCGTCTTCCGACTCAAAGCATCGGCCACCACATTCGCTTTCCCCGGATGATACTGAATGTCCACATCATAATCAGCTACATATTCAAGCCATCGCCGTTTGCGCAGATTCAGTTCTTTTTGCGTGAAGACGTACTTCAAACTTTTATGATCCGTAAAGATTTTACATTGTGCGCCATAAAGTAAATGTCTCCACAACTTCAATGCAAATATCACCGCTGCGAACTCCAAATCATGCGTTGGGTAGTTCTTTTCATGACTTTTCAACTGCCGAGACTCATACGCAATCACCTTTTTGTCTTGCATTAATACACATCCAAGTCCAACGTGCGACGCATCCACAAAAACGTCATAATCTATCCCTTCTGTCAGCAAGATCAACACAGGAGCGGTACATAACCTGTTCTTGAGTTCAAGGAATGAGGCCTCACACTTGTCATTCCACTCAAACGCCACATTATTCTGGGTTAAGCGAGTCAAAGGTGCGGCCAACGTCGCAAAACCTTCTACAAATCTACGATAATAGCCGGCCAAGCCCAAGAAGCTCCGAATCTCCTTGGGTGTCTCCGGTCTCCTCCATTCCATGACTGCAGCAATCTTTTCGGGATCCACTGAAATTCCATGTTGATTAATGACATGACCCAGAAAGGCAACTTGAGGCAACCAAAACTCGCATTTGCTTAGCTTGGCGAATAACCGTTGGTCTCGCAAAGTGTCCAATACCAATCGCAGATGCTGTTCATGCTCCTCAGCACTGCGGGAGTAGACAAGAACGTCATCAATAAAAACCACCACAAACTTATCCAAGTAGTCCTTGGACACCCTGTTCATCATATCCATGAAGGCTGATGGTGTGTTGGTCAAACCAAACGACATCACCAGAAATTCAAAATGGCCATGTCTTGATCGAAATGTCGTCCGCGGAATATCCGACTCCCGGACCTTGAGCTGATGATAGCCCGAGCGGAGATCAATCTTCGAGAATACTGAACTGCCACGCAGTTGATCAAACAAATCATCAATTCTTGGCAGTGGGTACTTGTTTTTAATCGTCACCTTGTTCAACTCCCGGTAATTGATGCAAAGCCGCATCGACCCATCTTTCTTCTTCACAAATAACACCGGTGCACCCCAAGGTGATGAACTCGGCTTGATAAACCCTTTTGCCAATAAGTCATCCAGCTGTGTACGCAACTCTGCTAGCTCACGCGGGGCCATTCGGTACGGCGCTTTCGCAATAGGCCGCGTACCCGGTTCCAAATCAATAACGAACTCGACATCACGATCAGGGGGAAGACCAGGAAGATCAGTAGGAAAAACATCTGGGAATTCACGCACAACAGGAATCTCCTCCAAACGCGGCAAAACAACACTAGTCCCCACAACTGAGACTATACAAGCAAAACAGTCGGAAACAAACAACGTCCGAACACATACTGCCGAAATCCCTGGAGTATCCTGGCATGAATCACCATAAACATTTCCCGGCTGACCATTGTCCTTGATAAAATCCAAGCGCTTCCCTTTGCACTGGATGACGGCGTCATAGCGGGATAATCAGTCCATGCCCAGAATGACGTCAAAATCCGCCAAATCGATCACCTTGAAATCAGCCTTCGCTAAGAAATCCCCCAACAAAATGGGACAATCAAGAAGACCCCAATCTGCTACCACAGAAGCACCGGAAGGAAACTTCACCAAAAAGGCATTCCCCACTTGATCTAGTGTCAAATGATACCGATCCAGAAAGGTTCGAGCCACAAATGAATGGGTCGCGCCAGAATCAAAGAGAACACGCGCCCAACAGTTCTTTACCTTAAAGTGTCCTATAAGGGTACATATGTAGCTAATAACTACGCGTAAGAGGCATAAACAAATTGTGAACCAGAGGAATGAATCGAACCTGAGATAACCTGGGGTGACATCTGAGCTTCCTCTGAGGAAATCACATTTAACTTCCCTTTTCCTTTGTCCAAACGCGGAGGCGGAGGCAAAGCCTGGAGTGGCATTGGCTGCAGCACGGGCTGGTTTTGTGGGCACCTTGCCTTCAGATGTCCCTGTTTGCCACACTAGAAGCACACCTTATCCTTGACCCAGCAGCGGCTCATATCATGACCTCTTCCCCCACAAGCTATACACTCCAAGTCTCTGGTTGGCGCACTCTGAATGGCGTGCACCTGCTCCTTCTTCTGCAGCCCCAACCGCTTGAAACATTTCTCAAATGGGTGGCCTGACCGGCCACAGAAGCTACATGTCTCCTTGTTCTTCTTCCTTACGTCTAAGTCTTGGGAGCTTTTCCCTCCCACCAGCTTCCTCTTATCCTTCCTCATCAGTTGTCCTCTTTGTTTTGCATTTTCTATCGCTTCAACCTTCAAAGCAGCCTCAACCACAGTGGTGTAACTCGTCGCTCCATAAGCACTTGCGAACTGCTGCACGTCGCTACAGAGTCCACCAAGAAATCTCTTTACTCGGTCAGCTTCCGTCGTCACCAAGCTCGGAGCGAACCGACTTAACTTGCTAAACTCAATTTCATACTCACTCACTGTGAGTTTCCTCTGCTTCAGGTACAAGAAGTCATTCATCAAGCGGTCCCTTTCAACTGACGGTAGAAACTTGCACCGTAACATTTCTTTGAAGGCTTCCCACGAACATCCCGCCCCTAGGCTCTCCTTTTCTCGCAACCACCAACCTTTAGCCAACCCTTTGAGTTGATAGGTGGCAAGAATCACCTTCTGGTCCTCGGTAACGCCAGAATAAACAAACATTTCTTCCAACGTGATCACCCAATCATCCAAGATCATAAAGTCCGCTTTTCCATCATACGTCGGTGGTCCAAGTCGCTGAAACTGCGAGATGAAAGTCATCGCAGGGGGAACCACAACTGGGGGTATCACTGCCACGGAAGGAGTAGAAATGGTGGGGCCTCTGACAGTCTCTTGCACTCTTGGTGTCAGTCCAGACATCACTGATGACATAGCTTGGAGCTGGGACTGCACTTCCTGCACCTGCCTCGTCAAAGCCTCATTACTTTGGCGTAGACTATCCATCAGGGCATTATTCTACGCGCCTGAAGACTCGCCCTCGGATTGGGGAGTTTGCCTTGTCACTGGACGCTTCGATATCCTATAAACACGTTCACTCTTATCAAGCTCAAACCCAGCAAAACACACAACGGCTATGTACAGACCATACATATATAAATATGAACATCAACTGCTAACTTGCTCTGGGAGTTTGAGAATGATGGTATGCCTAGCCTAAAGATGACTCACCGTCATCCCACTAACTTGTGCCTAACCGATGAATGCATGACTTTATTTGACTCAAAACCATGTGTGTACAGGTGTCATCATGTACATCTTTAGCTTGGCACGTTGTGCTCATGCAATGTTATGTTATGCGTGCTGTGCGATGCAGTCTAGAAAAGGCCTTAATGCATGCCATGAGCGGTCGTACGCATCACAATGCTATGCATCCCATACTACATAGCATTGCATGCAACGAAGAAAAGAAAACGTGCTACTCGCATCCATGTGGTAAGGTTATGCAACCCATACTACATAACCCGCACATGTTGCCCCTATGGTGGATCCATATACAACCACATATTATGCATCTCATACTACATCATATGCCACGTATACTTCTTGTCATACAATGAGTGTAGTGTGCGTGCGTCGGACAAGACATCCTGATGGCACCTCGGTGTGTGTATGATATGATGCTTACAACCAAAAAAAGAAAGTTTGCCCGACCAATTGTCACGCAAACCTCGCTCTGATACCAACTGTCATAACCCTCATTTCCTCAACGAGTACATCGTATCAGAGCAAGAGGAACTACGGGTTATGATGCCACGTCGTGCATGGGATAACTGCACACGCTCAGGCAACCCTTGACGCTTACTTTATGAGTTGAAATCCAACAGTTAAATGCAAGAAAACCTTTGAATTTAATGGTCGTATCCCTCGGCCTTAGGCATCAAAAACTGTATTTGTACGCGGCGGAAATACTTTGTTTATTTATGACGATCTCCTATATGCAGTCTATATTGATACTACTATAAGAAATCATCTTTGTTTACGTCATTTGGAAAATACGTGTTCGGTAACCAAAACATGTTATGCATAGATACAATAATAGTTTTGTTTAGCTTAAAAATACCTAATGCAACCTACCATAAATTCTTCCCAAGAGCAAGAAGACATCATCTCATCCAAATGAGTCACATTAGCAGTCTAGCATTCATATATATATCACAAGTAAAGAAAGCCACCAATGGGCGCCAACAAGCTGACACGAACCCATTGGGGCACATGTATGTCTGTACAACAAAGAAAAGAACTACCTCGCTAAGTAAGCTCGGCTAGCTCCAAATAAACTCGATTCAAGCACTAGCCGCTCAACCGGCTACAACCTGCACCTGAGACATTCAAGAAAGAACACCTCAGCAATCATCAAAGCTACAAAATATAGTAGGAAGTTCAGAAAATATGACGAAGGGGTTTACCAACCCCGTAGCAATGTTTCATGTAAGTATAATGAGTAAACAAAACAGCTGGAAAACAAGTATTAAATATTGTCAATCCAAAGTGCCAAACGCACCAAGTGCGTACAATGTTCATCAAGTCCTGCTCAACCCGCAGGAACACAAAGGCAAAACACATGCCCATTCCAACAACTATACGAGTGAAACATAAGCAGCGGTTAAATGCGATTCAGCAAGAGTCTTTTGGTGGCAGCCCTAAAGTGGAACGCACCAATAAAAGCCAGCCCAAATTGGGGCCAAAATGGTGCTCTACACCACAAATCCAAACTCGGTGGCCACATAGGCTTAAACCACACCACCCCTTACCGAATCCTCACACAAACGCTTCTGTCATGGTTCACCATTCGCCTCGCAAAACTCACCATAAACGAACCGAACCTTAACACCACAAGCAAATCTCACCATAACCCAAGTACACATGTTCCCTTCCTTCATCCTCACACATGACTACAAAGTGCCAACGTAGAGTTTGATTAACTGAATTACATGAAAAGAATCACATGCTTTTGATCAAGGAAGAATCACATGATAGAGTTTGATTAACTTAATTACATGAATCACATGTTTGGAACAAGAAAGAATCACATGCTTTTGATCAAGGAAGAATCACATAAATTAGAAAGGCTACATGAACATGAAGCAACTTAGCTACATGAATCACATGAACAAGATAAACTCCATTAATCAACCTAAACAAAACTAAGCATGGAAAATCAAATTCATGGAGCATAGGGAAATTCAAAAGCATCATAAGGCTAGTGAGGGATAACACAAAACAAGAAGAACAAACTAGGAAAAGTGAAAGAGGAAAATTAGCTATTTTGCACAATCAAAGAACAAGAAATACGATTGGCAAGGGTGAAGAACACCGCTTGCCTGAACCGAGACGACGCCACGACGGCTGCTCCTCTCTTTCCTTGCCTTGCTTGAGCATTGCTCCCTTGAGTTCCTTTTGAAATGAGGAAGAAGATGAAGAAGAAGGTGAAATGAGAAGGAGAAATCTCTGTTTCGGCCTTATTTCCTCCATAACAGAGCTGGACCGTTAGATGCAGAATCAAGGAAATGAACGGCACAAAAAAACTGGAAAAAGTCGATTTTCGGCCCTGTCACGCCCTGTGTCACGCCCGTGACGCAGGGCGTGTACCTTAAGCGGCGCAGAAAGTCGGCAAATCCAAGTTTATCTACACGGTACATGGCCGGGTACACGCCCGTGACGGATCGGTCACGCCCGTGACCTAGGGCGTGTAGCACGTGTCTCGACACCTCGTCGATACAAAGTGTCAACACTCGACACAGCTGGACACGCCCTGTGACACGGCCGTGTCACAGGCCGTGTCCCCTCTCTCGACACCCGACACTCGACACTCGACACTCGACACTCGACACTGTGGGACACGGCCCGTGACACGCCCGTGTCACGGGGCGTGTACCCCATTCGTCGAGCTCAACTCGACGCAAGAAAAATTCGTCGAGTCAAGGAGGTCACGCCCTGGGTCACGCCCGTGTCGGGGGGCGTGTCACGCACAAAAACGACCATTTTTCTCAGTTTTGAAAAGTGTTTCTGTGTCGTCCTAGACCATCTTTGCCTTAAGAACTTTTTACCCTTTTTGTTTGTTGTACAAGCAACCCGTTTGCGCAACATTTCCCGGGCGCGAAAAAGTGCAAACATTCCCTAAGAGGCCTCACCGAGTACCCACTTTGGACTCCGGTTTGCTGGGGAATCGTGCAACTCGGCTACCAAAACAGCCACTCGCAAGCCCGCGGGAAAAACCATGCTCGAACAACGGTCAAAGCCAACGTAATGCCCATCATGCGTACGCAATCAAAAATCCGGGGTGTTACATTATCACACCCTAAAATGGCCTTGAAGTTCGTTGCGCGCTGGAAACAGATTTATGCACACATCTTAAAGCAAAACGAACGACATCGGTTCGTTTTCTTCCTTTAGCCATTTGTTCAAAACCACATACAACCCTTCCTCCTCCCTTATTCACCCTTAATAGTCCATCTTTCTTCACGAAACCAAGTCCACCTTCTTCATAATAAAGAGAGGAGAGGTTGAAGACAACTAATCTCTAGAACAAGATCCTAGCAGTCTCTTCCTAGGAGATCTTCATCTCGCACAAGTCCAACTCTTTTGAGTCGACATCTCTCATGTATTATAACTAAAGATCTAGCACCAAGGGAGAGGGTAGGGAGCTCACCTCATTTTCGGCAATGGATCTTGTTATCTTTCTCGGCGACATCTTCTTCCTCGTTGGTGTTGTTCTTCACGAAAAGGAAAGTTCCTCCTCCAGAAAATTTGACTCCGACAACTTTCTCTCTTCTGATGGGTTCATCACAGGTAACGACTCAGTGAGAATGGAAGTGACGGCTAGGGTTTCTTGTATGTTTCCTTTTATAAGAAGAATTAATGTAAAATTGCTTGCCACGCGTCACCCTAACATTGGACCGCCCATTATTGCTTAAATTAAGTCTTATTGAAAAGACCGTTCTAAAGGAGCCATCATCTCCTATTCTGAAAATCTGGTTCAGTCCGTACGCATGAACCAGCAACACGGTCTGCCGAAAATGCTCTAAGTCAAAATCGCGTGTATACTATACTCTCTCGACGAATCGTCGAGATTCATCGTGATCACTCGATGCCTCGTCGAGTCCGGCACTTTTCTAAGTCAAACCGTTGAGTTCGTCGAGTATCACTCGACGCTTCGTTGAGTGGAGTCGAGATCACTCAATGCCTTGTTGAGTCTGATACTTTTCTAAGTCAAAGAGTTGAGTTTGTCGAGTATCACTCGATGCTTCGTTGCGTAGCATCGAGATCACAAAACGCCTCATTGAGTCCGATACTTTTTTAAGTCAAAGAGTTGATTTTGTTGAGTATCACTCGATGCTTTGTAGAATGGCATCGAGTATCACTCAATGCTTCGTCGAATGGCATCGAGTTTACTCAAAGCTTTTCGATGAATTCTTCTGGCCTAAATATTCTAAGTTCAATTCATCTTATATACTCGATGAATTCATCAGATATTCGTGACAACATTTGACAGATAGTACTGGCCTCAATTCGCAAGTCATACTTGGCGAATTCATCAGATATCGGTGACGATATCCGACGAATTTTACTTGCCGAATCCGGCACACCCCGAGCCCTAGTCAGATCACTTGTCTCAAAACGTCTGTGAGGGGTCTAGCGCGAAATGGGACGTTACAAATCCTATAAACGAAATAAAAGATTTCGTTCCTGAAATCAGGCCAAGTCTATGGGGGAGGTAAAGCACGAGGAATATAAGTATGCTTATAAGAGTACCTGGGGAAAAAACTTCGGGTAGCGCTTGCACATCAAGTCCACCAGCTCCCAAATGTATTCCTCTTTTCCATGATTAGACTACAGGACTTTCACCAGAGGATTGCTTTTTCGACGCAAGCTCCTTTTCTCGGTGTCCGCTATCTGTACTGGCTCTAGTCGGGCAGATCTATCAATTGCCACTGCTCCACTTGTAGCGGGGACATATTGATCGGGTCGTAGTAGTGCTTTTCGAAGAGAAGACACATGGAAGATGTCGTGCAAATTTTCCAGCTCTAGTGGTAGCTCCAACCGATATGACAACGGGCCAATCCTCTCCAATATAGCATAAGGCACCATAAATCTTGGGCAGAGCTTCTTCCTCGTACCACACACACATGACACTCCATGCATCAGTCGAATCTTTAAGAACACTTTGTCACCCACTTGGAATTCCACCATCCTATGTTTCACATTATAATATTTTGTCTGCCGACTCTGAACCTCAAACATGCAATCTCGTATCAATCTAACCATAGCATCGGTGTCATCTATATACTCGATTCCCAAAATCTTCGGGTCTTCATCCTGCACCTATGATAAAGGCGTTCTACACCTCCTTCCATAAAGTGCTTCGTGGGGTGTCATACCGATGCTAGCTTGATGACTGTTGTTGTATGAAAATTCCCCTAGTGGTAAGAGCCTTTCCCACGGCTCACCTCTATCCAATTCACACAACCTCAACAGATCTTCGATAGTTCTGATGGTCCTCTCGGACTGACCGTCCATCTGAGGATGAAAGGTCGTGCTAAAGGTAAAGCGAGAACCCAAATATGCTTGCACCTCCTTCCATTCCTTTGAGGTAAAGCGACCATCATGGTCAGAGACTATCTTCTTAGGAACTTCATGGTATCGTACAAACTGTTACATGAAGAGACGTACTAATACATCCACATGCGCCTCCTTCCTCAATGTGATAAACCTAGCAAACTTAGTCAAGTGATCCACTATCACCCAAACCGAGTCATTCCCTGATCGTGATCGGGGAAGTCCGTGAACAAAATCCATTAATATATATTAAAATTTCCACTCCAGGATGGGTAATGATTGTAACAACCCGCCAGGGCTCTTACACTCCACCTTCACCTTGTGATATGCCTCACAGTGTGTAACATAATACTTAACAGCACTCTTCATTCCTGGCCAGAACATGATCTTTTGTAAGTCACTGTACATCTTGGAAATCTCGGGATGCACCGAATAATTGGAGCAATGTGTCTCTCTCAAAATATATATTAAAATTTCCACTCCAGGATGGGTAATGATTGTAACAACCCGCCAGGGCTCTTACACTCCACCTTCACCTTGTGATATGCCTCACAGTGTGTAACATAATACTTAACAGCATTCTTCATTCCTGGCCAGAACATGATATTTCGTAAGTCACTGTACATCTTGGAAATCCCGGGATGCACCGAATACTTGGAGCAATGTGTCTCTCTCAAAATATCTTCCCGGATTTCACCGCCCTTATGAATATAAAGTGTTGGGTATTTCATCCACATGAACCCAGATTTGATGAAGTCACCCTGGAACTAAGATGAATTAAGTTGTATTTGATGCTTGGTTTGAGCTATATGTCTGTAGGAATTTCACTGGGAAGTGTAGACCAATGTCAGCTCACAGTGGGTCACCAAACACAGGAACTGTTCAATGTAATCCCTCATTGCATATTCCAAGGTGTTGACTCATGTGTGGTCTCTCTATTGGGATACACTTCATATTCAAGCCATTGGACTATGGGAAAGAAATTGGGTGTTGGCTACTCTAGTAGAATCAGCTTTTTCCAACATCAAAAATTTTCTAAGTGTTTTACTCGAGTAGAGCTTTCACCTACTCGAGTAGTCTGGATATAAGTTACTCGAGTAGCTAAGTCACCTACTCGAGTAGACCAAGTCATATACTCGAGTAGCATGCTTATATACTTGAGTAGATTACTCTTTATACTCGAGTACCATAAGGTTTTTCTAATCTAAATTTCTCTAAGTCATATACTCGAGTAACTATACTCACATACTCGAGTAGATAGAAATATACTCGAGTAGTTCATTATACCTACTCGAGTAGATCATATGTTACTCGTGTACCTTGACATTCCCCTACTCCAGAATTTTTTTAAGTCTTTTACTCGAGTAGAACCTTCACCTACTCGAGTAGATTACTTCCTCTCGAGTAGTTTAGTTCAACTACTCGAGTAGTTGCCAGCAGACCTCTTCAGAATTCTTCTAAGTATTCCACCCGAGTAGTACTTCTTGTACTCAAGTAGGTTATGTAATATACTCGAGTAGCTCTTCCAGTACTCGAGTAGATCCTCTATATACTCGAGTAGGTCTCTTCACATACTCGATTAGTTCTGTCTGCCTACTTGAGTAGTTGATCTATATATACTCGAGTAGTCTTTTTATACATACCCGAGTATGTTTCCCATCATATACTCGAGTAGTTATTCAAATACTCGAGTAGTTATTGACTTACTCGTGTAGTTGGCTAAATCTTTCTGAAATTTTTCTAAGTCTTTTTTCTGACGAGATTTTTCAAATCACGCGACATGATTGGTCCACGTGTACATCATTATGACCGATTATGACCGTTCGTCTCTCCTATATAAGGTCTTATCAGAAAATGACAAACCCTAAGTATTCTCAAAGCTTTCTTGTAATTTCTTTTTCGAGAAATATTCTTCAGCCGCCTCCTCTCTGACTTTCGCGAAACGAAAGCCGCCGCTGCCGCCTTCTTCTCCGGCCAAAGCTTCTACTTTCAGAGGATTATTCTGAAGAAAAGTTACAGATCGAGATCGACTTCACTGATCATATTCTCTCTCGATTTCTATAAAAGCAAGTAGATCCAGATCGAGGCTGAGAACTTCTTCACCGATTTCTAAAAGTGCTACAAAGTTGAAAAGAAGAAGATCCTGGACGTTTCCTTCAGATCTGAGTGATTTACTGTTTGTATTCTTGTAAACTCTTTATTAATCTTGTAGGAGAAATCTTCTCCGAGTGTAGGAGTTTTTCACTCCGAGTTTGTAGGAAGTGCTACCTTCCGAGGTGTAGATCCTCTTGGTTGGATCGAGTTTGTAGGAACTTTGTTCCAAGGGTAGGATCGGTTTTTTATCCGAGATAGTGGAGTAGCCGAGTCTAGTTGATTGCTAGATCGGTGAGAGAAAGTGGATGTACCCAAGGTTGGGGAACCACTATAAATCTTGTGTCGTCTGTGATGTTGGTAGAATAGTTCTGTGTCGTGCTCTAATTATTTTTTATTCCGCAAAAAGATGCACAAACCACCTATTCACCCCCCTCTAGGTGATTTAGGTCGACAACAGTTTTCTTTCAATTGGTATCAGAGGGAGGTTGATCGTTAAAAGGTTAACACCTTGATCAGATCCAGATCTATTGTCTGAAAGATTCTACCATAAAATGGACAAGGGCAAAGATTTCGCCAAGCTTCCACTGTGCAACAAAAACAAGTTCCCCATGTGGAAAGAAAGGATAAAATTTTTCATGGAAGCTGTGGATCCAAGGATCTTCATGATCGTTGAAGAAGCTCCTTACGTTCCCATGACTATGTCCACTATCGACCCTACCAAGAAAGTTCCCAAAAAGCTAATGGATCTCGACAAAGACGAGATTGCACTTGTCTCTCTCGACAAGAAAGCTAAGAACATCATAGCAAGTGCAGTCGATGACTCGATGCTACAGAATTTGATTCACTGTCAATCAGCTAAGGAGATGTGGCACTCCTTAGTCACTTTGATGGAAGGGACTGAAGAAGTAAGGGATGATTGGAGATCCTTCTCAATCAAAAATATGAAGCGTTCCGACAAGGGAACAAAGAAACAATTGCCGACACCTTTGAGAACTTCTTCAAGATTGTAAATGGCCTAAGGGTGTATGGTCGTGTCTTCACAAACGGAGAACTGAACGACAAATTCTTGAGATCCCTAACCAAGGAATGGGATAACAAGGTATGTGCCATCAGGGAGTTCAGGAAGCTAGCTGAAACGGACCCGCAAAATCTCTTTGGAAAGCTTATGTACTATGAACTCCAAATCAATACAAGAAAAGCTGAAGAAGATAAGGGCAGGTCTGCTCTAAAGGAGAAATCTGTCGCTCTGAAGGCAGACACCTCCAGAAAGACTAAGGCTGCCTCCCCCGCTCCAGCTCTAGAAGTTGATGAAGAAGAAGAAACATCAGAGCCCAGCACCTCAGGCTCTGAACTATCTGAAGGAGAGTTCTCCTTGCTCTCAAGGCAATTCAAGAAGTTTCTAAATAAAAAGAAACAATGGAAAGGCAAGGATGCCTCACACAGAAGATCGCGGTGCGATGACGATCGACAAAGAAAGGCTCAAGCAGCCATGACAGGTATAACACTAAACAGAACAAATATATTTCAACTGACATCATTTGTTATTGTTGTAATAAGCCAGGTCACGTCATTGCTGACTGCCCTCACAAGAAGAAGGAGGGTGGTAGAAGAGAAGAAAAGAAATCCTCATACAAGAAGAAGAGGAAAGAGAAGAGCCTCATAGCCAAAAGGAGAAAGACTCTTAGCGACTCCGACTCCTCAGAGTCAAGCGAAGAAGAAGAAGCTTACTTTGGCCTAATGGCTCAAACAGATAATGAACAAGAGCCCCAGTTCACTGGGAAGGTAAACTCTCACACCCCTCTCTCAGAGTTTGAAGTCTCTAAACATGATTGCGAGAGTATCTCCTCTGACGATGAGTCAGAATTGATGGCCCTGTATAAGGAGTTAATCATGGCTTACGACAAATGTCGTCGAGTCGTGAAGACTCAGGCTAAAGAGATCAAATCTCTAAAAGCCGAAGAGAGCAACTTGAGAGAGAAAGTCGCAAAGACTGACTCCCTCGAGGAAAACTTCAATAATACTATTGAAGAATATAACAAGGCTCTTGAGCACCTTGACCTGAAGGAGAAGATCATCAAAGGTTTGGAAGCTGAACTTGCGGCTGAAAGAAAACTTGTTGAGAGTTTCTCTAAGCCCAAAACAGTTCTTCCATTCGTTGCTGAATTCTCAACAAAGGCCAAGGGAGCTGGACTAGGCCATGAAGAAGCTCCTAGTAAATCCTCTAGGAGAAACAAGAATCAACGGAAAAATAAGGCCGCCAAAAAGGCCTCAGCCGAAGAAAAGGGAAAAGCCCCTCAAAATCAAACCACATTCAGAAAGGTCATCTTTCCAACAAATGAGTTTGATTTTGACTCATCATACGGGCACTTTGCTAGGCCTACTTATGTAGAGCCAAAGTCCCGCTATCAAGGATGGGCTCGACCCCGAAACTTTGGCAAAAGTGTCTTTAAGGCACCTTATGAAGAAGTTGTTCTTCAGAGCTATGGCCCTTTCAATCATGGGCATAACTTCAAGAAGGCACCAAAGACAAAGCCTATTGTAGAGAAGCCCATAAAGGAGAAGAAGCCATGTGATTGCCATCATCATGAGGCATCTTCCTCCAAGAATGCTACCCATGCTAGACCAAAGTTCCAAAAGGTCAAGCAAGAGATCTTGAGGCAAAAGTACAACAGATTTGACTGTTGGTGCTGTGGCAAGGTTGTTCACTTCGCCATAGATTGCTGGTTCAATTCCAGAAACGCTGCAACCCCTCATGTCAGCAATATGAGAAAGACCGCTCATAATGCCAACACTCGTAGGGGGAGCACTCTAACCCGAGACCAAGGACCCAAACGTGTTTAGGTTCCTAAGGCGAATTGATTGTGATTGCAGGGATGTTCAAAGGCCAACCAAATGCCTATCTGGTACTTGGACAGCGGATGCTCTCGGCATATGACCGGGACGAGAAGCCTCATTCAGAACTTTACTCTAGTCGTGAACGGACCAAAGGTCATCTTTGGAGGTTCAGACCGTGGAATTACTAGAGGATATGGTATGATTACTAACGACAATGTATCCTTCTCGGATGTGGCTTATGTTGAAGGATTGGAACACAATCTCATTAGCATAAGTCAACTCTACGATAAAGGATACATAGTTGAGTTCCATACTGATAAGTGCTTGATAAAATCCATTGACAATATGTAAACGATTCTATCCGGCACTCGAAGCAGGAATATTTTCTGTTTAAATTTCATCTGTATAGATTCCTCCACACCAGTGTGTCTTTTGGCAAAAGATAGTGCGTCTCTTGGTGACCAATGACACAAGAGACTAGCACATATTAATTTCAAAACAATTAATAAACTATTTTCAATGAACTTGGTACGTAATGTCCCAAATGTCAAATGCTTCGTACTTAACAATGACAAGTATCATACCACCAAGTTCAGCGAAAAGAGCTTTGAAGGTATTTTTGTAGGATATAGTAGTCATAGTAAGGCATATAGGATTTTTAATAGAAAAACCCTGGTGGTGGAAGAATCGATACATGTTGTATTTGATGAGACGAGCTTGCTGCAAAGTAATCCGTCTAGTGTGCTCACTGAAGTTGCAGGTGACAAGCTGAAAGAAACTAGCTTGCATGATCCGTCCGAAGACAAAGGCGAGAAGTTCATTAAGATCACCACTCCCACTCCTATTGGAGAGGCCGATGATCAAAATGAAGAAGTCATCCAGGATGAAGAAATCACTCCGGTGCTTGAAGATAATCCAGATGTAAGGACTCTAGAGCTCAGACATCTGAAGGATCACCCCATGGACCAGATCATAGGAGATCCCCGGGATGGTGTCAGAACTCGGAGAGGTACAACTAATGAGAATCTTCATTTGAGTTTTCTCTCACAGGTTGAACCAAAGAAATTCGAGGAAGCAAACTCAGACGCATCATGGATAATGGCAATGGAAGAAGAGCTAAATCAGTTCAAGCGCTGCAATGTATGGATGCTGGTTCCAAGACCCAAGGGAAAGAACATCATTGGAACAAAATGGGTCTTCAGGAACAAGATGGATGAAGACGGGACTATCATAAAGAACAAGGCCAGACTTGTCGCTAAAGGCTATCGTCAAGAAGAAGGAATCGACTTCGACCAGACATATGCTCCAGTGGCCAGGCTGGAGGCAATAAGGTTGTTCCTAGCATATGCTGCCTTCAAAGGCTTCACCGTCTATCAGATGGACGTGAAGTCGGCCTTCCTGAATGGTAACTTCAAATAGGAAGTGTATGTGGAACAACCTCCAGGTTTCGTTGATCCTAACTTTCCCGATCATGTCTATTTTCTACACAAGGCCCTATATGGTTTGAAACAAGCTCCTAGAGCTTGGTATGAAACGATGTCTATCTTTCTACTTGAGAACAAGTTCATAAGGGGAAAGATAGACAAGACATTATTTCTTAGGGAAATAAAAGGCAAGATTTTGCTAGTGCAAGTCTATGTCGACGACATTATCTTTGGCTCTACAGATAACAACCTCTGCAAAAAGTTCTCAAAACTTATGCAAGGGAAGTTTGAAATGAGCAGTATAGGCGAGCTAAAGTATTTCTTAGGGCTTCAAGTGAAACAATCTGAAGATGAAATTTTCATCTCACAGACCAAATTCACCAAAGAGCTAATTAAGAAATTCAGAATGGAGAACGCAACATCTATGAGGACTCCAATGGGCTCTACTATGTCTCTGGACAAGGATGAAAAATGGAAACCTTTTGATGAAACCAAGTACAGAAGCATAATTGGATCCTTGCTCTACCTTACTACCATTAGGCCTGACATAATGTTCTCAACATGTGTCTGTGCTAGATTTCAGGTGAACTCTAAGAAATCTCATTACACTGCTGCAAAGCAGATCCTGAGATACCTTAAAGGCACACCAAATCTTGGCTTATGGTACCCAAGAAGTAATGACAGCGAAATAATTGGATTTTCAGATGCAGATTTTGCAGGTAGCAAAGACGACCGGAAAAGCACCTCAGGGACTTTCCAATTCTTCGGAAGAAGGCTAATCTCCTGGAGTAGTAAGAAGCAGAACTGTGTTGCAATCTCAACGGCCGAGTCAGAGTATATCTCTGCAGGCAGTTGTTGTGCACAATTGCTATGGATAAAGAATCAGTTCGAGGACTACAACCTGCAGTTCAAGGATATACCCTTGTACTGTGACTCCTCCAGCGCAATTGTAATAGCCAACAATCCAGTCTCTCATAGCCGGACAAAGCACATTGAGCTAAGGTAACACTTCATCCGGGAACATGTGGAGCATGGAGACATAGATCTCCAATATGTGCCTACAGATAGGCAAGTTGCAGATATCTTCACAAAGCCGCTGCACGAGACCAAGTTCTCGTTCTTCAAGACAGAGCTTGGGATGCTCAACAAAGAGGACTAAAGAAGGTTAAATGACTAAGAAGCAAGTAATTGCAAAGGGTTAGTCAAAATCCATTCTTTCTCAACTTTTTCAAAATTCAACTCGAGAAGCATGAGACATACTCGAGTATCTAAAGACCTACTCGAGTATATGAATGAACCTACTCGAGTATGTGTACTGACCTACTCGAGTATCTAAAGACCTACTCGAGTAAGTTTCTCACCGACTCGAGTAAGTCAATACCTACTCGAGTAAGTCTCTCACCTACTCGAGTAAGTCCTTATCTACTCGAGTAGTTTTCTCACATACTCGAGTAACTCCAGTTGACCTACTCGAGTAGCTCCTTATCTACTCGAGTAGCCTATCTCTCTCTCATGTCCTGATTCCCAGTCTTTTTAAAATTGTTCTATTCGCCACCCAAGGCTATATGCCGCCTATTTCTTTAAATTAATTAACGGAAATTTAAGAGTTATATATATATGAAATTCTGAAACATCAAACCTACTCGACATCCTTTCCATCTCTCGAGTACCCCCCCTGTCTCTTCGCCTACCCTACCGACTAGCCTCCGCCGAAATTGCAGAGCTCTCTCTCTCTCTCTCTAACTTCCTCCAGGCATTCGCTTACATGGCGTCTTCTCACAAGATCGGCATCGGCTCCGAACTCATCACCGACGGTATTGCAGAGCTTTCGATGATTTCCACAACCTCCTCATCCTCCTCGACACCGCCGGCCTCTCCTTCATCCTCCAAGAACCCTGTCGCGCTCTCTTCCCTGAAGTTGCAGAATTCTTCTCAAATCTCAAGGTTCGACGGAATGGCAAAGTCCTAAAATCTACAGTAAAGGGATTGAAACTAAAGTTCACCAAGACCTCTGTCTCTCAACTTCTCCGTTTACCGATTGTTGATGAAGAAGATCACCTAGTTGCTGAGGATTCCGACAGGACAGCCCTTTTTTGTGGTTTTTCCACTGATGCTCAATACTTCAAAAGGTCAGATATGAATGCAGAAGGCAAATTCTTGGTTGATGTTATTGGAAAAATTTTACTGTGCAAGACTCACTCCATCCGAGACATTCCCTCATACTTCTTCGATATAATGCAAGTCATTGTCTGCCGCAAGAAATACCAATTTGGTATGCTGATTTTGGACAAGATAAAGGACAGCATGAAATCCCCCAACTACGCACGAATTATATCTCTGCTCCTTCATGAAACAAATCCTGAAGTCTTCAATCTCTCCAAAGGGACTCCACTTCACCATATGAAGAAGGTCTCCATCTCTTCAATTCAGAGATGGGATCTCAAGCTCAAGAACTCTGCCCAAGCTGCACAGGTTTTAGCAATCCCAGTAGTTCCAGCTGTAGAGGACAGGACTCCATCTCCCTCTCCTCATCATGTGGCCAGCTCCTCTGGTGCACCAAGTGAGGGGGAGCCTGCTCCATCTAGCCCAGTCAGGCAACCCTCTCCTCAGTCAGAAATTCCATCCCTACCTCATACTCCAAAGAGTCCAGCCACTTCCTCAGATCAAGTACCTCAAGACACTCTTCTATCCACAGCTGTTGCTATAGATGCTATGATTGCAGAGCTTTCTGAAGAAGTGCTCCCACCTCCTCCTCTATCTCCTCCAGCTCCAACCACTGAACATCACAAGGACTTGTCTCCAGCACAGTCTCCTGCCCATTCTCCAGCTAGAACTCCAACACCTTCTCCAACTCCTCCAGCAGATAAGCCAGACACCATTTTTATTTCTGATGAGCCTTCTCCTGAGCCAGCTGAGGCCCCTCTCAGAAACCTTGATTTCTCCATCCCCCATGATACAGCAGAATTAGATGCTATCATTCCTACCACCAGAGCTCTCAGCTCAGTGATAATTGAAGAAATAGCTCCTTGGGTAACTCCTCCTATCCCTACTGCTGCTCCCTCTACTGCTGCTGCTACAGTCTCCTCCTCCTCAGATTTGCTGCAACACATCTCCATTCTTCTTCAAGAACAAAGACATCATTTTGACACCTCTCTAAAGGTGGTCACTGACAAGGTCACTGCTCTTGAGACTGAGATGAGCAGAAGTTTTGTTGAAATTCAGCATAACACTGACAAGCTAAAGTACATGTTCCAACTTGGTGGCAAAGCTCTTGACCATACTATCACTAGTATTGGCAATGTCATGGAACAAGGTGTAACCCTGGCCAACAATCAGATTGAGCTAGACAAGAGGAATGAAGCCAACAAGATGACTATCTGTGAAGAAGTTGGCACTTTCAAAGATGACATCATAGAGAAAGTATCTGTTGAAATCAGAAATGGGGAGGGTTTGATAAAAGAACTCAAAGAACAGGTAGAAAAATCTACTGCTCAGAAGACAGTTGAATGGGAAGCTCATGTAAAGACCATTCATGATGATGTGCTTGCCTAGATACAGAGTGTCAAATTTCACTCCTATGACACTGCTGTCTGGATGCACAATCAGATCTTGCCAGATCTTGCACTTGACCCAAACATCATTCCCCATCATCTCAATCCTCTAGCCACAGATGTCTCTGCTCCTGCTGTTCCTCAACAACCTACCTTCTCTCCCAGGCCTGGAGACTCGGTTGCTCCTCCAGACACTTATGTTCCAGGCTGGGAAGAAGAAGATCCTGCTGATATATTCCTTCAAGCCCCTCCAGAGATCAGAATCCACAAGAAGAAAAGGAAATATGGTGAAGGTCCCTCTGCCAGCAGGACAGCTCCTTCTAAGGCCCCTGAACATCCTGAAGCCTGGTCTCCAACTTCAAAGTCTCTCATCTTGGACACACTCAGGCTGGTCATGGATCACAATGAGAACAGGAACATGCACTACAGTTCCCAAGAATGGGAGTTATATGAGAAGTCTATGCTGAAAAGGAAGATCCATGATAGAGAATTTGGGAGAAATAACCATGCTGCTCCTCCAAGTCCTCCTAAGTACTTTCCTAAGCCTTTCAGCTACCTAAGGAGACAGCAAGAGAAGATGGATAAGCAGCAATCCCAAGCCTAAACCTAAAAGATGATGGGAAATTGAAATGACAAGTTGTAGACTTGATGTTTTTGGAAACTTACATATATATACAATTCTTCATTACTGTCTAATTATCTTTTTCATTATCCTTTGCTTACCTGCTCATATTTTTCTACTTAGTTTCTTTTATGTCCATAATTCACCTTAGTGTAAAGGGTTCCGACTTCAACAAATAGGGGGAGATTGTTGGGTATTTCATCCACATGAACCCAGATTTGATGAAGTCACCCTGGAACTAAGATGAATTAAGTTGTATTTGATGCTTGGTTTGAGCTATATGTTTGCAGGAATTTCACTGGGAAGTGTAGACCAATGTCAGCTCACAGTGGGTCACCAAACACAGGTACTGTGCAATGTAATCCCTCATTGCATATTCCAAGGTGTTGACTCATGTGTGGTCTCTCTATTGGGATACACTTCATATTCAAGCCATTGGACTATGGGAAAGAAATTGGGTGTTGGCTACTCTAGCAGAATCAGCTTTTCCAACATCAGAAATTTTCTAAGTGTTTTACTCGAGTAGAGCTTTCACCTACTCGAGTAGTCTGGGTATAAGTTACTCGAGTAGCTAAGTCACCTACTCGAGTAGACCAAGTCATATAATCGAGTAGCATGCTTATATACTCGAGTAGATTACTCTTTATGCCCAAGTACCATAAGGTTTTTCTCATCTAAATTTCTCTAAGTCATATACTCGAGTAAGTATACTCACATACTCGAGTAGATAGAAATATACTCGAGTAGTTCATTATACCTACTCGAGTAGATCATATGTTACTCGTGTACCTTGACATTCCCCTACTCCAGAATTTTTCTAAGTCTTTTACTCGAGTAGAACCTTCACCTACTCGAGTAGATTACTTCCTCTCGAGTAGTTTAGTTCAACTACTCGAGTAGTTGCCAGCAGACCTCTTCAGAATTCTTCTAAGTATTCCACTCGAGTAGTACTTCTTGTACTCGAGTAGGTTATGTAATATACTCGAGTAGCTCTTCCAGTACTCGAGTAGATCCTCTATATACTCGAGTAGGTCTCTTCACATACTCAAGTAGTTCTGTCTGCCTACTCGAGTAGTTGATCTCTATATACTCGAGTAGTCTTTTTATACATACCCGAGTATGTTTCTCATCATATACTCGAGTAGTTATTCAACTACTCGAGTAGTTATTGACTTACTCGTGTAGTTGGCTAAATCTTTCCGAAATTTTTCTAAGTCTTTTTTCTGACGAGATTTTTCAAATCACGCGACATGATTGGTCCACGTGTACATCATTATGACCGATTATGACCGTTAGTCTCTCCTATATAAGGTCTTATCAGAAAATGACAAACCCTAAGTATTCTCAAAGCTTTCTTGTAATTTCTTTTTCGAGAAATATTCTTCAGCCGCCTCCTCTCTGACTTTCGCGAAACGGAAGCCGCCGCCGCCTTCTTCTCCGGCCAAAGCTTCTACTTTCAGAGGATTATTCTGAAGAAAAGTTACAGATCGAGATCGACTTCACTGATCATATTCTCTCTCGATTTTTGTAAAAGCGAGTAGATCCAGATCGAGGCCGAGAACTTCTTCACCGATTTCTGAAAGTGCTACAAAGTTGAAAAGAAGAAGATCCTGGCCGTTTCCTTCAGATCTGAGTGATTTACTGTTTGTATTCTTGTAAACTCTTTATTAATCTTGTAGGAGAAATCTTCTCCGAGTGTAGGAGTTTTTCACTCCGAGTTTGTAGGAAGTGCTATCTTCCGAGGTGTAGATCCTCTTGGTTGGATCGAGTTTGTAGGAACTTTGTTCCGAGGGTAGGATCGGTTTTTGATCCGAGATAGTGGAGTAGCCGAGTCTAGTTGATTGCTAGATCGGTGAGGTAAAGTGGATGTACCCAAGGTTGGGGAACCACTATAAATCTTGTGTCGTCTGTGATGTTGGTAGAATAGTTCTATGCCGTGCTCTAATTATTTTTTATTCCGCAAAAAGACACACAAACCACCTATTCACCCCCCTTTAGGTGATTTAGGTCGACAACAGTTTTCTTTCATAAAGTCTGCCACGGAAATGAATGAGGCCATTCTTCAGAGTATAATCTTCAGTAGACCCATCCTCAATATCTTTAATCACAAGGGCCAGAGCAGCATCCTTCCCTTGCTCTGCCCAAATTTGATCTCGAATATCACAAACTATACTCATAGTCGTTAAGTTCTCGGTATACTTCTCGGAATGATCCTTGCACACCAATGTGATCTCCATCTCCTCGAGCACTCGAGTAAATTCCATACTCATCATCTGAGACTCGGGGCTCAACTCAGGTACTTTTCTGCTTAAGGCATCTGCTACGGAGTTTGCCTTCCCGTGGTGGTAGTTCAATGTAAACTCATAATCACACAAACATTCTAGCCACCGCAGCTGCCTCAAATTCAACTCATGTTGAGTATGAACATACTTCAGATTCTTATGTACCGAAAAGATCTTGCAGTGGACTCCATACAAGTAATGTCTTCAAACTTTTAATATGAACACCACTACCCCCAACTCCAAATCATGTACCGGATAATTAACTTCATGTTTCTTCAACTGCCTTGAAGCATAAGCGGTCACATGCCCGTGCTGCATCAGCACTGCTCCCATCCCTTGATAGGATTCATTAGTGTAAACGTGAAATCCTTCTTTCCCAGATGGAAGAGCTAGGATGGGTACGGTGGTAAGTCGATCCTTCAACTCTTGAAACGCAGCTTCACACTGAGGTGTCCACTCATATGGCACACCTTTCTTTGTTAGGGCAGTAAGAAGAAGGGCTATCTTCGAAAATCCCTTCACAAACTTGTGGTAATATCCATCAAGTCTAAGAAAACTTCATACATCGGCCACTGAATTCAGAGGCGACCATTCCTTCACGGCACGCACCTTGGTCGGGTCTACTGCTAATCTAGCACCACTAATCACATGGCCCAAGAAGGTAACTTCTCGGAGCCAAAACTCGCACTTGCTGAACTTAGTAAACATGGAATGCTCTTTTAGTTTTCTTAAGACTAGGGCCAAGTGCTCAGAATGCTCCTCTTCCATTTTCGAGTAGACCAAAATGTCATTGATGAAGATGATGACAAAGACGTCCAAATACAGTTCAAACACCCGGTTCATCAAACTCATGAGCGTGGAAGGGGCATTTGTGAGACCAAATGGAATCACCATGAACTCGTACAAACCATATCTCTAGTCAAATGCTGTCTTTGGAATATCGTCCTCTTGTATTCTCAATAGATAGTACCCCGAGCACAAATCCAGTTTGGAAAACCAATGCGCACCTACCACTGATCAAATAACTCGTCGATTCGAGGTAACGGATAGGTGTTCCACACCATCAGTCAGTTGAGTTCTCGGTAGTCTATGCATAACCATAGTGACACATCCTTCTTCTTGACGAACAAAACAGGGGCTCCCCAGGGTGATGAATTGGGACGAACAAACCCTGATTCCACTAGCTCCTATAACTGAAATTTAAACTCATCAAGTTCCTTTGGAGCCATTCGGTAAGGGGTCCAGGAGATGGGTTTGGCACCCGGTACTAGTTTAATTTGAAAGTCCGCCTCTCTGTGTGGGGGTAATCCCGGCAGCTTCTCGGGAATATCTCAGGAAAATCCCGTACTACCCGCACGTCTTTTACGCTTGTCACCATCTATTTTAATTAAAAACATATCATATATACTTCGTCCCCTTTCATATGGGCCTTAATGGTCTGAATTGAAGACAACAACATTCGAGGCACGAATTTAATACCTTGAAAGACGACCTTAGGATCTCTATGCCTCAAAGTGATTTTCTTTTCCACACAATCAATTCCGGTGTGGTACCAATCCATCCATGTCATGCCCAGAATAAGGACGAGTGCTTACAATGTATTAATTAAATCATGATATACCTGCAATCACATCTTGAGGATTCCGCTCTTGCGTCATGTCCAAAGCAAATACCTGCTTTCTAGCAAGTTCAGGATGTTGAAATTTTGAAGTGAAAGAGGTCAGCCAGGCGGTCTGTCCGCGCGGCCTGTGCGGACAGAAGGCGTCGACTTGCCAGGTTGGCTTTCTCTTGCCTGGCGGTCTGTTCCCTGGAGTAGTCGGGCAGATAGGATGTTTATCCGCAGTATTTCCGGGTTGGTCGGTGTTGCAGACTTGGTCTAAATGTAAGACCCCTCGCCTTACCAAGGAGGTAACCCGGTCTTATGCCCAGAACCGCCGCCTTACGGTGACACTAACTCACGGGTTAGTCGACACTGCAAGACGCCGATCCTACCGGCGAGTATGATTATTCAACCAGTTTCGGTCAATCGAGAATAGAAGTAAAACAAGTAGTAATAACTAACAAGTCCACAAAGATCACAGTACATATCATATATATATATATATATATATATATATATATATATATATATATATGAAAATGAAAGGTACAACAGTAGTCCACAATGAGTACAGAAAGAGAAAAGGGCTTATGCCCGTACATGCCAAAAATGAATAGTAAAGCTCTCTCTCACACTATAAAACTATACGGAAGCAAACTCTAAACAAGCACACTCGTCATCACCTGACGCTGAGCTATGGTAGTAGCACATGGTATCTACTCCTCAAGTCCTGCCACCTCATCCTGCTGATAGTACTGGTGCTCCAGCTCCTCGAGCTCCTAAAATGATGCGGTCACAACTGACCGTTAGTCATAAAGATTATGCCATTATCGTCCTCGCCTCACCCTCGTGACTCCTAGGCACCAAGCGGGAGGACGAAAGCGGAGGACAACAAAGCAGTATCTAAATAGAAGCAGGTGACGGTAGATCTATTCTATCATGGATATATTTCTAACAGTTATGTCATTCAGTAGCAGTTCTATATATAGTACATGAAAAGTAAGTAAGCAACAATGAAAGAAGAGTGCAGTAAGTAAAGTAAAGAAAGAGCAGAAAGTAAATTATCTACCGCTATACTAACATCACAAGAGTACCTTAACTTATATGAATGCTCATACAAACTTATAAGTTAGGGTTTCAGATGTAATGCCCTGAAAATCGTATTCGGGTTGGTCGCGTAAAAAGGGAATTTTTGGTGCCGGTATAGGGGTACACGGCCCAGGACACGGGCGTGTCCAAGGCCGTGTCTGGCTGGTGTTTTGGCCGATTTCATCCCGAGAAGGACACGGCCAGGAACACGGCCTTAGACACGGGTGTCTCATTTGACACGGGCATGTGCCTACTCGTGTCAATACCCGTGTTCAGTTGGGTCGTGTCTGTTGGCGTGGCGGTTGTGGGTAACACGCCCCCGTATACGGGTGTGTCGCGGAACCCGACACGGGCGTGTCGAGTGAGACACGGGCATGTCTGAGCCCGTGTGAGTCTCTGTGTTCGACGATTGTGCCTGGATCGAGGCACACGGCCTGGGACACAGCCATGTGCCAAGTCGTGTTCGGCCCAGGTTTGGGGATTTTTGAGCGGATCTGAGCCGTTCATTTTCTTTAAATAAGATCTAATGGCCCATATGGTTTCCTACTCTGTTAAGGCCGGGAATGGGGGAGTTAATCCTTCATTTCTCTCCAACCATTCTCTCTCTCAAGGAGTTGGAAAGAGGAGGAAGAAGGAAGGGTTTTCTAACCGCCGGCGGAGCATCGGAGCACCGTTTTGAGATCTGAGAGCGGATCCGTGGAGGAAAGTTCGTTACGAAGAGTTCTGACCATGTAGTTTTTACATGGCGCAAAAGCGGACTACAAGGGTAACGATTCTCAACTTGAGCATGTGAAGCTCTTCCTTTTGCATAGGGAAACCCTCTCCCGTGAGTGTGCGGTGAGTGCATGGTGTTCCTTAGGGTTGACGTGAATAGTCCCCCTTGTGTTGCATATAGTGTCCGGAATCGTAAGTACGGACATAGGCATTGTTCGTGAAACCCACCCGGACATGTTGGTCTGGATCGGTGATGTTGCATTTGTATGGTTGCCGGAGAAGACTCCGTGTTTTGGGTTTTCGGGTTTCTACGCGGTAGATTGCAGCAGGGATCCTCGAAGGTTAGCTTCAAGGCGCACCCGGAAAACTGGGCGGAATCGTTGTTCTGCTAACTTGGCGGTCTAGGAACCGGCCTTGAACATAACTGGGTTATGTGATGTTTGGAAATGTTAGGATCTGAGGGAAGCTTGGCCCGCGGGTAGGACTTAAACTGACTAGGCGGTATGAGCAACGGGCAAGTGGAATCGGACCTGGGCTATGTGGTTCGGTGCGAGAGACCCATATATGGGGACTGGCCGTTGGCATAGTCGGGAGTCTTAGACAGTGGTCAGAAAGGCTGAATGCTCATGGTGTTGCCATCACGAGGATGGTGGTGAAGCCACGGAATTGACCGGATTCACCGTTAATGTGCCCTGAGTGCACGGGGTGTTTGGCCGTGCGAGCCTACACCTGTGGCGAAATATATAATTGCACTTTATTGTTTAGTTGGGCTAATGAAATGCAGGGAAGGTGTTGGGTACATTGGAATATATGTACCTGATTTGAAGAAGCCTCACCCTACTCAATGATATACATCAAGATGTATTTGATGGGCTTTGAGTTTATTTGTGCAGGTTAAGTAATTGCAGGGAAAGCATAAAAGTTTCTAAGTCCATGTGTCGACACCCAGAAGAAAAGTGTCGACACTTAAAAAGGCTTGTATCGACACCTAGAGAAGATGTGTCGACACTTGGAGTAATTGTGTCAACACCAGGAAGGCAGAGTCGACACCAGAAGGAAAGTGTCGACACATACAGACAGTGTCGACACACAGTGAAGAATTGTCTACATAATCAGTGTCGACACTTAGAGGCAGTGTCGACACCCAGAGAAACTTTGTCGACATCAAATGTGTCGACACCAAGGGGTTGTGTCGACACTCAGCAAACTTCAACAAAGTTCAAGTACATGTGTCGACACTAGGAGGCTGTGTCGACACTCAGCAAACTTCAACAAAGTTCAAGTACATGTGTCGACACTAGGAGGCTGTGTCGACACTCAGCAAACTTCAACAAAGTTCAAGTACATGTGTCGACACTAGGAGGCTGTGTCGACACTCAGCAAACTTCAACAAAGTTCAAGTACATGTGTCGACACAAGGAGGTTGTGTCGACACTCAGAAAACTTCAACAAAGTTCAAGTACATGTGTCGACACTAGGAGGCTATGTCGACACTCATTAAACTTCAACAAAGTTCAAGTACATGTGTCGACACTAGGAGGCTGTGTCGACACTCAGCAAACTTCAACAAAGTTCAAGTACATGTGTCGACACAAGGAGATGTGTCGACACTCAGCAAAGTTTCAACACAGAAGGCATGTGTTGACACTAAGGAGTTGTGTCGACACTTAGCAGAATTCAACTAAGCACCAAAGAAGAAGGCTTGTGTCGACACACAGAATCAGTGTCAACACATTCTGAAGAAGTAGTGTCGAGAAGCTGTTACAACAACACAAGGAGTTGTGTCGACACCATGAAGGCTAATGTCGACACTTAGTCTACTTGTGTCGACACTTAGTCTATTTGTGTCGACACATAAAGACTATCTGTCTCGACACTTTCAGATAGTGACCGAGATTTCAAGAAGTGACTGGATGACTTGACAGCTGCCATTTCAACCGGTCAACTGCAACTATCAGAGCCGTCAGAAAGTTGTTAGAAACCGGATCAGCCGGTCACCATGGAGAAAGCTTATTTAAAGACCTTTCTCCTTCAACGGAAGCATTAATCAATGAAGTGAAAAACAACACAACAAGAAGACCTTCAAGAGAAGATCTAAGAAGTTGGAGAGAGAGCTCCTTCTAAGAAGACCAGCTGTTGTACCAGGCTGATATGTAAGATTCAGATTGAAATCAGAATCACAAGACAGCAGTTGATTGAAGATCATCTGCATAGAGATACAACCCTACTGTGTTCTAATTCAAGAAGCTTTGAAGAAAGCCAAGGGAGGTTGATCTCTGCCAAGTACTTCCAAGAACTCATCAAGAAACCAGTCAACTCATCTCTCTCTTTCATAGTTGTGGTTATAAACTTTGTAAACATTATTTTCTGTAGGATCCTAAGGGATCTGAGCTGTAAGCCTATTTTATAAAGGCTGAGTGTAGGAGACAGTGTGCTCTGAGTGTAGGTCTTGTTGAAGAGTGAGGTAGGGCCTAGTGCCTGAGTTGTAGGAGACTTTGTTCTCTGAGTGTAAGTCTTGGTGAAGACTGAGTGGTAGGGCTTTTGTGCCTGAGTTGTAGGAGTGGGATCACTCTGAGTTGTAGGAACCTGTTTGGGGTTCTGAGTTGTAAAGATCTGAGGATCTGAGAAGAAGTGGAGAAGTTAGGTCGAATCTAGTACACTACTAGATAGGCGAAGGGGGAAAGCGGATGTACCCAGACCTTGTGGAACCACTATAAAATCTGGGTGTACTCTGTGTGTAATTAATTCTGTGATTACTGTGTTATCTGTGCTGAATTGTTGTAGAGAATTGCAAATACAGGTCTTATAATTCAGTATTTCTGCCTTTAAAGTTAAAAAGATTAAGTTCACATATTCACCCCCCCTCTAGGTGATTAGGCACTATTTCTTTCAAGTGGTATCAGAGGGAGGTTACTCAAAAAGGACATAACAGTCTGAGTAAAGATCATGTAGGCAGAATCAGAATAATCAAGAATCAAGAAAATGGGGTCTACTGAGAATCACAAAGAGCTAGGATCCATGAAATTGCCAATCTGCAGAAAAGAGATTTTTGGCATATAGAAAGAGAGGGTTAGACTCTTTATGGAAGCATCTGACCCAAGAATATACATCACAGTCAAAGAAGGGCCATATGTGTCAATGAAGATTTCCATTCTAGATGCAAATCAGAAAACTCCTAAAGACTATTCAGAAATGACTAAAGATGAGATTATTCTGGCCACTATGGACAAAAGGGCCCAGAATATTATTGTAAGTGCAATTGATGATGCCACATTTCAGAACCTAATACATTGTAAAACCTCAAAAGAAATGTGGGACACACTAATAGTTTACATGGAGGGATCTGAAGAGGTAAGACAAGACAGGAAGTCTTTGTTAAATCAGGAGTATGAAAGCTTCAGACAAGGAAAGTCTGATAGCATTACTGAATGCTACAAGAAATTCTATAGGATTGTTAATGAGTTGATGTCCTATGGAAGATAATTTAGCAACTATGAGCTGAATGACAAGTTTTTAAGATCCCTGACTAAGGACTGGGATACCAAGATTTGTGCCATTAGGGAAATGGTCAAATTAGCTCATATACCTCCTCCAACCTTGTTTGGAAAACTGCTATCTTATGAAATACAGTTAATGGTTAGAAAGGAGAAAGAGAAGACTACCAGAGTGGAGCACAAGGAAAGAGCTGTGGCCTTCAAGACTGAAGCCACTAGGAAGTGTAGAAGCAAGTCTCCATCTCCACCACAAATAGTTGTTGATACTGCTTCAGAAAATTCAGAGAACCAGAACTCAGACAGCAGTGAAAATGATGAGGATTTTACTGCCTTTACAAGGTAGTTTCAAAAGTTTCTGAAGAAGAAGCAGTGGAGGTCTAAGCCATCCACTTCACAGTCTAAAGATGACTACTATCAGAAAAGGAAGTCATCAAGGAATGACAAAAGAAGGTCCAAGCCAAGCAAAGTTACATCCTCAAAGATTGTGTGCTATTGCTGTAATAGACAGGGACATGTAGTGGCTGACTATCCTGAAAAGAGGAAGGAGTCAACTGCAGATAAGAAGAAGAATTAGGTTAAGGGTAAAAAGGAAAAGTCTTTTGTTGCTAAGAAAGACAAAAGTCTGACTGATCAATCATCATCAGAAACATATTCAAAAGCTGAAGCCTATATTGGCTTGTTTGCTGAAGAGGAAGAAGATGAGTTCTTGCAGCTAATGAACTCAATTTATGAGCATGAGGACAGTCAGTGCAATGGACTGATGGCCTTAACAGAAGGAGACAAGATCCAGGATCAGCCTGGACCAAGTAAGGTACAATGTCTTTCAGATTATAGTACTGATTCAGAATCAGATACATCTGCATCAAGTGATGTGGGTGTGCCTGAATCTGAGGGTGATATTCATCAGTTGATGGATGAATATAGAGATGTATTGCAGGCACTTAAGAAGAGCAAAAATCTGGTCAAAACACTGACTAAGGAAATTGCTAATCTTAAGTTGGCAGCTGCTGATTCAGATAAAGTGTTAGTTCAAAAACGGAATGAGATTGCCAAGTTGAAAAACATTATTGTCATTCAATTGGGCACAATCACATTTAAGAATGATCAAATTAAAAATCTGGAGGCTAGACTTCAGAAGGAGAGAGAGATTGTTGCAAGTTTTTCTAAACTAAAATCAGTTTTACCTTTGATAGATGAGTTTATTCCTCAAAAGGGTAAGACTGGATTGGGGTTTACAAATCCTGCCAGGATAGTTAGGTCCATCTAAGGGCAAAGCCCCAGCACTAAACATAAAGTCTGTTGTAGATAAAACAGCCAGGGTTGTACCTAAACAAAGGTACAAAAAGTTTGAGTGCTGGTGTTGTGGCAAGATAGACCACTTTGTCATAGACTGTTGGCACAATTCAAGTGTCAAGGAGAGTAGCAAACTACCTGCTAGAAGAGCTACAGGTAGTTTTGTTAAAAGTCAAACTAACCTGCACCAAGGACCCAAGAATTATTTGGGTTCTAAGGTTAAGTAATCTGTTTTGCAGGTGAGTCCAAGTGGTCATGCCCCTATATGGTACTTGGACAGTGGATGTTCCAGGCATATGACTGGAACAAGGGGCTGCTGAAGGACTATACACCTATCAAGGATGGTCTAAAAGTTACCTTTGGTGGTTCAGAAAAAGGGATCATCAAAAGCTTTGCTAACATTTCTAGTAACCAAATTACAATTACTCAAGTGGCTTATGTAAAGGGTTTGAAACATAACCTCATTAGCATAAGTCAGCTGAGTGATTTAGGATATGACATCTCATTTGTCAAGGATGGTTGTCATATCAGGAGGTCAAGTGATCAAAAGATCATTCTGACAGGATATAGGAAGAGAAATGTCTATTGTCTAGACATTATGTGTGAGAACATTGTTTCTCCTATTTGTCTTGTAGCTGATGATAAATCTCACATTGTGTTAAATGGAACAAGAGGCTGGCTCATCTTAACTATAAGACGATTGGTCAACTCTTTAGCAAAGAGTTAGTGAGGAATGGTCCTCAGGTTAAGTGTATAAAGGATGGGATATGCTCAGCTTGTCAAAAAGGCAAGCAGACCAAATCCACCTTTCATAGCCTTGAGAACAAAGATTGTGTGAGGTGTCTATACCTCTTGCATATGGATCTTTTTGGTCCTATGCCAGTTCACAGCCTAGGTAGGAAGGTCTACACATTTGTGGTAGTTGATGACTATTCAAGGTATTTCTGGGTGTTCTTCCTAAGACAAAAATCTGAAACTCCAAGTATCTTGTATAGTTTTGTTAAACAAATTCAGAATGAATTGGACAGTTCAGTGGTCAAAATCAGAAGTGACCATGGTACTGAATTTCTGTCTGAAAGTATGACAAAACTGTGTGAAGAGTTTGGATTTTTTCAGGAATTTTCCTCACCAAGAACACCTCAGCAAAATGGTATTGCTGAAAGGAAAAATAGAACCTTGATAGAGGCTGGTAGAACCCTATTGAGTGACACTTCCCTCCCAGAATATTTCTGGGTTGTGGTAGTTAATACTGCATGTCATGTAATCAATAGGGCTACTATCACCAAAAGCCACAAGAAGACACCCTATGAGATTGTGAAAGGCAGAAAACCAAATCTATCTTATTTCAGGATCTTTGGTTGCAAGTGCTATATCCTTAATAATGGTAAGTCTTATCTAACCAAGTTTGCTGACAAATCCCAAGAGGAGATCTTTGTTGGGTACAGCAACAATAGTAAGGCTTATAGGGTCTACAACTTGATTACTCAAGTTGTAGAAGAGTCTGTTCATGTAGTTTTTGATGAAGCTAGACTCATTAACAATGAATTGCCTAGAAGTGTTTGCAGCTCTACAGGTGTAACTGAGAGAATGGAGAAGCTTACCTTAACAGAAGGTCCTTCTGCAAATCAGCAAGTGGAAGATGGTGGCTGCTGTCCAGGGGGAGTACAAGATACTCCTGTTGCTGAAGAAGACCAAGAAGTGCAGCTAAATGAAGCTGAAGGTGTACAACCAGAAGACAGGCTGCCTCCAGCAAATAGGCATTTAAAAGATCATCCAGCAAATCAAATTATTGGAGATCTCAGACAAGGGGTACAAACAAGGAGAAGGAATCTAAGTTCAGTTCTCTACTCCAGCTTTCTATCCCAAGTAGAGCCAAAGAAATTTGAAGAAGCAATCATAGACCCTCATTGGATTGAGGTCATGCAAGAGGAGTTGAACCAGTTCAAAAGATGCAAGGTCTGTGAGCTAGTTCCTAAACCAAAGGACCACAACATTATAGGAACTAAGTGGATCTTTAGGAACAAGTTGGATGAGAATGGAATTATTATAAATAATAAAGCTAGACTAGTTGCAAAAGGATATAGGCAGGAAGAAGGTATTGATTTTGATCAAACCTTTGCTCCAGTAGCAAGACTGGAAGAAATAAGGATGTTCCTTGCCTATGCAACATATCAAGGATTTAAGGTATATCAAATGGATGTTAAGTCAGCTTTTCTGAATGGAAACCTGAAGGAAGAAGTCTATGTAGAGCAGCCATCAGGTTTTGTAGATTCTCTTAAACCTGATTATGTATATAGACTTAGGAAGGCTTTGTATGGGTTAAAACAAGCCCCTAGGGCTTGGTATGAAACCCTGTCTAATTTCCTCATTGAGAACAAATTCTCAAGGGGGAAAATAGACAAGACTCTATTCCTTAGAGAATCCAGAGGTAAGATTATCTTAGTCCAAATATATGTAGATGACATCATATTTGAGTATAAAGAAAGTAGTCTTTGCAGAAAGTTTGCAAAACTCATGCAAGGACAATTTCAAATGAGCAGTATGGGGGAACTTAAGTTCTTCTTGGGTCTCCAAGTTAGACAGACTGAAGATGGTTTATCCATATGCCAGTCTAAGTTCACCCTAGAATTGATAAGGAAGTATGGTATGGAATCATCCACTACCATGAAAACTCCTATGGGGTCAAGCATGTCTCTAAGCAAAGATGATGCAGGGAAACCTGTAGATGAAACTTTGTATAGAGGGATAGTTGGCTCTCTACTATATTTGACTGCTAGTAGACCAGATATCATGTATGCTACATGTGTCTGTGCCAGGTACCAAGCTTGCCCTAAAGAATCTCATTTGACAGCAGTCAAAAGAAGTTTGAGATATCTTAAGGGCACTCCTTATCTAGGCCTTTGGTACCCTAGGAATGGAGATTTTGAACTGACAGGTTATTCAGATGCAGATTTTGCAGGCTACAAGGAAGATAGATAGAGTACCACAGGAATCTGTCAATTTCTAGGTGGAAGGCTGGTGTCATGGAGTAGCAAGAAACAAACAAGTGTGGCTATCTCTACAGCAGAATCAGAGTATGTGGCTGCAGGAAGTTGTTGTGCTCAACTTCTATGGATTCAACATCAGCTAAAAGATTATGGTATTCAAGTAAGTAGGACGCCTTTATTTTGTGATTCTACTAGTGTCATTTCTATTGCAAATAATCATGTCTTCCATAGTAGGACTAAGCACATAGAAATAAAATACCATTTTCTAAGAGAACATGTTGAAAAAGAAGATATTTCTCTAGAGTATGTTAAGACAGATAATCAGTTAGTTGATATGTTTACTAAGCCCTTAGATGAAACCAAATTCAATAAGTTTAAAATTGAATTAGGTATGATAAACTTAGAATAGTTTACAAAAATTGGCTAAATAAAATGGTGTCGACACACAGAGTTGTCTGTGTCGACACATAGAAGTGGTGTCGACATTTCAGAGAAATGGTGTCGACACATCTAGGAAGTATGTGTCGATACATCAGAGAATTAGTGTCGACATATGCAGTGTAGGTGTCGACACATCCAAGGTGGTGTCGACACTTAAGATTTACACAAAATTAGTCTAGTAGAGTCTCGACTAAGTGTCGAGCTGAGATGTATAAGTGTCGACATATATATTCTGTCGACTATATTTGTGTCGACACATAGTTGTCGAGACATTATAAGTAAGTGTCGACACTTTTCAACAGTGTCGACACAATTCAAGTATGTTAACGCGCCTTTTCACCTTCAATTTTAGAAAGGTATAAATAGGTTTTCCTCATTGTTTGTCGACACGCTCACCTTAGTCTCGAGACCAAACTTGTGTGTCGACATCTCTCTTCTCTAAATTCAAAATTTCTTCAAACCCTAATGGCGCCCAAGCTAGAAGAGAACATTAACGAATGATATGAGCTCGTGCGTCACGCCTTTAATGACGCAGAACCAGAAATCAAAGGTGTGGTAACCCTAATTACCTAGACTGGACTAGAGTATCTTGTATCAGAACCTATCAAGATCTGGAAGAAGGAGGTCCTTGAATTCTTGAGTGCAGCTTCACTTGATGATACTGGACTCAAGATTAAGTCCAGAGTCCATGGGACAAAAGTCAAGGTCACACAGAAAAGTCTAAGAAAGGTACTTCAACTACCAAGAACAAAAGAGGAAGAAGATGTATCTGCTTCTAAGACTAGAGAGGCATTGGAATGGTGTGGGTTAGACTCAAACCTGAAAATTGGATCAGTTTTCAATAGAAAAGGGATGAACATACAAGGAAAGTTTCTATCTGAAATAGTAGGAAAAGTAATACTGAGCAAGCCTGGTGGGCATGATCGAATCTCTGCTCACATGTTCAGTCTAATGACAAGGATAATATTCAAACTTAATACTGATTGGTCTGCAGTCATGTTTAATAAGATAAAAGAGAGCCTGAAGAAACCCAATCTAGGAAGAATTCTGAGTCTATACTTAGCAGGAAGTATTCCTGAAGTGATGAACCAAGTTGTAGGTTCAAAGATAAACTACATGAGGAGAATGGATGTAAGGATTATCTCTAGGTGGGATAGAGTTTTGACAAAAGAGATGCCAACTCCAGAAAAGGAAACACCACAGAAGAAGAAGAAGAAGACAGCCATTGTGGCACAAGAATCCTCAAGTAGCTCAGAGGAGCAAGTGGTGTTTAGTTCAGATGATGAAGAGGTAAGAAATGCTGGACAGTCACTAGCAAGACAAGAAGATGCACAGAGGCAGGGGGAGCTACCATCAGCTAGCCCTATTCACTTGGATCCACTCCAGGGGGAGCCTCTACATGCGAATGATCCAACCCAACTAGAGAGTGAAAGGGCTACCCAAACAATACTAGAGGTAATTACTGAAGTTAATCAATTAAATTTCCCAATTGAGGATGAAGTTTTGTCTGAACCATTACTTGATGTTGATCAGCAAACACAGATACAACCTCAACCACAAGATGTTGTCATGGAGGACACATCTGTTGCTGATAAAGTAGACTCAGTTGCTCCAGAAATAAGAGATTCTCCTGTACAATCTTAGCATGAGTTTACTTTAGAAGAGTTGTTCCCTGATCTTGTACAGACAGATCTTGAGAGAGAAATAGCAGTTGTTGAGGGGGAGAAAGTCAATATTGAGGGGGAGCATGTAGAGGAGACTGTTATATAAGAGCCTGAGGAGCAAAGGAATGCTGAAGAACTACCAAGGACTGAGAAGGATTTACCTCCTAGTCCTAAGGATAGAGTAGATATTGCTAGTACTTCTGCTTCAGAGGATGAATAGGCTGCTAGAGCCAAGAAAAGGAAGTTTCAGGTCTTCAAGAGAAGAAGCCAGAACTACAAGAAAGCACTGCAGACAATTGCTCCACAGCCTGCCCCATCTACTGATTATAGTTTATTGATGGTGGCTTTGCAGATCAAGCTAGATGAGCAAAGGAAGGCTTTACAAACTTATATGGATGAAGGCCATAAATCACTTCAATTTGATCTAGCTCAAGACATAAAGTCCATAAGATTTGAAGTGAATCAAAACAAGAAGGAAATGACTGATTGTTTCCATAAAGGAGGTAATGCAGTGGTCTATCTGGCTACACATCAACAGAATCTCAAGAAACAGATTGATGATCTAGCAGTCAAACAAGGCTATGTCCTGGAAAACCAGATAAGGATGAATGATAATCTCACTGCTTCACATAATGTCATTGTAACTGAAATGAAAAATATAGCTACTGCACAGCCTGCAGTGTCACTGCCAAAGAAAAATTTGATAAGAAATTACAGGAGAGCCTCACTGCTGTTAAAACTGCCATTGAAGAATCTCAAAAGGCAATTACTGACAAGCTACAAAGGTTAAAACCTTTTTATAAGGATGGAGTTAATTATTTGAATGCTCAAATCAGATTCTAGAAAGATGATCTTAGGGATCACATAGAGAGAGAAGTCATAAAGGGAGAGAGGGTACTAGTCAAAGCCGGCTCTGATCGGCTCTGATCATGTCAAATGGATTTCAAATTCCATCAGAGCCACCATTGGATATCCACCTTTATGTGATGATGACAATGTGGTAGAGTCTGAAATAAATCCTGCATACTTTGGAGGAGAGCAAGCTGAAGTGGCTCAAGTGATATATCCTCCTGCAGATTTTGACATGATACATCAGGAGGTACAGTCTATGTATAGTCCTCCTGAGGGTAATCAGAATATTATTCTTGAGAAAGTAGTAAAGCCTATGTCAGAGACAATACTAAAAGAGCAAGAGGCTTTATTAAAGGAACAAGAGGCTCAATTATCTAAGAAAAGGTTCAGAGAGCAGGCTGAATTAAGGCTAGATTTTGAACAATGGAGCCCCACATCCAGGAATATCATATTGACTGCTTGGAAGGCTGCTAAGGATAATATCCTAGATAGAGACAAATGGTATTCTGAACAGGAGTGGAGAAAACATGAGAATAGGCAAGAGGCCATAGTACAATATAGAAGGAAGGCTAAACTGGGAAAGCTACCTCCTAATGCATAGGAGCCTAGCAAGTATTTCCCTAAGCCTTATCACTATTTTGAAAGGCAGAAGATAAAGGCTGAAGAGCTGAAAAAGAAAGATCTCAAAGGGAAGAAGCCTGTTGATGACAATGAAGCTCCTGTTCAAGCAAAGATTCAATCTGGAAAGGACATTGTTATCAAGGAACCTGAGCAGCCATAGGATAGAAATTTTCTTAAGTTTATAATTTGTAATCATTTGCTTTTAACTCTATGTAAACTTTTGATTAATGAAAATGTTTGGAGTTGTAAGAACAATGTTATATGTTCAATCTATTACTTTATTGTTCTGAGTTAATTGATTATACATGTTTTGGTTATACATGTTTAATATTTTCCATGTCATATAATACTGTTTTACTTCATACTGAGAATTTGTTATGTATTGTGTATATCATTGACTAAGGGTTATGACTTCTCCAAATAGGGGGAGATTGTTGGGTACATTGGAATATATGTACATGATTTGAAGAAGCCTCACCCTACTCAATGATATACATCAAGATGTATTTGATGGGCTTTGAGTTTATTTGTGCAGGTTAAGTAATTACAGGAAAAGCATAAAAGTTTCTAAGTTCATGTGTCGACACCCAGAAGAAAAGTGTCGACACTTAAGAAGGCTTGTGTCGACACCTAGAGAAGCTGTGTCGACACTTGGAGTAATTGTGTCGACACCAGGAAGGCAGAGTCGACACCAAAAGGAAAGTGTCGACACATACAGGTAGTGTCGACACACAATGAAGAATTGTCTTCATAATTAGTGTCGACACTTAGAGGCAGTGTCGACACCCAGAGAAACTTTGTCGACATCAAATGTGTCGACACCAAGGGACTGTGTCGACACTCAGCAAACTTCAACAAAGTTCAAGTACATGTGTCGACACTAGGAGGCTGTGTCGACACTCAGCAAACTTCAACAAAGTTCAAGTACATGTGTCGACACTAGGAGGCTGTGTCGACACTCAGCAAACTTCAACAAAGTTCAAGTACATGTGTCGACACTAGGAGGCTGTGTCGACACTCAGCAAACTTCAACAATGTTCAAGTACATGTGTCGACACTAGGAGGCTGTGTCGACACTCAGCAAACTTCAATAAAGTTCAAGTACATGTGTCGACACTAGGAGGTTGTGTCGACACTCAGCAAACTTCAACAAAGTTCAAGTACATGTGTCGACACTAGGAGGCTGTGTCGACACTCAGCAAACTTCAACAAAGTTCAAGTACATGTGTCAACACTAGGAGGCTGTGTCGACACTCAGCAAACTTCAACAAAGTTCAAGTACATGTGTCGACACAAGGAGATGTGTCGACACTTAGCAAAGTTTCAACACAGAAGGCATGTGTCGACACTAAGGAGTTGTGTCGACACTTAGCAGAATTCAACTAAGTATTAAAGAAGAAGGCTTGTGTCGACACACAGAATCAGTGTCGACACATTCTAAAGTAGCAGTGTCGAGAAGCTGTTACAACAACACAAGAAGTTGTGTCGACACCATGAAGGCTAGTGTCGACACTTAGTCTACTTGTGTCGACACTTAGTCTATTTGTGTCGACACATAAAGACTACCTGTCTCGACACGTTCAGACAGTGACAGAGATTTCAAGAAGTGACTGGATAACTTGACAGCTGCCATTTCAACCGGTCAACTGCAACTGTCAGAGCCGTTAGAAAGTTGTTAGAAACCGGATCAGCCGGTCACCATGGAGAAAGCTTATTTAAATACCTTTCTCCTTCAACGGAAGCATTAATCAATGAAGTGAAAAACAACACAACAAGAAGAAGACCTTCAAGAGAAGATCTAAGAAGTTGGAGAGAGAGAGCTCCTTCTAAGAAGACCAGCTGTTGAACCAGGCTGATATGTAAGATTCAGATTGAAATCAGAATCACAAGACAGTAGTTGATTGAAGATCATCTGCATAGAGATACAACTCTACTGTGTTCTAATTCAAGAAGCTTTGAAGAAAGCCAAGGTAGGTTGATCTCTGCCAAGTTCTTCCAAGAACTCATCAAGAAACCAGTCAACTCATCTCTCTCTTTCAGAGTTGTGGTTATAAACTTTATAAACATTATTTTCTGTAGGATCCTAAGGGATCTGAGCTGTAAGCCTATTTTATAAAGGCTGAGTGTAGGAGACAGTGTGCTCTGAGTGTAGGTCTTGTTGAAGACTGAGGTAGGGCCTAGTGCCTGAGTTGTAGGAGACTTTGTTCTCTGAGTGTAAGTCTTGGTGAAGACTGAGTGGTAGGGCTTTTGTGCTTGAGTTGTAGGAGTGGGATCACTCTGAGTTGTAGGAACCTGTTTGGTGTTCTGAGTTGTAAAGATCTGAGGATCTGAGAAGAAGTGGAGAAGTTAGGCTGAATCTAGTACACTACTAGATAGGCGAAGGGGGAAAGTGGATGTACCCAGACCTTGGGGAACCACTATAAAATCTGTGTGTACTCTGTGTGTAATTAATTCTGTGATTGTTGTGTTATCTGTGCTGAATTGCTGTAGAGAATTTCAAATACAGGTCTTATAATTCAGTATTTCTGCCTTTAAAGTTAAAAAGATTAAGTTCACATATTCACCCCCCCCCCCTCTAGGTGATTAGGCACTATTTCTTTCAGAAGGAGCACCGTCGTCCCGACCTAGGGGCGGGGTTGTTATAATTGGGTCGGCTTTGGCTCACCGTTGTATTGTTTACCACCATGCGGTGGAATGTTTGCTTGCAGGTGTTGCGGAGCCGAGTGCAAAATAGCGGGCTGGAGCCCATGCTGCTGAGCTGGCCCTCGAAGGCCTTAAAGAATAGTTATTTTTATTTTATCATGTGTGGCCGGCCTGCGAGCCGATGTATGCAAGACACGATTTTCTTAAGTGAACATTTGTAAGGCCATAAGGCCGTGTACCCTTTCAGTGTATTTGGTTTTCATTCCTTATGTGTGATTGTGGACATTCATGATTATTGGACTTAAGTTTTGGGTTCTTTCAACTGTTTAAAAGCTTCCGCTAGAATGCTCTGTGTTAGGACGAGTAGTCTTGATTGGATAGTTTGGTTCTTAAAACGTAACCCTTCCGACTGTCCGTGGTATATGGCGTCGGGTTCCAGCTGGACCTTCTGTTATATGTCACAAGACGGATGGGGGTGTTACAATTTGGTATCAGACTTCTGGTTACGGTCCGATTTAAAATGAATTCGTGGATGAATTCTTTTTAAGTGGTGATGAGCACATGTGTGCGTCATCGTTATAACATCAAAAAGAACCCATGAATGTCCACTTAGGAATGAAAAATACACTTATTTTGTGGAATCTGAGTGTTCCAATGATTGCTTTTAGCAATTTGTTTGTCGTATAATCATGTATCTTTGCTACTATATGCAGCTAGGAGCGGTGCTGGTCAGTCAGAGCGTCCGCAATCGGCGGAAAGTAGTGCACCAAGGGATGTGCCTACAACACCTCCTTCAGCGGAAACCATCAGGATGGTGGCTGAAGCAATTTTCACCATGATTAATGCCCAACCCGCAGGGCAAATGCACCATGCACCTCCTGTTGTTGAGCAAGAACCAGTTAGGGCGACAGAGCTGAGAGTGGTGGAGCGCGCAACAGCGGATTTGGTGGAGCCAAGGAGAGCCAAGGAGAGGCAACTCAAGCACGTAATGGGCTTTAATCCTCCAGTATTCGATGGGGTTGGAATGACAGCTCAAGCTGAGGATTGGCTCTCTACGATAAAGAGGGTCTTGACGGCCACGTTAACTGAGGAATGGCAGAAGACCACCATAGCGACCTTCCTTTTGGCTGGTGAAGCGAGGCTGTGGTGGGATGAGTTGGAGTTCCATCTCTTGGTGGGAAGGCACCTTGCGGATGTGCCGATGGAAGAATTCTCAAGGTTGTTCTTGGCCAGATTTCTACCCTCTGCTCAGAAGCTTGAAATGGAGAACCAGTATCTTGGGTTAACTTAGGGAGCTAGAAGCGTGGACGAGTATCTCCACGAGTTTACACGGTTGGGTCGGTATGCTGGTGCTATGTTTACGGAAGAAGAGAGGAAGACCAACCGATTCTATGAGGGTCTACGTGGCGACTTACAGTTACTCCTTGTTGGGCCTAAGGCACAGGGTTCCCTAGCCTTGGTCAATTCGGCCCGGTCTTTGGAAAAAGTTGTGAAGATAGTTCAAGAGAAGAAGGACCCAGGAGAAAAGAAGTCCAAGTTCAAAGTGCCGAGCACAAATTTAGGGTTCCGCGGGTAGTACAAGAAGCAGAAGACTTCGAACTCAGCCCCTTTGTCTGGTGCGTCGGGGGCAACTACAAGTCGGGTCCCAGGAGCTTGTTACAACTGCGGGAAGACGGGACATTTTGCTCGTGAGTGTTGGAGCGGACGTGCAAAGTCCGAGAAGAAGCCTGGAGCGACTTATGAAAAGAAAGGGAAGGCGGTGGAGTCGACCGCGTCCCATCATGCTCCAGCCCAGCCTAGAGTTTACAATCTTGGTCTGCAAGAGGTCATAAAACAAACTGACGTGGTGACAGGTATGAGTTAATTTATAGCAGATTAACTTTATGTAGTTGTTACCTCTTTTGTTTGTTAGCTTACTATTGTTGATGCTAGGATTCGTGTTGATTTCCGATTGTCCGGCGAGAGCCCTGTTTGATACGGGAGCTTCGCATTCCTTCATGTTCGAACGATTTGTGACGCGCGTCGGGGTCCCTCCTTCGATGGCAAAAGACAAGTTGAATGTGTTGTTGCCCAATGGGTGCTCAATGCTCGCGGATAAGTCTTGTGTAGTCAAGATACGGATTGGGGATCAGGAGTTTGTTTTGTGAGCGTTGGTTCTACCGTTAGTAGAATTTGATGTAATCTTTGGTATGGACTGGCTCTCGGAGCAGCGAGCTTTCATTGATTGCAATCGAAAGGAGGTTAAGTTGGGATTAAATTCTGAACGGGAGACTACGTTTGCGGGCATGAAGGGTTCGGGTAAGGTTTTGATGTCGGCCCTTCAAGTGATTAAGGCAGTTCGGTCGGGGGCAGAGTTGTATGTCACACTAGTGCAGGCCTCAACGCCTAAGCCAAGTCTGGAGAGTATCCCAGTTGTGTCTGAGTATCCCGATGTGTTCCCTGATGATCTCCCAGGAGCCCCTCCTCAGCGGGAGATTGATTTTACTATTGAGCTGGTGCCGGGTGCCAAACCGGTGTCACGCTCTCCGTATCGGATAGCGCCAAGAGAGATGGCGGAATTGAAAGTGCAACTGCAGGAGTTGTTGGAGTAAGGGTATGCGCGTCCAAGTTCATCGCCTTGGAGCGCACCGGTTCTTTTCGTTAAGAAGAAATATGGGAGCTTGTGACTTTGTATTGACTATCGGGAGTTGAACAAGCTTACGAAGAAGAATAAGTATCCGATCCCAAGGATCGACGATCTGTTTGATCAGCTGGTTGGGTCAGCGGTATATTTGAAGCTAGATCTGAAGTTCGGTTATTATCAGTTGAGGATAAGGGAAAGCGACATCCCAAAGACAGCGTTCAGCACGTGGTTTGGGCATTACGAGTTCACGGTCATGCCGATTGGGTTGACGAATGCGCCATCCGTATTTATGGATCTAATGAACAGGGCGTTCAGAAAGTACCTGGATCGCTTCGTGATAGTATTTATCGACGATATCTTGGTATACTCGTGGTGTGAGGAGGACCATTACAAGCATCTACACATGGTGTTGGAGACATTGAGGAAAAGTCAGTTGTATGCCAAGTTTTCCAAGTGTGAATTCTGGTTATCCTCTATAGCGTTCCTTGGTCATGTTGTTAGTGGAGAAGGGATAACGGTGGATCCGGCGAAGATAGTGGCAATACGGGAGTGGCCTACTCTGACTACGGTGGCGGAAGTCCGGAGCTTTCTGGGGCTTGCCGGCTACTATAGGCGCTTCGTAGAGAACTTTTCGCGGATAGCGCTTCCACTCACGATGTTGACAAGGAAGGATCAAAAGTTTGTGTGGTCGCTGAAGTGCGAGCAGGCTTTTGAAGAGTTGAAGAGGCGGATGACCACGACGCTTATTTTTTGTTCGTCGAGTGGAACCGAAGGATTTGAAATCTATAGTGATGCTTCGGGAAGCGGTTTGGGCTGTGTTCTACTACAGCATGGGGGTGTGATAGCCTATGGTTCTAGACAATTGAAGGTTCATGAGAGGAATTATCTGGTTCACGACTTAGAGTTAGCGGCCGTGATATTCGCTCTGAAGTTGTGGAGGCACTATTTTTACGGTGTGAAGGTCGACATTAACACCGATCATAAGAGCCTGAAGTGCTTGTTAGATCAGAAGGATCTGAACATGAGGCAACGGAGGTGTATGGAGTTCTTGGGGGACTACACCCTCGAAATACATTATGTACCCGGGAAAGGAAATGTAGTGGCGGATGCGTTGAGCCGCAAGGCGTCTGCGCAGGCTAATTGGTTGTTGGTACATGATGAGAGCTTGGTCCGTGATTTGGAGGCATTGGAGATTTCCTGCGTCGATAAGCAGTCTAGTGTCGTGGCGATATTGTGTTGGATTGAGGTGCAGTATGACTTGGCTGATAGAGTTCGGCGGGCTTTGGTTTAGGATAGCAGCATGAAGCGGATCATAGATGAATGTTTGGATGAGTCAAATTCTCAGTTCGTTGTTGTAGATGGATTGCTAAGGAAGGACGGTCGTCTATGCATTCCTAGTGCGGATAATCTTCGAGAGGAGATTTTGTACGAGGCTCATCATACCAAGTACTCAATCCACCCGGGGAGCACGAAGATATATAGAGACATGAAAAAGCTATTCTGGTGGCCTGGATTGAAGAAGGATGTAGCACTTTATGTGGCCAAGTGCCAAACTTGTGCCTTGGTAAAGACAGAGTGCCAGAAGCCCGGAGGTTTCCTAAAATCCTTGCCTATCCCGGAATAGAAATTCGACGACATTTATATGGATTTTGTGCATGGCTTGCCGAATCGCAGAGGGGAAACGACGCCATTTGGGTGGTCGTGGATAGGTTGACAAAGGTGTCACACTTTATTCCGAACAGGAAGGAAGATCCGGTGGAAAAGTTAGCCAAACTCTACGTGGATAATATTGTACGGTTGTATGGTGTGCCCTGCAGTATTGTTAGTGACCGAGATGGACGCTTTACGTCGAAGGATTGGAGGTTGGTGCATAGTATGTTGGGAACTAAGCTGAGTTTCAGCACAGCCTTTCATCCACAGACGGATGGTCAGACCGAGAGGGTCAACAGGACTATGGAGGACATGCTTCGCATGTGCGCCCTAGATTTCGAAAAGCAGTGGGAAGATCACCTGTATATGGTGGAGTTTGCATATAATAACAGCTTTCAGGCGAGTATTGGTATGGCGCCTTTCGAAGCCTTGTACGGGAGGAAGTGTCGTACGTCGTTGTCTTGGTTGGAGGCAGGCGAATCGAAGTTGTATAAACGTCAAGCGGTGGAAGACGTCACTTCTATGGTGCGTACAATTCAGGAAAGGTTGAAGGTCGCTTAGGACAGGCAGGCAAAGTATTACAACGCCAAGCATAGAAACGTGAAGTTCAGTGTTGGCGACATGGTGTGTCTAAAAATCAATCCGTTCAAGGGTGTATCGCGGGTTTGACGCTTGAAGAAGCTGAATCTGAGATACCTTGGACCGTTTGAAGTCCTGGAGAGTGTTGGCGAGGCGGCATATAGATTGAAGCTGTCGGTGGAGTTGAGTGGGATACATGATGTGTTCCATGTGTTAGTGTTACGTAAGGCGGTGTAAGAGCCTTCGCAGATAGTTGCGGTCGATCAAGTGCCGGTTGATTATGAGTTGACAACAAAGGTCAAGCCTATACGTATAGAGGACGTTGAAGTCAAACGACTCCGCAACAAGGATATCTGAATGGTTAAAGTTCATTGGGACAACTGCGGACGTGAGGAGCTTTCATGGGAGCGAGAGCAAACTATATTGGAAGAATACCCCGAGTTATTCCATTCAGGTAACATTTAATTTTGTGTACCTTTTACTTAATTTCAGGACGAAATTCCTTAAGTGGGGGAGATTTGTAATGCCCCGAAAATCATATTCGGGTTGGTCGCGTAAAAAGGGAATTTTTGGTGCCGGTATAGGGGTACACGGCCTAGGACACGTGTGTGTCCAAGGCCGTGTCTGGCTGGTGTTTTGGCCGATTTCATCCCGAGAAGGACACGGCCAGGAACACGGCCTTAGACACGGGCGTGTCATTTGATGCGGGCGTGTGACTACCCGTTTCAGTACCCGTGTTCAGTTGGGTCGTGTCTGTTGGCGTGGAGGTTGTGGGTAACACGCCCCCGGACACAAGCGTGTCGAGGAACCTGACACAGGCTTGTCGAGTGAGACACGGGAATGTCTGAGCCCGTGTGAGTCTCTGTGTTCAACGATCGTGCCTGGATCGAGGCACACGGCCTGGTACACGTCCGTGTGCCAAGCCGTGTTCAACCCAGGCTTGGGGATTTTTGAGTGGATCTGAGCCGTTCGTTTTCTTTAAATAAGATCCAATGGCCTAGATGGTTTCCTGCTCTGTTAAGGCCGGGAATAGGGGAGTTAATCCTTCATTTTTTCCAACCATTCTCTCTCTCAATGAGTTGGAAATAGGAGGAAGAAGGAAGGGTTTTCCGACCACCGGCGGAGCATCGGAGCACCGTTTTGAGATCTGAGAGCGGATCCATGGAGGAAAGTTCGTTACGAAGAGTTCTGTCCGTGTAGTTTTTCCATGGCGCAAAAGCGGACTACAAGGGTAACGATTCTCAACTTGAGCATGTGAAGCTCTTCCTTTTGCATAGGGAAACCCTCTCCCGCGAGTGTGCGGTGAGTGCGTGGTGTTCCTTGGGGTTGATGTGAATAGTCCCCCTTGTGTTGCATATAGTGTCCGGAATCGTAAGTACGGACTTAGGCATTGTGTGTGAAGCCTACCCGGACATGTTGGTCTGGATCGGTGATGTTGCATTTGTATGGTTGCCGGAGAAGACTCCGTGTTTTGGGTTTTGGGGTTTCTACGCGGTAGATTGCAGCAGGGATCCTTGGAGGTTAGCTTCAAGGCGCACCCGGAAAACTGGGAGGAATCATTGTTCTACTAACTTGGCGGTCTGGGAACCGTCCTTGAACATAACTGGGTTATGTGATGTTTGGAAATGTTAGGATCTGAGAGAAGCTTGGCCCGCGCGTAGGACTTAAACTGACTAGGCGGTATAAACAATGGGCAAGTGGAATCGGACCTGGGCTATGTGGTTCAGTGCGAGAGACCCATAGATGGGGACTGGCCGTTGGCATAGTCGGGAGCCTTAGACAGTGGGCAGAAAGGTTGAATGCTCATGTTGTTGCCATCACGGGGATGGTGGTGAAGCCACAGAATTGACCGGATTCACCGTTAATGTGCCCTGAGTGCATGGGGTGTTTGGTCGTGCGAGCCTACACCTATGGCGAAATATATAATTGCACTTTATTGTTTAGCTGGGCTAATGAAATGCAGGGAAGGAGCACCGCCGTCCCGACCTAGGGGCGGGGTCATTATAATTTGGTCGACTTTGCCTTACCGTTGTATTGTTTACCACCGTGCGGTGGAATGTTTGCTTGCAGGTGCTGCGGAGCCGAGTGCAAAATAGCGGGCTGGAGCCCATGCTGCTGAGCTGGCCCTCGAAGGCCTTAAAGAATAGTTGTTTTTATTTTATCATGTGTGGCCGGCCTGCGAGCCGATATATGTAAGACACGATTTTCTTAAGTGAACATTTGTAAGGCCATAAGGTCGTGTACCCTTTCAGTGTATTTGGTTTTCATTCCTTATGTGTGATTGTGGACATTCATGATTATTGGACTTAAGTTTTGGGTTCTTTCAACTGTTTAAAAGCATCCGCTAGAATGCTCTGTGTTAGGACGAGTAGTCTTGATTGGATAGTTTGGTTCTTAAAACGTAACCCTTCTGACTGTCCGTGGTATATGGCGTCAGGTTCCAGCTTGACCTTCTATTATATGCCACAAGACGGATGGGGGTGTTATATTAGAAATATAACTTATCATATAAAAGTGTCCATACTAATTTATATGATAAGGATCCATGGTGTGTATGACCTAAGTATGTATGTATGTTATGTATGCAGGTTATGATTCATGCAAGTGCAACTCACACATATGACTCTGTGATCACAGACCTTTAGTTCCCGCTTTTTGGACATAGCATCACTCTCTGGTACCACCGTTGTGGCTACGGCAGCAGTGGAGCGGGCATCTCCACTCCTAGGCGGGTATACACACTACCAGTCCTAGACCTCTCATACGCCTTTGTACACGTCCTAGGTGCACTCTATAGTCTCTGCATACTATTTGCTGACTACCTACCAGTCTTTTTGGTCGAGTGTGCATTTTTTAGGATCATCCTCCAGACCGCAGTGTAAAACAACCCACTGGACCCTCAAACCATCACACCTCACCAGAGTCACCGTACTGCCATCGGTGTGACAATTGGCCCAGTACCGCATGACCCGCCATAAATTTATTTTTATGTATATGCAAGATATTCTAACCCGAGCCACCAGCTCGCAGGACCAAACCTGTCCTAATATCAAACTCCTGAGCCTCCAGCTCGCAGAACCAAACATGTCCTGATATCAAACTCCCAAGCCTCCAGCTCGTAGGACCAACCCGTCCTGAAATCCTCCAACCCATTACGGGTAAGATTGCACGTCAGTGCTTTAGTTATGAATCCCTCCAACCCTTCACGGGTGAGAATGTTACCCTATTCTCTTAGCCTATTAGACTACTCTTGTCTAATGTTTGTTATACCTAGTAATTTAGGGTTAATCCCAGGACTGCCCAGGGAATGTCTGGTGAAGGGCTCTTGGGAGCACTAGGAATTACAATGGGCTAAAGCCCAAAGCTCCCTTTCTCAAGGATGTTTACTTTTATTAATGTCTACTCATGATCCATACCAACTCTCACTATTACTCTGGGACAAACCTAATAGTTTAGAATGTTATCAGGAGAGCGAAGGTCTTCCGTTGATCTCCATGCTAGTCATTATCCTTGGGATTTTGCACTCTACCACTCGTTATCAAGAAGTGACCTATTGGACACCAACTAGGGTTTATCTTCCCAACATAGATTTCATCTCAACCGACAACCTTATCCCTGATGGGTCCTAGCATCATATGTTATATGTACTAAGCGGACTCATGACCTAATGTTGACCCGTATGATGTGTCTTTCAAACTCTTGGGCCAACTGCCTTTAATTATTTATCATAGATTGCTTTGGTGTATGATGTTGACCATCCTAGGTTTCACTATTTTTCTAAGGGGTTAAGGGCCTAAATTAATTCTTTTAATTGAGCGACCTGGGTCACCTTGCACATGATGTACAATCTATAATGGTCCATCCTACCTAAGAAATTTATCAGATGTTCCATGAGGTTAAATATGACTTCCTGCCAAGTTTCATAATTTTTTCATGTGAAATTCCATTTAATATCTATTTAATAATAAACCACAAATTGACTACTTTCCAAATGAAGTACAGTATTTATACAATCAAAAATTTTAGGAAAATTACTGAGGATCAATGTTGATATAATAAAGCTAAATACATAATTTCAAAATCCTAAACAATGATTTGACCAAACTAATATCCATATGAACAATATTACCAAAATGTCATTATTAGAATTTTTAGCATATAGAAACACCCAAAATTCTCAAATAATTTAACAGGGTTTTAATCACAGAAATAAACTACTATAAAGGTTTCCATAATATTTTAACAATAATTTCCCCTATTGTTAATTAACTTCCATAATGGGCAAAATGATAAATTCTACATGAAATCCAAGTTAATATTACCTAACAGTCTCATAATTTTTTTCAGAGGTGAGCTATGACCTAATAAAGCTTGTCACAGAATTTAATAAATTCGTATGCCCAAGATTCAAATTTATTTCCTAACTAGCCATATTTTTCAATAATTTCAAATAATGGGATTTTTGATCCCAAAAATCGCAACCTTCCTATGGGAGGTATATTTCATCCCTATAAGCCTTTGTCCAGAGTTTCATGGACATGCAATGATCCAAATGGGCTAAATTACCATTTTTCTATTTTTACTATAGGCACCCCAAATTTGAACATACATATCTCATGCATGTGGGATTTCCCAAACATACACAGGTCAAAATGACCTGAAACTTCTACCATGGTTTTATATTGACCTAATGGATATGCCACCAAAATTCGAGTGCATTTGGAGTTGTAGATCTTCAAAAATTCAATTAATTTAATAAATGATATTTCTCCAAAAAATATCAAAAAATTATTTCCAAAAATTCTCATTTTTGGTCAGTACCTAAGTAAGACCTAATCCCAGGCATGACCAAAATCTTAGGTCATGTGGACTTAGAGTTTGGCTTGGATACTCATTTAAATATCTGCCCTAGCCTAGGACCAGTCTTGGTAGAATGGCCCTACAGGGAGCTGTATTGCTCCAAATTACAACTTTAGGGTGTCATTTTAAATTTAAGACCTAGGGCTACATTTTATATGTTTCTGAATATGCCTCTAAGAGGACTAAAATCAGCTCGCATGGTACTAAATAAAGTGTGACAGAATATGAAATAAGCTATAGTTTAATACATCAAGATGGACGGCATCCATGCGTCTTCTTCCTCCAGCGGACGGCCAAGATTTCACCGACCTGTATCACCTTGATATGGTGTTTCCCGGCCATCCAGCCACCTCCCCGGCTGGCCACCACCACCACCTCCGTTGAGGTGGGGGCTAACGTTTGGTGGCGATTTGGCCGCCGGAGGCGGCGGTTTCCGGCGAACCCGAGCTCCATTAAAAACCATGGATTTTCTCTCACAGCTCACATGGATCCAAGCTCAATTGAGCTTGAAATCTCTCCTAAATGATCTAGGAAGCTAGCACAAGGGGAGAGGAGGAGAAACAGACCTTAATCGGAGCCCGGCGGTGGTTGGCCATGGAATTTCTCCTCTCCAGCGAGCTTGATCCCGAACTCGTTTCTCCACCAAAAGCTTCGATCCAGATATCGAATTGCACTGCTCTCGGCCTTCTGAAGCTGGTGGTGAGGTCAAAATGGGGGTGGGGTGGCTGTATAGGGAGATGCCATCAATGAGGATATCAGCCACCACCTTGGATGCTCTTCCTTACCTCCAAGTGGCACCTCCTTTGCTAGAATTTGGCTGGGGAATTAATACTAAGCTCAGAACTGAGCTTTGGGGGGGAGGAGGAGGTCCAAGTGGCCTCCTTCCCCTCTTTCCCTCTCTTCGCTCTCCTCTCTTTCCCCAAATTTCCAAAAACACCCTCATGCATGCACTCTCTCTCCTATTTTAGAGGGGTGTGGTTGTCAATGACCACTTGGGCTGGTCATGGGCCTTGACTCATGGGCTTTGGCCATTGGGATTGGGCTTGGCTCATTTCATTTCTTTTCTTTTAAGTCATGTGTTGACTTGTTGACTTTTTAGGTTGACTTGGTCAACATGATGAGTGGGTTGGCCCCACTTGACGGTCATGGACCTAATGACACCACCCAATTTTGGTTGGGCCATGGTGGTGCACTACTTGGGCTAGTTGGGCCTATAGGTGGGGGTTTGACCAATTTATGGTTAGGGTTGACTTACCTTAACTTGGTTCAATGGGTGGCCCAATGGGGTGTCTTTTGATTCACTTAGATTATTTTTAGGGTTAAGGGCATAGTGGTGGGGCCAATGCGTGCTTATGACTCCATATTGGGCTAGTTTGACTTGAGTTGACCTGGGCCCTATACCGGGAACTATGTGAATCCACCCTAACTCTATGGGTCAAACCTAGCCTAAACCTCATTCACCCACCACATGTCCTAACCTAATCTAAGTTTAGCGGTCTAGTAGGGAAAGGGATATATGTTACACTAAATCTGCACCAAGTCCAGGATGGAGCTGTCCGTTAGTCACACATTGCTCGCGGACTGGTTCTTTGTCCGTCGAGCTCGACAGCTTTCTTGTTCTGGTTGCGAGCTCGGGGAGTGTGGTATGGATCTGTGGCCACATGAGTGCAGACTGGTTGTGTTTCTGCAGAGTCTGCCTAGTTGGAAACCTTGCCTTGGTGGTTGGCTGCTTGGCTGGGGTTCTTGCTGTGATGGTACGACCTCAGCGAGCTAGCTCTGGTCTTGTCACAACAGCTTGTTCTTGTGTTCACAGCTTGGCGGATACACTTGGTGCTTGCCGTGAGTTAGGGCGGTTATCCTATCGACTAGGGTGGTGATCAGACTCCACTACGCGCCTATAAATAGGACCCCCTGTCACATCATAAATACCAAGTGATTAGTTGTGCGGATTGCGTTGAGGAGCCAGGGACTTAGTTCTGACTTCGGTCAGGGTCAGTGCGGATTCTACGGTTTTCAAGTAGCGGATAGCAGCAGGTCGCGGCTTGCGACCATGCAGTCTTTTCTCCTGCCACTTGTTTCCTAGTTCAATAAGTTGTCCGCCTCTGTCGGCTTGTTCTGTTCGATGGCAGAAGCAGTCCGCGTGATCTGGAGGCTAGGCGACCTTGAGGTCAGGCGGCTTGCAGTTCAGCGGAAAGAATTCCTTTCAACTTTGGAATAACGGACAGTCCGCGCAGCTAGGTTGCATATTGGAGACTTAGCAGGTTCAGTGGACTCCTTAGCGGTTAACAACAGAGCCGACAGTTACTCCTTGAGTCTGCGCGGCTTGTTTTCTGCCTTATATTTTTTTCTTCATCCAACGGGTACATTGGCAATCATGTCTCGTCATGTATGCCTTGCTCTGTAAAGATTTTTTATAGTGCAAGATTCTTGCTCTTCTGGTTGCTTTTGGTAGCTTGGGCTCAGATAAGTTGAGTGTTCTTGCGTCTGGTGTCCCGTTTTCCGCTTATCATAAATTTTTACACAGTATTCCTTCCTCATGATCCTCGTCCTCGACCACGACCTTGTCCTCAACCTTGTGGAGCTTCCAGTGGAAAAACAGGGGGGTACCTCCACCTAGTTGTGGGCAGTCACGTCGGATGTGGCCCGACTGATTATACTGGAAGCAAACTCGCTTGTTTTGCTCTCTAGGTTACTGATACATTTGTTGAGGTGGAGGTAGTGCTAGCTGCGGGGCCAGACGTTCCATCCTAAAATTTTGGTGGAAACGGCCGCCACCCCTTTGGTATCCTCTTCCACCTCTATTATTTTGTCTCTTTCTAAAGCTGTGGCCCGCTTCCATCATGCCCTCGGCTGGTATCTTTCTACTTCCCAAGTGATCCGCCTCCAGCCTTTTTGTCATATCTATGATCTCTGCCAAACTCGCATCCGCTATAAACAAAAGGGCTTGCCTTAGAGGAACTCGCAATCCTTTGTAGAACTGTTTTGCATACCTGCGGTCATCTAACTCATAAGAGTCAACAAACCTAGCGAGGTGCTGAAACTCCCTTTGATATTCAGTCACGGACTTGGATCCTTGCTTCAATTGTAGGAATCTCTCCTCAAGCTCATCTCAAGCGGTAGTGGGAATGAAGTGTTCCAAGAAGGGTTCAGAAAACTCATTACAACGGATCTCAGTGTATACTCAGCCTTGGAAAGTGGAACCCATGAGAGACTTCCACCACCTCTTTGCATGAGTTTCCAAGATTGACACGGCTAAGGTTACAACCATACTGGCTGGACATCTGATTCCGGCCATTAACTCTTGCACTGTGTCTAGCCATTCTTTAGTACGGACAGCCGAATTCATCCCATGGTAGACAGGCGAGGAGATGGCTCGGAAGGTACTCAACCAGTTAGAGCCATGGGCTTGTTGCTGCACTGGGGCTTGTTGAGACCTAAAAGCATCCAGAACTGTCATAAGCTTTTGTCCCAACTCAAATTACTGGAACTGGGTAGGGACGAAAGAGGAGGGAGTGCCCGCTTCCGCTATGTCAGTTCGTCCACAAACTGACCAATCGAGCAGGGGTGGAACCATTATTCAATGACTTCTTTAGTTCAGGATCGTTGCAAGCTAATACCATTTGTAAGACCCCCTCCTCCCGGAACACAAGACACGATCGAGGGGAGTCTTATGCCTAGAACAACCGTCTTACGGTAACGCCAACACACGGGTCAACAAATACTACAACACGCATATCCTGCAGGCCAAACCAATATCATCCATGCCAACTCAACATAAAGAATAAAAACAGAAATCAAAATTCACATAAGTACATAGTCCAAACATATTACATCAATAATAAGAAGCAACACCGACTTCTATAATATCAAAGTACATAAAAACTTTGCCCAAAGTGGATACAACATGAGTCTCTCCAGATGTAGATTTTCTATCTTCTTTTTTTTCAGTATAGCTGGCATTAGAGTTGGATTCAATTTTAATATGGTTATTCTTCTAAAATAGTAACCCTTTCCCTGGAGATCATATCACATATTCTAGGATCTTTAAGGCGAAATGAAGATGACACTTAAACTAACTAACTTTGCCTACTGCATAGCAGATATCTGGTCTCATGACAATCATATAGATGAGGTTTCCCACTAGTCGTCTATACATGGTACTATCTGAAAGAAGTGGTTAAACCTCAGTCCAACCATTGTCATCACCAACGGCCATCGGACACCGAACGGGCCTTGACCTAAGAAGACCGGTCTGTTTTAAAAGGTCCAACACATATTTCTGTTATGAGAACACTACTGAGTTGTATCTTCATGAGATTTCAATTCCTAGAAATTATTTAGGGGATCTCATATCTTTTGTAACAAAATGATGTCGAAGATGTTTCGTTGCTAGATCAATTCTCTCATTATCATCACCTGTAAGAAGAATTTCATCTGCATAAACAACAAGAACAACTAGCCTCTTAGAAGTCTTGCATATGGAAAGAGAGTGATCTGCAAAATTTCGAGCAAAGCCAATAACATAGATAACTTTGCTAAACTTGTCGAACCGGACTCATGGACTTTGCTTTAGGCCATATATTTCTGTAACTTTCACACCTAAGACTCCCTCTAAGCAACAAACCTAGGAGGTTGCTCCATGTATACCACTTTTTATAGATCTCCATAAAAGAAGACATTTTTTTCATCTAACTGAGACATCTCATAATCCTTATTAACAGTCATAGAGAAGAGAACGTGGATTGTGCTAATGCAAGCAACTGGGGAGAATGGGTCAAAGAATTCCACACCATATGTCTAAGTAAATCCTTTGGCAACGAGCCTAGCCTTATAGCAATCTATAGTACCATCAAGATGAAACTTGATGACAAATACCCACCGACAACCAAACATATTCTCCTCTAGAGGGGTAGGGATAAGAGTCCAAGTTCCCCTTTCGGTCAAGGTCTTCATTTCTTCGTCCATAACAACATTCCAATGAGGAATAATAAGAGCTTCCAGATAAGTAGTTGAGATAATAGTAGCCGAGAGAGCAAGAGCAAAACTCTTACCAGCTAGGAAAGGATGAGCATAAGTGACAACATCATGAATGTAATGGTTAGTGCATGTCTAAACGCCCTTTCGTAGAGTGGTGGGAAGATCAAGATCCGACCTATCATTTGTATCAGATCCATCCATCGGATAAACTGCTGGCCCGAGAACTGGAAACAATGAATCTAAAGATAGAGTGGTATCAGGAGACAGAGATAGAGAAATAGAAACTAGCAAAGGAAGAAGAGGAAGGGTCGGATCAAGTAGAGGCACAAAAGATTATAGGGATATAAGTGGAATCAACAAACGGTGAGAGAGTATTGTATCGAGGAAAGTAAGGTATATCCTCAAAGAAAGTGACATCAGCAGAAACATATTGGTTCCATTGAAGAAGATCAAATCACTGATACCCCTTCTGAGTCAGACAATAGCCAAGAAAGTTGCACTTAATAGAGTGAGGAGAAAGTTTGTCATGACCAGGAGAAGGAGAATGGACAAATGACGTACAACCAAATACCCGCAGAGATAAAGGAAATGGTGTGGCCCCTGGATACAATATAGAGAAAGGGGTTTTGTCGTGAAGAAATGAAAAGGAAAGACGGTTGATGAGATAATAAGAGAGAAGTATGACATGACCCCATTATGATCAGTGAACATGCAATTGTGTGAGAAGAGTGCGAGCAACATCCATGAGATATATATTTTTTGCATTTAGCAACACCATTTTGTTGAGAAGTGTAAGGACAATTGGTTTGATGAATCATGTCATGATGACTAAGATACTCCTTGGCCTTATCGGAACGAAAAACTTTAATAAACGCATCAAATTATTTGCATATCTCATTATAAAAGGTTGTTAACACAGAAAAACGTTCAGAATGTCCTTTTAAAAGATACAACCAAGTACATCTTGAGAAATCATCAATAACGGTAAAAATACAAACTACCCCTAAGAACAAAACTAGTAGGCGAAGGACCCCAAATATCTGAGTGAACAAGGTCAAAGGGACGAAAAGAACTACATCTTTGTCTTGTTGGATATGAGGAGTGATGGTGTTTGCCAAGTTGGCAAGCTTCACAGTTCAGAGAGGAATCCCCCTGAGCTAAATCCAGTAGGAGTTGGCAGATGAGTCGAGGAGATGGATGACCAAGGCGAAGATGTCATTGCAGAAGAGAAGTAGAAGCAGAGAAAGCAATGGCATTGTCTAGGAAGAAGAGACTGTTACTTTCAATCCCAGTAGAAATCGTCTCCTTGGATCGAGGATTCTAAAAATAACAAGTATTGGATGTAAAAGTATCTACATAGTTTAGTTGTTTGCAAAGAGCAGGTACAAATAACAAATTGCATGGAAAAGTGGGGATGTAGAGAGTGTCCTCAAGTTGTAGAAATGGGGTGACTTGGACTGTGCCAGTCCCCTACAAAGGAGATGGAGTACCATCTACAACAAAAACATGAGGTGGTATGTTATTCTTGACCAAATGAGAGAAAAAATGAGGACTGCTAGTCATGCAATTAGTAGCCCCAGAGTGAATTATCCACTTACCCTAAGTGACCACATTAACACTCCCTGAAGAGGAGGCAAGAGAGGTGGACCTCTTTGTGATGTCACCCGTTGAAGGGCGTAGATGAGGATGCTTGTCCCAAAACCATTCAACATGATGTCTAGTATTGCCACAATAAGATCAGAGATGGCGAGACAGACCACACCCACCGTAGTGACCACCACGAAAACTTGGATTGCCATAACGAGCTGAATGAGCAATGGTGTCGAGATGTGGTGTGGAGGCAAATAGAGGATGCTAAATGAGAGTAGTGACATCGGTGATGTGAGTAGCAGTAACATCAAGGGTGGGAGAGCATGCCTACCCTAAAAGTTGTTGCCTAATCATATCAAAAGTCTTTAGAAGGCGGAGAAGATAACACACAACCAGAAGTTCCTGTAAATATTTTTGTTATTCAGCAAGATCAGCAGAGAAAGGGCGATGTTGAAGTAGTTTGGCTCCAAGGACTTGCACCTCCTGGTAAGCAGCAACAAGAGTAAACGTGGGACGGCAAAAAGATCAGCATATAATGTGTATATGCGTGAAGTGTAAGCCCCTTTAGAGTATATAACAATAAGATGAGACCACGTAACTTTTATCACCTCATCATGACAAATGACAGGTAGACACTCATCAGAGAGAATGTTAGTAAGCAAGTTCTAACTAAAACATCATTGGCATCCCAATCATCAAAGAAAGCAGACCTTCGTGGAGGAGGGTCATTTGTAAGATGGTGATATTTGCACCGAGACCACAATATAAATATAAAAGAAACACTTCAATCCGGATAGTTTGGGCCAGTAAGCTTGGAAGAAGTTCCAAGATTACCGGAAGAAATGAAAACAGAGAAACCAGGCTAAAAAAGAGATGCAAATTGTAACGCCCCGAAACTCAAAAGAGCGACGGGAGGCGTTTTGGGCCAAATCTGGTATTTGGCATGGGGCACACGGCCTGGGACACGGGCATGTCCCAGGGTGTGTCAGGCTCGAGTCGACGATTTGGTCGCGATATCGATGAAATTTGGAGTCGACGATCGTCAAGAAGCGAACATGGCCTGAGACACGGGCGTGTCTCAGGGCGTGTCGAGCCCGTGTCGACGATCGGCCCGGGAGTCGAGATTTTTGCTCGACGATGTGTCGAGACGAGGCACACGTCCTAGGACACGGGTGTGTCCAAGGCCGTGTCGTGTGGTCGACGAACTTTGCTCGACGAAGTGTCGAGACCGTGAACACGGCCTAGATCCCAGGCGTGTTCGGGTTTGACACTGGCGTGTCAAATAGGACACAGGCGTGTCCAAGACCCGTGTGAGTCTCTGGTTGTTTTCGGGGCTGTGTCGATGGGGCCACACGACCAACCACACGGCCGTGTCAGTTGGAACACCGGCATGTCAAGTCAAACACGGGTGTGCCTGATGCCCACGTGTTTTTCGAGACGAGTCGATTTTGACGGCGAATGAGGACACGGCCCTGGACACGGGCGTGTCACAGGCCGTGTTCGGCCCAGATTCTGCATTTTTGATCTGGATCGTGGCCGTTCGTTTCTTTAATTCGGGATCGACGGCTGGGGGCTGTTAGTGCTTGGATACGCATGGGATTGGACCCTTGAAACCCTCATTTCACTTGAGAGGTTCTCTTTCTAAAGTATAGAAAGAGGAGAGAAAGGGAGGAATAAGAAGCTTAGATCCGGCCTTTGGAGGAGCTTCGGAGCTCCAAATCGCGAACCGACTTCGGATCTGCGGAGGCAAAGAGAGTGCGGTGCTTTTCATCCACTTACATTTCCATGGCGTCAAGGAAGAACGCTAGGGTAACGATTCTCTACTTGAGCATGTGAAGCTCTCCTTCTTTGCATAGGAAGCCCGCTCTCGCGAGTTTGCGGTGAGTTGGAGGCGTTCCTTCGGGTAGATATGTGAAGTCCCCATTGTGTAGAGTCTGTAAACGAGAACGGACATAGGCATGATGTGTGAAGCCTATCCGGACATGTTGGTCTAGATCGGTGATGTTGTATTGCATGAATGCCGGAGAAGACTCCGTGCGACTGTTTGTTTTTCGGGTTTTCTACGTGGTAGATTGCAACAGGGAGCCTTGGAGATTAACCCTAAGGTGCACCCGGAAAACTGGGCGGATGCGTGATCTTGCCAACTTGGTGGCCTGGGAGCCAACTTGAACATAACCGGGTTATGTGATTTTGTGATGGAAACGGGACTCGAGAGAAGTTTGACCTGCGCATATGTTTTAAATTAACGTTGCGATGTGAGCACGGGTTAGATGGAACCGTACTCGTTCTATGTCGTTCGGATTAGAGCCGTTTTCATAGATGAGGGTCTTTAGCGGTCTATGGTTTAAATTACCGTGACCCATGACGGCAAGATAAATTGCTCATTGTTAGGCCGTCCTGGGGACGGTGGTGAGTCGGCGGGCTTTGACCGTGTTCACCGAGAATGTGCCCTGAGTGCACGGGGTGTGTGGCCGTGCGAGCCAACACCTGTGATGCATTGTATATTTATATAATGTTTGGTTTTGCTAAAAGTGCAGGGAAGGAGCATCGCCGCCCAGAATTGGGGGCGGGATCGTTATAATTTGGTCAGCATTGCTGACCGTTGCTTTTGTTTGACACCGTGCAGTGGTTTGTTGCTTGCAGGTGGTGCTGGAACAAGCGGTCAATAGCGGGCTAAAGCCCAAATTGCGAAGCCGGCCCTTGAAGGCCTAATTGAAGTGTTTACTTGCTTTGTTAATGTATGACCGGCCTGCGTGCCGTGGTATGGAAAACATGTATTAAGAGTAAACCATTTGTAAGGCCTTAAGGCCAGTACTTGTGTATGTGCTACATTCCTATTTGGTGTTTTAGTGGACATTCATGCTTGGTGCTGGGTTCTTTTAATTGCAACTTTAAAAATTGCTTCCGCTAGAATGCTCTGTGTAGGACGTTATGTTTGGTTGGATGGTTTCCATTGAGTAACCACCCAGTCTGTATGTAGTATATGGCGTCGGGCCCCGGCCGGACCTACTGCTATATGTTATGCGACGGATAGGGGGCGTTACAATTTGGTATCAGACTACTGGTTTTGGTCGAGCTTAAGATGAATTCGTGGACGAATTCTTTTTAAGGGGTGGTGAGCACATGTGTGTGCGTCATCGTTATAACAGTAAAAGAACCTATGAATGTCCACTTAGGAATGAAAATACACATGTTTGGGGAACCTGTGTGTTCCTATAATTGTTGTTTGCAATTTTATTTGGTCGCTTAACGGTGTTTGTACCACTATAGGTGACCATAAGTGGTGCTGGGCCGTCAGAACGTCGAGTTTCTGAGGCTAGCAGTGCACCTAATGAAGCTCCTACAACACCTCCATCGGCTGAGACCATACGTTTGGTGGCTGAAGTTGTGTTTGTCATGATTAATGTGCAGTCTGCAAGGCAAATGCAGCAGCCCGCTCCTGCGATGGAGCAGATGCCTCTTCCAGAGGTTGCGCCGAGGAGAGTGGAACAGGTAGTAGTGGAGTCGTTGGTGCCAAGGAGGGCAACCGAGAGACAGCTCAAACATGTCATGAGCTTTAATCCTCTGGTATTCTCGGGGTTGGGAACCCCATCCCAAGCTGAAGACTGGCTCTCCAGGGTGAAGAGAGTCTTGACAGCAACAGAGATGGAGGAGTGGCAAATGACCACCATTGCTACGTTCCTTCTGGACGGTGAAGCGAGATTGTGGTGGGAAGGTTTGGAGCTGCACCTTTTGAGAGGTAGGCAACTTATAGATGTCTCGATGGAGGAGTTCTCGAGACTGCTCTTGTCTAGATACCTCCCTTCGGCGCAGAGGATAGCATTGGAGAACGAGTTCCTGAAGTTGGTTCAAGGAGACAGTAGCGTGGATGAATATCTCCACGAGTTTACTCGATTGAGTCAATATGCTAGCTCCACTATTGCGGATGAGGAGCGCAAGACGAATCGATTTTACGAAGGGTTGAGAGATGAGTTGAGGTTACTCCTCTCAGGTCCGATGACGCAGGGTTTCTTAACCTTGGTCGACACAGCCCGGTCCTTGGAGAAGGACATGAAAAATGTTCAAGCAAAGAAGAGCATTGGTGATAAGAAGTCTGGGTTCAAAGTGCCGACTACTTCAAAGTCCGGCTATCAAAAATTCTTTAAGAAGGCTAGGACTTCGGGTCCAGCTCCTTCTAGTGTGTTAGGGGCGACTATGGGTCGGACCCCGGGCGCATGCTTTACTTGCGGGAAGCAGGGGCACTTTGCCCTTGACTGTTGGAGCGGACGTCCCAAGTCCTAAAGGAAGCCGGGAGCGACTTATGAAGAGAAGGGCAAGGCGGTGGAGTCAACCGCGTCCCATTATGCTCCGGCCCAACCAAGGGTGTATAATTTTGGCCAACAGGAGGCCATTAAATAGGAGGATGTGGTGACATGTATGGTTTAAATTTATAGCAAGTTAATTTCTTAAAATATTTGCTATGTACATGTTACCTTACCACTGCTTGTTTAGACTTTGTTTTGATTTGTGAAAATCCGTCAAGAGCACTCTTCGATACAGGAGCTTCAAACTCCTTCTTGTCTGAAGGATTTATATCACGCATCAAAGTACCTTCTTAGATGGTGAAGGACAAGTTGGATGTGTTGTTGCCCAATGGGTGTTCGATGCGCGCGGATAGAATCTGTGCTGTTAAGATTCGTATTGGGAATCAGGAGTTCGATCTGCAAGCGTCGTTACTTCCGTTGGTGGAGTTCGACGTTATATTTGGCATGGACTGGCTCTCGGAGCAGCAAGCCTATATTGATTGCGGTCGCAAGGAAGTCAAGCTGGGAGCAAGTCGTGGGACGACTTTTACAAGCTTAAAAGGGTCGAGCAAGACGTTTATGTCTGCTCTTCAGGTGGTGAAGGCAGTTCGTGCTGGTGCAGAGGTGTTCTTTACACTAGTGGAGGTTGCAAAGCCAAAGCCTATGTTGGATAGTATATCAGTGGTAGCTGAGTACCCTGATGTGTTCCCCGCAGACCTTCCTGGAGCCCCGCCTCAACTGGAGATAGATTTTATGACAGAGCTCGTACCAGGTGCAAAGCCTGTGTCACGCTCTCCATATCGGCTAGCGCCTAAAGAAATGGCGGAGCTGAAGGTTCAACTGCAAGAGTTGTTGGAGCAAGGGTATGTGCGCCCAAGTTCTTCGCCTTAGAGCGTGTCGGTCCTCTTTGTTAAGAAGAAGGACGGAAGCTTGAGGCTATGTATTGATTATCGGGAGCTCAACAAGTTGACGGAAAAGAACAAGTACCCGATCCCCCGGATCGATGATCTTTTTGATCAGTTGGTCGGGTCGACAGTGTACTCAAAGTTGGACCTCAAGTCCGGGTACTATCAGCTGCGAATAAGGGAGAGTGATATCCTGAAGATAGCATTCAGTACGAGATACGGGCATTATGAGTTTACGGTCATGCCGTTTGGGCTGACTAATGCGCCGTTAGTGTTCATGGATTTGATGAACAGGAACTTCAGGGAGTACTTGAACCATTTTGTGATCGTCTTCATCGACGATATTTTGGTGTACTCGCAGAGTGAGGAAGATCAATTCAAGCATCTTCATTTGGTTTTGGAGACGCTAAGGAGGAATCAATTGTACGCCAAGTTCTTGAAGTGCGAGTTTTGGTTGTCCTCAATGGCGTTCCTCGGTCATATAGTGAGTGGAGAAGGTATTGCAGTGGATCCAGCGTGCGATATGGGAGTGGCCTGAGCTTTCTACGGTAGCGGAAGTCCGGAGCTTTCTGGGGCTTGCCGGCTATTATAGGCGCTTCGTTGAGAATTTCTTGCGGATAGCGTTACCTCTCACTACTTTGACGAGGAAGGAGCAGAAGTTCGTTTGGACGCCGGGGTGCGCGTGAGCTTTTGAGGAGTTGAAATGTCGGTTGACCACGGTGCCTGTGCTGAGTTCGTCGAGTGGGACCGAAGGTTATGAGATTTATAGCGATGCTTCGGCAGCGGTTTGGGTTGCGTGCTACTACAACACGGAAGTGTGATAGCTTATGGCTCGAGACAGCTGAAAGTGCATGAGAGGAACTATCTGGTCCATGACTTGGAGTTAGCGGCCGTGATTTTTGCCTTGAAGTTGTGGAGGCATTATTTGTATGGTGTGAAGATTGATATCTACACCGATCACAAGAGCATGAAGTATTTGATTGATCAAAAAGATCTGAATATGCGGCAGCGTAGATGGATGGAGTTCCTGGGGGACTATACATTCAAGATCCACTACGTGCCTAGTAAGGGCAATGCGGTTGCGGATGCGTTGAGTCGCCGAGCCCTAGCCCAATCCAATTGGCTATCGGTGCATGATGAGCGGTTGGTTCAGGAGTTGGAGGCGTTGGAGATTGTTTGTGTAGATAAGCAATCAAGTGTTGAAGCAGTACTGAATTGGACTGAAGTCCAATATGACCTGGCTGATCGGATTCGGCAGGCTTTAGATATGGATGTCCATATGAAGCAGTTCATGGTAGAGGCTCTGGATGGGTCAAATTCCCAATTCGTTGTGGAGGACGGATTGCTTTGGAAAGACGGTCGTCTGTGCGTCCCAAGCGTGGCAATTTGCGGGTGGAATTGTTGTACTAGGCACATCATACCAAGTACTCGATTCACCCGGGGAGCACGAAGATGTACCGCGATGTAAAGAAACTGTTTTGGTGGCCGGGTTTGAAGAAGGATGTGGCACTCTACGTGGCGAAGTGCCAAACTTGCTCCTTGGTGAAGGCGGAGTGCCAAAAGCCGGGAGGATTTTTGAAGTCCTTGCTTATTCTGGAGTGGAAATTCGACGACATCTCTATGGACTTTGTGCACGGTTTGCCAAGGTTGCAAAAGGGGAACGACGCCATCTGGGTGATCGTAGATCGGCTAACGAAGGTGTCACATTTCATTCCGCATAGGAAGGATGATCCGGTAGAAAAGTTGGCAAAGTTATATGTGGATAATATAGTACAGCTTCACGGTGTACCCCGCAGTATCGTGAGTGACCGAGATGGGCGGTTCACGTCCAATGATTGGAGGCTAGTGCAGCAAATGTTGGGAACAAAGTTAAAATTCAGCACAGCCTTCCATCCGCAAACGGATGAGCAGACCGAGAGGGTCAATAGAACTATGGAAGACATGCTCCGCATGTGTGTCTTGGACTTTGGAAAGCAATGGGAAGACCATCTTTATTTGGTGGAGTTTGCGTACAACAATAGCTACCAGGCGAGTATTCAAATGGCGCCCTTCGAGGCCATATATAGTAGAAAATGTCACACGCCGTTGTCTTGGTTAGAAACGGGTGAGTCAAAGTTGTACAAGCGTCAAGAGGTGGAGCATGCTACTTCGTTGGTGCGAACCATTCGGGAGAGGTTGCTTATTGCTCAGGACCGGCAAGCGAAGTACTATAATGTCAAGCACAGGAATGTGGCGTTCGCTGTGGGCGACTGGGTGTACTTAAAGATCAAGCCGTTCAAGGGTGTCTTGCGGGTGCGACGATTGAAAAAGCTAAGCCTGAGGTACCTTGGACCGTTTGAGGTTATGGAACGGGTTAGTGAAGCAGCCTATCGGTTGAAGCTTTCAGTGGAGCTTAGTGGTCTACATGATGTATTCCATTTATCGGTGCTACGGAAGGCGGTGCAAGAGCCTTTGCAAGTGATCGCGGTTGATCAAGTGTCGGTGGATAGTGGGTTGACGATAAAGGTCAAGACCGTGCGGATTGAAGACTCGGAAGTCAAGCGGCTACGCAATAAAGAGATCAGGATAGTCAAGGTCCGATGGGACAATTATGGTCGTGAGGAGCTCTCTTGGGAGCGAGAGCAGACTATGCTTGACGAGTATCCGGAGTTGTTCCGCTCAGGTACAAATTTTGATTTTGTACTTATCTTTCTTTATGTAATTTCGTGGACGAAATTCTTTTAAGAGGGGGAGATTTGTAACGTCCCGAAACTCAAAAGAGCGACGGGAGGCGTTTTGGGCCAAATCTGGTATTTGGCAGGGGGCATACGGCCTGGGACACGGGCATGTCCCAGGGCATGTCAGGCTCGAGTCGACGATTTGGCCATGATGTCGACGAAATTTGGAGTCGACGATCGTCGAGCAGCGAACACAGCCTGAGACACGGGCGTGTCTCAGGGCGTGTCGAGCCCGTGTCGACGATCGGCCCAGGAGTCGACATTTTCGCTCGGCAATGTATCGAGACGAGGCACACGGCCTAGGACACGGGTGTGTCCAAGGCCGTGTCGTGTGGTCGACGAACTTCGCTCGACGAAGTGTCGAGACCGTGAACACGGCTTGGAGCCCAGGCGTGTTCGGGTTTGACACGGGCGTGTCCAAGACCCGTGTGAGTCTCGGGTTGTTTTCGGGGCTGTGTCGATGGGGGCACACAACCAACCACACGGCCGTGTCAGTTGGAACACGGGCGTGTCAAGTCAAACACGGGTGTGTCTGATGCCCATGTGTTTTTTGAGACAAGTCGATTTTGACGGCGAATGAGGGACACGACCGTGGACACGGGCATGTCACAGGCCGTGTTCGGCCCAGATTCTGCATTTTTGATCTGGATCGTGGCCGTTCGTTTCTTTAATTCGGGATCCGACGGCTGGGGGCTATTAGTGCTTGGATATGTACGGGATTGGACCCTTTAAACCCTCATTTCACTTGAGAGATTCTCTTTCTAAAGTATAGAGAGAGAGGAGAGCAAGGGAGGAAGAAGAAGCTTAGATATGGCCTTTGGAGGAGCTTCGGAGCTCCAAATCGCGAACCGACTTCGGATATGCGGAGGAAAAGAGAGTGTGGTGCTTTTCATCCGCTTACATTTCCATGACGCTAAGGAAGAACGCTAGGGTAACGATTCTCTACTTGAGCATGTGAAGCTCTCCTTCTTTGCATAGGAAGCCCGCTCTCGCGAGTTTGCGGTGAGTTGGAGGCGTTCCTTCGGGTAGATATGTGAAGTCCCTGTTGTGTAGAGTCCGTAAACGAGAACGGACATAGGCATGATGTGTGAAGCCTATCCGGACATGTTGGTCTAGATCGGTGATGTTGCATTGCATGAATGTCGGAGAAGACTGCGTGCGACTGTTTGTTTTTCGGGTTTTCTACGTGGTAGATTGCAACAGGGAGCCTTGGGGATTAACCCTAAGGTGCACCCGGAAAACTGGGCGGATGCGTGATCTTGCCAACTTGGTTGCCTGGGAGCCAACTTGAACATAACCGGGTTATGTGATTTTGTGATGGAAACGAGTGTCACAACCCGCATTTTCCCAGCATTTAAAACACTAACAGAGTAGGGGAAACTACGCATTGTGATGCCACGTCACGTAGGGGACATCTACTGACGTTAAGGCAACTCATCGTCTCTCGCAACTTATAGAAATCATTTTTTTAGACTCAATATGATCCATATATAATTTATGCACAATATGCGAAGTCGTGTCCCTCGGCTAGGTGGATCAAATAGTCCACGGTTTGCAAATATAGTTTTACGCAGTGGAAAAATACTTAATTTATTCATTCGGTGACCTAAATGCTCGTGAAGACCAAGTGAGGTGCACCATGCAGTATCAGACGTCTAGATTTACTGTACATAAAAGTAGATTTATCATGCGCAGAAAGTAATGAGATTAACATTTCAAATCATGGTATGCAATGCTCCAACTGCCTTAGCATATCTAAGCAAGGGGGCTCCCAAGCCAAGCCATAACTAATCGTTCCAGAACAAGAGTCCAAAAGCAATCAAAGAGTAACAGCAGCAAGGTAGCAGAAAGTTTAACAAAGCGGCACCATGGGCGTCAACACCTGACACGAACCCATGGGTCGGCAAGCTTATAGAAAACCCTACCCCAAGAGGGTCAGAAAACGGCAACTGACGCAGCTTCCCACTAACACCTGCTATTGTCCAGAACCTGAGGCATTCAAAGAAAGAACACCTCAGAAACAAGTTACAAGCGACGAAGAAAAACAGGAAAGTAAGCAAACCTCCGCGAGACCGGGGGAAAACATTAGCTGCAAGGGTCAGATTAATCAAAACTAGTCATAACTAGCAATAGAAATCAATCGGAAAAAGAGCCCGCCAAAAGATGAGTGGAGACGGACAAAATCAAACTCACCACAGACAAATAACATTCATTTTCAGATCATTAATCTTATTCAAATTAAAGAGACTGATCAGCTCATCAGAAATCAAAAGAGAAACTGTGCGGGGATAATACCATCACACATCGTCACAGCCCTCAGAGCATCGCACCGGTGGCACCGCCAACATCGTGTACGACCTCCAACAGATTTATCATTTTAAAAGAGCATCGCACCGGTGGCACCGCCAACATCGTGTACGACCTCCAACAGATTTATCATTTTATGACTCAATCAAAGGCAAGAGATAAGGCCTACCAGATAATAATTTAGGATTTTAAGAAACAAGATAATGATATTGTAATGAGAAAGGGCTAAACGAACAAAAAAATGAACTTAACATTTGAAAACTCGCTAGAAGCATAAAGGAGAAAAGAAAAAACGTAGCAAAAAGGAGAAGAGCAAGATCACCACTTGCCTCAACCACCCGAAACCGCACTTCGGAAGGCACCACGACGCAGATCGGCCCTAGCGAAGGCGAGAAAAAGAAATCTACAACAATAAGGTCGAAACAGAAGTTTAGGGCCAAAAACCCTAACGGAGAAATTCCATGAAAGTAGAAATACTCACCACGACCGCGTAGATCTCGGCGAGAGCTTTCCGAATCTATGATCGGCTCGCGATTCCGAGCACCGGAGCTCCGTCGGCGGCGGTCGGAAGGCTCCCGAGAAAAAGGAATTCGCTGCACTGCTTCGGCCGAAAAGAACAAGGGAAAGGAAATGGGGGCTCGTTTCTTGCTTCGGGAGGAAAAAACCTTATAGTATATGTAATAATAATAATAATATTATTATTATTATTATAAATTTTATAATGGGCTAAAACCAAAGAAAGAAAAGGAAGGCTCAGAGACCTCTGAGCTCCGCTCGGAGATCTCTGAGCTCGGAGATCTCTGAGCTCGGAGATCTCTGAGCTCCGCTCGGAGATCTCTGAGCGCAGAGATCTCTGAGCTCCGCTCGGAGATCTCTGAGCGCAGAAAATCTAAAAAGATTAAATTTATTTATAATTTCTATACTATTACGAAGACCCAAACGTGCGTCAAAACAGACGAAATTTGCGTCGCAGGCGAATGTCGACGCTACGAACCCAACGACGAAGTCGGAATCAAAATCCGACGCACCGAACTCGAGTTATGGCCTAACGAAGTTACGGTAATTTTTAATTATCCGAATTTCAAACGTGGGCTGAGACTCCAAAACAAAGCTCGGATTGCGACGAAACTCGACGAGCAAGTCAGAAATTATATAACTCAGCTTCCCGATGTAAACGAAATTTCGGTTCTGACGCATATCCCAAAATCTAGCCGGTCAAACCTAACGGACGCCAAAAAAAAACACAAACGGCGTCGCACCGTCAACTCACGGACACGTAACGCCCTTCCGCTATTATGACGTCAGCAGGCAAAAGAATAATACTAGGAAAAACCGGGGGCGTTACAACCACTCCCCCTAAAAGAAAGTTTCGTCCTGAAACTTGACGTACGAACAGAAAACATTATCGGGACAAAATAAACGGTGCAGGAAGAAGAGTTTCACCTGGGATAATTAAATGAAGAGGTGTGGATAAGACTCCCGCATAGCTGATTCCAACTCCCATGTCGCGCTCTCGACGTCATGATTTCGCCAGAGAACTTTTACCATGGGAAAGGATTTCCTCCGCAACACACGCTCTTGAGTCTCTAGAATACGGACAGGTTCCTCAACATAAGACAAATTGGGCTGAATCTGAGGCACCGAATCGAGGACTTGACGATTGCTGCGGACACACTTCCTCAACTGACTCACATGAAACACATCATGGACGCCAGGGAAGGTAGCAGGTAACTCCAATCTATAAGCAGACACTCCGATGCGCTCAGCGACCTGAAATGGCCCAACATATCTGGGATCCAACTTGTGGTTCTTCCCAAATCTTTTAACGCCTGGCACCGGAGAGACTTTCAGAAAAACACTGCTCCCAACCTCAAACTCCAGATCTGCCCTTCTTTGATTGGCATACTTTTCATACCGCTCCTGAGCAACGCGGAGCTTCTCCCGAATATTAGTCACCGCCTCTTCCATTTCCACCAAAGCTTCTGGACCTAACAACGGTCTCTCACCGACTTCGGCCCAAAATAAGGGAGTCCTGCAGCGCCTCCCATACAATGCTTCAAAAGGTGTCATCTGTAGGCTCTCTTGGTAACTGTTATTATATGCAAACTCCATCAATCTCAAGCGTTGATCTCATGTGCCACCATGATCCAGAATATAACACCTGATCATGTCCTCCACGATCTGATTCACTCTCTCCATCTGACCATTTGTTTGTGGATGATAAGCGGTAGAATACCGGAGGTCGGTGCCCAAAGCTCCATACAAGCTCTTCCAGAAACGCGACATATATCTTGAGTCCCGATCTGACACAATGTTTACAGGCACGACATGTAATCTAATGACCTCATCCACATACAACCCTGCAATCTTCTCCATCGAATAGCCAACCTTGAAGGGAACGAAATGGGCACACTTCGTCAACCGGTCCACTATGACCCAAACAGAATCATGTCCACGAGGGGACCTCGGTAATCCAGTAATGAAGTCCATCGAGATACTCTCTCATTTCCACATGGGAACTTCCAAAGGGGTCAATTTTCCTCCAGGCCTGCCATGATCGGCCTTCACCCGCTTGCACGTGAAGCACTCCGATACAAATTTGGCGATGTCATTCTTCATGCCCGACCACCACACGATTTGCTTCAGATCTCTATACATCTTGGTGGAACCCGGGTGGTAAGCCACGCTAGATCCGTGAGCTTCGTTGCAAATCATCACTCGAATATCTCACACCGCCGGAATACAGAATCTACCTCTATACAAGAGGGTGTCAAGCTCATCAATAGAGAAATCAGATAATTCTCCTTTCTTGGTCCTAGCTCGCAAGTGCTGCAAATCCGGGTCATCCTTCTGATGCAATCTCGTCAGAGAAATCCAAGAAGGCACCTCGGCTTCCCAGCCAGAGGGCTCGCCACTGCTCGCCACGGAAATATCCATCAAAAGAAACTCCTCAACCAAGGCTCGAACCGATAAATTAAATATCTGAGCCGTCTTCCTACAAAAAGCATCGGCCACCACATTGGCCTTACCAGGATGATAGAGGATGTCCACTTCATAATCAGCCACATACTCCAACCACCGGCGCTGGCGCAAATTTAGCTCCTTTTGTGTGAATACATACTTCAGACTTTTATGATCTGTATAAATCTTACACACGGCGCCATATAATAAATGCCTCCACAGCTTCAGGGCATAGATCACTGCCGCAAACTTCAAATCATGAGTAGGGTAGTTCTTCTCATGAACCTTCAATTGCCTAGATCCATAGGCGATCACCTTCCCCTCCTGCATCAAAACACAACCAAGTCCAATGTGTGAAGCATCAACATACATCGCATACTCCACTCCCTCAATAGGCAGAATCAGAATTGGGGCAGTGCACAACCTTCTCTTCAACTCTTGGAAAGCCTCCTCACACTTATCACTCCAAATGAAGGCGACATTCTTTTGCGTCAGACGCGTCATCGGAGCGGACAGCGTGGAGAAACCTTCCACAAATCTCCTATAGTATCCAGCCAAGCCCAAGAAACTTCTGATCTCCTTTGGTGTAGAAGGTCTCTTCCAATCCATCACCGCTGAAATCTTGGCTGGATCAATAGAGATTCCATCCTTGCTCACCACATGTCCTAAGAAGGACACCCGAGACAGCCAAAACTCGCACTTGCTAAGCTTAGCATACAGCTTATGCTCTCTCAGGACAGACAGAACCAACCGCAAATGATGGGCATGCTCCTCATCGCTGCGAGAATAGTCGAGGACGTCGTCGACGAAGACGACCACAAAATGATCAAGGAAATCCTTGAACACACGGTTCATCAGATCCATGAACGCAGAAGGCGCGTTAGTCAAACCGAAGGATAACACGAGGAACTCAAAATGTCCGTGTCGGGATCTAAAAGTTGTCAGAGGAATGTCTGACTCACGAACACTCATTTGGTGGTAGCCTGAACGGAGATCAATCTTCGAGAACCTGATGCACCCACGCAGCTGGTCGAACAAGTCGTCAATTCGCGGCAAAGGATATCTATTCTTGATAGTCACCTTGTTCAGCCCTCAGTAATCGATACACAACCTCATGGAACCGTCCTTCTTTTTCACAAAGAGAACAGGAGCGGCCCATGGAGAAGTACTCGGTCTAATGAAACCACACTCCAGCAGCTCATCCAACTGAACACGTAATTCTTCTAACTCACGAGGCGTCATGCGGTACGGTGCCTTAGCAATGGGTCGGGTGCCTGGCTCGAGGTCTATAGAAAACTCCACCTCTCTTTCGGGAGGGAGACCGAAAAGCTTATCAGGAAAAACATCAGGAAACTCTCGCACCACCGGGATGCCCTCCACAGCTGGCTCAACACGAGAAGCTTCCAATGCACTGATAGAAACCAAGAAACCCTCACAACCAGATGCTAAAGCTCGGTGGGCACGTACCGCGGATATAATTGGAGATCCCTTTCGAGGAAGGCCATAAACACACAATGGACGACCGTCTCCCAAATTGAAATCTAGCCGCTTCTCCTTGCACTTGATCACGACATCAAATTTGGACAACCAATCCATTCCAAGAATCACATCGAAGTCTGCCAAATCCAGCATCTTTAAATCTGCGAGAACTTGGACACCACCCAAGGAAATGGGGCACTCCCGGATACCCCGATCTGACGTAACCTGTTCTCCAGATGGAAACTTAACAGACAAGGCATCATCCAACCGATCAACAGGCCATCGGTGCCTGTCAACAAAACTCTGAGCGACAAAAGAGTGAGAAGCTCCCGAATCAAATAGGACACGCGCCCACTTATTTTTCACCTTGAATTCACCTAAGCAAGCATGCATCCCCAAACAACTAGTAAGCTAAAACAAGAAGGAAGGGAACAAGCTAGGAAGAAGGAAACTGACCAGATATCACGTGTGCTGAAGCTTGAGCTTCATCTCTAGTCAACACATTAAGCTTGCCCTTCCATTTGTCCACGATCCGCGGGGGCGGCGACAAGGTCTGCAGAGGAACCGCTGAAGTCACGGTTTGAGAGCTTGGGCAGTCGGCCCTACGATGGCCTCTCTGCCCACATAGAAAACAACACCCAGTCTTCCTGAAACACCGGGCCGCCTCATGACCGGGCTTAGAGCAGAAAGAGCATACCGGGATAACCTTGGGTGCGTCCTGAATCGCACTAATCCTCGACTGCTCCTGCGTATCGAGCCTCTTGAAACACTTTTCGAACGGATGACCTCGCTTGCCGCAGAAGCTACAGTGCCCCATACCCCTCTTCCTTGAGTCCGAGTGTGATGCCTTTGAACTCTCTCGATCGTCCAACTTCCTCTTATCACTCTTCACCTGTTGTCCACGATTCTTTATCTTTTCAATAGACTCGGCCTTCAAAGCGGCCTCCACTGCTTCAGCATAAGTTCCTGACCCATAAGCACTAGCCCACTGCTGGATGTCGCCAGTGAGACCACTCAAAAACCGCTTAACCCTTCCTTCCTCAGAAGCCACCAATTCTGGGGCGAACCTGCTCAACTTGCTGAACTCAATCTCATACTCACTGACGGTGAGCTGCCTCTGCTTCAGATGCAAGAAGCTGTTCATCAATCGGTCGCGCTCAACCGAAGGGAGAAACTTCTTAAGCAACATGGCTTTAAACACCTCCCACGAGCATCCCTCGACAAGACTTTCCTTCTCCCTGATCCACCAACCTTTCGCCAGTCCCTTCAATTGATAAGCAGCCACCATCACCTTCGAAGCTTCGGAGATGCCTGAATAGAAGAACATCTCCTCCATGCCGATCACCCAATCATCCAAGGCCATGAAGTCTGCCCTACCATCATAGGTAGGAGGTCCCAAACGCTGGAAGTGGGAAATGAAGTTCATCTCCGGTGGCAATGCCACTGGAGGCGCCAAAGGAGCAGGAATAGCTGAACTCACCACCGGTTCTTGCGCGACAGGTTGCTGCACCGCGGCAGCAGACACCAGGGACTGAATTTGAGTCTGCATCGCATCTATCTGCCTAGTCAAAGCCTCATTGCTCTGACGCAGACTTTCGATCACGGACGCGCTCTGACCACCAGAAGACTCTCCCTCAAGCTGGGGAGTCGATCGCGTTGTTCTCCCACGACGCATGTCTACAAGATAGATGGACATCAACTCAAAAACCGGCTTAAGGCACTTAAGCCAAGCAGACACGGAAAATATATCCCGGATCATTTTGGAACGGAAAAGAAATTTATCTGCTATTGCTGTTACCTTGCTCTGGAATTCCATGAAACAATGCTATGAACTTAACTAGGATGATATGAATGTATGACATGAGTGCGTGAACATGAGTGCATGAACATTTAAATTTCTTTTCAAATCATGTGTGTACATATGTCATATGGTATGTCTTTAACTTGGCACGCGTGCTTATGCGATGATATGATTGTATGCAGTGCTATGCATTCTAGAAAGAGGCCTTAATGCATGTTATGAGCGGAGTACACATGCAATGTTATGCATCCCATACTACATAACATTACATGTAACGAAAAAAGAAAACGTGCTAATGGGCATTCATGTAATGGTGGTTATGCATCTCATACTACATAACTGTCACATGTCAGCTCCTATGATGGATCCATATACAACACATATTATGCATCCCATACTACATAATATGCCTTGTATACTTCTTATCATGCTATGAGTGTAGTGACTGTGCTTCGGTCAAGACATACCGATGACATATCGGTGTGTGTAAACAATGAAATGATCGCTTGAGGTTCTGCTTAGGGTAGCAGTCGTTCGGCTCACTCGCCAAACCACCCAACTACCCTTTTCACAGAACCTCCCTCTGATACCAACTGTCACAACCCGTATTTTCCCAGCATTTAAAACACTAACAAAGTAGGGGAAACTACGCATTGTGATGCCACGTCACGTAGGGGACATCTACTGACGTTAAGGCAACTCATCGTCTCTCGCAACTTATAGAAATCATTTTTTTAGACTCAATATGATCCATATATAATTTATGCACAATATGTGAAGCCGTGTCCCTCGGCTAGGTGGATCAAATAGTTCACGGTTTGCAAATATAGTTTTACGTAGTGGAAAAATACTTAATTTATTCATTTGGTGACCTAAATGCTCGTGAAGACCAAGTGAGGTGCACCATGCAGTATCAGACGTCTAGATTTACTGTACATAAAAGTATATTTATCATGCGCAGAAAGTAATGAGATTAACATTTCAAATCATGGTATGCAATGCTCCAACTGCCTTAGCATATCTAAGCAAGGGGGCTCCCAAGCCAAGCCATAACTAATCGTTCCATAACAAGAGTCCAAAAGCAATCAAAGAGTAACAGCAGCAAGGTAGCAGAAAGTTTAACAAAGCGGCACCATGGACGTCAACACCTGACACGAACCCATGGGTCGGCAAGCTTATAGAAAACCCTACCCCAAGAGGGTCAGAAAACGGCAACTGACGCAGCTTCCCACTAACACCTGCTATTGTCCAGAACCTGAGGCATTCAAAGAAAGAACACCTCAGAAACAAGTTACAAGCGACGAAGAAAAACAGGAAAGTAAGCAAACCTCCGCGAGACCGGGGGAAAACATTAGCTGCAAGGGTCAGATTAAACAAAACTAGTCATAACTAGCAATAGAAATCAATCGGAAAAAGAGCCCGCCAAAAGATGAGTGGAGACGGACAAAATCAAACTCACCACAGACAAATAACATTCATTTTCAGATCATTAATCTTATTCAAATTAAAGAGACTGATCAGCTCATCAGAAATCAAAAGAGAAACTGTGCGGGGATAATACCATCACACATCGTCACAGCCCTCAGAGCATCGCACCGGTGGCACCGCCAACATCGTGTACGACCTCCAACAGATTTATCATTTTAAAAGAGCATCGCACCGGTGGCACCGCCAACATCGTGTACGACCTCCAACAGATTTATCATTTTATGACTCAATCAAAGGCAAAAGATAAGGCCTACCAGATAATAATTTAGGATTTTAAGAAACAAGATAATGATATTGTAATGAGAAAGGGCTAAACGAACAAAAAAATGAACTTAACATTTGAAAACTCGCTAGAAGCATAAAGGAGAAAAGAAAAAACGTAGCAAAAAGGAGAAGAGCGAGATCACCACTTGCCTCAACCACCCGAAACCGCACTTCGGAAGGCACCACGACGCAGATCGGCCCTAGCGAAGGCGAGAAAAAGAAATCTACAACAATAAGGTCGAAACAGAAGTTTAGGGCCAAAAACCCTAACGGAGAAATTCCATGAAAGTAGAAATACTCACCACGATCGCGTAGATCTCGGCGAGAGCTTTCCGAAACTATGATCGGCTCGCGATTCCGAGCACCGGAGCTCCGTCGGCGGCGGTCGGAAGGCTCCCGAGAAAAAGGAATTCGCTGCACTGCTTCGGCCGAAAAGAACAGGGGAAAGGAAATGGGGGGCTCGTTTCTTGCTTCGGGAGGAAAAAACCTTATAGTATATGTAATAATAATATTATTATTATTATTATTATTATTATTATTATAAATTTTATAATGGGCTAAAACCAAAGAAAGAAAAGGAAGGCTTAGAGACCTCTGAGCTCCGCTCGGAGATCTCTGAGCTCGGAGATCTCTGAGCTCGGAGATCTCTGAGCTCCGCTCGGAGATCCGCTCAGAGATCTCTGAGCGCAGAAAATCTAAAAAGATTAAATTTATTTATAATTTCTATACTATTACGAAGACCCAAACGTGCGTCAAAACAGACAAAATTCGCGTCGCAGGCGAATGTCGACGCTACGAACCCAACGACGAAGTCGGAATCAAAATCCGACGCACCGAACTCGAGTTATGGCCTAACGAAGTTACGGTAATTTTTAATTATCCGAATTTCAAACGTGGGCCGAGACTCCAAAAAAAAGCTCGGATTGCGACGAAACTCGACGAGCAAGTCAGAAATTATATAACTCAGCTTTCCGATGTAAAAGAAATTTCGGTTCCGACGCATATCCCAAAATCTAGCCGGTCAAACCTAACGGACGCAAAAAAAAAACACAAACGGCGTCGCACCGTCAACTCACGGACACGTAACGCCCTTCCGCTATTATGACATCAGCAGGCAAAAGAATAATACTAGGAAAAACCGGGGGCGTTACAACGGGACTCGAGAGAAGTTTGACCTGCGCATATGTTATAAATTAACGTTGCGATGTGAGCACGGGTTAGATGGAACCGTACCCGTTCTATGTCGTTCGGATTAGAGTCGTTTTCATAGATGAGGGTCTTCAGCGGTCTATGGTTTAAATTACCGTGACCCATGACGGCAAGACAAATTGCTCATTGTTGGGCCGTCCTGGGGACGGTGGTGAGTCGGCGGGCTTTGACCGTGTTCACCGAGAATGTGCCCTGAGTGCACGGGGTGTGTGGTCGTGCGAGCCAACGCCTGTGATGCATTGTATATTTATATATTGTTTGGTTTTGCTAAAAGTGCAGGGAAGGAGCATCGCCGCCCAGAATTGGGGGTGGGATCGTTATAATTTGGTCAGCATTGCTGACCGTTGCTTTTGTTTGCCACCGTGCGGTGGTTTGTTGCTTGCAGGTGCTGCTGGATCAAGCGGTCAACAGCGGGCTAAAGCCCAAATTGCGAAGCCGGCCCTTGAAGGCCTAATTGAAGTGTTTACTTGCTTTGTTCATGTATGACCGACCTGCGTGCCGTGGTATGGAAAACATGTATTAAGAGTAAACCATTTGTAAGGCCTTAAGGCCAGTACTTGTGTATGTGCTACATTCCTATTTGGTGTTTTAGTGGACATTCATGCTTGGTGCTGGGTTCTTTTAATTGCAACTTTAAAATCTGCTTCCGCTAGAATGCTCTGTGTATGACGTTATGTTTGGTTGGATGGTTTCCATTGAGTAACCACCCGGTCTGTCTGTAGTATATGGCATCGGGCCCCGGCCGGACCTACTGCTATATGCTATGCGACGGATAGGGGGTGTTACACAAATAGGATAGAAGAAGAAAGAGTAATAGTATCCATAGATAAAACAGACATCAAGACAATCCGCGCGGACTAAAAAATGGAGTCCACAGGGACCGTAGTAAAGCTCAGTGGGCGGTTAGGAAACCAGAGTCTGCAGAGACCACAGAAGAGCTCAGTTAGCGGTTAGAAATCTAGTGTCCGCAAGAATCAAGTTATCCTCTGATACCATGTGGAAATTGAATTTGCATTGCTCAAAAATTAATATTACATGGGTATAACCCCCTATTTATAGGGGAGAAAAGATAGAGAGATAATACAACAGTCGACGTGAGACTAAATTACAACAGGCGAACTGAGTGAACTGATATTTACAGACGGCAGCGAGCTGTGCAGTTAGACAAGCTAACCGCCCCAATAACAACGACCACAAGGAGTAACAGATGCGGTTAGACAACTTTAATGACCATACCGCAACAGCTTCAACCTCCTGACCGCCAGACTGCAACTACGGTTAGACCACTAAGCTTCCCTTGCTTTATCAAAGACGCGGTCTCACTGGTCCTCAAGACAACCAGACTATTAAACCAGTCAGCCAGAGTAGTCTGCCAAACCTCCAGGGCTAATCGCCAAACTGCCAGACCGCCAAAACCAAACCGCCAAGGCAGTATGCCAAACCACCAGAACTAGATTGTCAGGGGTCTGGCAATCCGCCAGTCCGCCAGAACCAGACTGTCAAGGCACACCGTCAGACCACCAAGACCAGACTGCTAGGTCAGACCATTAGACTGCCAGTTCTAACACTTGCAAAGGTGATTTCAGTCAAGAAGTTCACATATTACAACGACTTAGTGAGAGTTCAAACTCAGAAGTGATTGCCTTGAGATTGATGGGCACTTTAGAAGAACTACACATGGCTTGATCCCATGGGGGGAGGGGTACGTAGGCAATAAACTTGATGTTGATGATTATTTTATCATCTCATATTTGTTTTGTTTCAAATGAGTGATGATGTAGAGATTGTTGGTTTGTTGGACGTTTTAGTCTTTTTTTGAGTTTACCCTTATTTCCGGCGGGGCGCGGTTCTGGAAGGAATGAGCCAGAGAAAACAGTTTGGGATGATGTTTGCGAGCTCCTGACGAGAACGGCCAGCATAAAAGTTGTAACACCCTAAATCCCACGTTTGGGTTCAGGCTGGGCAGCACGGCCTGGGATACGGGCGTGTCACAGGTCGTATCCTTCTCGGTTGAGCAGCTTGTCGAGTGCTCGACGAAATGCACTCGACAAGTTTTCAAGAGGGAAACACGCCCTATGACAGCAGCGTGTCCGAGGGCGTGTCCTCCTCTGGTCGACGAACTCCACTCAATTAGATGTGCTCGACAAATTCTCAAGAGAAGAGAGCATACGGCCTATGACACGGGCGTGTCACATGGTTGTGTCCTGCTCTAGATATACTCGAGTGGGTATCGAGGCAGGGGGGTCTCGAGTGTGTCTCGAGTGCGGCACACGACCTAGGACACGGGCGTGTCAGAGCCCGTGTCCTGTCCAATTACTTGAGTGGTGCTCTCGAGTAGGTCTCGAGTGTGTCTCGAGTGGGGCACACAGCCTAGGACACGGGCGTGTCAGAGGTTGTGTCCTGTCCAAGTACTCGAGTGGTTCTCTCGAGTAGGTCTCGAGTGTGTCTCGAGTGGGGCACACGGGCCAGACACGGGCGTGTCTGAAGGCACACAGCCTGTGACACGGGCGTGTCACATGGCCGTGTCCTGTTCTGGATAAGTCAGTTCGTGTGTCGCTTAAGGTACACGGCCTGTGACACGGGCGTTCCACAGGCCGTGTCAGACCCAAAATAGCCATTTCAGAGAAATTTTGTAGCTGTTCATTTCCTTCCTCTTGGATCTGATGTCCCAGGTTTCTCCTTGCTGCTTTAAGGCCGAAATTGAGAAGATAAGTCTCATTTTACCTTTGTCCATTCTCTTTCTAAAAGAGCTAGAGAGAAGGGAGAGCATGGAGGAGGAGGAGGAGGAGAAGGGATTCGGCCGCCGGTGGAGCTTTAGAGTTCCGAACTAAGGTCTGAGGCCAGATTTGTGGAGGCAAGGCCACTACGGTACTTTCCAACCGGCTAGATTTTTCATGGCTCCAAAAAGGTCATCGAGGGTAACGATCTTCCTTTTTGGACATGTGAAGTCCTTTTTGGCATGTGCATGGATTTCCCCCATCAGAGGATGGATTGCGGAGGGATTTCCCTTGGGTTGATTCTTGGAATCCCCACTAGTCTTGCATATAGATCCGGAATAGTGTAGTACGGAATAGGCATGCTGTGTGAAGCACATCTGGACAGGTTGGTCTGGATTGTTGATGTTTCATTTGCACACCGGAGAAGACTCCGTGGTTACATGTTAGTTTGTGGGGTCGAAGGGTTGGACCTGTGAAGGGCAGTAGCAGGAAGTACTGGAGTGGTAGTCCAGGAAAATACCCTTGTGATGCTTGTGTTGTGTGCTATGGCAAGACCAGTTTTCTCGCACTGCAGGATGCTGCATGGTTTGGGCGGAGTTGGGTGTAGAAAGTGAGTTCTGCGGAACCCGCTAAGCGATCGTAAAGGACGCTAGCATAAACTCCCCTTGTTGATTGTGACGTCAGTCCTTGGTGGACATTATGGGTCTTGTAAAGCCAGTTCGATGCGGACAGTATGGCTATTGTGAGCTTGATGAGCACGTGGGAAAGGCCTCGTACCGAACAGGAAAGGTGAAACTGACCCGCGCCTTATATTAGCCTCGAGTACGTTGGTATTCGGTGATGTCAAGGTGACTTGAGCAACGGGGGTGGCTGATCCGTACCTGCGTTATGTCCGTCCGACTTGAAGACGTGAAAGTGCGGTCAGTTGGAGCGCATAATGAGAGTCTTAGGCCTGCGCGCCGGAAAGACTAAATGCTTAATTTTACCGTCGGGTTTCAGACCTGGAACGGTGGTAGGACCCTGGTTCGCCGGTACACCAAGAATGTGCCCTGAGTGCACGGATCGTCGGGCCGCGTGGCTGATGGTTGTGATGGATTGTTTGTGCATGAAAGCACAATGCGTGATATATATATATATATATATATATATATGTCTATGAATTGCCATGCCTGCAGGGAAGGAGTACCACTGCCCCAGGAAAGAGGTAGGGTCGTTATAAATTGGTCAGCTGAATGCTGACCGTTGCCTTGTTTGCCACCGTTTGGTGGGCTGTTCTTGTACAGGTACTAGAGAGCCAAGTGGGACACATAAGGGCTGAAGTCCCTGCTGCTGCTGCTGCTAGCCCTTGAAGGCGAAGCAAAGAATGTTGTTTTATTCATGTGTGGCCGCCCTGCGCGCCGATGTTTGAATTCCACCCTTGTAAAGAGTGACTGTAAGGCCATAAGACCAAACGATGTTGTCTTTGCTGTACATTCCTACTTGCGTGGATATATAAATGTGGCTGTTTATATATAGTGGGCATTCATGGTTGGGGTTCAATATGATTGTTAAAATCTTCCTCTAGTATGCTTTGTGTTAGGATGCGATTGTGATTTGGTATTACCCTGTAACTTCCCCGCCTGTTTTGTGACATATGGTGTGGGGCTCCGATTGAACCTTCTATTATATGCTATATGAACGGATGGAGGCGTTACAAAATGGTACCAGCTCGATGTTTTGATGCTGGTGGGAAGAGCATCAGTCGACCGTTTAGAGCGGTCGTTTCTTCTCTCCTCACCGGCCTCCCGCCGGGATGGGTTCTCAAACATATCCTTAAGTGGTGATGTATTGTGTATCCCTCTTTATTTGAAAAAAATTTAGGTGAGTTACTCCCACCTAAAATCAAGACGAGGGCGCGAATCAAATCGTTGATTCTTGTAATAATAACGGTTTTGATCGAAATACTAACAATACTGGCAGTTTTTTTTCAATATTGTAGTATTCCGCAGAAACAGGTCAACCGTATGATATCAGATAATATGACTGTATTTAACCTCTCACCTAAAACTAAAGCTATGTTTGGTTGGGTTGTTGCTGATGAAAAGCTGCTGATGAGTTGTTGCTGATAGAAAAACTGTTGATTCTAGAAAACAGAGTTTTGTTAAAAAACTGTTTGGGTGAAACAGAGTTTACAAAACGGAGTTTTCAAAAAGTTGTTTGGATACAAAACGGAGTTTTGAATAAATTTTTTTTCAAATATAACACAAAATAAAATTTCATTCATACATTTTTTCCAAATAATTTTTTTTTTCAATCACAACATATATTTTTCAATTATTAACATCTTCTACATAACGTAATCCCCAACACAGAAAATCTTTTTTTCATCCAGATATTTTTTAGGTATATGCTCTAGCTTCAAACACTTGATCTGCTATAATATCACGCAGTGCGATCATCTCCTCTACACCAGTCGCAGTGTCAGAGCAATCTTTTTGCCGCCTTTGAGAGGTCATCCCAAGATATGGATCCCTTTGCTCAGACTCAATGAAATTTATATCTACACGCGAAGGATGACGACAAATGAAATTATGCAGTGTCATCGTGGCGATCACTATACGTGCTTGTTTGTCAAAGCTATAGCTTGGCATGTCACGTAGTATGACCCACTTCTTCTTCCAGACACCGAATGAGCGCTCTATCACACTTCTAAGCGATGGGTGTGCATGATTGAACATCTCCCGACATCCTTCTGCTCGACGACCACCACGAGCAAAGTCTGGTAGATGATATCGCGTGTCCTGATAAGGTTTTAAGTAACCCTTTTGCAGTGAATAGCCAGAGTCAACCAAGTAATATTTTCCTGCACATTTATAATAATTATTTAGTTGCCCAAATATTATTAGGAATAAACAAATAAAACAAATTTAATAGTTACCCAGAGGTGGATGAGGAAAATTATAACGCGGATCACTTAGGGCAAAATTGAATATACGGCTATGGTGTGTTGATCCTTCCCAACCAGTCATAACAAAAGTAAAACACATACTAAAATCACAAGCTGTCATGACATTTTGAGTTGGACTTCCACGCCTCCCAATGTACGGTACTTGACTTCCAACTGGCACACACGCGTGAACATGTGTCCCATCTATCGCTCCTATGCAATTTCTAAAAAAAGGCATGTAACGTCTGTCATATAGAATCTCTGGTGGTGTTCCACTGAAATTTCTATCTGATGGTTGTATCACTTCCTTCGATAACTGCATCAATGCGCGAAGACCACGAGAAAAAAATATGCTAATTGTCTCTGTTGAATGTTGAAATCGCTCGCACGTTTTTCTCATTGATTCATTATGTGACAATATGTATACCGTCAATGCTAAGATTTCCCTTGATGCAGTTCTGCGAGATCCTTGGAAACCACATTTCTCCTCCAGAGACAGTAATAAATCCATAAAAATTTCTTGACTCATCATAAAAGAGTCATGAAATCGAACTCGAGGCGCACGAAGAAACTCGCTAACCCATTTGTCGCCAGTTTGTTTTGATGTCATTCGAGGAACTGGACCGGTTAACAGACCAGTATATTCTGATACCAAAAATACTACTGATACCACATTTTGATGAATTGCAATAGCATAATTTTTTCTCGTAGTCTTCTGCTCTTCCGTCGAATATTCAGAATCATCGATAGACATTTCCTGTTAATATACACGAAGAATAAATACAGATAATGCAAAAAAAGAGATAAACACAACCATGAATACTAGCATAATGATATCCACATCCACAAAAGATATAAACAACACATAACAGATAAAATAACATGAGTCAACAGATAACAAACAATAACGATAAACAAAATCATGAGTCCACGGATAACAAAATCCAAAAACAGAACAGCTAAGATAATATCATAGGCTCCCTATTAACCCCCATGAAGGAAACGTTACGTAGTCACTTGACGTTCTGGGAATCTGGAAGGCACAAAAAAGTCTCTCCATGACTTTTATCCATAAAAATGTGATGGCGAAATCATTGAAGTCTTCATCAGCTACCACTTCAGGGTACATGGCTAATTTGTCTAATGCTCGCTGAATACTAAACTCAGAAGAAGCTTTTGGTGGTGGCTCTTGGATGCATCTGTTGATGGTCTTAGAAGACTCCGCCAAATCTTATAATACAGAGCTAACAGGTTTGTTTTTCCATTTCCTTTTTTTGGAAACTTCTGATGTACCATCATGAGTTGCAGGACCCTTGTTGACCTCAACGTCTATATGTTCACCATCTGACATCACTTTTTCATCAAAAGACTCTGGTGGATCATTGATGGTGTTGGGGGTACATGAATGATGTCATGTCGCGACAACAGCACTGAACATCAGGGTGAGTTTCTCCTCTAACTCTGGATGGATGCCTGAATATCGAAATTTCTTGGTGGATTTAAAGCTAAATCTAAACAAGATAAACACAAGCATATCACATACACATATACACATATTACTCACACACACACACACACACACACACACACACACAACTCGCACAACACACAACTCACACAACACACAACTCACACAAACACACACACAACAACACACACACAACACACACACAACAACACAAACACATACACACATATAACACACACACACACATATACATACACACACACAAACATACATATTTATACACACACACACACACACACACACACACATACACATATAAAACACACATTCATCACACACACAACAACAACACATACACACACAACAACACATACACACATATAAAACACGCATTCATCACACACACTCAACACACACATTCATCACACACAATCAACACACACACACACACACACATTCATCACACGCATTCAACACACACACACATATATACACACACTCAACACACACAATATATAACTCAAACATATAAACACATACATATTACTCACACACACAATCACATACACACACACACACACCAACACAAACACATACACACACAAACAACACATACACACATATAAAACACACATTCATCACACACATTCAACACACACACACACTCAACACAACACACACTCAACACAACACACACTCAACACACACACAACAACATATATAACACACACAACAACAGATATAACACACACAACAACAGATATAACACACACAACAACAGATATAACACACACACAACAACAGATATAACACACACACAACAACATATATAACACACACGCACACACGCACACACGCACACACGCGCACACACGCGCACGCACGCACACGCACACACCACGCACACGCACACACCACGCACCGCGCGCCCGCACCCACCACGCACGCGCACACACACAGACACGCACAGACACGCACAGACACGCACAGACACGCACAGACACGCACAGACACGCACAGACACGCACGCACGCACACACACGCACACGCCCGCGCGCGCGCGCCCGCGCGCCCGCGCGCCCGCGCGCCCGCGCCCGCGCGCCCGCGCGCCGCGCGCGCGCCCGCGCGCCGCGCCCGCGCGCCCGCGCCCGCGCGCCCGCGCCCACACACACACACACAACTCAACACACACAACTCAACACACACGCGCACGCACGCGCACGCGCACGCTGCTCGATCCCGATTCAGCTTCGAACGACGGGTCTTCTTTGTCGTTTGGATCGGAGAAGAGGAAGCACACGAGGTTTATCGGGAGGGAGGAAGAAACTGCGGTTGACCGAAGATTTTTATCGCGGATGAGTTATAGGAGAAAACATCGATTTTAATTAAACGCCGTTTCCATCATAAGCCGCGCCAGACGGTGCTTATTTGCAAAAAGGCGTTGCGTTTCCACCGCACCACAGTACACAAGTCGCGCCAAATACCACCTAAGTGGCACCTAAAATTTTTTCCTTTAATTTCTCCGGTATATATTGCGTCGGACTGGACATTGGAGCAAGGGAGGACCCACATCCACGTGTAGTCCATTCAGCTTTGCCCTGCCGTAATCCCTTCCCCAGTTCACTTTATTGCTTTGCCGAAGCAAGATTCCAGTCTCCGGAGACGGCCTCTTCCTCGACGGCGGTCGACTCCAAAACTCCAGACAACGACGCAACTTGACGACGATGCGTCGACGGCGATTGGCGACAACCTCGCATTTCCTTGTTAGACAGCCTCTCGCCCCTCTCCAGTCTCCACGTTTCCAGACTCCCGCCCGGCAGTCAGTAGTCCGCCATTTACCACTGTCCAGTTCGGTCCCCTGCTTCAGCCATCACAGATCAAGCCTCAAAGGTAAATGCTAATGATTTCCTATTAAATATTATTGATTTAGGCACCTGCTAATGTATTTCCTGTTAACTGCTAATGATTTAGGGCTTTGATTCAAAGTTCTAATATGCTAATCAAGGTATTCCCCTCTTCTGCTCTTCACAGTTCCTACTAATTAGCATGTATGTATGTGGATTAACTTAAATTTTAATTATTGATGGTATGTGTGTGGAATAAATCAAGATTCAAGTACATACTTTAATGTTAACTTTTGTTTGTGATTGGACTAAATCAGTATTCTAATCGAGTTTTATTTGGGAATTGTGATCACCGAATAGAATTCGAGCTTGTTATGGAGAATTTTTTTTTGCAGAAGTTGTTCAACCTAGTTTAAAACACATAAAAATGAAGACTCACATTCATCCTCATGTAGGAAGAGACAATGGCTTAATTGTGTTGAGGAACTACTTTCCGATCCCGAGTTTAGGCAATGCAATGATTGTTTGAAATTCTTGTTGAACTATAATATGTTTTGATCAATATTTACCTATTTTGTCATTTGTAATGAAAATTTTCCATTTATATTTTATTAGTGCCTGAGTTTGGCAGAAATTCTAGGTCCTCCACTCACAGGGAGTAGTGATCACCAATCGCTAACTTGGAGTAGTTGTGTGGAAGTTTGGGGTTTGGCCGTCGTTGATCGTTGATCGGTCGATTCTATTGGAAGGACAAACGGGTAATATTAGGTTGAACGGATGCACGTGAGCAATAGTAGTTGCGTGCACGTGGACACACATACATACACAATATTTGGTTGAACAGATGTGCATGAACATTAGTACTACACACACTGAATCATTCAGCATTGGTCATTCTATAAATTTAGTGGTAAAACATTATTGTCAGCACTCTTTTGACTATGCCAAACTTTTTTGATCTAAGATGACTCAATCTAATTACTTGTGAGTGCACGTTAATCATATTGCAGCATTTTTATTTTTTACTTACCATTCAGGCAGAGTTAAAATGCTAGTTCCATTACTCTCAATAGAGACAATAAATGAAACTATTTGGTTGAGGGGTTTGGACAGCAATTTAGGTATACATGTATTTCATGACAACCAGTCCTATACAAGTGACAAAAAAATCAATACACCATGATAACACTAAACACATTGATGTCATATATCACTTTTTTATGTCTCTGAGAGCATTGTTCTGGTAAATATGGTTCCTGCCATAGAGAACTCAGCGGACTTGCGGCAGGCCAGTTTCAATTATCAAGTTTAAGCATTATTTATAATCAGTTGTATTAGTCGTATTTGACGAGAAACCAAAAAAATTTAAATTCAGTTTAACTTTAGCATCAAAGATAATCACAACAAGAGTAGTCAAGACACAGACCTATGGCAACAAAATGATAGAATTTGATAGTGTTAGAAACCACGGTGGGGCCCTCGTCGGGCACATGAACCCAGATCTTGATCCTGTGGCCGACTCAGTCTAATGACGAGAACATCTCCAACCAAATCTCCTGGGCGCGTGCGGGACCCTCGTCAGGTACATGAACCCAGATCACGTGGAATAAATTCCTGGTAGGTACCGTAGGTTGTTGAGGCCCGGGATAGAACCCGGGACCTCCTTTATCAAGCTCCTAAGCGGAGACTTGACACCCAACTGGGTCCATTCGACTGCAGTTGGGTGTCAAGTCTCCGCTTAGGAGCTTGATAAAGGAGGTCCTGGGTTCTATCCCGGGCTTCAACAACCTACCTGAGAATTTATTCTGCGTGATCTGGGTTCATATACCCGACGAGTCCCACACGCGCCCAGAATATTTTGTTGGGGATGTTCTCGCCATTAGACTGCAGTCGGCCACAAGATCGGGTTCATGCGCCCGACGAGAACCCCACTGTGGTTTCTAACAAAAGATTGCAGCTCAGTTGGATGTCAAGTCTCCGCTTAGGAACATGATAAAGGAGGTCCCGGGTCCTATCCCGGGCCTCAACAACCTACCTGGGAATTTATTCCGCGTGATCTGGGTTCATGTACCCGACGAGGGTCCCACACGCGCCCAAGAGATTTGGTTGAGGATGTGCTCGCCATTCGACTGCAGTCGACCACAAGATCTGGGTTCATGTGCCCAACGAGGGCCCCACCGTGATTTCTAACAGATAGCATAGAGATACATGTCATCAGTTCAGGCTTTCAGTTTTTCATTCTTTAAGATGAGCCCACAATTTGACAGTCGCTTTTTGTTCTCTTGGGCCAAAAAAAAGATATGGTGATGTACAAACATATGCACAAAACCAACATAGGGCTGTTTGTGTTTTTTTTACATTTCTTTCACATAAGGCATTTTGAAGCATCCTAACCCCGCCTTTCCAAAATGAACGACAAACATCCTATTGGCTGACTTTTCTCCAGCTTTGATTTTGAGACATTCCTATAATCCTACATGTATTTTTGATGCCTGAATAAGTCACTGGGCTCGCATGGCTTCTAATCACAGCACCACATACTAACGAAGCTTGGCAACTACAACTCACAGGAGGAATTTGGAATCCATATATTCTAGACTTTGTTAGAAGGGACGGACAAGGGTGCCCACATACCCAAAGCCAGCCACAAAGAACGCTGAAGACTGGAGAAAAAGGAATATGAAGTAATGGTTCTTCCCAAACAACAAGTTGTAGCAGCCACATACAAAGAGAAAGGCTCCCATCCCCAGCTCCAGCACATGTAATCTGTACAGAAAGAAACTTGTGAAATGTGAATTATCTACACTGTTAGAAATTAAGATAAGAAAATACTTGGTGCATATTATTCATTCACAAAGAGAAAATATATAGAAATTACAACAGACTCCTTAACAAGACTCACGATGTGGGATTAAATCCACTAACATCCTAGTAGAATTAAATAATAAAATATCGATATCTTCAACATATACAATTTATAATGAAAACCTATATTTCTAATGTGTAATGAAATAGATCAGCTGTCCATTTCAAAAGAACAAAAACATTTATTTTTGTTGAAAGAGCCCAAAGCTTGTATGTATTATTTCAGTATGTAAATACAAGGAGAGAATACAAATATATAGGAGAGAAGAGAGAAGAATAAATCCTATACATGATGTGGGACTAAAGAAGGAGGAAGAAAAATAGGCCATTAAATGGGCCTTTTACATGGGCTTTTCTAATACTCCCCCGCAAGCTGGAGCGTACAAGTCGTATGCGCCAAGCTTGGATAGGCACTGATAGAAGAGGGTACTAGGAAGAGCTTTGGTGAAGATGTCAGCAACCTGTTCAGTACCCGGAACGTGCTTGAGCTCGATCTTCTTCATGTGGACTTTCTCTCGGATGAAATGACAATCTACCTCGATATGCTTCGTTCTTTCATGGAAGACCGGGTTTTTGGCAATATGTATGGCAGCTTGACTGTCACAAAGGAGGAGAGCTGGTGAAGGTAGTTTAACTCCAAGGTCGGTAAGGAGACTCTCAATCCATGTGAGTTCAGAGACCACAGCAGCCATTGCCCGATATTCTGCTTCGGCTGAGGATCGAGCAACCACTGCTTGTTTCTTGCTTCGCCAAGTAATCAGATGTCCTCCAAAATAGGTACAAAACCCGCTAGTAGATCGTCGATCGTCGAGGGAGCCAGCGTAGTCGGCATCAGAGTATGCCACTAGTGTAGGAATGAAGGATGAGGTTTTGTATACAAGTCCTTGGCCAGGAGCTGTCTTAAGATATCTGAGAATGCGTTCCACAGCCTGGAGATGAGAGCTTCGAGGAGAGTGCATATAGCGACTCACAAGTCCCACAGCGAAAGATATATCAGGTCTTGTAACTGTTAGGTAGATAAGCTTCCCAACTAGACGACGGTAATATTCGGGATTTGGTAGAAGCGAATCAGAATCTGAGCCCTGAGCACATATTTTGTGATTTGCATCCATGGGAGTGTTAATAGGTTTGCAACCAGAGTAGCCTGCATCATGAAGGAGATCCAGGCAATATTTGCGCTGAGAGAGAACCAATCCATCTGACCGTCTGGCCACTTCCAGACCGAGGAAGTACCGAAGAGGACCCAGATCTTTAGTTTGGAAGACGGAGCTCAGATGTAGCTTAACGGCCTGTATGCCGTCCAAGTCACTGCCAGTAATAATGATGTCGTCGACATATACCAACAGGAGAACCGTACCAGTGGCCTGGTGACGAGTAAACAATGAGAAGTCAGCCGAGCTGCGAGTGAAGCCAACGTCCCGGAGCGCTTTGCTGAACTTGTCGAACCATGCCCGAGGGGATTGTTTGAGACCATATAGAGATTTGAGAAGATGACAAACCCGTGACTCCCCCGTGGTCTCAAACCCGGGAGGTTGTTGCATGTAAACCGTTTCCTGAAGGTCGCCGTTCAGGAAAGCGTTCTTGACGTCGAGTTGAAACAAGGGCCACTGGCGATGGACAGCCACAGAGAGGAGAATGCGGACCGTGTTGAGCTTAGCGACCGGAGAGAAGGTCTCGTCATAGTGCAGCCCCGGTTGCTGGGTGAAACCACGAGCAACCAACCGAGCTTTGAGGCGATCAATGGTCCCATCAGGAGCATGTTTAATGACGAAAACCCATTTGCACCCAACGGGTTTCTGGCCGGGAGGAAGGGGCACCAGGGTCCAAGTCTGGTTGACCCAAAGAGCAGCCATCTCTTCTTCCATAGCCGCACGCCACCCAGGATGTTGAAGAGCGTCCTGGACAGAAGTAGGAATAGAGACCGAGGAGAGCGAAGTAGCCAAGGCCTGTAGAGGTGGAGAGAGGCGATGGAGAGAAACATAGTCCGCCATTGGATGAGCGGTAGAGGCCGACACCGGAGCAGCAGAACACGGAGAAGCCGAGGTCGAAGCCGACTGCAGAGGAGCAACGGGAGGAAGAGGGCGACGAGCATAGACCCGAATAACTGGGGGTCGAGGAGGGTCAATGGTGGGAGGAGGCGGAGGGATGGTGGGAGGTGAGTGGACGTGGATCATCGGCCGGGGAAGGGAGGGTGTGGTAGTAGGTGGTGGGAGAAGTGATGGGAGAAGTGGTGGCAACGGAGGAGGGAAGAAGGGTTGATCCTCCCGGAAAGTAACATCAGCCGAAACAGAGACCTTCCGGGTGAGCGGAGAGTAGCAAACATAGCCCTTTTGGGTACGTGAGTAGCCGACAAAAATGTGTTTGGCCGCACGGGGATCCAGTTTGTCAAGAGTGGGGCCCAGTTTATGGACAAAGCAGGTACAGCCAAAAACCCGGGGGGTGAGGGGGAAGGCGGGTGTGGAGGGAAAAAGAAGGCTGAAGGGTGTAGCGTTGTGAAGAACGGGAGAGGGGAGACGGTTGATAAGAAAACATGCTGTGGAGACCGCAAAGTTCCAGAAGACTTTGGGAACGTGCATGTGAAGCATGAGAGAGCGAGCCACATCGAGCAAGTGGCGGTTCTTGCGTTCAGCGACCCCGTTTTGTTGAGGGGTGTAGGGACAAGAGGTCTGGTGAACAATACCGAAGTTTGCGCAGAGAGTGGCAAACTCGTGGCTAGTGTATTCCCGAGCATTATCAGAGCGGAAAGTTTTAATGGTGGTAGAGAATTGCGTACGAGTCTCTAACACAAACGCCTGAAAGACACGCGGAAGCTCAGAGCGATCATGCAGGAGATACAACCAAGTAGTACGAGAGTAATCATCAATAAATGTTATAAAATAACGATAACCAGAAATGCTAGGAACTTTATAGGGGCCCCAAATATCAGAATGTATTAAATCAAAGGGAGCTGAGCTCCTAGTACAATGAGCTGGAAAAGAAGAGCGAGGCTGTTTGCCAATAATACAAGAATCACATTGAAAAGCAGGAAGAGAAATGTCTGGAAGCGCCTTCTGGAGGATAGGTAGAGGGGCATGCCCAAGCCGACAATGCCAATTAGACGAGGAAACGGAGGAAAGGGATGTGGGAGAGACATCGAGGAGGTAAAGCCCGTTCTGCAGCCGACCCCTACCAATGGTAATCCGCGTCTGCCGATCCTGTATCAAAAAACCAGAAGAGGTGAAGGTGATAAAGCAATTCATATCAGTAGTAAGACGACCAACAGAGAGTAAATTAAAAGGCGAGGCCGGCACATAAAGAACGGAGCGAAGAGAGAGAGAGGGAGGAAGGAGGAGGTCCGCGCTGCCGGAGACCGGGACAAGCGCACCATTGGCCACAGTAATAGACGGGGGGTGAGCAGCAGTAGAGAACTGGGGCGGCCGCATGGAAGTGATGTGGTGGGTGGCTCCCGAGTCCAGGATCCAACGAGAGCTGGAAGAGAGACAGGCAGTACCTGCAGCGGAGGTGGAGACAATACCTGCATGGGAGGTGGAGGCATGGGAAGCAGAAGGGGGGTTGAGGAGCCCCTGGAGTTGTTGCAGCTGTAGGCGAAGAGCCTCAAGATCCGTACCAGTCGGAGGAGAGCTATCGGTAACAGCAGCAGTAGGCGGGCGAGGGGGGTAGCCATGTTTCTTGTGACAAACGGCTTCAGTATGGCCATCCCGGCCGCAGTAGGTGCACTTGGGCCGTCCGCGGCCACCACGGCCCCGCCCACGGGAGCCCGTACGGCCACCCCGAGGAAAGGAGGGTTGTGGGAGTAAAGGCGGAAGGGCCTGCTGAAGAAGGGCCGACGAGGGTGGTGCAGGAGCCTCCGGAGGAGGTGGTACGCGAAGTAACATCGAGCAGACATCAGAGAAAGAAGGGGTAGTGGGTGAAGCCAGAACCTGGGCCCGAATACTATGTAGGTGTGGCGGGACGCGAGCCATAATCATAGCAATACAAACAGCCTCCTTCTGGGCGCGTTGGGCAGCGAGATCAGTAGTCGCGGGCTGGTGCTGAATCCAGGCTTCCGTGAGAGTTTTAGCACGGGCCACGAAGGAGGTCATGTCCAGAGCTTTGCCAACATCCAAGGCTTGAAGATCAGTGAGGATGTCGAAAAGGTGTTGAAGGCTGTCCTTTCCGGAGTACAGCGAATGAAGTTCATCCCACATGGCTTTAGCAGTCTCATGATACATGATCATCTGGTACGGCTCACCCTCGACTGAGTTCAGGATCCAGGTCTGGACACGGCCGTCATTGCGGAGCCAATCATCAGTAGACGGAGTTGGTGGGCCCTGGGTAAGGTGACGGGCAAGGCCCTTGGCCTGTAAGACCCGGCGGACAGAGTGGACCCAGGGAATGAAATTAGCCTTGCCAGAGAGAGAAATAGTAGTAATCCGAAGCTCATCCCGGAGTTCGAGAGGAGCCACGTGGGCGGCAGGGGGTTGAGCGGTAGTGGAGTCGCTGGAGGACATGGCGACTGAAGAGCAGCAGGGCGCGGAGAGAACAACCCGCAGCGGTCTGGAGGTCGCGGCGGTCTGGAGGTCGCGGCGAGCTGGAGGCCGCGGCGGTCTGGAGGTCGCGGCGAGTTGAGTGAGGCCGCGGCGAACAGGAGCAGTCTGCGACAGAGGCCGCGGCGAACTAGGGCAGGTCGCAGCAGCGGACAGGAGCAGTCCGCAAGAGGTCGCGGCGAACTGTGGGCAGGTCGCTGGAAGAGGAGCACAGCGGATACAAGCAGAGCTCGCAGCGGACAGGAGCAGTCCGCAAGGGAAGGCAGAGAGAGAGAGTCCGCGAGCAGAGGCTCGAGCGGACAAAAAAGGAGCGAGCTAGAGGGGGGGCAGTCCGCGAGCAAGGAGGCTCGAGCGGATACAAGCAGAGCCCGCAGCGAGCGAGAGAGAGAAGCTAAAGGGAGCAGTCCGCGAGCAAAGAGGCTCGAGCGGATACAAGCGGAGCCCGCAGCGGACAAGAGGGAGCAGTCCGCGAGCAAGGAGGCTCGAGCGGATACAAGCAGAGCCCGCAGCGAGAGAGAGAGAAGCTAGAGGTAGCAGTCCGCGAGCAGAGAGGCTCGAGCGGATACAAGCAGAGCCCGCAGCGGACAGGAATGATCGTCCGGAGCGGATGGAGAGAGGTGGGCCCCACGAGTCAGAGCAGAAGATGGCTATAAGAAGCCTGGGGAGGGTGGAACCACGGAGGGAGAGAAGAGGAGCGGAATCAGAAGGGCAGTCCGCACGAGACCGGAGCGGATGCAGAAGGCAGTCCGCACGAGACCGGGCGGACAGAAGCAGAGGGGCAGTCCGCAGGAGACCGGGCGGACAGAGAAGGGTCAGTCCGCAGGAGACCGGGCGGACAGAGAAGGGGCAGTCCGCGGCTAGACGCAACCTCCCTCTGATACCATGTTGAAAGAGCCCAAAGCTTGTATGTATTATTTCAGTATGTAAATACAAGGAGAGAATACAAATATATAGGAGAGAAGAGAGAAGAATAAATCCTATACATGATGTGGGACTAAAGAAGGAGGAAGAAAAATAGGCCATTAAATGGGCCTTTTACATGGGCTTTTCTAATAATTTTTTAATCCCCTATTTCATATGCAAATGAAAAAAAAAACATTTTGTTGGCAATGCAATTGTACCTGTCGCCGATTCCAATACATGGTTTTCTTGAAGTTTTCAGAACAGCCCTGGTCTTCGAAGTATCTCCGAGCTTCTCTGTTACTATCCATTCGTTGACTGTTCTCGCGTTCAGGAGACCTATCAAGGTGGCTTTCGTTCTGTGCATGGACATGACGTTCTCAAAAAGGATCCAGAATAGCAGCAAATGGAGTGATCTGCATTGGATGAGAATATAGAATTTTGATTAGGAATGCTTGTAACAATGCTTAAACAATGGGAACACGAATAAACTGCCCTTTCACTAAACAATCAAGGCCTTTTCAAGTGCTCAGCTTTTCAAAGACTAATATCATAATTTGATTTATGCAAAAAGCCTATCAAACAAAATATGCATCTTCGCAAACGAGCAATAAAGGTCATCTCAGTGAATGAAGAGTTACTTTTATTTTGCGCACCTTATTCATTTATCTTATTATGTTATTAATGTTTTAGCTTGTTCATCTTCATTACTTTCATTATGAGGATATTTTGCCATTCACTCAAAATTTTATTGTCTAGTAAGATGCAAAAGCCTCTGTACGCTGTCATCCAACGAGTCAATTTTGGGTCTCGCTCGGGGATGCAATATCATAAGAATAATTATAATATTTTTATGGGTCATAATTAGGGAATATTATTAGGCATCTTTATTAGGAATGTTATTAATCACTATTTGTTACCTTTTATTTTAATTAATTAGGAATAAAGATTTCCATGAGTTTATATAAGAGAGAATCATGTGCGAGAGAAATATCTTAGGATGCACATTGATGCAACAGGCATAAGAGCTTAGCAAGAGATCGAGCTAGTTAACTGTTACGAGCCGAGTATTGTGGAGTGAGGGAGGCGGAGATACAATGGGGTTAAATCCTAGAATGAGGGAGGAGATGAGTAGAACTAGAGAGAGAGGGAGAATCTTGAGAGAGAAAAAGAACCTTCATTAATATTTTGCATAAGAGTTACATGACCCCCAAAGACCCTCTATATAGGCGCTGATGGAATAATAGTAAATAACACCAACAAAAAACAATTATTTAAAATGCTAAAATGCTACTTGACTTGATACAACGACTCGACTCATAATAATAATAATAAACTAATATAAGATAATCAATGGAGGACCCGTAACACTCCACCCGTCCTTCAAAACGACCTTGCCCTCAAGCTCGTGCACCGTGCAGGTGCCCGGATCATCTGGTATCTTGATTTCCCTCCAGAACAAGGCTCGGTAACGTGTAGCGGTGGCAGTGGCGTTGGCGAGGAGTGGCGACGCCATCAGTAAAACGGGCGGCAAATGGAATGTCATTGTCTGTCCTGCTGGAGGTGCTGATAGCAGCAGCCACGCGGAAGTCGGAGGGCCCACATGCGGCGGCAGGAATGGATCTGTCAGGGTCGGTGGAGCAAGTGTCAGTGGTCGAGGCTGCGAGGCAGCCGGTGGGATTGTCATGGCAGGAGCCGGCGGAGCAAGAGTTGACAGAAGAGCCGACGATGTGTTCGGAGGCGACAGAGCTGAGGTCCGGAGTGGAGGTGGAAGTGCGGCCTGTGGAATTGGAGCTGGGGCTAACAGGGTAATAACCGACCGAAGTGGCGACGCGGTGGTCGGGGCCAGCAGCTGCGGAATGATGGCCACAATAGTAGAGGGTGGTGGTGACGACTGCTCGAGAGGAGATGGTGGGGGTGGGGGTGGAGGCTGCGTCAAAAGGTTGACGGCGGAGCCCCGAAGTGAGGATGACAGCGAATTCGGGGAAAATGGTACCCGAAAAGTCGAGCGAGATCCTCCAGAAAACGTGCGGTGTTGGCGGTGAGGGTCGCCTCAAGTTTCTCAAGAGACGCACGAGCGGAGGCCGCCTTGACAACGCTTAATGGTGCATCCATAAAAAAATTTTTTTGAAGGGATGGGAGGGAGGCGACTGGTGTCAGCTGGGTAAAAGTAAAAATAAAAATTGAAGTGAGGAGAAGAGTTGGCGTGTAGAAGAGGTGAGGCAAAAGAGAGTTATGATGATGGTCCCAAAGAAAATAAAAAAAGAAATAAAATAAAAAAAAGGATTGCGCGGCTTGGCGTGCAGAGGAGCGGGGCTCGAGGAGGATCAGGCGCGGAAGGCTTTGTTGCGGCTCAATGATGGAGGATTAAGCATTGAGGATGGAGATGTTCGAGAGAGAAGCGGAAGGGGGCGGACTGGGCAGATCCCGAGAAGACGAAGGTCGCGACTTCGATGGAGGATGGTAGTCTACGGTTTTGGAAGAGCGGCAGCCGGCGGCTTCGATGAAGAACGGAGCGTTGCAGCGGGGGATCAACTTCAACTAGCAGACGGATGGGGCACTGCTGCTGGCGAAAGAAGGCGGCGACAGGAATGTGGTCGGCCGCGATGTGGATCGGGGACGCCGGGGTTGCTGGAGTCGACGAGGTTGTTAGTCTGCGCCTTGTGGAGGGATGGAGCGAGCTGAACTTTGGGATGTGGCTGTTGTGGGGAGGACTCTGTAGCCGGAGGGGAGGAAATCTATGGATCGGAGGGGGAGGAAAGTCCTCTGATACCAAATTGTTACGAGCCGAGTATTGTGAAGTGAGGGAGGCGAAGATACAATGGGGTTAAACCCTAGAATGATAGAGGAGATGAGAAGAACTAGAGAGAGAGAGGGAGAATCTTGAGAGAGAAAGAGAACCTTCATTAATATTTTGCATAAGAGTACATGACCCCCAAAGATCTTGTATATAGGCGTCGATGACATAATAGTAAATAACACCAACATAAAACAATTATGTAAAATGCCGAAATGCTACCTGACTTGATACAACGACTCGACTCATAATAATAATATTAATAATAAACTAATATAAGATAACCAATGGAGGACCCGTAACATTAACATTGGAACAACTCCGCAGATATCTTCTCCTCCTTGACCTATCTTTCGTGTACGCCTCCAAGATTCTCCAACGTGAGCTAGCAATGATGAAATCCTCTACTCGCTATAAAGCCTTAAGAGGAAATGATTTAAAAGGATTCATTTCTCAAACGCTGGTCATGGTCCACTTCTATGTTTACCACCATTGGCCTCATTTGCATACCATGTGACTTGGTCCCACAGCCTTCATTGCATCAACCTCACTAGTGGTAAGAACCACAAACTCTGCCCTTCAACTCTCATGGCAACTCCTACGAACTCCAATCTCATCCTTAGTGAAAAATTGTTATTGTTTATTGTCGTAGTACTATGCTTTGTTCGTCTCTAATCTCAAGCCACAAGATACCTCGACACAAGCCGTTATTTTGCCAACATTTATATCATTAAACTATATCACTACTGTCAATAGAAAAGGGGACATGCATCCAAAACTCCTGGCATGCTGGCCAATACATGACGACTCTAGACATAGCAACAACGACAAACATGAAGACAGGTGAAACTCAACGAAGTGACTCTAGCAGCCCTCCGCATTCACACCACACTCTACAACAACACACAAGGGACGTGGTAGCATGAGTCAGCTATGAGTGGGCCACAACTACATAACACCGCTCTTCCCAGCCGTCCTAGTGGACCCCGAGAAACTAGATCATCCTGTAAGTCAGCATTTCGCATTATATATATAATATAGATCAAACAAAGCAAAAAAACTGTGAGTATTCTATAAAACGAAGAAAGTCTAACTATATTTGTTCAGCATATAAGGATCCAATTGTTTAATGTTTACTAACATCTTACAATATCATTCATACAGCTACGAGAGAAGCTCTTAAATTTCGGAAACCATACAACTCTCAAGTCACAAACTACAAAGGCATGTAAATCTAACCTTTGAGTCATAAGGGCGAGAAACACCAACCCCATATCAATCTGCTACAAGGAGTGAACCTTGTCCCAACTCCCGAGTCCATAGTTATAAGTAGTGAGATTATTCCCAACTCCTTAAGTCCAAGCTACAACAGATAAGTGAATACATCTCTTGAGTCCACAACTACAAGTAGTGGAATATTTCCCCACATAGTCATGAGTTCTCAGTTTTGTGTTGTCTGGGAGCTATCACCGATGATAGGACTACCATTGGGCGATACCTCTCAGTAAACATGCAAATCTCCGTTTAGCACTCTATATATTCCTCCGTGTATCAATTATACATGGCAATTTTCTCACGATTCAATTATAGTGCCTAAAAGCACCTCTCAAGGGTTTTCTGGAAGCCATCGTTAGTGTTAGCACTACTGCCCAGCGATACCACCCAAAAAACTTAAACTCTTGAGGCTTGCCTCTTTACATGTGTTTCTCGAAGTCGTACATGCATCTCATGGATCCTATTGTGAAACCCACTAATTGGAAGCATTCAATTAGATTAGTTGGGGACTATCGCAGACGGTATCTCCTAGAAACCGTGAAACATCACATTTGAGCCATCTCAAGGCCTTCATATTCCATGTACATACATCCTAATGACACTAGGGTATCTCGTGTCTTCCAAGCGAAACCTCCTCATGAGCAATGTATACTAACAACACCAAAATGGGCTACACACCGTGGTTTTGGCTTCACACACATAAATCAAATCAGGGAAAACGCCAAGGAAGAATCAAGGAACGTAACTACGAATCCTATTGATTGGAAAGAGAGGGTTGTTACCTTTAGGTCACATTTCGGAACCATGGATGTTGGAGAAAATTTGATGGAGAACGATCACAACGACACTAGCAATCCTCCCGCTGCGACGACTCTTCAATCCGAGCAACGAAGCTCCGATAAACCTCCTTCCTCCACTCACTCTCTTCTGCCCTTCCACACGCCCCCCCTTCTTGTGCCTGGCCTAGACGAGAGAGACAAAATGAATCGGTCCTGCCTAAGGCCTTCGGGCCCCCTTTAGAACCCTTGGGCTGTTGGAAGCGATTAAAGGGCACAACAATTTAAAGGACCAAACAACTTCTTTAATATCAAACGAATGTTTTACAAAGCTACAACACAACTCTAATAGGAGATACAATTCAAAATACTTCACTACAAGAGCTCACACAAACACCAACACAAAATATTGTAACTTTGGAGGTTGCCGAGATGCTGTCCGCAAGATCCAAAATAGTCCGCAAGAAATCTGTCCGCAAATAAATGTTATCCGCCAAGGTGCTGGTGCTACCTTCAGTTCGCAGATTTGAAGTCCGCAAGAAACTATCCGCAAGAGCAGTCCTCAAAGAACTGCCCGCCACCTTCACTGTTCGCTTCCTCTGCTAATGGAGTCCACTACTTTGCTTTGGCGTTGCTCCTCTTGTTCGCATATATGAGACCACAGTCGTTATCCGCAGCTTTTGCTAAAGCCTTCACGCGCTACAACTCTTTCACCTTGCCAAGCTTATGCCGTACATTTTTTTCTCCCGCTAATTCAAAGCTTATTTATAACCTTTTCAAACAAGAGGCCGCCACGTGTCCCTTTATTTAACGGCATCAATGCTTGCATGGTTTTCACGCCATCTTCAAATGCACCGCCAAAGCTGCCTCTATTTATTATTATTTTAATGCTACCATGGCTCCATATACAATATTATATATTTATTATTTTAACCAACAGTGACTTCGGTCAATGCTTTATTTCCGCCGACAATCTCCCCCTCAAACACGGCAACATATGCCGAGTTTGCTCTTACACTTCATGAATGTCTCAGTTTTCAAAGCCTTTGTGAAAATATCCGTCATCTGCTCTCCTGTGGGGCAATAAATCAACTCCACCACCTTCTGTTGCACTTGCTCACGAAGAAAGTGGTACTTTGTCTCGATATGCTTGCTGCGCCCATACAGTACTGGGTTCTTCGCTAGTTGAATCGCAGACATGTTATCAACATATACAGTCACAAGACCCTCCTGTAGATGATGCAACTCTTGTAAGAGATTTCTCAGCCAAATCTCCTGACAAGTACAAGCTGCTGCTGCAATATACTCAGCTTCACAAGTCGATAGAGCAATTGTTGCCTGCTTCTTCTAACTCCATGAGAACACAGTTGTTCCTGCATGAAAAGCGTATCCAGAAGTGCTCTTTCGGTCATTCACATCTCCTTCATAATCACTGTCGGAGTACCAGACCAGCTTCAACTCCTCTGCAGATGAGTACATCAGATCATGATCTCTCGTGTCGGTGACATACCTCAAGATCCTCTTCGCTGCTGTGAAGTGATCTTGCTTCGGCTCCTTCATGTATCTACTGACAACTATAACAACATACATGATGTCAGGTCTAGTGAAAGTCAAATAGCGTAGACTTCCGACTAAACTCTTGAACAACGTTGAGTCAACTGCTTCCTCTTTTGAATCTTTTCTCTGCTTCACTACCGGATCTGCAGGAGTAGAGATAGTCTTGCTATTCTCTATCCGAAACTTCTTAAGAATCTACTCCGCAAATTTCTTCTGAGAGATGAAGATCTCTTATTCACTCTGTTGTACCTCAATGCCCAAGAAGTAAATGAGTTCTCCCAGATCAGTCATCTCGAACTCCTTCTTCATCGTCTTCTTGAACTCTTCAAACATAAGAGGGTTGTTGGCGGTGAATATCATGTCGTCAACATACAAGCACACGACCATGATATCTCCATTCTTCTTCACCTTCGTGTAGAGCACATACTCATACAGACTCTTCATGTACCCGTTCTTCTGAAAGTATGCATCTATTCTTTCATTCCACACACGAGGCGCTTGCTTCAGCCCGTATAGTGTCTTCTTCAGTTTGTAGACCTTTCTCTCTTGGCCTTTCACTTCAAATCCAGGCGGCTGCTGGACATACACATCTTCCAGATAATCATTCAGAAATGCAGACTTGACGTCCATCTGACAGATCTTCCATTTATACTAAGCAACTAGTGCAAGGATCAGTCTGATAGTATCAATCCGCACCACTGGAGCAAAGATCTCGTCGTAGTCCATTCCTTGGACTTGCCTATAGCCTTTCGCGACGAGTCTTGCTTTGTGCTTCTCCACTTCTCCATCCTTGTTTGTCTCACTCTGTACACCCATTTTATACCGATGGGTTTATGACCTGCTGGCAGAGTGACTAAATCTCAAGTATCATTCCTTTTGATAAATGTCATTTCTTCATCCATCGCCTTCCTCCAAGTCTTTTCCTGAGCAGCTTCTTCATACGAGTATGGTTCGCAATCTGCTAAAAGACAATATAAAGAAAAGTTAGCATGAATCGGCTCTGTCTCCTCGTAGATCTCATCCAACCTTCTCGTCCTTGGTTGAGGACATTTAGAGCTGCTCCTACTAGTGCTTGCTCCATCAGAACTGCTCCTGTTAGTGCTTACTCCACTTGAGTAAGAAGTGGAAGCTCCCCCCGAGTCTCTGCTCGGTGGTGACGGTGGTTCAGCTCCACCATCCTCAGCTTCAGCTTCGTGACCACCTTCTTCTTCATCATCGTCATAGAACATTCCTTTGACGCTTCTTTCCTTCTCATCCCAGCTCCAGTAGCTATCTTCTTCAAACAGCACATCTCTAGAGATGATTGCCTTCTTCGTCACTGGATTGTATAACTTGTAAGCTTTACTCATCAGAGTGTAGCCTACAAATATACACTTCTCGCTCTTATCATCAAGCTTCTTCCTTTTCTGATCGGGGATGTGAGCATAAGCTACACACTCAAACACTCTCAAGTGTTGCACACTTGGCTTCCATGCACTCCATGCCTCATGTGGAGTCTTGAACTTCACACTCTTTGTCGGACATCTGTTCAGCAAGTACACAGCACATTGTACTGCTTCAGCCCAGTACATCTTCAGCAACTTATTGCCCTTTATCATACTCCTTGTCATGTTCTGAATTGTCAAGTTCTTTCTCTCAGCAACCCCGTTCTGCTGAGGTGAGTATGCTGCAGTCAATTGATGAGCAATCTCATGCTCCTTGCAGAAAGAATCAAACAACTTTGAGGTGTACTCCCCACCTCGATCAGTTCTAAGTACCTTCGGGTACTGCCCACTCTCCTTCTCTGTCATTGCCTTGAACTCCTTGAACTTGTCAACGGCCTCAGACTTCTCCTTCAAGAAGTAAACCCAACACTTCCGACTAAAATTATCAGTGAATGTGATATAATATTTGCTTCCTCCAACTGAGGCAATATCAAACGGACCAGCAATGTTCGAATGAATCAATTCAAGCTGTCTTCTTGCTCTACGAGGCTTTCCTCCTTCAAAACTCTGCCGCTTCTGAATGCCCTTCGTACAAGCTTCACAAAACTTTTGTGGTGGCAAGATCATAGGCAAACCTTCCACCATCTTTGCATGTGACAGAAGCTTCAGAACACTGAAGCCTAAGTGACCCATTCTATGGTGCCACAACCAAGCTTCTTCTTACTCTTCAGTTCTTGCTAGGCATGTCGTCTCCTCGACATCCATTTTCAATGTAAAGAGACGATTCGTCGTCATCTTTACTTTCACCACCTCTTTTTCTCGATGGTTTTTCATAGCCAATAAACCATCCTTCAACTGAATGTAGTAGCCTTTCTCCACGAACTGTCCAAGGTTTAAGATGTTACTTTTCAAGCCAGGAATATAGAACACATCGTTGAGATGCACCTTCTCACCATTTAGGGTGACCACTATCAACCTTTTGCCTTCTACCGAGATCTTCGAAGCATCTCCAAAGCTAACCTCACCAGCACTTGGTTCAAGGTTAGTGAACAACTCCTTCTCACCACACATACGGTTGTTTGCTCCTGTGTCCAAGTACCAGACTTCATTTCTACTACCTTCAGCTCCTTTATAAGTCAAGAACACCATTGGATCACCACCAGTGTTGTTTGCTTCAGCATAGTGGTTAGTCTCCTCTTTCCTCCTCGGAAGTCTGCAGTCATAACTCATGTGCCCAAATCTGTTATAGTTGTAACATTGGACTTGGGCCATTCCACCACGGCCTCTTCCTCGGCCTCTTCCACAACCTCTTCCTCTTCCTTCCTACTCTCTACCTTGAGGTTGCTCTACCTCTCTCTGGAAGTTCTAATGTCTTCCTCCTCTTCTTCCTCTACCTCTGCCTTGGTAGCCTCGGCTTTGCTGACCACCTCCTCTTCCTGAACTCTCTCCAAAGTTCAACTAAGTCTAAAGTACTTTTTCTAAGCCACCTGACTTTTCATCTTGTAGCATGCGGTATTCATGAGCTTGCAGAGAGCCTATGAGTTCATCAACAAATATCTGAGTGAGATCCTTCGACTCTTCTATCGCCACTACCACGTAGTTGAACTTCTTTGATATAGACCGCAGAAGTTTCTCCATGAAACTCACTTCATCAATCGTTTCTCCGTTGCGCTTAATTTCGTTTGCAAGCGTTCGCAGACGAGTCATATAGTCACCAACTTTCTCAGAGTTTTGCATCTTGTAACTTCATACTCTGCTCGGAGAGATTGCAGTTTCACCTTCTTTGTCTTGTCAACTCCTTGCAAGGAGCGTTGCAAGATCTCCCATGCTTTTTTAGAAGTTCTAGCATTCGAAATTTTTTCAAAAGTGGCCTCATCAACCCCTTGATATAACAAGAACAAAGTCTTCTTGTCTCTCTTTCTTGCTTCTCGCAGTGTCATCCTCTGGGCGTTAGTCAACGCCGCCTCTTGCTTTGTAGTCTGCTCTTCATAACCATCCTCAACTATTTCCCAAAGCTCCTTTGATGCTAGCAGCACTCTCATCTGGATGCTCCAGTTCACATAGTTCGTCTTCGTCAACTTGGGAACTTGACCCGACATAGTATTTACTATCTCCATTGTTGTGATCTCTTCAACTCTTTTGAGTTACTACCAAGGTTCGAAACCTGACTCTGATACCACTGTTGGAAGCGATTACAGGGCACAACAATTTAAAGGAGCAAACAACTTCTTTAATATCAAACAAATGTTTTACAAAGCTACAACACAACTCCAATATGAGATACAATTCAAAATACTTCACTACAAGGGCTCACACAAACACCAACACAAAATATTGTAACTTTGGAGGTTGCCGAGATGTTGTCCGCAAGATCCAAAATAGTCCGCAAGAAATCTGTCCGCAAGTAAATGTTATCCGCCAAGGTACTGCTGCCACCTTCAGTTCGCAGATTTGAAGTCCGCAAGAAACTATCCGCAAGAGCAGTCCTCAAAGAACTGTCTGCCACCTTCACTGTTCGCTTCCTCTGCTAATGGAGTCCGCTACTTTGCTTTGGCGTTGCTCCTCCTGTTCGCATATATGAGACCGCAGCCGCTGTCCACAACTTTTGCTAAAGCCTTCACACGCTACAACTCTTTCACCTTGCCATGCTTATGCTGTACGTCTTTTTCTTCCGCTAATTCAAGCCTATTTATAACCTTTTCAAACAAGTAAGAGGCCACCACGTGTCCATTTATTTAACGCCATCAATGCTTGCATGGTTTTCACGTCATCTTCAAATGCACCGCCAAAGCTGCCTCTATTATTATTATTTTAATGCCACCATGGCTCCATATACAATATTATATATTTATTATTTTAACCAACATTGACTTCGGTCAATGCTTTATTTCCGCCGACATGGGCGACTTAATCTTGGTCTTTGGATCGACCTTTAAGAGGATTGAATGAGAGAGAACACAGATTAAAACGTGATTGGTTCGTCCGGGAGCTATAACCCCACGGTAGTACTACCGCGTGACGGTATCTCCCGGACTACTTGGACCTCTGAATACGAATGTTGTCGCCAGCGGTTGCACTATCACGGCTCGCAGTAAGAAACATAGAAGTGGGTAAATTTGAACTAGTTTATTTAATGTTACTGCTTGGTGCGATAATGTAATTGTGGGCGCGGTAGCTCTCCCAAGTTCCCTATTTTGATCTCTAAGAGATCGGTGTGTTACAACTCTCCCCCCATTAAATAACTGTCATCCCAAAATTTGGAATCATAAACAAATCATACCTGAGAATAACTCGGGATAATCCACGCTCATGGTTTGCTCTCGCTCGCACGAGAGCTCCTTGCGGCCACATTTATCTCATCAGACCTTTACCATTCAAATGCTCTTGTTCCGTAGTTGTCGAACTTCGGTATCCTCGGTACTAATTGGGAAAAGTGCAATCACCGAGTTCTCTCTATCAGTACTATAGTTTGCTCGACCACAGTGCTCGGCTCCACCAAAGCTCTCTTCAATGCTGAAACATAAAACACGTCATGAAGCCCTCCAAGCTCCTCTAACATAGCGAGGCGGTAAGGACTCGCTCAACAACATCAAAAGGGCCCTGGTACCTCGAACTCAACTTCTTCAATCGTTGAATCCCCGATACGCCTTTGAATGGCTTGACCTTCAGGTAAACCATATCACCAACAAAAAACTCCACACTCGTGTGACACGCATTATAATACTTAGTGATGACACTTAAACATGCACGCTTTATTCTACACTTTATTTTTGTAAATGTGCTATAATTTGAATAAAATATATGTTTTATATGATTCTTGTGCTTTTAATGCGTGTTTAAGTGTGTAGAAGCCGGTAAGCGCAATTTCATTTTAAGCAAAACCAACAAAGATATTTGTAGCCACAAATATCAACACAAGTCAGTAATCTGTGTCCCAACACTTGGAATTAGTTTTGGGATGAAGAGATGCGTTTTTCGGGAGACAGAGCCTGGACACACACCCGTATGTCGAGAGCATGTAGCAGTTGTAACCGTTCCAAAAGTCTGTGGACACATGCAAAAGGTGGTGATGCAATATTCTAGACACAGACGTACGAGATGCCCATGTCCTAAGGCGTATTACCGATGTAAGCGGTTTTTGACGGTTGAATGTATTTTGGAGCCATCCGACGCAATGATTGGGGCACACTGTCTTGCCACACACCCCTGTCCCAAGGATGTGTCGACCCAAACTTCGCCGACGAATTCATCTCTATAAATACAACATTTGAACCGGAAGTATGTATGGTTTATTCGGCCCCAAAAGTCTAGAAAACTTGAAGGAGATGGGAACATCCACTTTCCCCTCCTCTTGCTTGATAAGGTGAGTTGCAATGACAACTTTATTCTCCTTGTCCCTAAGAGGCTTGCTGGTCATTGTCGTTACATTTCTTTTGACATCCTTCACTTTTATTTTTCCTTTCTCCTCAACAACATTAGTTTTTTCGGAACCTTCTTTCTCTAAAACGGCGAGTTCAGTTACTGCTTTCACCAGGTCGCTATCTTCTCTTGCCTTTAGCAGAAGAGTCGCTTCCCTCATCTCCATTTGAATTTTCATCAAGTCTGACTTGCCATCATGATCAGCATTCTTGGCAACATCACCAGAAGAACCGCCTGAAGTCACGATGCTAGGAGCTCGCCTTCCAAACCCGCTAGCCTATGTGTTGAATCAAAATCCAATTTTGCAACTGCATCATCAACATCTCCACTATCCTCGTTAGAACTTGCATAATTCTGCACGAGCAGCAATAATCAAGAAAGCTATACCTTTCAGAAGATTCGAAGAACTTATAAGTAGTGCTAAAATCACGAGTGCATTATGGGCTCTCATATTGACCGACAATGGAAGATTGTCACCCTTTGCAGGGCAAGAAACTAAATTAGGGGAATCGACGATATCAATTAGAGGCGAGATGAGTTGAGGGATTTATACCTTGGCGTTGATCTCTTTAACCGAAAGAAGCTGTCGTGGATTTTAACCCTTTTTGCCTTCTTTCTCGCATTCCCAGTTTCAGGAGAAGTAGGTAAACCTAAAGGCTGTACTCAGGCCATGGTATCCTTGAAGTTAGTCACCTTATTTTATTTCTCCATTTCAAGGGTACTTGCAATTCAAAGATAAAGTTTCACGCAAAGGAAGGCACGAGCTAAATGGCCGACCTTCTAGTATTTGTAGTCTTGAGGATGCTTTGAAAGTTGTGAAAAGGGTTCTCTCTGGAATAATTTTTTTCCGAAATCTCTTTTATAGATTTGAAAAAATGCGGGGATAACTGTTTGGCCTAATTGCATGGCTTGTTTGGGCTGATTGCACAACTCATTCTTTCTAAGAAAATATGGTTTTGGCCAATAAGGTTCTCTCCTGAAGAGAAGATAAGATGCCAACTCGCTCAGCATGAGAGTCTTAAGCCTTCCACATAACAAGACAATTAATTTCGAAATACTCAATAGCCAGGGAGAGCTCGCACAGAATGAGTACTCACAGGTCCAGAGAATACTCCCAATTTGGTTGGAACATCATATAAACTTTGCAGATCACCCTAACATCAACTAGAACACCCCAGAAGACGCTAGAACTTGCTAAATTCTACATGGAGGATAGCCCGAATGGAGGAACTTGCTCGTGGGGCAGATCCCTCGAGTTTATAAATTGGACCAATACTATAGCTGGAAGGATCATGGAATATCGGCTCAAGTTTTTGGAAAACACGTGTTCCCTTTTCGAAAAGAATTTGTGATTACCCTAAAACATCATCTAAATAATATGAAACTAACAACGAAGAAGAAATTGATCCTTGTCAACAAAACTTGCAATTGGAGTAAAAGATCACTTGGCAAGTCAAGACCCACATCTCAAAAGATCTGTCCGAGACTTGTGTGAAAAGCACCAACACCTACTCTATTAATGTGTGATGATATTCTCTTAGCCCCACCGTTGATGTGCGGAATTGGGGTGACAAATGGGAGGGGAAAGAGACGGTCGTGCCTCCGCTCTTTCGTTAGTCTCTTTGGCGTAGCGTGTTGGCAGTGGTGGTAAGATCCCCCAGTCAGACCGTTTTTCCGAGGGGTGACGGTCTTATAGATGATAGATCAAATATCATATTCTCATCATCCACCGCTCATTGTTCTGCTCCTTCATATGCTGATGAGATATATTCATTGCCCCTATATCTTATTAGGAGTGTAGCATATCCTTCGATTAACATTGTTGTTGATCTGGAGGATGATCTGAATTTGAACATTCCTTCTCCTGACACTTTATTACCTCCTTCGGATTCACATGTGGATGGTTATATTTTATATTTCGCCAAACATATAGATATTTTTCCTATTGTTTCTAACTCTTTTACTCTCGATTCTTTTGATCCTATTATCATTGTTGTTTTTTTTTTTGCGGGAGGAGCTTGAAGAACCAGATCCCACATTGGGTTTCATCGAGGAGGATATCTCTTCTAGTGCGGGTCCACTACATTATCTGCCAACATCTTCTAGTTGTCGTGTGATATATTAACATTCGGGAAACCATAAGCAGTTTGTCTGTTATTAGAGGGTCCTTCCTAAACACTCGAAGTCCCTGCATAACCAACAATACCCTAGCACATGAAAACAATACAACTAAGATCATTGATCATAATTTTCAACAAACAAAGGAACACTCATAGGTCCAATAGACATTCTTATGTGGACATCTCTTTCTAATGGTCTAGTTTTCCCTAAACTACTCTTCGATTTAGAACCCATAAACCTATCTTTGATGCCCAATTGTAATACACATATGTAATTATCCCATGATATGGGTTCGACCGGTCCTCACAATATAGAATGACCACAAACGGACTATTGAAAACATGGATAAACTAAAACATCTAATCATCCAAACGACCTTTTGCAAGACACGATGAAAAATGCATATATATATATACTATCAACTAGAGAATGTCAACAACTAGCATGCAGAAATGGCATTGTTCTCATGAATACAAATCTCTCATAAAATATGACCACCCCCCCCCCCCCCCTAAAGAAAAGGGGGGTACGTACACCCAAATTCCTTGGTGCGCAGGACAACACACGACGACTCTAAACAAACAACAATGACAAATAGGAAGACGGGTGAAACTACATGAAGTGACTCTAGCGGCCCTCCATACCAAGCCCTACAACCACACAAGTGACGAGGTAACATGGGTTAGCTATGAGCTGACCTCAACTACGTAACATTCCTCCTACCAGCCGTCGTAGCGAAACTCAGGGAACTACATCGCCATGCAAGTTAGTATTTCACAATATATATAATATAAAGTAAACAAAGTAGAAAACAGTGAACAAGTGAGAAATCTATAAAGAGAAAAAAGCCTAACTATACTTGTTCAACATATAAGGATCCAATTGTTCAATGTTTAGTAGCATTATACAATATAATTCATCCTGCTACGAGAAAAGATCCCAAATTTGGGAAACCGTACAACTCTCAAGTCACAAGCTACACATGCATGTAAATCTAACCCTTGAGTCATAAGAGTGAGAAATTCCAACCCCATGCCAATCTGCTACAAGGAGAGAGCCTTGTCGTAACTCCTTGAGTTTACATGTACAAGTAGCGGGATTATTCCTAACTCCTATAGTCCAGAGTATAAGAGATAAGTGAATACCTCTCTCGAGTCCACCCTAAAAGTAGTGAGATATTTACCCACAGTCATGAGTTCTCAGTTTTGTTTTGTCTGGGAGCTATGACCGACGATAACACTACTGTCAGGTGGTGCCTCCTAGTAAACATGAAAATGTCGATTTAGCATGCCATATATTCCTCCATGTATCAATTTTACATTACAAAGTTCTCATGACTCTTTTAGAGCAATGTTATAAACACACCAATACTAGCTATTGCCACACTAATTTTAACTCAAAAAAACACTATAACCCTAACCCCCCCTTCATTAAGCGCACACCGGTTTATTTCTTCTATTCCGCTTCTGCCTATCGCGACTTCAGCGCACAAGCCCTAACCGGAAAAACGCCGTGCCTTCCCAGTCCGCCATTTCGTCGGCATAGGAGGGTCTCGTTGGCGCTGAGGAAGTTCCTCGGACGAACGCCGCGTCTTCCCTCCTTCCTTTCTCGATTTCCAGCCGTGAACCCTCGCCATTTTGCTATTTCACCGGCATCAGAGGAAATTGGCTTGTCACTGGCATAGTAGGAGCCACGAACCCTCGCCATTTTGCTATTTCGCCGGCCATTTTACTCCTTCAACATTTCGGTCAAGAAATCTGTCTGTGATGACTCTCTTCACAAGAAGCAGGGGAGGCGTAGGAAGCCAACTCCCTGAGCTCATCTTCACAAGAAGCAGGGGAGAGGTTTTTGTGCTCCTCCTTCAGTATTTCCAAATCTGTCCGTGATGACTCTCTACAGCTAACAAAGAAGAAAACTCAAATGAATGTACATATATGTTGCAAATTGACTTTGTTTTGCAGTGTAAAAATTTGTTTTATTCGGCTTTTATTTAATTGGTAATAATTTCATATTATGTGTAATCATCCATGCATCAATAATTCTTTTAAGGGAAAGGATGTTTGATCGTCACCACCCACACGACATCGATTTTCCCAGTTGAGGCATGGAACCCTTCTTCCTCACTGCAGCCTCATTCAGGCAATTCATCAAACATATTCACTCCGCTCTCATCCCCTACAGATAACAACAGCGCACTCGATGCCACCTTTCTGTCGGAGCAGCTGCTCATTTCCCGCTACTTATCCAGCGTCATGTTTTGCCTCCCAACAAGCAACAACATTTCTTTTAACATCTTGTCTCAAGCAACAATTGGTGTGAAAATAACACTTTGGTGTGAAAATAAAAAAAATGGGTGTGTTAATATAGTTTGGTTGTCAATAACAATAATTGGTGTGCTTTTAACATTGTTCTTCTTTTATTGTGCATGAAAGAACCTCTCAAGAGTTTTTTGGAAGCTAACGTTGGTGTTAGCACTACCGCCCGACAGTAACTCCTAGGAAACTTAAACTCTTGAGTCCTACCTCTTTACATGTGTTTTTTAAAGTCATACATGTATCTCACGACTCCCATAGTGAAATTCACTAACTGGAAGCACTCACTTGAAAGTAAGGGTTAGATCTGAAATACTCTAGAGGGGGGGGGGGGTGAATAGAGTATCTTGAAAACTTAAAAACTTTTTGCTGTAAATAAAAACAGACCTAAGATAAATTAATCTAGCACTAATACATGCACAACAAAACCAAATATCACAAACACAGCAACCTATCTAGCTCAGCCACAGCAAGAACAAAAGAAAAAAGTGCAACCAGACAACACAAGAATTTTATAGTGGTTCCCCAACCTGGGTACATCCACTCTTCTACCACCCTGGTAGGAATCCACTAGCAGGTTTTTGATCAGGTGACTGACACCAATGAGCTTTTGATCAGTTGCTCAAAAACCAACACAAGTCTTTTGATCATGAGACTTGCAACCAAGAATAACTTTTGAAGGGAGTTAAAGAATCCTTTTTACAGTGGGGGTGAGAGAGTGATTATGTCTTCTCTTTCTCAAAATACAATTGAGAAGACTTTAGTTGATATATGATGTTAGCAAAAGCTCCCCCTGAGATATTGATCTCAGGAAGATTTGAGCCTTGCTGCAGGGTGAGTAGGTCTTCAATGTTTCAGCCTTGACCAGCAGGTATCCAGGAGCTTCTTGACGGATAGAGTGTTTGTTGTCCTTTGAAGAATCCTGAGATTGAGAAGGAAGAAGACTCTTGATTTGAATGTATGTTCTTCTTCTTCAGCTTGCTGTAATTTCTCTGGTCAAAGGCTAGGGCTTCTTGTATCTTTACTGTGTTATTGCCATGTGTATATTGTTTTCTGTGTTCAGACGAGAAGGAAGAAGAAAAGCCTTATGCAATGTCTTGTTGTTCTGGAAGAAAGAGGAAAAATCCTTTTTATATTTTTCATGAAATCTTCTTTCTGAATTTTGAATTTCTTCTTTCATTCAATGTTGACGGCCTGGATAATATTTGCATTGATTGATTTCCCCAACTGTCCCATTGAAAAACGACAAACAATATTCCTGATGAAGTCCATAATCAATGCTGTGTCTAACGGTAATATTCAGAGAATGTTAAGCATTGATTACTCAGGAATTATCACAATAAACTAAGGGAAAGAGGAGAGGAAAAGTCCATGTCTGGAACAACACAAAAATCGTCGAGTGAAGAACAGAATTCGTCGACCTGGGTCCAGAGTTCGTCGAGCAGAGAAATCACGTTCGTCGACCTGATAATAGTTGTTCGTCGAACTGAGATCCAAGATCGTCGACCTGAGAACAGATAACTGCTTTCTCTGAAACCTTGCCAACTCTGTGCATCAAGATCGTCGAGCTGAGATTCTGACTTCGTTGACTAGTGTTCAACTAACTGTTACTTGATAAAACTTGTTAATGTTATGGTCCAAGTTCGTCGAGCGGAGAACATGAATTCATCCACTGGAGTATGATTCTGGACTTAGAATATTTTAGATGTTTCTGGACTTAGAATATTTTAGATGTTTCTGGACTTTAGAATGTTGATGTAGACCATCCAGAAATCGTCGACTTGAGAATTAAGTTCGTCGAGCTGAGAACTGCTAACTGCTACTTGCTATTGAGATCTAAGTTCGTCGAGCTGAGAATACGAATTCGTCGACTGAAGAATGATTCTGGACTTGGAATATTTAAGTGTTTCTGGTCTTATAATGTTGAAGTAGATGATCCAGAAATCGTTGATCTAAGATCCAAGTTCGTCGAGCTCAGCTCGGAGAATTGTCTCTGAGTTCGTCGAGCTGATCACGACTATCGTCGACCTAAGTTTGACGAACGTCGAACTCATTTTCTGAGTCTTTGAAATTTCTCTAAGTCTTGAGTCTTTTGCAGTCTGTTGATGACTGGTCCATGCAGTGTTGACTCTAAGGACATGACCTAGACTCTAGGACTCATGCATGACCCTAGCTATACATGTTGGGTCAAACATCCTAATTTAGTGAACATAACTCAAATCCAACTAGGGATCCAACAATCTCCCCATATTTGGGTAAGCTCACTAATTACAGACTCACATTAATAATAAAGCAAGAAAAATATATCTGGCAGGAATTTTAACATATGCAGCAGATATATATATATACAGTAAGTTTTGTATCAGAATAAATAAGCAGTTTTAAAACAATAGAGAGACTAAAAACAGTTCAAAATGTTTATTTCTTCTTCTTGGCTCCTTTGCCTTAACCTCCTTAGCTTTGTCACCAGGCTGTGTAAATATGATTTCCCTGTTAGGATTAGCTGCTTGTGTCTTTGTCATTGTCATGTCAGCAACACCAATGATATTAAGGGAGGTAGCCCTTGATACTACAGCTTCAGGATGCAATTTCATATAGTCATCAACATTAAAAAATTTGTTAACCTTAGCAAACCTGTTAAGTTCTTCTTTCCTGTATTTGGACATGGTTGAATATTGAGAAGGATCCTTTCCTTCAGCTTTTGCCTTGTTGATCATGGATAGGCCAACCAACTCTTGGAACCTGGTCATCCTTGCAGTTGTAGCTGTCTCTAGATCTTCAAAGGGTACAGGAGGGGAGGTAGGTCTTTTTGGGCTTTCAGCTTTATGTTCAGTAATTTGTTGTTGTTGTTGATGCTGTTGCTGATGTTGTTGTTTGCCTGATGAGTAATGCCTCTGCTGCCTGCTTCCTAAAGAGGACCTACCCTGATGCCTCTGATAGGTTTGATACTGGGTAGTCCTTTGAGTTGAAGAACATGAAACACCACCAGCAGGTGGAGGAGGAGGAGGATCCTTTCTATATCTCTGAGGAGGTGGGGAGTACTTCCTGCTTTTCTTTCTTTTTTTTGTTGGTTCTTGGACAGCCACATCCATGCTGGCATGCCCTTATATGGTGTGATCTACTGCAGTATATAATATGAAGTGTCATTTGCTGGATTTGGTTTTGGGGCAGGAGGTGGAAGAGCCTTTCTTTTCTTGGATACTTTCTTTTTTCTAGGCTCATCATCAGAGTCCTCTTCATCATCATCCTCATCATCACCAGAAGAATCTTGAGGATTATCATATAAAACATCAATAGCTTTTAGTACAGTTTTATCAATGAGCTTTTCAGCCTGAGTAGGAGCTGGAGAAGGAGCTGGAGCTGGAACAGGAGAACTGCATATATCAGTGCTTTCAGCAACTGATCTATTTTCTTCTTCTATGTCAGTCATGATCAGTTCATCTAGATCAGGCATTGGAGTGTCATCCATTATGAAGGTTGGAGCAGAAATAACTTTTGGAGGGGATATAATAATGGGGGAAGCAGCTTTGGGAGGAGATGACAGGACTGGAGCTTCTGGAACAACAAAAGTAGTCTTAAGTTGCTTGGCAACTTTGAGGCTTATTGGTGAGGTATAAGGGACTATAGCCAAAGATAACTTTGTACTATACTCTGGAAGTCCACTCAAATAAACTGTATCAAAAACTTTCAACAGATTCATCAGATCAACTGTGGGATTTATAATATAATCACCATCAGTTGTTATGTCCTCTGGGACTGGCTCATCCAGATCCATATCAGACTCAATAAAATTAATTAAATCAAATAATTCTTTATCAGCATCTGCATCTGATGTTGCTTCTGCTGCTTCTTTTTCTGCTGTTACTGCTGCTTCTGTTACTGCTGCTTCTGCCGTTACTGTTGCTTCTGCTGCTACTTCTTCATAGAGCATCTCCTCCTGCCTGGTTTCAGCGGGAACTGAAGCCAGGCCCATGACTGAAGATGGAGGAGCAGAGAGAGCAGATATTTTATCAGGAAGAGAGGAGATGAAAGAAGCAAGAGGTGTAATAGCCTCTGCTATAATGCTTTTGAGGAGGGGAGTGAGAAGTGCAATGAGAGATGGAATAATGGAGGGGTCCAATGGCAGAGATACAGAGGGTGTGGTAGAAGGTGTTTCAATGGAAACAGAGGGAGGGATGGAAGATGATGGTGGAGGAGGAGGTAAAGCACCTATCATTTGAGCATCTGGAGAGGAAGAAGTTTGAATAGGGGAAGTGGACAGAGTGAAGGATGGGATGTTGGCCAGATGATGGGGTAAGGGAGAGGAAGGTGGGGAGTTAGTTGGTGTACCATGGGGAGAGGGAGTGAGAGTGTTGGAGGGAATGTGTGTACCATGTTGGGTGGAAGGGGATGTATGAAAGTAAATATGAGTGGGGGATGTATGTATTTGGGAGGATGGAGGTGTGAGAGTATGGACTGTGATAGGAACTTGGGAGGAGAGTTGGTGTGCCATCTGAGGATGAGTTTGGATGGCTGGAGGTGATGGAGGTGGAGGAGGGATATCTTCAGCAGGTTGGGAAGTGGCTGGAGCAGCCCTAGTGCTCTCAGAAGGCCTGGTGGAAGAGGAAGCCTTGGAGGGCTTGGTGATGGTCCTTTCTCACTTGCCAAAGAGGGCACAGGTGAGGCTCTTGAAAGCATTGATGAATATGGTCGGGGAGATCGGTGATTCAGCAGCCTTTTCTTTAAGAAAGATTCCCAAAATTCTTCCAAAACAAATTTCTTTCTTTGTGTTCTTTTTCTTAATCAGCTCAAATAGAATTTGAGCCCAGTTCACCTGCTTCTTGTTCACCACTGCACACATCACCAGGAATTGATGTCTGGTTATGTAATCATGGGCAGTGTGCTTGCCCAGCAATACTTTTCCCACAATATCTGCTAGAAATTTGTATTCAGCAGAGAGATGTTTCTTCAGCAGTTTATTAGGGGTTTCTCCAGAATAATCCATCTTACTCAGCATCTCATCAAATTCATCACTAGCAATTTCTAGTTCCTCTTCACCATTAGTTAATCCAAAGATTTCAGTCAGAACGGCGGGGGTAAGTGAAACAACATTACCCGATATGGTGCCTGTCATGGTGTTATCATCCGTGGTTGAGGAAGTATAGACCCACTCTCTGATTTCTGCGCCAGCTATCTTGATCCTGGTAGTCATCAAGGTTTTTAACTGCTGATCTTCAAGCAGTTGCAAGATGTCCAGGATTATTGGATCTGAGTGTTGGAACGATTCAAAGTCCACATTAAATCCTGTATCGAATTTCATCGCTGCAAGACTTCCCGCTGGAATCGTCATTAGTTCACCTGCAAGAGAAAAATGAAGATCAAGTGCAAGAGAACTGAAAGCGCGGGACGGAGGTCGAAGAAAATCTAGATATAAGATTTTTCGGAATATGAATCGACAAACTCCGTTCCACGAAAAATAAACAATTCTTCGATCTGAGATTGACGAAATAAAGTGTAGTTAAATAATTCGTCGAGCTCAGTCTGAAGATTTGAAGACATTTCGTCGAGCTCCGTTCGACGAAAGTTTTCTGAAGTAGATTTGTCGATCTCCGTTCGACGAACACAACTTCACTCACAGAGAGTTCGTCGACCTTCGTTCGACGAATATTTCAAGAACTTTTCCCAGTTCGTCGAGCTCCGTTCGACGAACTTTGAAAAATTCGTCGAGTGCAGACAGAAGTTAAATCAAGGCTTCTCCATTTATCATACTCAGCTGGTTTATAAATAATAGATAGTTTCTTTCATCCAAAGGTTTAGTGAAGATATCTGTTTTTTGTAAATCAGTGTAGATATAGACAAGTTTGATTTTGTTTTTGTCTACACACTCTCTAATGAAATGATGTCTAATGTTTATATGCTTAGTCCTACTGTGATGGACTGAATTCTGTGCTATGGATATAGCACTTGTGTTATCACATAATATAGTTGAATTATTTATGTTGAAACCATAGTCCAGTAGTTGATTCTGAATCCACAACATCTGTGAACAGCAACTGTCAGCTGCAATGTATTCTGCCTCAGCAGTTGATGTGGACACAGATGATTGTTTCTTGCAGAACCAAGACACTAATCTCATACCTAGGAACTGACAAGTTCCTGATGTACTTTTCCTATCTACCCTGTATCCAGCAAAGTCAGCATCTGAATATCCAGTTAAATCAAATTCTGACTCAGTAGGATACCAAAGGCCTAGACTAGGACAACTCTTTATATATCTCAAAATTCTTTTTAGGAAAAGTAGGTGAGATTCTTTAGTGTTCACTTGGAAACTAGCACAAAGGCATGCGACAAACATTATATCAGGTCTGCTAGCTGTAAGATATAATAGAGACCCAACAATGCCCCTATATAGTTTCTGATCAACTGGTTTCCCATGTTCACCAGTGTCTATTACAACATTAGTAGTCATAAGTGTTTTCTTTGCTGAGACATCAGTCATCCCAAACTTTTTAAGAAGTTCTTTAACATATTTAGCCTGAGAGATGAAGATGTCATCAGGTAGCTGCTTCACTTGGAAATCAAGGAAGTAGGAAGAGCTCACCCATGCTACTCATTTCAAACTTAGAATGCATGAGGTCAGAAAACCTCTTGCATAGTTTGGAATCAGTAGACCCAAATATAATGTCATCTACATAGATTTGTACTAACAAGGTTTGGTCCTTATGGTGTCTAGTGAATAATGTTTTATCTACAATGTCTCTAATGAATTTATGCTCTATCAGAAAGCTAGCTAAGGTCTCTTACCAAGCTCTTGGAGCTTGGTTTAGACCATAGAGAGCTTTATGCAATCTAAAAACATACGAGAGATGAGTTGGAGAGACAAAACCTGGAGGTTGTTTAACATAAACCTCTTCTTTTAGTATTCTATTTAGAAAGGCACTTTTCACATCCATCTGGTAGACTTTAAACTTCTTGTAGGCAGCATAGGCAAGGAAGATTCTGATTGCTTCTAACCTTGTAACTGGTGCAAATGTTTGGTCATAGTCTATACCCTCTTCTTGCCTGTAACCTTGAGCAACAAGCCTAGCTTTGTTCCTCACAATTGCACCATGAGCATCAAGCTTGTTTCTATATACCCATTTGGTTCCAATGACTGGGTAGTCTTTGGGTCTTGGAACCAAATCTCAAACTCTACATCTCTGAAACTGCTTGAGTTCCTCTTGCATTGCAATGATCCAGTGGGGATCTTGCTCAGTATCTTTTATGGATTGAGGTTCAACTTGAGAGAGGAAACAGACATGCATCACATCTTGGTTGAGTTGATGCCTTGTCTGTACACATACTGTTATGTCTCCAATCACTTGAGATTTAGGATGATCCCTTAGTGTGACAAGATTAGTGGGTGGAGTTGGTTCAGCAACAGCATTTGGAATTAATTCCTCTTGTGGAATTATGTTTGCTGTTGAATGATGTTCAGCCTCTTCCAAAGATTCATCTTCACTGTCTTCAACAACTTGTGCAGGAGTGAGTGATATAGCTTCTTGTGGAAGGTTCAACTCACCCATTTTCTCACACGAGTGAGATACCTGCAAAATGTTAATGGTAGAAATCTTTTTCTCCTGGTAAAACATGTTAGTTTCATCAAAAGTTACATGTATAGATTCCTCAATTTTTAAAGATGATTTATTAAACACCTTATAAGCTTTGCTTACTTAGAAATATCCTAGAAAAATTCTCTCTTCAGCCTTAGCTTCAAACTTTCTAATATATTTCTTGTTATTATTATGTATATAGCATACACATCCAAATACTTTAAAGTAAGTGATTTTAAGTTTCTTCCCTTTAAGTAATTCATAGCGAGTCTTATTCTTAAGTTTATGTATCAAATTTCTGTTCAGTACATAATTTGTTGTGCTTACAGCCTCTGCCCAAAAGGATAGTGACATGTAAACATCTGCAAGTAATGTGTCTGCAGCTTCAATCAAGGTTGTATTCTTCCTTTCAGCTACCCCATTTTGTTGGGGAGTTATAGGAGCTGAGAAGCAGTGTCTGATACCTTCCTTCTCACAGAACTCATGCATAAGAAGAGACTCAAACTCTGTACCATGATCACTTCTGATCAATGCAACATGAGTAGAGTACTCAATCTGTATGGTTCTGAGAAAATCTGTAAGAACTTTAAAGGTATCTGACTTAGATCTCAGAAAGAACACCCAAGTGAATCTTGAGAAGTCATCTACAATGACTAGAGTATAGGATTTCCCTCATAGGCTTTGTACAGCAATGAGTCCAAAGAGATCCATGTGTAGCAAGTACAAAATCCTAGGTGAATCACTTTTATTAACTGACTTAAAGCTAAATTTAGTTTGTTTGTCTAGTTGACAAGCCCTGCAAAGGCCTTCCTTCTTGTAAGGACCAGAAGGTAAGACTCTTACAAGGTTGTCTTTAAATAGCCTAGCAATATTTTTCATGTTTACATGTCCTAGTCTTTTATGTCATAATTCATTTTGATTGTAAACAATATTAAGCAGACAAATATCTGAATTGGCAGAAAGAAAATCAACTAAGTATATGTTTACTTGTCTATTTCCAATTAAAATTTTTTGTTTTTCTTTATTAAAAATGATACAAGATGTTGAGTTAAAGTGTACATGATAACCTTCAACACATAGTTAGCTTGTGGAGATGAGGTTATGCTTGAGTCCTCTTACATAAGTCACCTTCTTGAATGTGACTGCTCCAATCCTTACTTCTCCATAGCCTTCATACTGGCCACACTTTGAATCACCAAAGGTTACCTTTGATCCCAGCTTGGACTTGTAATTGTGTAAGTTGTCCTTGCTGCCAGTCATGTGCTTGGAGCATCCACTATCCAGATATCATAGTTGATTAACAACTGGACAACTCTTCACCTGCAGGGAAAATAATTAATTGTTCTTGACCCAGGTTACCTTGGGTCTTTTGTTTTGCTGATAGGAAAAACTTGAAATCACAGAAAATTCAGGTTGTGATTTATATCATAATGCGTGATATCTTATAGGTGGAATTATCCAATCAGCAAGTGGTTTAAATGGTTTCCTAGTTTAATTAGAGTTGTTATCATAATTATGATTTTTACTAAGTCTGACTGGGTTCGACGAATAGTTGTGAGTTCGTCGATCAGAGTTCGACGAAATGGGATGAGATCGTCGATCTCTGCTCAGAGAATGAACATGTTCATTTTCTGTGTCCCAAGTTCGTCGACCTCTGCTCGACGAACCATACACAGTTCGTCAATCGCAGTAAGACGAATGATTATTATATAGATTTGCGTTCAGAGTTCGTCGACTTGAGTTCGACGAACTGGTCATATTTCGTCGATCTGAGTTCGACGAAATCTGCTGAACTTTGTTTTTATCTATGGTTTTCTGGTTTCTGTTATTATGATTTTTAAAGTGAGTTACTTCTTCTGTGGTTTGGTTGTTGTTCATTACTTCTTTACCCTTAGTTGTAACAAATCTGATAGGGTTGATAATATGTTCTTCTTGAGAATGGGGGACAAACTTGATGATGCACCCAAACCTAGTTTGTCATTCAGTCTGGCATTGACTGTGCTTGTGATGTCCATCAGCTTAAGGTTTCTCCCATTGAGAGATTTCTCAAGTTGTTTGGCCTCACATAGCTCTGTTTTTAAAGAATTAATTTGTTCATTAGCTAGAGTGAGTTCATTTTTTAGCTTTGTGTTTTCAGAAATTATATTTTCTTGATTAGCTAGTCTTTCCCTAAGTGTTTTGATTTCCTTTTCAGAGTTTATTAAATCAATACACATGGTTTTAAATTCAAATTTGAAAGCATCAAAATTATAGTAAAAAGATAAAAGTACCTGATCAGCTTCTGTTTCTGAAGCTTCTTCATTTTCAGATTCTTCCTCTTCATCTGATTGACTTCTTGAGGCATCAATGACCATGAGGCAGACTTCTTTGGCCCTTGCCTCTTCTTCTTCTTCACTGGAACTTGAAGATGTGGATTCATCCTCAGTTTCACTCCAGCTTTCTGCTACAAAGCCTTTCTCCTTCTTTTTATATTTGCTGGAGGAAGGCTTGTTGCTTTGCTGTCTTCTTGAATCCTTCTCTCTTCTTCTTTTTTTCTTTTGATTCTCTGGACACTCTGAGATGAAGTGTCCAGGTTTCCTGCAGCCAAAGCATACTACTTCTTTAGTAGGGGTCTTATCATACCTTGGTTTATCATCCTTCCTGGATGATCTCTTCCTGAAGTCTTTCCTTGCCATTTTATAAAATCTTTTGACAAACAGACTCATTAACTCTTCATTCACTATTGAAGTTTCTGTCTCTTCAGCAACCTTGAATGTCAGGTTGTGTTCCTTCCTTGCTGGTGGAGGTGTCCTTTGCTCTGCTGCTTCTCTGGATTTAATGAGCTGCTCATAGGACTTGAGCTTTCCCAAAAGAGATTCAGTGGAAATCTCAATTAAGCTTTTGGCCTCCTTGATTGGTCAGATCCTTGAATCCCATGAGCTTGAGAAGCACATAAGGATTTTGTCATTCACCTCAGTGAGGGTGATGTCCTTATCCAAGGTCTTCAGCTCATTGATGATTGAGCTCAGCCTGTTGTACATATCTGCAACAGATTCTGCTTCCTTCTTCTTGAAGTTCTCATACTGGGATATGAGATTGGATCTTCTATCTTTCCTCTCATCAGCTGATACAGCTACCATTTGGTTGAGAGAGTCCCAAATGGCCTTAGCTGATGTGTATTCTGCCACTTTTTGGAAAATGTCATCAGACATTGTTTGGGCCAGAATGTTCATCGCCTTGACATCAACAACCTTGGCTTTCTTTTGTGCTTCAGTCCACTCAGGTGGTGGAACTGCATTAGTGCTTGAAGCTGCTGTAGATGTAGAGGCAGTTGCTTGAGGAGGACCTGTCAAAATAGAGTTATAGATGTCCTCATCAATAGAATTCATATATAATTTTATTCTTGCCTTACAGATGGCAAACCTATTTAGGTTGCACACTGGAGGTCTAGTGCTTGCATAGTGTTTGTTCTGTGTCATGCTGTGAATATAAATTTAATAGAAGTAAAAGTCAGATCTAACACAGGATCTTTTGGTTCAAAGGTTAACTTGTACAACCAAAGGAAACTTGCTCTGATACCAATTGAAAGTAAGGGTTAGATCTGAAATACTCTAGAGGGGTGGTGAATAGAGTATCTTGAAAACTTAAAAACTTTTTGCTGTAAATAAAAACAGACCTAAGATAAATTAATCTAGCACCGGAACTCTTCTTTTTTTCACGCGGCTGCCACCCAGCGCAAGCATGAAAACCGGGTCTTCAAGTTGCATATCGAGGATGATATCATCACTGATCAGGTCCGTATTGAAGATGTTATGGTCAGACACTTCTCCCAGCGTTGGTGTTTGGAAGAATCCATTGCTGTGCAGGAAATGCCATGCCCACGGGAAGCAATTTCGGAGCTGGAGAGTCAATTATTGGCTGCACCGCCAACCGATGCTGAAATTCGAAGAGCTGTCTTCTCTTTTGGGAACGCCGGGATGCGATGGGGTAACATTCGTTTTTTACGCACTTTTGGAGTTTCACCATGCTTGATTTAATTGCTGCAGTCAAAAAATTTCTTTTCAACTGGCTCAATGGATGCAAAATGGAAGGACACCTTGGTCGTACTTATCCCCAAGTGCCGCAACCCGTGTTTGCCGGAGCACTATCGACCCATCAGCCTCTGTCTACCATCTATAAAGTCGTGGCCAAAATCATGGCCAATCGCATGAAGCCGATGCTGCAGAGATTAATCTCGGATTCGTGCCGGGCCGACTTATATCGGACAACTGTCTCCTCGCCCAGGAAGTTGTTCATCGGATCCACACCACTCAAAGGTGGGTACATGGCTTTGAAGATTGACATGGAAAAGGCACCGCATCCAATGGTCTTTCGTCAGGCGCGCATTGGAGGGTTTTCGCTTCCCGCCCTTCTGGATTAGTCATCATGGTGTGCATCAGCCATCCAAGATTCAGTCTTCTCATTAACGGCACCCGATGGATACATGCCACTTGTGGCCTACGACAGGGGTCCCTCTATCCCCGTACCTCTTTATCATGTGCTCTGAGTATCTTTCTTTATTAATTAACTCAAGCAGGGGCCCGGGCATATCAAAATTGCTCCTGCTGCTCCTAAGATATCTCATCTCCTCTTTGATCAGCTAATCTTTGGTTCGGCGACCATTGGGACGGCAAGGGAGATAATGGGGATCCTTCGGCGGTAACCTCTCGGGTGAAGCTGTTAATGTCTCAAAATCCAGCATCATTTCCGGCCCCAAAGTGCTGCTATGCTCCAAACGTGAAATTCTGCATCTATTGGGGCACGGCCACTGCAGCGCTATCAATTATCTGGGTATCACGCTGAGGTTGGGAAGAATACGGATTGCTGATTTCGATCATATCCTGGATAAGATAAGCAGTAAAATTCGATCCTGGGGCACCCGCCACTTATCCCTTGCGGGCAGAATTGCCCTCATCAAAAGTTCTCTATCCGCAATTCCCCTCCATGCTTTGGCTCATTCCCCAATGCCGATCTCTACCATAAATAAAATAAATAGCTTACTTGCTGCTTTCCTATGGGGTGGGAATTCCAGCAGCCGATCTCTGCATTTCTCGAGATGGCTGGAGTTATGTGTGCCCAAGGATAAAGGCGGGCTGGGCTTCAAAGATCTACTCTTATGGCGGCGCATCCTTATGGGGAAATTCGCGGCCAGGGTGGCGGGTGCCGATGGCTCGCTGTTGGCAAGAGTTTTTGGGGCCAAGTATGTTGGGCGCGAAAGATTCAAGCCCAATCGCAGCCACTCAAAAATCTGGCGGTGTATCTCCCTAGGCGGCGAGCTTATGGAAAAGCATTCTTTTTGGATGGTAGGGAACGGCAGGGACATCTCTACTTTGGATGACAACTGGCTTGGCGTTCTCCCGCTCAGCCATTGGCCAACTTTTATTAATGTGGCGGTGCTGCCTGCTCATATTGACGGTTTCCTGGATGCTACTTCTAACTGGCTGCTGGAGCTTATGAGCGGCCTTAGCGATGGCCTAATTGATGTTGCCTTCCGCTTGCCTAGGGACAATGTGGGCGGTCGGGACAAGCTTATCTGGGCCCACTCTGATGGATGCTGGTTTGATTTACAATCAGGAATGCCTGAGTGGGCTGCTTGAGGGCGGAAAAATTTGGAACATCAAGTCGCAGGTTATCTAGCCATGATTTGGCGAGTCGTAAATGACATGAACGCATGAGGCTGCACCGGCACCGGCTCAGAGACGATGCGTGCTGTCCCTGGAATTGCAACCTTGCTGAAAATGTGCACCACATATTCGGGAGCTGCTCCTTTGCTGGCCGTATTCGGGCGACGATGTCACGAATGGGCATTCGTTTAAACTCCACACGACCATCTCTGTTGGACGCCCTGCTGGATGAATTGGATCTGTGCACCGATTCCAAGGAAATTAAGGTGCTGGCCTCTATTATTTACGCTATTTGGAGAGCAAGGAATCAGCGGGTCCATGGGGAGTCCTACATGCAGCCATCATCTATTATTCTCAATGCTATTTTGGAAGCTTCCAATGGTCACTGGGCGGCCCGTGTAACCCGCGAGCTTTTTGGTCGCCCCCGCCATTTGGATGGTTGAAGATTAATTTCGATGGATCGGTTCATCCAAACAATTTGGCCGGGATTGGATGCTCGATTCGGGATCATAATGGTGCTCTTATTACTGCCAGGGGGGTCAAAATACATAGCCGCTCAGTCAACATGTCTGAACTCAAAAGTGCTTAGCTTGGTATGGATGTTGCCAAAAATTTCATGGATGCCGCTACTGGAGTGATCCTTGAGGGAGACTCCGCCTTCGCTTGCGCCACTATAAACCGCATTCTATCAGGTACTTGGAATGGGGCTATGGAAGGACTACTTGCTCGATCCTTGAAAGATTGTCCTAAGTTTGTGCTGTCACTTGTTGATCGTAGAGCCAACTCTGTGGCCGACTATGTTGCTAATTCAGCTTGTAGATTGAACTTTAATTGGGATAGGGGTATGCCCCTTCCCCAAGCTCTATCTTTCATCCTCTCTAAGGATATGGTGCCAATGTAATTTTTGTTTTTGATATATATATATATAGGCTAATGCCACCTTTCAAGTTCTTAGTTAGCACAGCCACAACAAGAACAAAAGAAAAAGTGCAACCAGACAACACAAGAATTTTATAGTGGTTCCCCAACCTGGGTACATCCACTCTTCTACCACCCTGGTAGAAATCCACTGGCAGGTTTTTGATCAGGTGACTGCCACCAATGAGCTTTTGATCATATGCTCAAAAAGCTACTCAAGTCTTTTGATCAGGAGACTTGCAATCAAGAATAATTTTTGAAGGGAGTTAAAAAACCCTTTTTACAGTGGGGGTGAGAGAGTGATTATGTCTTCTCTTTCTCAAAATACAATTGAGAAGACTTTAGTGGATATATGATGTTAGCAAAAGCTCCCCCTTAGATATTGAACTCAGGAAGATTTGAGCTTTGCTGCAGGGTGAGTAGGTCTTCAATGTTTCAGCCTTGACCAGTAAGTATCCAGGAGCTACTTGACAGATAGAATGTTTGTTGTCCTTTGAAGAATCCTGAGATTGAGAAGGAAGAAGACTCTTGATTTGATTTTATGTTTTTCTTCTTCTTCAGCTTGCTGTAATTTCTCTGGTCAAGGGCTAGGGCTTCTTGTATCTTTACTGTGTTATTGCCTTGTGTATATTGTTCTCTGTGTTCAGACGAGAAGGAAGAAGAAAAGCCTTATGCACCGTCTTGTTGTTCTGGAAGAAAGAGGAAATATCCTTTTTATATTTTCCATGAAATCTTCCTTCTGAATTTTGAATTTCTTCCTTCATTCAATGCTGACGGTCTGGAGAATATTTGCATTGATTGATTTCCCCAACTGTCTCATTGAAAAACGACAAGCAATAATCCTGATGAAGTTCGTAATCAATGTTGCGTCTAACGGTAATATTCAGAGAATGTTAAGCATTGATTACTCAGAAATTATCGCAATAAATGAAGGGACAGAGGAAAGGAAAAGTCCATGTCTGGAACAACACAGAAATCGTCGAGTGAAGAACAGAATTCGTCGGCCTGGGTCCAGAGTTCGTCGAGCAGAGAAATCACGTTCGTCGACCTGATAATAGTTGTTCGTCGAACTGAGATCCAAGATCGTCGACCTGAGAACAGATAACTGCTTTCTCTGAAACCTTGCCAACTCTGTGCATCAAGATCGTCGAGCTGAGATTCTGACTTCGTCGACTATTGTTCAGCTAACTGCTACTTGATAAAACTTGTCAATGTTGTGGTCCAAGTTCGTCGAGCGGAGAACATGAATTCGTCGACTGGAGTATGATTCTGGACTTAGAATATTTTAGATGTTTTTGGACTTTAGAATGTTGATGTAGACTGTTAGAAAGTAGCGAAAAGAAGCGGAAAGTAGAGAACAAGCAAATAAACTTTTGAATAATTGAAATTTTATTATCCAAAAAAGATATCTATTACAAAGGTATGCCCTCCCTTATATAGAATGGAGGAGAGATGAGAGAATACAAATAAGAGATGTGAGACTAAAAATTACAGGACTAAGCGGACTATACAAGACAAACCGCACAAACTGCGCGGTTAGACAGCAGGGCTAACCGCACGGCTACCACCAGAGAGGAAGCGAGACTGCCAGGAGAGACCGCCAGACCGCCCGGTCTCCAAGCCGGCTGAGACAGACCGCCAGACCGCGCGGTCTCCAACCCGCCAATACAAACCGCCAGGCCGCCCGGTCACCAACTTCAACACTCCCCCTCAAGCTGGAGCATATATATCGATCATGCCCAGCTTGTCGCAGATGTGAAAAAAAGGAAGCAGACACCGACTTGGTGAAGACATCTGCCAACTCGTTGTCGGACGTGACAAATGGAGTGCAAATCTGTTTCTTCAATATTTCTTCCCGAATAAAATGACAGTCGACTTCTATGTGTTTTGTTCTCTCATGAAAGACCGGATTTTTGGAAATGTGTATTGCGGCCTTATTGTCACAGAACATAAGAAGAGGATAGTTGTAAACCTCTCCTAAGTCAAGCATGAGAGCCCTCAACCACTTCAACTCACATGTAGTCGATGCCATGCTACGATATTCCGCCTCTGCACTAGACCTGGAAACGACAGACTGTTTCTTGCTCTTCCAACTCACAAGATTGCCTCCAACAAATGTACAGAAACCTGAAGTCGATTTGCGGTCCCCTTTGTCATCCGCATAGCTTGAATCAGAGTAAGCTTCAACCCTTAGGTGACCATTCTTTTGAAATAGGAGTCCTTTCCCTGGAGCAGCTTTAATATACTCTAATATTCTCAGAGCAGATTGTAGATGACACTCACTCGGAGCTTGCATGAACTGGCTCACCTTGCCAACAACATAAGAGATGTCGGGTCTGGTTACCGTGAGATATATGAGCTTGCCCACCAGACGCCGGTATCTCGTAAGATCAGAGAGAAGAGGTGAGTCATCTGTCCAAGTTTTGTCTTCTCCAGCAGCCATAGGACAACGAGCAGGTTTAACACCAGTGAGTCCTGCCTCCTTTAAAAGATCAAGAGCATACTTCCGTTGTGAAAGGACCATGGAGTTGGGCTTTCTAGAGATTTCAATTCCCAAAAAGTATTTCGGGGAGCCCATATCCTTTGTAACCAGATGTTGACGAAGGTGTTTCTTGGTCATCAATACCTCATCCTGGTCATCGCCAGTAAGAAGAATGTCATCAACATAAACCGCAAGAACAACAAGACCAGAGGCGGTTTTCCGAACAAACAAGGAGTGATCTGCTGAGCTTCGTGTAAAACCAATGGCCGCAACAATGCCACTGAACTTGTCAAACCAGGCACGAGGACTCTGCTTGAGGCCATAGATAGCCTTCCTTAGCCGGCATACCCGTGTCGCCCCCTGAGCAACATACCCAGGAGGTTGCTTCATGTAAACATCTTCCTGCAGATCACCATAGAGGAAGGCATTCTTAACATCTAGCTGCGAGATGAGCCAATCCCTGTTGACAGCCACAAAGAGAAGAACCCGAATAGTGCTGAGGCGAGCCACGGGAGAGAAAGTGTCAAAGTAATCAATCCCATAAGTTTGGGTAAAACCCTTGGCAACCAGGCGAGCCTTATAACGATCCACACTGCCATCTGGGAGAAACTTCACCACGAAGACCCAGCGACAACCAACAACATCTGTGCCGAAAGGAGGCGGAACAAGGGTCCAGGTACCCCGTTCAGTGAGAGTAGCAATCTCCTCATCCATGGCAACTTTCCAGTGAGGAATAGTAAGGGCCTCCTGGTAGGAACGGGGGGTGGCAGTGGCCGAGATAGCTAGTGCAAAAGCTCGGCGAGCAGGGGTAAGACGATCGTAGGAAACAACTGCAGCAAGCGGATGGTGGGTACAGGCCCGAACCCCTTTGCGAAGAGCAATCGGGAGATCCAGGTCAGCAGGTGCCTCAGTATCCGGAGTATTCGTGGTGGAGAGAGCTGGCCCGGGAGTAGAGAGAGATGGCAGCGGAGTGGAGGGAGAAAGCGGAGTAGAGGGTGGAGAGGAGGAGGATGGGGAAGACGGTGGAGTGGGTGGAGAGGGTGGAACATCAGTGGGAGCAGAGGGAATGGATGGGTTGGTAGGAGGAGTAGGAGCAGGAGGAGTAGAAGAGGAAGCGGGAGAGAAGTAAGATGCATTGGCAAAGAATGTGACATCCGCAGAGACAAATTGCTTGCGGGTAACAGGGTCAAAGCAACAATATCCTTTCTGAGTGGGAGAGTAGCCCAGAAAGACACATTTGGTGGCACGTGGTGAGAGTTTATCACGGGTGGCAGCGGGAGAGTGCACAAAAGCGGTGCACCCAAAGATGTGCAGAGGAAGAGGAAAGAGATCCTTGTCCGGATAAAGAATGGAGAAGGGGGTAGCACCGTGGAGAACGGTGGAGGGAAGGCGATTGATGAGATAGCAGGAGAGGAGGACAGCATAGCCCCAATAGGAGCGATGAACATGCATTTGAGTCATCATAGTGCGAGCGACATCAAGGAGGTGACGGTTTTTGCGTTCCGCCACCCCATTTTGTTGTGAGGTGTAGACACAGCTGGTTTGACGAATAACACCATGGTGAGTACAAAAGGAGGAGAAGTCGTGACTAAGATACTCCTTAGCATTGTCAGAACGAAAGAGTTTAATAGACGTAGCAAACTGAGTTTGAACCATAGAATAAAAGGAGGTCCAAACAGAGAACAACTCGGAGCGATCTTTGAGAAGATATACCCACGTACATCGAGAGAAATCATCAATGAAGGTGACAAAATAGGAACTACCCCGTCCGATGGTGAGGTTAGGAGCGGGACCCCATATGTCAGAGTGAACGAGGTCGAACGGACGGGAAGAGCCCCGATTTTGCGTTGGTGGGAAGGAGGAGCGGTGATGTTTGCCAAGTTGACATGCATCACAGTTTAGAGGAGGATGATGAGGAGGGAGGTGCGGCAGGAGCTGTCGTAGAATTCGGGGAGGAGCATGTCCAAGGCGAAGATGCCATTGGAGAAGATCTGTAGAGGAGGAGGAGAAGGCGGATAGAGCAGAAACGTTGTCGAGGAAGTAGAGGCCACCACTCTCAGTCCCGGTAGCAATCGTCCGTTGGGAGTCCGGATCCTGAAAAGCACAAGAGGTAGGGGTGAATGTGACAAAACACCGTAGTTGCTTGCATAAAGAAGTAACCGATAATAAATTGTACGGAAACTTGGGCACATAGAGGGTATCAGCCAAGCAGAGAGATGGAGTGACTTGAACCATGCCCGTCCCATGGACCGGGGAGGGAGATCCATCAGCAACAATGACCGGGGGCAACTGAGCTTGTGTGTCAAGAAGAGAGAAACATTGAGGGTTGCCTGTCATATGATTTGTTGCACCAGAGTCGATGAGTCATCGTCCGCGAGTCACAACATGAGCACTACCAGAAGAGGTGACCACGAAGGCGGACAGGCTGGAGGAGAGGAAAGCCATGGAAGCAAGAGAGGAGCAAACCGCGACGAGAGGAACAAGCCGCGAGAAGAGAAAAGAGCACCAAGCCGGGCGACCAGAAAACACGTCGGGCGGCTAGGAAGGCCGCTTCCAAGACGCCGAGCAAAGCAGAGGGAAAGAAGTCGCACGGCCTGAAAAAGTCAGGCGAACAGAGGAGAACAAGTCGCACGGCCAAAGATGAGGCCGGGGCGACTAGCAAGCAGGAGCGGGTAGAAGGCAACAAGAAGTAGAGCACGGCGAAAAGAGGAGATAGAAAAAAGGTCGCGAAAAAGAAGGGGCAAGCCGCGCGGACAGGGCGCGCGGGCAGACGGAGAATCAAGCGGCGAAAAAGCAGGCAAAGGCCCAGCGGGGAAGAGGTCGCGTGGACTGAGAAGACCGAGCGAACAGAAGAGAAGAGAAGAGCAGGTGACCGCGACCAAGATGCGGGTGAAAAAGGAACAACCCGCACGGTCAGGCAGATCACAGCAGCAAACCGCGAGAATAGAGACAAGCGGTAGAAAAGTAGAGGAGAATAGAATCAAGAAGAAGAAGCAAGCCGCGCGAATAGGGCAGCAGACAGAAACAAGCCGCGCGGACAGAAGAGAAGGCAAGCCGCGAGACAAGTCGCAGGACGCGGAAAACAAGCCGCGAACAACAGAGAGCGCACAGAATCAGGAGGAAATGACTGTGTCCTCTGATACCATGTTAGAAAGTAGCGAAAAGAAGCGGAAAGTAGAGAACAAGCAAATAAAGTTTTGAATAATTGAAATTTTATTATCCAAAAAAGATATCTATTACAAAGGTATGCCCTCCCTTATATAGAATGAAAGAGAGATGAGAGAATACAAATAAGAGATGTGAGACTAAAAATTACAGGACTAAGCGGACTATACAAGACAAACCGCACAAACCGCGCGGTTAGACAGCAGGGCTAACCGCACGGCTACCACCAGAGAGGAAGCGAGACTGCCAGGAGAGACCGCCAGACCACCCGGTCTCCAAGCCGGCTGAGACAGACCGCCAGACCGCGCGGTCTCCAACCCGCCAATACAAACCGCCAGGCCGCCCGGTCACCAACTTCAACATAGACCATCCAGAAATCGTCGACCTGAGAATTAAGTTCGTTGAGCTGAGAACTGCTAACTGCTACGTGCTATTGAGGTCTAAGTTCGTCGAGCTGAGAATACGAATTCGTCGACTGAAGAATGATTCTGGACTTAGAATATTTAAGTGTTTTTGGTCTTATAATGTTGAAGTAGATGATCCAGAAATCGTCGACCTAAGATCCAAGTTCGTCGAGCTCAGCTCAGAGAATTGTCTCTGAGTTCGTCGAGCTGAGCACGACTATCGTCGACCTGAGTTCGACGAATGTCGAACTCATTTTCTGAGTCTTTGAAATTTCTCTAAGTCTTGAGTCTTTTGCAGTCTGTTGATGGCTGGTTCATGCAGTGTTGACTCTAAGGACATGACCTAGACTCTAGGACTCATACATGACCCTAGCTATACATGTTGGGTCAAACATCCTAATTTAGTGAACCTAGACCAAATCCAACTAGGGATCCAACGTCACTCAAATTAACCGGGATCTATCGTTGGTGATAACGCTTTCGCGCGGCGGAATCTCCCAGAAACCGCAAAACATCACATCCCAACCATCTCAAGGCCATCATACCACATGTTCATGCATCCTAATGATACTAGGGTATTTCGTATCTTCCTAACAAAACTTCCCCACAAGCAATTTATACTAACATCACCAAATTGGGTCACACACCATAGTTTTGGCTTCACACAAATCAAAATAAGAGATGCTTATGAGGAATCAAGGAACATAAATATGAATCCTATTGATTGGAAGGATAAGGTTGCTACCTTTTGGGAACGCTTTGGAGCCATAGATTTCAGATTAAATTGGATGGAGAACAATCGCAACGGCACTAGCAATCCTCCTCCGGCAACGGCTCATCGATCTGAGCAACGGAACTCTGGCAAACCTCCTCCCTTCCTCTCATGGTCTTCCACCCTTCCTTGCATCCTCTTCTCGTGCGTGACCTAGATGGGAGAGACTAAATGAACCGGTCCTTTCTAAGGCCTTCCCCCCACCCGCACCCCCTTAAAACCCTTGGTGACTTAATTGTGGCGGTCAGATCAGACTTCAAGAAGTTTGAACAAGCGAGATCAAGGATTAAAAAATGATCGGCTTGTCTGGGAGTTATCACCCAGCGGTAGCACTACTGCGCGGCAGTATCTCCCAGGCCACCTGGACCTCACAATACGTATGCTACCACCAACGGTAGCACTACTACGGCTCGCGGTAAGAAACAGGGAAGTGGGTAAATTTGAACTAGTTTATTTAATGTTATTGTGGGGTGCGATATCGTTACGAGGTTCCCTATTTTGATCTCTAAAAGATTGGGGTGTTACACAACGCTCCTATCAACTCTATCGGTCACACCTCCAAATTTAAGTTAGAATACTATGCATAACATTGAGTTTGCGATAGTGCTAGCATGATTAGCTTATCATGTAAATAATATTATTAGCATATTAGTTTATTTTGTCATTACTGATGAATATTTTTCATTAATATAGATAGTAAATGAGGAAAATCTTATTTTAACCTTGGAATTATTATCCTACAAATTATCATCTTAGCATTTCAGGCCTTATCGCATGGAATGTAACCACTATTATGTATAAGGGATTTCTTTATTAAGCAATCTACTTTAAAAACTCGCCCTCTTTTTTCCTTATCACAAAAATATCAAAATATTATAAAAAACAAGCCTATCATAAGAAGCAAGCACAATAAAGAAAGTTTCTCGTACAATATGATTTAAATTCATACATACCTTGGAGTTCCAACCGCATTAAGAATGGTGATGATTGAGGGAATATAAACAGAACCCCATTTTGGGATATTAAGTTCAGGTACAAAGACAGTCGCAGGAATCACCACACAGTAGAATAGAAAAGTAACAATATGTGCAACAATCTTTCGGACGAAGAAAAAATTGTAGATCACATGCACTTTCTTTAACAGAGACACTTTCTGCAGTAGAATGAAGGTTAAAGCTGATCAAATTAACAAAGCAAGATCACATAAATGTTTTTAATGCAAAATTTCTTGAATGACTGACCTTGTTTCTTACAATTTCCATGAACATTTGCTTAAACAGATTAGCAGGCCCACATGACCATCTATGTTGTTGATAACGGTATGCCTTGAAACTACTTGGCAATTCATTCTTTACCTATTTTAAGGTTGCATATCCCATGCATGTTCCAGTTAGCTATTTAATAAAAAGTAATATAACTGAGCACAATCCGTATAGCATAAGCAAGCACCATACACCATGTAAACACAACAAAAAATTCTAAAAAGGTTCTTATGTCATTGTATAAATTTTATTTGAAAAATAAATGATAATCAATAATCAACATTCTTGCTCCAAAAGTCAAAGGTGCGAGATATAATCAGACAACATTAGGAGAGCATAAAACATCGAGTGTCATAATAGTTTATAGTGGGCATTCATGTTGAGCTACAAGTGAAGTCTTTGTTCCCTTATATAGGACTCTCTATCTTATCTGCATGCCTATATCATCTCACACATTATCTATTAGGCAGACGGGATCTCGAGTCCATAATGAGCACTTGGCGGGGCCCAGTAGCGAGCAATGCGGAAAGCGGGTATCAAGTGTTTATTATTTTAGCATAGTTATATTTTTGCACCTTATGTTTCTATTTTAGTTACTGTAATGCCCCCAGGGTGGGCTTAAAAGCACTAGCTATCATATATTAGACTTATCTTGGATGAATGAGAAATTGAGAGCCTAGCGCTGACCAAGAATTATTATCTTGGATTCGACCTCCCTTCCCCTTCTTCTAGTTGGAATGAAACCCTAAAAATTCACATTAGGTAACATTGGGCCGACCTTATTGTTTCATCCTGCAATTCATTGGCATATTTAAGATACGCTCCGCATCTTTTCTCTACCCTGAATGATATATGTGACCCGCATGTCCTTCCCAGCTTCTAATTTGTTCTAGTATCCGTCCGCGGAGCACTCTTTGCCATAATGGTTGGCTCCTCGACACCTGGCCCGCCCTTCCCATGTTGACCTACATCATGTTTAAAATTGAAAGGGCCAATCTCCTTTTGCAACACTCTCTCCACGTGCAGGAGATCATAATTCTAGTCGTTGCAGCACTGCACCGACTTTCCTGACGGTCTTCCTCCCACCCAACGCAACATTTGGACCATTTGACATATTTTTGTGCCACTCGTGCTGCATCTTGGCATGTCATTCTCCGTCGTTGATCCTCTATATAACAAACGTCATGCTCCATCGCAGACCATTGTAGTTTTGTGTCATCACAAAGCATCACATCAACATCATCAATATTTCGTTCAATGATACATCGCTGCAGCTCATACACATCACTATCTCAACATTTTTTCCGGATCGTGAGGACACATTGAGATCATGCTTTCCTTTGTGCATTCCCCTCACTCATGACATGGCTGAAGCCATCTTACAACGCATTGAATCCCAGGATGCTCATGTCAAACAACACTCTTTTTCGCCCTTCGTACATGATGATCCCTCTTCCATACTTGGTTCACCACCTAACCCGTCCACCGATGTTCCCTTGAAGTGCCTCCCATCGATGGCTTCAACCAATCAGTTAGATCGCCAAATTCGAACCATTTCTCAACATATAGCACATGATGGAGCCTGTTACAAGCCCTTACGCCAATTTGGCCCGCTCTGTAATAGGGTTGTAGCTCATACACCCTAACCACTTCTCCTCAAGGAGGTAAGGGGTTCGAAACCCACCTCAACAACCTGTCGCTCTTATACTGGGCGCAGAGAAGTGGTTGGGGAGTACGGGCTGCAACCCTGTTACCGAGCGGACCAAAGTGGCATAAGGGCTCGTAACAGAGCCACATAATGTATTGATTATCCTCCTAGGCATGGAAGGGTCGGCTCTTCACTAAATGTGTTGGCTTCATACTACCACTCCCAATCTCAAATTGCAAGAACTAAAGTAGACCCTCATACCTCATCAAGTAGTATAATTACCACTATTGTCTCTAAGTGCCATTTTGGAATACTCCGCATGGCTATAGTTGATTGTTATTGATGGGTCACCTTAGAGGCGTTAGCCGCACCCCATACATGGGGTATGGATATTCGAATCTCCCCCAGTGTAATCGCCCAGGAGCAGGCCGCCCTCCCCCTCTCTCCAGCCGCCTCAACCAGGTCGTCAGCCTCCCCAATGGGGGCGGTCTCCTGCTTGCCCTGAACGGGGGGCCGATCTGGCCTCCCGTCCCCTTTCGCCGCCCCTAACACGGGTGGCCATTTGGTTGTCCGTCTGTGGCTGCCGCCCCTAACAAGGGCGGCCTCCCCGTCACTACAAACGGGGGGTCATTTGGTTGCCCGTCTGTGGCCGCCGCCCCTAATAGGGGTGGCCTCCCTGTCGCTACAAACGGGGGGTCATTTTGACCATACTCCCCGGGATAGGCGATCGGATCTCTCACGAGTTGTGAAATTAGATCCGCCACTTTATGATGGTTTTATGGTTTCTAAGGTCTTTTCAGACTGGGTTATAGACATAGAGACCTGCTTTGATTGGTACCGTATGACGGAGGACCAAAAGGTCCAGTTTGCCAAAATGAGATTATCTGGGCGAACAAAAATCTTTTGGATAGGTGAAGAATATAGTTTAATGAGGAATGAACGCCCTCCCATTACACAGTGGGCACATATGAAAGCCATATTGGAGGAGCAATACATTCCCCAGTACTACCAAACCCGTCTACAAGATGAGCTGACATCGCTACGTAAAGGGTCCAAATCAGTTCCTGAATATTTAACTGAGATGAAGGATCTTATTATTAGGTGCAACGCAGTCGAACACCCAGGTGACACCTTATCTAAATTTAAGTGTGGATTACGACCTGAGATTTGTGATGAGTTGATTCGATATGGTCATTATTCCCTAGCTGAGACCATATCTATCGCCATAGATATCGAGGAGCACCAAAAGAGAACTTGCTGGTTCAAATCTCAACCCAAAGCGAATACTCCTTACAAGAAAGAAGAACTGAAAGTTAAGGAGAATGGATCGAAGCCTATTTCGGCATATATGAGAGAGCGGAAAGGGAAATCCCCCATGAGAAATGTGATCCCTTCACAGATCCAATGTTATGAGTGTCAGCAGATAAGTCATATATCTAGCGATTGTCCCAAGAGGAAAGACACATTAGTGATTCATGAGGTGACTGAGGAGGATGAGCCTGTAGAAAAAGATGGAGTCGAGAGAGACTCACATGTTCTGAACGATGAAGTATACGGTACGCCTCGTGATGAGGAGATAGATCTTGACGTTCTGGTGGTGAGATGCATGTTATCTACATCACAAGAATCCGCTGATTATTGGCGGACGAACATCTTCCAGGCCTACTTTAAGGCTGGGGAGAAAGTGTGTCGTTTAGTAGTGGACATCGGGAGTTGTATGAATGTCATCGCTGTGACAGCTTTAGCCCGCATGGGACTCACTGTTGAGCCACACCCTTCCCCATTCTAGGTAGCTTAGGTCACTAAGACTACATTATCAATGACTAGGAGATGTTTAGTACCCATCACTATCGACACGTATTCTGATAAAATTTGGTGTGACATTATGCCTATGGATGTGTGCCACGTGTTACTTGGGCGACCTTGGTTGTATGATCGAGATGTCCTCATACATGGCAGGTCCAACACTTGCTCCTTGCTACTGTACGGAAAGAGAGTAGTGTTAAATCAGTGCGACCCACAACACCCACATCCCGCGCGAATAGTAGTGCGAAAGAATCTTCCTCCCACTGAAAGGAAGAAGACTTTTAGCATTATACAGGGCACTGAGTTCTATCGAGAGAGTTTTGACGGTGGATTTTATTATGCCTTAATGGTCTTACAGGCATCTGAGTTACTAGAGAAGTATGAGTGTATTCCTATACCTGCTAGGAGACTCTTAGAGGAGTTCTACGACATACACCCTAATGAGCTTCTGGCTGAGTTACCTCCCATGAGGTCAATTCAGCATACGGTAGATCTTGTACCTGGAGCTTCCCTCCCACATCTACCGAATTATCGATTGAATCTTGCCGCCCACAAGGAGCTGCAGAAGCAGATCGAAGAGCTTTTAGACATAGGCTTTATTCGTCATAGCCTTAGTCCATTTGCGGTGTGTGCCCTTCTTGCCACGAAAAAGGTTGGTACTTGGCCTATGTGTGTTGACAGTCGTGTTGTCAACAAAATCACTGTGAAATATCTTTTCCGATACCCGACTGGATGACATGTTGGACATGTTGACTGAATCCACGATCTTTTCTAAGATCGACATTCGTAGCAGTTATCTTCAAATTCAGATATGTGAAGGAGACGAGTGGAAGATTGTCTTCAAGTCGAAGGATGAACTTTATGAGTGACTTGTGATGCCTTTTTGGTTATCCAATGCCCCTAGTATTATTGCTCGGATGATGACCCAGGTCTTCAGACCTTATATTAGGAAGTTCGTTGTAGTCTATTTCGACGACATTTTGATATATAGTCAGACCGAGAGTGAGCACTTGACTCACCTACGTACTATCTTCGAGCTCCTACGAGCAGAGCGACTGTATATCAGCTTGAAGAAATGCGTGTTTATGGCTGAGTCTGTTATCTTTCTTGGATATATAGTGAGCTCCGCTGGCATCACTATGGATCCTGAGAAAGTTTGTGCGATTCATGAGTGGCCTACCTCTCAGAACATTCACGATGTCCGTACTCCGTAGTTTTCATGGACTAGTCACATTTTATCATCGATTCATTAAGAACTTCCGTACGATTATGACGCCAACCATTGAGTGTACAAAGAAGGGAAGTTTCTAGTGGACATCATCGACAACTAGAGCCTTTGAGATTATCATGGATAAGATGTCCACTGCACCTGTTTTGAGACTCCCTGATTTCAGCCAGGTATTTGAGGTATCTTGTGATGCCTCTGGAGTTGGAATAGGAGGTGTACTTGGTCAAGAGGATCACACTGTTGGATATTTCAGTGAAAAACTCTCAGGCCCGAAGCTGAATTATTCCAACTAGGAGCACGATTTTTATGCGATTGTGCAGACGTTACGTCACCGGAGGCATTATTTATTACCCAAGTAGTTTGTCTTCCACTCCGATCATCAGGCGTTGCGTTATATCAATTCGCAACAGATGTTGAACCCTCGACGGGCTAAGTGGGTATCTTATTTACAGGAGTACACCTTCGTTCTAAAACACTGTAAGAGAACGGAGAATAGGGTTACCGACGCCCTTACGCGAGTCACCCTCGTACTATCACAGATGCACACTCAGGTGATAGGATTTGAGCGTTTCAGAGATGACTATTCTAGTTGTCCTAATTTTAGTGGTATCTACGATGTGATACGATCGGATCCCTTTCACGATGAGACTGATTATCTCATTTGAGACATAAATTTGTTTTGTGGGACCCGTCTGTGTATTCCCCGTACCTCGTTGCAGAACTTCATTATATGAGAATTATATGACGGAGGCTTATGTGGGCACTTTGGACGTGATAAGACGATAGACTTATTAGAGGAGCGATTCTATTGGCCCGGGATGAAGCTGGTTTTCACATAGATTGTCAGTAGCTGTCGCACTTGTCAAGTAGCGAAGGGCAATAAACAGCCCGCTGGATTATACAAACTGTTACCGGTGCCAGTATTCCTTGGGATGATGTTAGCATGGATTTTGTACTTGCATTGTCGCGCACTTTTAGGAAACACGATTTCATTCTTGTAGTGGTTGATTGTTTTTCTAAAGTGGCGTATTTCATCCCCTACAACAAAACCGATGACGTCTCTCATATAGCCCGTATTTATTATAGAGGTTGTTGCACACCGAGAAATATCTAGGACTATCGTTACCGATCGAGACGTTAAGTTCACCAGCTACTTTTGTAAGTCACTCTGGAGACTATTAGGGACTAAACTTCTTTTTTCGACCGCGACAGATCTGACTTCCGTTTGAGTAGCAAATCCTGTTTTTAACGTTGCCGATCTGACTTTATTCCACGATTACCCGCATGAGTCTTTAGATTTTCCCTTGTCTTCTCCGTCCAGAGTTTTAGATGCGTCTTGAGATGAGTTGGTGAGACTGCATGAGTCTTTAGAGATTTGAGCCACATTCAGAACATGTCGACATTCATTCAGATACTGACATATTTCCTGCAGTTCCTCTTGTTTTCACTGACAATTTTCAGGTTGAGCATGAGACACTGGGAGATTCTTCCATACCAGTTCCCAGAGCCGCTGACCGACTTCCGCGACAGATCTTAGTTCCCGAGCAGATATTGGATAACGAGACCAGACTTCCATACCAATTCAAGAACAATCGTATCGGTCGCCATCAAGAACATTGCTTCTGACTCCTCTCAACATAACAGGAGACAAGACGCGGAGACGAAGTCACGCAGAATACGCCGTTCGAGCTTCCTAGCCATCTGTACCAGGGCGAGCAAAGTAGGTCGCTCCCATTTTCAAGCTTCAACTAAAGACTTCAAAGTACGACAAACTTATCCCTCGCAATACAAGAAGAAGTACATATCTTCTTGAGTGGTGACCTGTCACCCTCCGAGCTTTCCTCTCTGTCTAACAACTATAACGAGAGGGGACTTGTCGCCCTCGAGTTCTTTGAAAAGGCCTTGTACAAACAACCAGCTAATAGTGGAGGTTTGGCCGGCGCAGACTCGACAACGTGGTGTTTCACCCAGTTGATGGGTTTTCCACGTTTAAAAATTGATTTATTAGCTTTTCTTTTCCTATGACTGTTTGCACGCTTGACCGCTCCCTGGTTAAGGCGGTTCAAGATGCCCGGTCTATCAGGAGCCTTGAGCGATCCCCAACAGTTTGACGCCGTCTGTGGGAAAACGGTTCCCACCATACCTAAAAGACCTAGAAGACAGTGTTCTCAACACAATGATACTCGAGACTAGAGCATATTGCAGGAGAAACCGCCACCACAACCGAAAGAACGGTCCCTTGGGGCGCGTTGATCCAGTTCTTCCTTACTCGCTCGGCAACATGTCTGAAGCAGTGCTCCCCAACGCGGACATCCAAGGTCACGAAGCCCGTCCTGACGGAGGATCTGAAGCTCAATATCACTGCAACCGCCCTGAAGCAGCAGACCTCGAGCTTGTAGGTGGAAGGCTCACACGTGAAGTTCATAACATAATTATTGAAGAATGAGCCAGGCAGTGTGCCGCTTTGGCCCCTCTCCCTCTCCATCATTGCTCACCATTCACACATGAGATCTCGACACATCCAATCCCCCCAGATTTCAAACTCCCAAGATCAAGACATACGACGGAACGGGCGGTCTGTCGAAGCACGTCAGACACTTTGCAGTCATGATGCAACTCTGCATTGCCCCAGATTCACTGCTATGTCAAGCATTCTCGGCGACTCTGAATGGCCAAGCTCACACCTGGTTCCTTTCCTTGAAAGAAGGGGAGATCAAGAATTTCGTGGAGCTAGCACAACAATTCACCGATCAATTTATCGCTAGCAGTCGGATGGTCAAAGATCCCTCCCACTTGTCTGGGATCCGTCGTTTCACCGCAGAGGCGCCGTTTCACCGCAGAGGCACAACAGATCTCGGGAGTCAACCACGAGCTCTAAGAGCCTTCTTCTTAGGAGGATTCCGCCCCGACAACTTCTATTCAACATTAATGAAGGAAGAGGCACCAAGTTATCATGATCTAGTACGACGTGTCGAAGCCCAGATCGCCACCAACGAAGCAATCAAAGCACATCAACAACTATTCAATAAAGGCGTGAAAAGTCGAAGGGAACAAGAGGCTTCATCGGTCTTAGGGAAGAGCGATGAACGTTGCGGCAACCCACAACCTCGATAGCACCAGAGATATACACCCCTCAATACCTCCAGAACCAACATACTTTATGCAATCAGGGGCAACGGGGCGCTCCGCAAGCCCGGACCCCTCGCCAAGAATGCAAGGGTCAGACAAAGTACCGTGAGTTCCACTATGGACGAGGACACAACACGAAATATTGCTCCAAGCTTAAGGATGAAATCGAGTGTCTCGTCAAACAAGGCTTACTGGGGAAATTCATACGAAGCCAGGTACCGAATCGGCCAACAGGAGATCAGCTAGCGGCTCACCAGGAAGGATTGGGGGGCAACTCTTAAGGCAATCATCCCAGGAGAGAGCTCCATACCTAACAACGAGGCTCTAATCCCGCCACTGACATGTTTTACCAATTTTATTTTTCTATGTATACTTAATGTAAAATGCCACGAGACCAGTTTCGTAGCAGTGACTCTAATAGCTTTTAAAGCTTGTTCATTTCAGGACTGTAGCAGACAAACATCGTCTGCTCTGATAGAACTATGTACTCAATTCGCTCAAATAGAAGGACGTCCGTTTACATGAACAACACCTTCCTCCGGGTAGCGCGCTCATGAACAACACTTGCCTTTGTGCAGCGCGCTCGTTAACAGCACTTGCCTCCGGGCAGCGCGCTCGTTAACAACACCTGCCTCTGAGCAGCGTGCTCGTTAACAGCACCTGCCTCCCGGCAGTGCGCTCGTTAACAACACCTGTCTCCGGGCAGCGCGCTCATTAACAACACCTGCCTCCTGACAACGTTCTCGTTAACAGCACCTACCTCCAGAAAGCACGCTTGTTAATAGCACCTGCCATCGGGCAACGCGCTCATTAACAACACCTACCTCCGGGCAGCGCCCTCGTTAACAGCACCTGCCTCCGGGCAGCGCGTTCATTAACAACACCTGTCTCCAGTCAGCGTGCTCATTAACAGCACCTGCCTCCGGGCAGCGCGCTCATGAACAACATCTTCCTCCAGGGAGCGCGCTCATTAACATCGTCTGCCTCCGAGAAGTGTGCTCTACATTTCTCGAGGACCACGTCCAAGCGACCTCCCACTGCCGCCGATTGAATGTCCTCCCTTCTCTGCCGCAATAAGTCGTGGCGTTGCCATGGCTGCCCCCCTCGCTCTCGCTAGTGGTTCAAAAATCTTCCCTTCACTGTTTCTCTGGGACCACGTCTCAGCGACCTCCCACTGCCGCCGATCAAAGGTCTGCCCTTCTCCGCTGCAATTGGTCGCGACGTCGCCCGGGCCTGCCCCCCTCGCGCTCGCTAGCGGTTCAAAGTTCTGCCCATCACCGTTTCTCCGGGACCATGTCCCAGCGACCTCCCACTGTCGTCGATCGAAGGTTCGCCCTTCTCCATTACAGTAGGTCGCGACACCGTCAGGGCTTGCCCCCCTCGCGGTCGCCCAGGTTCAAAGGTCCGTCCTTCACCGCCACACTCAGTGACATCCCCCAGTCTGATGATCCGGACCTCTCACTACTCGGCTCAGAGCATCCTCCCTTCGCCCACACAGTAGGTTACAGCACCACCAGGGTCTCGTCCTCCAACTACCAACATCAAATAAGCAAATTAGAATCGCGCTCAAAATAATAACGCCAACACAACCCGCGCTCAATCGCCATCGCAAGCAAACTCTCGAAGCTTGAGCAGTTAACAAACAATCAGATAATACATACGGAGTAACAAGGCACCACAAATACGGTACAAAACCACTAGATGACGCAGATGTACAAAGGTACAATGAAGGCGGAACTATATCTCATCTGCATCAACGTCGGAGCCCCCGCTCCCATCAGAGATCTCCCATACCAAATTCAGCTATGTCGTAACAACGCGTCTACACCACTGAATGGGGGATTTTTGCCTCTAGACTTACAGGAATCTGATGTTGTCCCCAAACATCAACATGCTCCACAACTAACAAGGAGCGCCACTGCCTGAACCTCCCCTACGAGCAGCATCCCGCTCCCAGGTAGCCCAAAACTCGCTTGAATATAAAGCGACAAATACACATAACATGCCACGCACATCACGCACATTGCGCTCTGCGCGTACATAGCGCACATGGTGCACATAGCACCTTGCACGCACAGTGCATGTTGCGCCCTGCGCACACTCCACAAATGCACAATGTACGCCCCGAGCACGCTACGTCTTGCACTGCGCACATTAAGCACCATACGCGCAACACGCTACCTCTTGCACTGCGCACATTAAGCACCATACGCGCAGCACGCACTTCATGTGCGCTGCAACAAATGCACATGCCACTCCCAGCGCGCGATGCGCCCCATGCACATTTCACCTCCGACACATTTAGCCATGAGCACACCACCACAAGCATGTTCTTCACTATGTGGATAGCTCACCTTCCGCACCTCTACCACACCAATCACCTCCACCGTGATCATCGCAAATTATCACGTTCACGACTTAGAGAAAAATCTCCGCCATCCATTCGCTTCGGCTCTATGCTGCGAGAACTTGGGGGGCAAATGACAAGGTCTCCTTAGAGGCATTAGCCACACCCCATACATGGGGTGCGGATATTTGAATCTCCCGCAGCGTAACCGCCCAGGAGCGGGCCGCCTTCCCCCTCTCTCAGGCCGCCTCAACCAGGTCGCTCGCCGCCCTAATGGGGGCGGCCTCCTGCTTGCCTTGAACAGGCGGCCGTTCTGGCCACCCGTCCCATTCTGCCTCCCCTAACATGGGAGGCCTCCCTGTCGCTACAAACGGGCGGTCATTTGGCCGCCTGTCTGTGGCCGCCTCCCCCTAACTGGGGTGGCTTCGCTGTTGCTACAAACAGGCGGCCATTTGGCCGCCCGTCTGTGGCTGCCGCTCCTAACAGGGGCAGCCTCCCTGTCGCTACAAATGGGCGGCCATTTGGCCGCCCGTCTGTGGTCGCCGCCCTTAACACGGGCGCCTCCCCGTCGCTACAAACGGGAGGCCATTTGGCCGCCCATCTGTGGTCGCCGCTCCTTACAGGGGCGGCCTCCCTGTCGCTATAAACGGGGCCGCCCGTCTGTAGCCGCCGCCCGTAACAGGGGGGGCTCCCTATTGCTACAAATGGGCGGCCATTTGGCCGCCCGTCAGTGGCCACCGCCCCTAACATGCGACGGCCTCCTTGTTGTCGTGGACGGGCGATCGTTTGGCCGCCCGTCCTTCGCCGGCTCCTCTGATCAGGGGACGCCTCCCCCTCGCCACCCCTCCCTTTGCAGGAGGGCGGCTAGTTTTCCGGTCATCTCAAAATCGCTCGGGGGCAGTCTCTTCATTTGTGTAAAATTGGTGATCCACGTGCTCTAAACGGAGTTTTCCTATTCGTCCGTCTGGTAGTTATCGGGGGAAATTACCGGATCACCCCTCTTGGGATCTATAAATAGACCCTCATTCCCCTTCATTTTCATTCCATTCGGGGTCGGAAAATCCTCCTACGGATTTTCTCTCTTCTCCTCCTATGACTTTCTCTCTCCATTTTTCCTCCATGAGCGTGTTGCCCCCTTGCCCGCGACCCTGTGTGCACGTCCCTCTGTGTGCACGTCCCTCTGTGTGCACGTTTCTCCTTGTACGCATGTCTTTTCGTGCACACGTTCCTCCTTGTACGCACCTCCCTCTGTATGCATGTTGCTTCTTGAGCGCACATCATTTCCAGGCCCACTTTCCTTCTTGTATGTGTCCCTTGGTGCGCACATCGCTCCAAGTGCGTCTTCGCGCGCACCGCTCTCAGGACTGCCACAAGCGCTCAACGCTCTCAATTCAAGAACAAACGTATTGGTCGCTAACAAGACCAGCGCTCCTGACTCCTCTCAACACAACATAAGACAAGACGCGGAGATGAAGTCACACAGAACATGCTGCTCGAGCTTCCTAGCCGTCTGAACCAGGGCGAGCAAAGCAGGTCGCTCCCGTTTTCAGGCTTCAACTGAAGAATTCAAAGTACGACGAACTCATCCCTCGCAACATAAGAAGTACATAGCTCCGTGAGTGGTGGCCTGTCACCCTCTGAGCTTTCCTCTCTCCCTAACAACTGTAACGAGAGGCGGCCCGTCGCTCTCGAGTTCTTTGAAAAAGCCTTGTACAAACAATCAACTAATAGTGGAGGTTTGGCCGGGACAGATCCGGTCACGTAGTTTTTCACCAAGTTGACGAGTTTCTTAAAAAATTGCTTTGTCAGCTTTTCTTTTCCTGTGACTGTTTGCACGTTCGACCGCTATAGGGCTAAGACGGTTCGAGAGGCCCAGTCTACCAAAAGCCTTGAATGATCCCCAACAGTTATTTTGATGAGTTCATTAAGTTCCTATTGATCAGTACCTTCTTCCAGCAAGGGATGCAACTCACATCCACTTGTATTCAGACTCAACACCCAATGGACATTTCTGATGTCATGGAAGTCATGTGGGTTGCCGAACGGGATTTCACCATCAATAATAGCCTGACTGTATCTGATTATTAGCGACCTCCTTCACCCTATCCAATCATCTCCAAGTCTACCAACACCCTCATGCACCCCACACACCTATCGTCCATACAAACACCATCTGTACCAACACCTTTCATTGCCCAAACTACCATTTCTCAACCAAGCAACTCAGGCTCAACCTATACATCACCTCTCCAAGCAGGAATACCATGATCCTTGTAGCAAGAGATTTGCTTTCGTTGCAAACAACCTACTTCCCCACTCATGAGTGTCCAATGAGGAAGATGCGAGTGATGATTGGGGATGACGATCTAAAAGTCATTTTGCCAACTTTAAGGCCCTCGAGATTCAGGACCCCACCCCGACCACAGACCTAGACACGCAATTCTATTTGCTCGACCTTACTTGTATCTCCATTGAAGATTCCTCGTGACCCCGTCCTATCATACTAATAAGGGGTTTCAGGGTTGCACTCTCCCAATTTTGATAGATATTGTGGCGACCCATAAATTCCTCTCCCAAGATAGAGTAGCTCAGCTACATCTTCAGATTGAGCCATCTTTGAGGCTCACATTCATCATGGGGGTAGACACAGCACCCTCATTGGACAATTTATGTCGCCACATTCAGCTTCAACTAGGTCCATATTAGGTTATGATAGACTTCTGTGTTTTTCTGCTACATGGCATCGCCAAGATTCGGTCGCTTGCGGATGCCTATATCAACTAGCCCCAACTAGCACTGCCCTTCCTTTGAGAAGGGAACCTACAGATATTCGAGGAGGCCAGTTCCCTACAACCGCCACTTTCATCATCTCGACAACTTCAAGGTTTTTTGCACCCACCTTGTATGTTGGTTCAGAAGATTTTCTTTGGTCACAAAGCAAATTTTCCAGCAGGGAATATTATTATGGGGGATGGGCATTAACGTCGACTCATGAGATCATGAGGTCATGATGAGTACGTGACTGACCCACTAGCAAGCGACGCCACATAAAACATCATCAGTTATATGTTATTTTTAGCATAGATATATCTTTGCATCTAATGTTTATGTTTTTTTATTATTGTAATGCCCTCAAGGTGTGTTCAAATACCCTAGCTATCTTGTATTAGACTTATCATAGATGAATGAGAAATTGAGAGCTTAGGGCTTATCTTGGATAGAAATTAAGATCCCATGGATTCTATTTTCCTTCCACTTACCCTTTGAATAAAACCCGAGAAAACCCCACTAGATAACATCATCTTAATTCTTATCTTCATGCAGATAAACCCAAAATTGTCTTTGTTACATATATTTGCTTCCAAATGTCTTGTCTACATTTGCCTCCAAATGGCATATTAATATACTTCCAAGGAATATTATCTATACACTCAAATCATAATTTCTAAATATGCAAGCATCCTTTCTTAATGTATCAGGATTGTTTCTTATTGTACAAGTAGCTAGGCTGGTGCAAGGATAAACCGCACCGCGCAAATTACGCACCAGGTTCATGAGATATTCTACCACTTATACCAAAGACACCCCCACAACCTCAAATTATTGGATGAAGTCCCTAAATTGTCACAAATCTTCTTGTGTTTATCACAACACCTTTGACAATGTTAAATCTTTCCATTTGACCAAATATTTGGTGCTTGGTAGCACACCCTGTCACTAACTTTCTTCGTCAAATTCATTGTCAAATAGTATTACAGGCATTGCATATTGTGATTCTCCCTTCATAGCATCCTCTGCATTATCATGGCATGATTTCAATAGACTCGCATGGAAGACTAGATGAAACTTCAAACTACTAGGCAAGCTAAGAAAATAGGAAACCTTGCTCACCATTTGTCATCAACACGTACGATCCTTCCTACTTCCTCAACAATCTTCTATGCACTCCCTACAAAATGTTAAAGTGTTATGGTTGAAGTTTGTCCATCACTATGTCCCAACAACATACTATTACATCCTCTTAATATTTGCTCACATTTTCATGTGCCTCCATGCCATCTCTAAAAGTTCTTCGCCAAGTTGTGTTATTCCAATGACCTGACTATCTTCAATTTCACATGGGTTTCTCCAATTGTCTAGAATCACCATAAGTGTATGCACGAACTTAACTTCATCAGGCTTTGTCCACTATGTTGGACCCTTGTAAGTACAATCCCATCTACCAAAGGAAGTTCTTCACCTCCTTTGCATCTCGCTTGTGCACCCTGTGAACCGGACACAATCATGTTGGCCTCATCATTGGCCATATATAGCTCGACGATATAGAGTTAACCCTTTCTTCATATTGTGAATGCACATCTATAAGGTATATATGGCACGTTGTAAGCAATTGAGTGCCCTTCCATCGGCAATTGCACATCAGGGCAATCTTGGGCGGAACACTCCACGACATCATGCTCTTCAATGGTGTTACCTTCTAAGGTCTCAAAATTACCTTCGAGTTTCAAAACACAAGCTGCGAACCCCAACAATGAATACTCCAATGAAGATCCCTTCATGCAGGATGTGTTGGAATATCTCTTCTTCTTTTTATGTTTACCATCCACCTTGCCACGGGCATTGACAACACAAGAAGTATTTCCTTTGAATGTCAATTAACCTTCTCCCACACCACCACCACCACCACCACCAAGATTTTTGTGCTACCAATTATCAAGCACCTGTCTATTTAATAATTTTGCTCGAGGCCTTACCTTCTTTGTCAATTTTGCAGCTAACTAAGTCAGTCTCACTACTATGAAACCATGGTGGAGAAGACAGGATGATGATGCAAAATACAAGTGTGTAATAACACAATAAAGCAAGAGAGAAAAGAACTCAAAAATTTATTTTGAACTTCATGAGCTGCAAATGAAGTATTCATCCTCTTATGCATATGCTCAAATTCACCACTGTGAGGAACTGCATGCTTTGGCCCCACTAGATCGTAAAATTTTGCCCTCTAAATTAAGGTACCTCTTGTGGTGACACCACAATGCACTATATATAGCCAAGGAACTTTCCCTCCATCTTTGATGCCGGACTAATCTTCTTTCAACCTCTCCAACCCTTATTGGCCGGATCTAGTGCCATGCATAAAGTCTAGATCTGACTATGAGAAATTTTCTTCTTAGGCGACAATGAACCTCATTGTTATTCCCTTAAAAGGCACCTACATAGTGATCCAACAACCCAATACATATAACTCAAGAACTTTCTCACCGTCTTTGATGTTGGACTAATCCACAGGCATTTTCCCCAGCCTTGTTTGGGTTTGTCCTTGTTAGAAAAGCCCTTGTAAAAAGGTCTATTATTGGGCCCATGTATTTGATTTTTTCCCTCTTCTCTTATTAGTCCCACATCTTGTATTGGACTTCCTCTCTCCTTTTATCTCCTATATATTTGTATTATCTCCTTGTATTTACATACACAAGAAATATATACAAGATTTTGAGCTCTTTCTACGTGGTATCAGAGCCACTCGTTCCCTCCTGCGGACTCCTTTCTTCTATCCGCCTATCCTGATTAACCTGCGGCCTACTTTCCTATCCGCTCAAGTCCGCGGCCTGCGATCTCCTTCTCACCCTGTGGCCTGCTCATCTCCCTAGTCCGCTTGGCTTCTGCGGCCTGCTTTCTCTGAATTCGCTTCCACTTCTCTCCGTGGTTCCACCCTCCTCCTCAGGCTTCTTATAACCTCCTTTCAATGTCCCGTGGGGCCCACCTATCCCCTGCCTACTCGTGCTCTCTGCTTTAGTCCGCTGCGAGCTCCTTCTCGCTCACTCTCCTGTCCGCTGCGAGCTCCTGCTTCAGTCCGCCACGGGATCTTCTCCCTGCTCTGTTTTTTTCTCCCTTGCGAGCTCGCTCTCTTATCTCGCAAGCTTCTACTCCCTATTGTTTCAGTCCGCTGCGAGCTCTCATCTGCTCTGCTGCAGCTCGCTCCTGCTTCAGTCCACTGCGGCCTGCTCGCTGCTTCAGTCCGCTGCGAACTGCTCCAGAACGCTGTACAGGCTTTCGTCCAATCCGCCATCTTCCCTTCTCTCCTTGCGAGCTTCTACCCCTGTCCAGACCGAGCTCTCTTCTCGCTCGCGGTCACTTGGTTTATCCCGCCGCGGACTGTTCATATCCGTTGCGGGCTCCCTGCTCGCTGACTGCTCCAGTCTGTCGCTGCGGCTCTCTCTCTTCTCGCGAGCTGCTCAAGTTCCTCTGCTTTTTTCCCTTCTTGCAGACTGCTCCAGTCTGCTGCTTATCTCCCCTCGCCGGGCTCCCTTCCTGCACTTGCGTACTGACCTCTCTACTCGTTGCGGACTACCCCAGTTCGCTGCGGACTGCTCCTCCTTGCCTCTTGCCCTAGCCGCTGCGACCCGCCCTTCGGGGTTCTTGCCCGCTCTCTTCCCAGCGGGCTCCTGTGTCAGTCCGCTTCTGCAGTCCGCCGGTTCTGCTTCCTCTCCCCGCAATGACTTCCAGCGACTCAACTGCGACCTGCCCCTCTACAGACCGCCCGACACCTGTTCCTGAAATCCGCGATGAGCTGCGGATTACAACTATCTCCCTCTCCGGGAAGAAGAATTTTCTCCCTTGGGTTCATTCTGTTCGCCGGGTTCTTTAGGCCATGGGTCTTTTACATCACCTCACTCAAGCTCCTCCTTCTACCGACGAATGGCTCCGCAATGATGGCCGTGTTCAGACCTGGCTCCTCAATTCCCTCGATGGCGAACCGTATCAGATGTCCATGTATCACAAAACGGTCAAAGCTATGTGGGATGAATTGCACTCCCTGTACTCGGGTAAAGACAGTCTTCAACATCTCTATGACATTCTCGCCGATCTTCTGGCTCTCGACACGGGGGGGGGGGGGGGGGGGGGGCTTCAGACATGACCTCATTTGTCGGTCGTGCAAAGACTCTAGTTGAGGCCTGGATTCAACATCAACCGTCTACCATTGACCATGCTACTCAGCGTGCTCAGAAAGAGGTTGTCTGCATTTCCATCATGATGGCTCGTCTCCCGTCTCACCTTCAGAATATTCGCACCCAGATTCTGGCTTCCTCCATTATACCTTCCTTATCTGATGTTTGCTTCATGCTTCTCCGTGTTTCACCACCTCCTGATACTACTGCGCCTCCGCCCTCGATCCTTCTTCAGCAAACCATGCCCCCCTTACTGCCCCCATCTACTTCCGTTCGTGGTGGACGTTCGGGTTTTAGGGGCCGCGAGTGCGGTGGTCGGGGTCAGCCGATTTGTTCCTACTGCGGAAAGGACGGTCATTATGCGGCAACCTGCTACAAGAAGATTGGTTATCCTCCTCGTCCGACAGCCTCGGTTGCTGTGGACACATCCTCTGCCGCTCCTTCTGACCTTGAGGCTGTTCGTCTCTAGCTCCAACAACTTCAAGGGCTGCTCAACCCGCCCTCTGCCTCCATCTCCATCGCCTCTAACGCGGGTACTGCTTGTTTATCCACAAGCCCGCGATGGATCCTGGACTCGAGTGTCACTCATCATATTGCCTCGCAACAGCCACCCAAGTACACAGATTCTCCTCATCCAAAGTATATCACTGTGCCAAATGGGGCGACGGTTCCCGTCTCCGGCTCGTCTGACCTTGTACTTAACTCATCCCTCTCTCTTCGCTCGGCTCTTCATGTTCCGAGCTCCCCGTTCAATTTACTTTTTGTTGCTCGCCTTACAAATGATCTAAATTGCTCTGTCATATTCACCCCCTCTTCTTTTCTTATACAGGATCAACGGACGCGTACTACCATTGGTAGAGGCACACTGCAGAGCGGACTCTACCTTCTCGATGACTATCCCACTGTCCTATCTTCTGTCTCCTCCAGTGAGTGGCATCGACGTCTTGACCACGCTCCTCTCCCGGTGCTTCAACGGGCTCTTCCTGATGTTTCCCTTCATCCTTTTTAGTGCGAGTCTTGTATCTTCGGCAAGCAGCCGCGTTCTCCTTTTCCTGCACATTGTACCCGGAGTACTGCTCCTTTTTATTTAGTGCATTCAGACATTTGGGGTCCTTATAAAGTTACTAGTATTTCTGGTTATCGCTATTTCATCAAGTTTATTGATGACTACTCTCGTATAACGTGACTTTACTTACTGTGTGATCGTACTGAGCTTCCCCGTGTCTTTCGGGCCTTTGTCCTTGAAACTCGTACGCAATTCAACACTACCATCAAAACATTACACACTGATAATGCTCGCGAATGCACTAGCCACGGCTTTGCAACCTTGTGCTTTGAATTCGGGATTCTTCATCAAACATCATGTGCTTACACACCCCAGCAAAACGGCGTTGCCGAACGAAAGAACCGACACTTGCTTGATGTTGCCCGCTCTCTCATGCTTCAAATGCATGTCCCCAAAAGTTACTGGAACTTTGCGGTCTCTATTGCGTGCTTCCTGATCAACCGGCTCCCTTCCTCCGTCCTCCACTATGCTACTCCATTTAGCCTCTTCTTTCTCTCTACTCCGGATTTCCCTCTCTTGCCTCGGGTTTTTGGCTCCACCTGCTATGTCCACCGCCTGGTTTCGTCCACGGACAAGTTGGAACCCCGGGCCACTAAACATGTGTTCATTGGTTATTCACGTACGCAAAAAGGTTGTCTGTTACTCTCCCGCTACCCGCAAGGTTTCCGTTTCTGCAGATGTTACCTTCCGAGAATATCAACCGTTCTTCTCTGCTCCTTTACCCACTCCTTCCACGCCGGAACCTCTACCACCACTCCTCTCACGGCCTCTTATTCCCGTTACTACACCTCTACAACTGGGACCACCTGCTCCGACTCCTGCCCCATCCAGGCCACCTGTCATCCGTGTCTACTCTCGTCGCCCGTCCGACTCTGTTGCCCCTCTGCAGTCGGCCTCGACCTCAGCTACTCTGCGCCCTGCTGATCAGGTACCTGTCTCCACTGCTCATCCTCTGGCAAACTGTGTCTCCTTGCATCGTCTCTCTCCTCACCTTCACACATTTGCTACTTCTCTTTCCTCGATTTCTGTTCCTAACTCTGTGTAGGAGGCGCTACAACATCCTGGATGGCGGGCCGCCGTGGAAGAGGAAATGGCTGCTCTCTGGGCCAACCAGACATGGACTCTTGTACCCCTTCCTCCGGGTCACACGCTGGCTGGGTGTAGGTGTATGTTATTAAACATGCTGCTGACGGAACATTTGACCGCCTGAAAGCTCGTCTGGTGGCTCGTGGCTTCACCCAACAACAAGCGCTCGACTATGAAGAAACCTTTTCTCCGTTTGCCAAACTCAACACCGTTCGAGTCCTCATCTACGTGGTTATCCATCGCCGGTGGCCTTTATTCCAACTCGATATTAAGAACGCATTTCTGAATGGCGATCTCCAAGAAACGGTCTATATGTAGCAACCTCCCGGGTTTGAGACCACGAGAGTCTCAGGTCTGTCGTCTGACGAAGGCTCTGTATGGTCTCAAACAATCCCCACGGGCATGGTTTGACAAATTCAGTAAGGCCCTTCGAGATGTTGGTTTTACTCGAAGCTCGGCAGACTTCTCGCGATTCACTTGTCACCGAACAACGGGAACTGTTCTTTTGTTAGTTTATGTTGACGATATCATAATTACGGGAGGCGACTCGAATGGAATACAGAAGGTCAAACTACACCTGGGCACAGTTTTTCAAACAAAATATCTGGGGCCCCTTCGGTACTTCTTGGGCCTTGAGGTTGCCAGACGGTCAGACGGTCTCGTCCTCTCGGCGGAAGTATTGCCTCGACCTCATTCGAGATGCTGGCTATTCAGACTGTAAGCCAGTTGACACCCCAATGGATGCAAATCACAAGTTGCGCTCTCAGGCATCTGACTCAGATTTCCTACTCCAGAATCCAGAATACTATCGTCGTCTCGTTGGGAAATTGATCTACCTTATGGTAACCAGACCAAATATTTCCTTCGCTGTTGGTATTGTCAGTCGATACATGCATACCCCTCAAAGATCTCATCTTCAGGCTGTTGAACGCATTCTCAGATACCTTAAAACGGCTCCTGGTCAAGGTCTGGTTTACAAAACCTCATCTTCAGCTCCAACGTTGATGACGTATTCTGATTCCGATTATGCTGGTTCCCTTGATGATTGACGGTCAACAAGTGGCTTTGGCACATATCTTGGAGGACATTTAATTACTTGGAGAAGCAAGAAACAAGCAGTTGTTGCTCGATCATCAGCTGATGCGGAATATCGGGCAATGGCGTTAGTGGTTTCTGAACTAACTTGGCTTGAAGGTCTTCTTACCGATCTCGGTGTAAAGCTCCCTTCCCCAGCTCTCCTCCTCTGTGACAGCCAGACTGCCATACACATAGCCAAGAACCCAGTATTTCACGAGAGAACAAAGCATATTGAAGTCGACTGCCACTTCATCCGGGAAAAGGTTCAAATGAAGAAACTCGACCTGAAGCATGTTCCGGTGACAGAACAAGTTGCGGACGTCCTCACAAAGGCTCTTTCCAGTACTCTCTTCTATCAGTGCTTGTCCAAGCTTGGTGCATACGATTTGTACACTCCAGCTTGCGGGGGAGTGTTCGAAAATCTCATGTAAAAAGGTCTATTATTGGGCCCATGTATTTGATTTTTTTTCCGCTTCTCTTATTAGTCCCACATCTTGTATTGGACTTCCTCTCTCCTTTTCTCTCCTATATATTTGTATTCTCTCCTTGTATTTACATACACAAGAAATATATACAAGATTTTGAGCTCTTTCTACAGTCCTCTAAGCTAGCACACACTTGGTCTCGGGAGATCCACTATTATACCAATTATAATGCTCAGGTCCATAACTACAACAATTTTATGATTTTGTCTCATTGAAACTTGTTTTTTTCCCTAAAAGGAGCATCAATTGTGACATCACAACCCACTACATATTTCTAAGAAACATCCCCTCCGTCTAAGATGTGGGACTAATCAGCATGCACCAAATATAATACCAATTTTAACATCTCGACACCACTATAAAGAATTGCCCTATTTAGTCCCATTAAATCTCACACTTTTGCCCTTAAAATGTGATTCACATGCTCCATTACCCTTACAGCTTCGGAACATCCCTTTAAAAAGCTACGTGCCAGCTTCAGGACTTAATGCACCAAACTATGGTAATTAAATAAAATAGCAAGTATAATTGCCTATAAGATGCTAAAGATGGCATAGAGTGAATAGTACCTTAAGATTTGAGAGATAGACAAATTTCCAACCTTTAAGGCTTGCTCGAATAGCCAAGTCCATATCTTCAACAGTGGTTCGGTCCTTCCACCCTCCTGCTTCATTAAGAGCAGATATACGCCACACACCAGCCGTCCCTATTGGAAAATGTAATTATAAGCATTTTAGCATCATCTATAAAATCAAGGAACTAGCTTAAGATCGAGTTATGCTCACAACTAAATAGAATTATTTCAACAAAGTTTTTTATGACTAAAAATCTCACCATTGAAGCCAAAGAATGCATATATTGAGGAACCAACTTCTTGTTCCACTGTAAAATGATAATCTAGGGACATCTCCTGCATTCTCGTCATCAAACACTCATTTGAATTCACTGTAAAATCAATCTCAATATCAAAGAAGTTGAAATTTTCATAAAAATTTGGAGAAATAAGGAATGTTTCTTATAGTATAGGCTATAATATATCCACTTGACATGAAACTATGTAAATGGTGAAATAAAATTTATCATGAGCTCCTCATAGTAAATATATCAATAAGACAAGGAAATTATTATTGTATTTTATGAAAAAGCTTATTTATTATTGATCATGAGAATAAAAAGGCCTAATAAAAATGGGTAATGCTGAAAACTGTAGTGTTTAAGGAGCAAGTCTAAGGAAGGTAGTGTCTTCTATGCCTAAATGATAAATCTACTTCAATGATAGAGGCAATGAAAGAAGATTGTAAGGAAATTTGCCTGAGAGTAAATAGCATGTAATACCCAAATTTCTTGCTTTGACTAAATATTGTGTTTGTTTCCTTGTGTTGTATTTCTAGTCCATGCTTCCAGTTGTGGAGTTGTCAGGAGGTCAATTTGAGACTCATCTCAACTTACTTGGTCTGACACACGGTCGCGCGTGCCAAGTTAGTGTGGTCTGTAGCATCACGAAACTCTGCCTATTCCAGTACAGTGATAGATAAGTCCACTCAGATATCTGACTTTTTCAATGCATTGAGAATCTCTTTGTGCGTGTCTTGCACCCTTTAGTTGAAGGATCTCCATTTAGTTGAAGGATCTCATGGCCAGAAGGAAATTATTGAAGTTAATGGTGCTTTTCACCTGGGTTTTATGTGGCACCCCAATTTTCCATTAAAATTATGACACTAATGAGCCTATAAAGCTTAGAAAAGCGACCCAGGTAGGTTGGTAGTAGCTTCAGGAAGACTTGGAGGTCATTTAGATGGGTTTTGACCCTACACGGCCAGATACATGGCCGTGTACCCATCCCTGAAGCAACAACTCTCAAGTATCATCTTCCCAAGTTGTACAAGACCTTGAACACAACTTGGTTCAAGCCGTGTACATGGTCGTGTCAGTGGGCACGGCCTAGAACACGGCTTGACCAAGTCATATACAAGGGTGTGTCTACGCCCAGGCAAGGAGACGTGTAAAGCAGTTTACTATTAAAACGGAACACGACTATGTACATGGACGTGCGGGAGTTCTTGTACGGGATCATAAAACTATTTTCTACCCAATTTTTAGCCATCTAATTGGAGGTTTTAAGATCCGATGCTAGGATTATTACCTGATGTCCTTAGGTTGACAAAGAGGGGTTTTGATCATTCATTGCTAGGTTTATTTCACTCATTTAGGTTGAGAAAAAGGAGATGAAGAGGAGACCTTGGAGGAGGAAGTGCCAGCCAATGGAGCTCCGTGACTCCAAACGAAGAGTCATTGCTAGCAACGAATAGATCGGACTTCCACGATCATTCTCCATGAATTCTTGCAAAGATTCCATGGTGGGGATAAAATCGAGCATGGTAACAACCCACTTTTTCCGGTCTTTAGGTTATGCAATTGCTTGTTTTGATTTCTTCCTTGCATATGTGATAACAGTGGCATCATGTGCCTCTAATTAGATGACTTATGGCTCGTTTGAGCTCGATTTCTTTTCTATTTTGATCTAAAGATATAGCACCAAAGGAGAGGTGATGCGACCCAACTGGGCACTGGGCTGCTCGCAGGGCTATCTCACCCAGGATCCATAGCCAGCCCTAGCCGGTCGCACATGGGCCGCGGCCCATACACCCCAATCCTTCTCCTCAAGCCCGCTTGGCTGCTCACAAGGCTCACGACCCAGGATCCATAGCTGCGCGGGGTCGAGGCGCGTTTTTGAGGTGGGGGCTTGATCCCCCAACCTCCTAGATAAGAGGAGCTTTCGCTGAGCTCTCATCCCCCAACCTCCTATATATGCTTGTTGATCAATTTTTTGTAATACATGTTCGAAATGCAGTTGTTTTCTAGCATATTTGTTTAAATTAATTTTGATGCTTAATACTTATAGCATGAATAAAGGGAAAGGAAAATCATATGTACATTGGAAAATGAAATGGACGGAACTTGTCCAATGTATTGCTAGAGGAGCATGGTAAAAGTCACAAAACACCGGATGGAAAGCAGTGGTCTTTACAACAGTAATAAGATAATGAAATATTTACATAATATGGACTTCACTAAGAAGAAGATCATGGCTAGACTCAAGACGTGAAATAAATATTACAAGGAGGTGTTTGCAATGTTGGATACAAGTGGTTTTGAATGAGACTAGGAACAAAATACAGTCAAAGTTGATAGTGAGGAAGTATGAGCCAATTATGTCAAGGCATTTTAATTTTAAGCATTCAATAATTTTTTAAATAATATAGTTTATATCAACCTATCATGTTGTGCATGCTCGTCCAACTGTGAAGCATTACAGAGACAAGATTATCATTAATTGGTTAAACCTTGACATTTTATGTGGCACTGACAAGGCTACATGTGCTTTTGCGGTGACAGCAAACGAGACATTCGTTTAGCTGGATGTAGAGACAATAGGAGAAGATGGCAACATGGAAGCAGAGCCTTCGGTTGGAGGGAGCAGTAGGCGAAGGAAGAGGAAGACAACTCCTGGTGAGGGAATAGAAGACGGCATAAATAAAATGGCAGATAATATGGAGCGTACAACGTATGCAATTACAAAAAGCAGGGAAACGCTGTTGGTAACATGTTCTGCTCAAATCTATGAGACACTTGCTCAACTATCAGATCTGCAGGAGCTCGAATTAGTGAAAGCAATGGATCTTCTACGTGCCAATTAACTGAAGTTTGACACGTTCATGGCTCTACCAGAACGTCTCAGGACGACATGGCTTCACATGCAATTCTATGAGTTATGAGGGCATGAGAATGACGTGCTTTTGTGTGTGTTATTTAGCAAACTGTTATATTTTATCTGCTTGTGAATTATTGTTTTTCATTTCATATGGTTGACTTAAACATTTTGTGGTTAATGGATTTGTGGTTCGTGTTGTTCTTTAAAAAATTTTGTTGTTGTTAGCCTATAAATTTTATACTTCTAATTAGAATTGTTAATTTCATGCAATTCCTATGTATGAATTTCATCATGCAATCGAACAACAGAATTGTCCAATTATAATTCCTGTGGCTCAATTTTTCTACAGCCGAACAGCAGAATTGAAATTCAGGAAAACAAAAACCTGTTGGTTTTTGTTTCTAATGAATTCCAATTCTTCAAAACAAAAACTTGTGATCTGAACGGACCCTAAGTGATTTTTTGTGTGTACTCTGTCCTTCTTCCCTATTTCTGCTCTTTCTCTTTCGATTAGCAGATCTTCGCCGACCCCTTCTTGTTCAGGGGAGAGCCTTATCATCTACAAACAATAAACATTAAGGTATTGCTTGTTGGATATGTCCAATGAGCTCATCTAAGATAAGGGTAGATAGATAAGGGCATAAAATAAGTATCACAATAGTTCTTAATATTTTCACTTACTATGTAGTAGATGATGCCAACACCCAAACCCTCGTGTAATCGGCCTATGTACAAGAAGGAAGAATCTTGCAATCCATTTTTGGTTTGAAATGAGCATGGACTGCAATAGGCAACGATCACAATCCAAGAATTTTAAGATGAAGAAGATGACAAATATAAAAGATGAATTGATACAAAACCTTATTTCGTCCAATATACTCGGCAACATGGTCGTTGGCTTTAGCCCCAACAATTGTGTCGACATTCAATAGGGAACCAAAGATTGAGAACTATGCAAAAACCATAAAGCGATCCAACATTTGAAAGAGTATAATGGACGAAAGATCAATGAAAAATAAGGACGACCTAAGAAATGGAGAGGAAGGGCCTGGCCGCAAATAAATTGAGTACTTTCTTTGAGTTAGATCTACAATGTCTAATTTGCGTATCAATATAATTTTAGGGTTTGCGTATATTAAATGGCTGCGAACAACAAAACAGGACATGTTAATATCAATATTCTAAAAAAAATTGTATGTGCATTGCTAGAATACCACAACACTTGAAGTGAAATTAGTTCATACCAAAGAAATAGTGTAATTGAATTATATGTTTTTGGCACATTGCATCCCCAATGTTTAAATTTGGCATATGTCATCCTCTAAATCTATTATGCTTGACATTTTGCACCTTAAGCTTTTTTTTTTAAAAGGGTAATTTGGCCCAAAAGTTACTAAATTTTCCGAATCAAATCTTAACAACAAAAATAATGAAGAACCTTTTCAAATCTAACCATCCTCACAAGATCCAACCTTAAACCCACAATATCGTTCGATACAACAAAAACACTCAAGCCTTTATCCCACTATAGTGGGGTCAGCTATATGGATCCTTTGTCGTCATGGTGCCCTATCTTTTGTCAAAATATAGCCCACAATATCATTCGATCAACAAAAAAAAGATATATTAGACTAAGAAAAATCATCACAACCTTAGGCAGATCGCATTCATAAACATGAAAATCAAGTCAACAGATGAATCCAATGTAGTAATAGAGATTGAAACCGCCTAACTCAAGCGAAAGCATGAAGAAGCTATGAAAGCACATCCAGAAATAATGTGTAATGGACACTTTCCACTCTAGAATTACAATTTTTTTGGCACATTACACTCGAATGAAAATTTCAATGAAGACGACACTGAAATGAAAATTCCAGAGAAGAATGCCCTTCAATGAAAAGCCCATGAACGAAATCCTAAACCCTAAAATCTAAAACCCTAAAACTAATCATGGGACTAGAAGCGGAAATTGCAGAAGCGAGCGTCAAGTTAGAAATGGATTTTAACTTAGTTACAAAATGGGGGTAACTTAATTTTTGGATCAAATTACCCCGCTAAAATTCGCCAATGGTGCAAAATATCATATTTAATATAATTGAGACTTGAGAGTGCATTATGTGAAATTTAAATATTCAGGTTGCAACACATCCGAGGCTTGATTTTAGGAAGTGCAAAATATCAATTACCCAAAGAGAAAGGTGGAAAATAAAGAGTTTACCAAATTTCCAACGAGCTTGGACGAGTGCTACTTCGGGGTTGTGGACGAGAAATGGAAGGCTACGGACGAGAAAATCAGACTCAGGCTGAAAGTCGGCGTCAAATATGACAACGAAATCACAGTCCCTCACATAGCTATGCTTCATGCCATCCTTGAGCGCCCCGGCTTTGTAGCCATTGCGACTTTCCCGTATCTCGTACCTTATGTTGATATCTTTGCTTGCCCATCGTTGGCACTCTATCTTCACCATATCCTGCAATCCTCAACATATTTTCAATATAAGGAAAAAACTATTAGTAAAATTCAGCAAATTATCTCTTTGTTGTAAATTGTAATAATTAATCTTTCATTGTGCAAACGAATTATATTAACTCATACAATAGTAATATTAATATCGAAATTACATAAGAGATTTGGAATAGCTGGACATCAAAATTTTGTTATTGAAAATATGAGATTTAGTATTCTCATAGTTTTATTTCAATCTTAAAGAATTTCAAAAAAAATTCTTTTTTTTTCAACTTGATTATTTTAAATATCACATTTATCACAGTGAGTGCTTTGAATATTTTGGATTGATAGTTGAAAGGATGGAGGCGTTGATAAAGATGTGATACATCGAATCCAAACATGTTGGTTGAAGTGGAGAGATGTGTCGTGGATCTTATGTGATCGTAAAGTACCATTAAAACTTGAAAACAAGGTTTACTGTATCGCAAATAGACTTGCAATGCTCTACGGTTCTGAGTGTTGTGCAGTAAATAGTGCACCTGAGCAAAAAATGGGAGGTGCGGAGATGAGAATGCTTAGGTAGACATGTGGATATGCAAGTCTGGATAAAATTTGGAATGAATGTATCAGGGATAAGACAAGAGTGGAACCAATTGCAGAGAAGATGTGAGAAACTCGATTAAGATGATTTGGACACGTGCAAAGGAGATCATTAGAGGCACTTGTTAAGTGGTGTGAGAGTTTAGTCACTGGGCATGTTAAACAGTGGAGGGGTAGACCAATAAAGACTTGAAATGAAACTATAAGGAAAGACATGATGTACTTATGCATTAGTGAAATTATGACTAAAGCTAGGGCACAATGGAGACAAAAGATCCAAGCCGACCCCATTATAATGGGATAAAGGCTTGAGTATTGTTGTATTTTAATTATCACATTTCTATATTAAACTCAATTATTGTAATATTGCAGTTAGCACAAAAAACTCTCTGTTTAGGTTGAGAAAAATATAATTGAGAGATGAGAGGAAAACATAAGAGGGAGCATAGTTTGAAAACGAGAAAAATAAACAGAGGGAAGAGAGAGGTGTGAGAGTGTCACTACTAACGCGCCATGCACATCATGCCAAAATAAATAGTGGGCGGAGCCACAACAATTTTGAAAAGGGAATTGTTAAAGGAAAACCTAATATGAATATATGCAAACTCAAACTCTTAATGCAAGTCTTTTTTTTCTCCCCATTTTTTTCACGCAAACCCTAGTACCCAACCCGCAAACCATGGAGAAGCCTCTGTCATCTATCCCGCTCCTTCTCCCGTCGCCTCTATCGCCGGCTCTCTCGCAGCCTCTCCCTCCGCCGCTCACGCTCCCTCTCCCATCATCGGTTGTTTGCGTGGCTTTTGGTGAGCGGCTCGATACCCAACACCCAGACCATTCGGTTTTGTCGTCGGTGGTTTTTCAAGATGAGCCTCTCGTCGCCGGTGGTTTTTACATTTTGAATTCCAGATTTTCATTTCGTTTTGAATTCCAGATTACACTTTCACGGACAAGGTTGGATGGTAGTCCAGTTATTGATTTGGAGGAATCTTAATCATGCAAAAGTATTAAACTAATATTTGCACTTCCTATGGAAAATGCTAATCCCCTTTTTAGTATATTTACATTATTAGTTTTGGGAATTGTCTTTTAATATTTGCAAGTTTTGGATATGTGATGGCTACGAGCTATTTAATGTCATAAACTTATTGTTTTTTGTGGGGTTTGAGAGCGCGCAAACCCGACCCGAACACCTGCAAATTAATTTAGCGAGACCGCCCGCGCGATCATTTTAACGTATCCAAATGCACAGAAATAAATAGAGACAACACACAATTTTTAACGTGAAAACCCAGTTGTGTTCCCTAAGGACCTTCCTGGGTTACCACCCCAGCGGGAGATCGGCTTCACGATTGAGTTGGTGCCAGGTGCGAAATCTGTGGCCCGCTCACCATATCGCATCGCGCCAAATGAAATGACTGAGTTAAAAGTCCAATTGCAAGAGTTGCTAGAGCAGGGATATATACGCCCAAGTATGTCACCTTGGAGCGCACCTGCTCTGTTTGTGAAAAAGAAAGACGGTGACTTGTGGTTATGTATTGACTGCCGCGAACTGAATAAGCTGACCGAGAAGAACAAATATCTGATTCCATGAATAGATGAATTATTCGATCAGCTGGTGGGATCAACCGTCTACTCTAAATTGGATTTTGAAATCTGGATATTACCAGTTGAGGATTCGGGAAGGTGATATTCCCAAGACCGCATTTGGAACACGCTATGGTCATTATGAGTTCACGGTAATGCCGTTTGGACTATGCAATGCGCCATCGATGTTATGGATCTGATGCACCAAACATTCCGAGAGTACTTGGACTTGTTCGTGAATGTATTCATTGACGATATTTTGGTGTACTCTCAATCTGAAGCTGATCATGCAAACCACTTGCGGTTGGTGTTGCATATCTTGCGAAGGAATAAGCTCTACGCCAAGTTCTCGAAGTGCGAGTTTTGGCTGTCGTCGGTGGCTTTTCTTGGCCATGTGATAAGTGGAGATGACATATCAGTGGATCCGTCAAAGATAAGAGCCATTCAGGAGTGGCCGATGTTGTCTTCAGTGACCGAGGTCAGGAGCTTCCTTGGACTGGCAGGCTACTATCGACGGTTTGTTGAAAACTTCTCGCGGATCGCTTTGCCTCTGACCACACTGACGCGAAAGGATCAGAAGTTCGTTTGGACGCCGGAGTGTGCGCGAGCTTTTGAAGAGCTAAATAGTCGGTTGACCACGGCGCCTGTGTTGACATCGCCATGTGGTACCGATAGATATGAGATCTATAGTGATGCTTCAGGGAGCGGCTTAGGCTGCGTTCTTCTGCAATTTGGGAAAGTGATTGCTTATGGCTCACGCCAGTTGAAAGTGCATGAGCGAAATTATCCCGTCCATGACTTGGAGTTGGCGGCGGTGATCTTTGCACTAAAGTTATGGCGACATTATCTTTATTGCGTAAAAGTGGATATCTTTACGGACCATAAGAGCCTAAAGTACTTGTTGGAGCAGAAAGATTTAAATATGCGACAACGAAGGTGGCTGGAGTTCCTTGGGGACTACACCTTTGAGATTCATTACACTCCCGAGAAGGGAAATGTGGTCGCTGACGCCTTGAGTCGGAGGGCTCCGTCGAGGGCAAATTGGTTGCAGATGCACGATGAGCGTCTGGTCCAGGAGTTGGAAGCGTTAGAGATTTCTTGTGTTGACAAAGATTCCACAGCCGATGCATGTTTGAACTGGACGGAGGTACAATATGACCTGCAGACAGGATTCGACGAGTAACGGAGCTGGATGGAAGTCTCCAACACTATGCAAAGGATGGGCCAGAGGACAAATTCTCCTGGGATGAGGGCCTTTTGCGGAAAGAGGGCCGGTTGTGTGTCCCGAGTATGGGTAAATTGCGAGAAGAGTTGATGTACGAAGCTCACTTTACAAAGTACTCAATTCATCCTGGGAGCACAAAGATGTTCAGGGACATGAAGAAGTTGTTCTGGTGGCCAGGACTCAAGAACGATATCGCTCATTATGTGGCTAAATGACAAACGTGTGCTTTGGTGAAGGCGGAATGCCCGAAGCCTGGCGGTTTCTTGAAGTTGTTGCTGATTCCGGAATGGAAGTTTGATGATATTTCAATGGATTTCGTGCACGGGTTGCCGAGGTCTCAACGCGAGAATGATTCAATCTCGGTGATTGTCGACCGGTTGACGAAAGTGGCGCACTTTCTTCCGAACAAACAGGACGATTCAGTGGAAAGTTTGACAAAACTTTATGTTGAACAGATTGTACGGCTACATGGTGTTCCTCGTAACATCGTGAGCGATCGTGACTGGAGGCTAGTCCATCAACGGTTGGGCACGCAATTGACATTCAGTACGGCCTTTCATCTCCAAACGGATGGCCAAACTGAGAAGACCAACAGAACAATGGAGGATATGCTCTGAATATGCGCCCTGGACTTTCGTAAGAGATGGGAAGACCATCTCTATCTGGTGGAGTTTGCCTACAATAATAGCTACCAAGCGAGCATCAGTATGACATCGTTTGAAGCTCTATATGGTCACAAGTGTCGTACACCGTTAGCTTGGGCAGAAGTAGGGGAATCCAAACTCTATAACCGTCAAGAAGTCAATGAAGCTAACTCGACGATACACACTATTCGAGAGCGGCTACTAATAGCCCAGGATCGACAAGCAAAGTACTACAACGCCAAGCATCGGAACGTGGAGTTCGCGGTGGGCGATTGGGTATATTTGAAGATCAAACCCTTCAAAGGCGTGTCCAGGATTTGGCGTCTGAAAAAATTAAGTCTGAGATATCTTGGTCCATTTGAAGTGGTGGAGCGAATTGGGGAAGCTGCATATCGGCTAGCTCTTTCGGCAGACTTGGGTGGATTACATGATGTGTTTCACATCTCGGTGCATCGGAAAGCCGTCAAAGATCCAGCTCAAGTGATCGAGAATGATCGTGTGACGGTGGAGTATGGGCTAACGACAAAGGTTAGGCTCATTCAGATCGAGGATCGAGCCGATAAACAATTGCGGAACAAGACAATCAGGATGGTCAAAGTCCGGTGGGACAATTGTGGTCGTGAGGAGCGAACATGGGAGCGAGAGCAGACCATGCGAGCTGAAGTTCCCGAACTATTTGTGTAAACTGTTATGCAGTGCGTCGCAAGATGTATCAAACTTTGATGAAGTTATAACATCTTGTTTTTGATTTCCTTACCGTGTGCAAATTTCGGGACGAAATTTATTGTAAGGAGGGGAGGGTTGTAACACCCCAAATTCCAAGTTGGGTTCAAGTTGGGTGACACGGCCTGGGACACGGGCGTGTCCTGCTCTGTATGGCTGAGCAGTCTGTCGAGTGCTCGACGAACTGCACTCGACGAGTTCTCGTGAGGGAACACGCCCTGCGACACGGGCGTGTCAGAGGGCGTGTCCCCTCTAGACGACGAACTTCGCTCGACGAAGAGCACGCTGGGGGCGTGTCTGCTGCCGTGTAAGGGCACACGGCCTGTGACATGGGCGTGTCCCAGGCCGTGTCCTTTTCTGGATTGGGCCAGGGCAGCACGGCCTGGTGGACACGGGAAGGACACGTGTGTGTCTCTGGGCACACGGCCTGTGCACGGGCGTGTCACATGGCCGTGTCTTACTCGGGTTGAGATGGTTGTGTACCACCTAAGGGACACGTCCGCATACACGGGCGTGTCGAAAGGCGTGTCAAGGCAAACGGCCTGTGACACGGGCGTGTCACATGGCCGTGTACTGTTCGGGATGAGTCGGTTATGTGCCGCTTAAGGTACATGGCCTGTGACACGGGCGTGTCACAGGCCGTATCAGGCAAAAATTAGCCTTTTGTGGCAAAATCGTGGTCGTCCATTTTCCTTGGTCAGGATCTGAGGGCTCAAGTTCCTCCCTGTTGCTTTAAGGCCGAGATTTGAGATGAGATTCTCATTTTGGCTTGAGTTATCCTCTTTCTAAGAACCTAGAGAGAGAAAGGAAGGAGGAGGAAGGGAGCCGACCACCGGTGGAGCTGCGGAGTTCCGATTCGAGATCCGAGACCAGCGTTGAGGAGGCAAAGCCGCTGCGGTGCTTTCCAGCCGGCTAGAAGTCCATGGCTCCGAAGCGATCTTCAAGGGTAACGATCTTTCTTCTTAGCCATGTGAAGGCTTCCTTTTGGCATATGCATGAGATTCCCCCACTAGAGGGTGGATTGCTAAGGGATTCCCTTGGGTTGATTCTTGGAATCCCCACTATTTTGGCATATAGATCCGGAAATGGAGTACGGAATAGGCATACTGTGTGAAGCCCATCTGGACAGGTTGGTCTGGATTGGTGATGTTGCATTTGCGCACCGGAGAAGACTCCGTGGTAAAACGTGTAGTTTATGGAGTCGAGGGGTTGAACTTGTGAAGGGTAGTAGCATGAAGTACTGGAGTGGTAGTCCAGGAAAAGACCTTTGTGATGCTTGTGATGCTCGATGGGTTGGACCTGTGAAGGGTAGTAGCAGGAAGTACTGGTACGGAAGTCCAGGAGAAGACCCTCTGATACTTGTGATACTTATTGGATTGTGCCTGTGAAGGGTAGTAGCAGGAAGTACTGGTACGGAAGTCCAGGAAAAGACCCTCTGATGCTTGTGATACTTACTGGGTTGTGCCTGTGAAGGGTAGTAGCAGGAAGTACTGGTACGGAAGTCCAGGAAAAGACCCTCTGATGCTTGTGATACTTACTGGGTTGTGCCTGTGAAGGGTAGTAGCAGGAAGTACTGGTACGGAAGTCCAGGAAAAGACCCTCTGATGCTTGTGATACTTATTGGGTTGTGTCTGTGAAGGGTAGTAGCAGCAAGTACTGGTGTTGAAGCCCAGGAAAACACCCAGGCTTTATGCCAAACAGGTAAGGTGAGACCGACCTGCGCCTTTTACTTAGCTGCGAATACGTTGATATTCGGTGATGGCATGGCGACTTGAGCAACATGGGATGGTTGATCCGACCTGCGTTATGTTCGTCCGACTTGAAGACCAGAAAGTGCGGTCTGTTGGAGCGCATAGCGAGATTCTTAGGCCTGCGCTCCTGAAAGTCCACCTAGTGTCAACTACCTTCACCTATGGGGGGGGGAATAGGTGACGTGCAGCGTTTTTGCGGAATTAAAATTGTACCTGCACACGAAAACAAAACAGCACAGCAAAGAAAGTACACAAGCAATTTATAGTGGTTCCCCGATTTGGGTACATCCACTTTCCCCCTTCGACCTATCTCCCAACAAGGGACGACTCGGTCACTTCACCAACAGGATTGAAATCCAATCCTTGCACTATCGGAAGGAACTCTTCCACACGTAGGAGACAACACTCCCACAACACGGGTTGCACCCAACCCTTACAACTAGGAACCAACGTTCCTTTACAACAAGAATGAAAATAGAATGTACAAGAAATACAAACAACTTTTGGAGACTAAGGTGTCCCTCTTCGTTCGATGACGTGTTCTTGAAGTCAACGAAGAATCAACAACCCTAGATCTCTCTTGGAGAGAATCTCCCCGAAACCGGCGGCGACAAGAAGGGCAGCGGCTTGGTTCTCGGGATCGGCGGCGACAACGGTGTGCGGCTGCTGTACTTTGGAGATTCAATCTTCATAGCAAAGCTAGTAAGGTCTACCAACGGTCACACTAGGATCGATCGTCTCGATCGATTCAGAAGGGGAAGGTTTTCCCGATCAACGAATCAAGAGACAAAGGATCTCTGGTTAGACGCGTGAGACACTACGCTTGGCTAAGCTTCTGTCGCCGGAAGATCTGGAAGAAACCACGATCATATGGTCGGCGATCGACTAGCATGAGCGGCGACGGCGGCGGAGCAGATTTCGCGATCTAGGTCAAGGTCGGCGCCTCGTGTATAATTTTCTGTGTGTATATCTGCTGTTCAAAAATACGCGTGTATTTATACACTAGAATACTCCTTAATGACCGTTGTGGGTCCCACCAGAAGAAACCCCAAGCCCGGTTCAAAATAGTGTCAGCGGCAGAGTCCAGTCCAGCGGTTTCCAGAAAATTGCCCAAGGCAAAATCGGTGAGAATCGAAGGTGATTCTCGACGGGTCGGCGAGAATCAGCCCGTGATTCTCGACGATTCGGCGAGAATCACTAGTGATTCTCGCCGAATCACTTGATGATTCTCGACGATTATGACTTAGCGCCAGATTTGCACGCTTTGATGTAGCCGGATAGAGACAGCGAGAATCAACCAGTGATTCTCGACGATTCGGCGAGAATCACTAGTGATTCTTGTCGAATAGTACTTGGATGATTTTTCGTCTTTCCGCCTATGAGCTACTCTTTGACTCATCCTTGCTCCTTGTCTGCTCTTGCATTATCATCGCCCTGTACTTGAAAATAAGTACACTCCAATAGAGAGAGTACACGTAGGCCAACACACTGATCTGCTCAACGAGGGATTACGTCGTGCAGACCCGTGTATATTGACCTACTGCATCCTGACATTGGTGTGCACTTAGCGTGGAATAACTGCAAGCACAACTTGAAATATTTTATCAAATACATTGTCTATTTATCTTAGCTTGTTCAGGGGCTTCTTCAAATCAGGTACGTTGTGGATACAATACCCAACAATCTCCCCCTATTTGAAGAAGCCTAAACCCTACAAGCTAAGGTGAATAGAGCGTATGAGAATGAAAATCATAAACTTGAAATTGAGTTGAGAGAGATATTCATTACCAATACCAATTTCTTGAGAGCAAACTTGGAGCCACCTTAGCCAACTTGGAGCCACCTTAGCCTTAGCCGAGAGGGTAATCTCCCCCTTTTCGGTTTCTGCAAATCTGGGTCTGTTGCATTTGACCCCTTGCTCCCCCTCAGTTCTTGCACATGTGCTCACACTTGAGTTCCTGGCAGAGGCTCCCCGTAGATGCACGAGCTTGGAGCTTCTGTAGTCTTCATTCCTCATAGTTTAGCATCCCCAATTCAGTTTTGAAAAGACTGAACTTGGCTTCGTCTAAGGGCTTTGTGAATATATCTGCAATCTGCTTGTCCGTGGGGACATAACAGAGAGAGATGTCCTTGTTCTCCACGTGCTCCCGAATGAAGTGGTAGCGCACTTCAATATGCTTCGTTCTGCTGTGCGATACCGGATTGTTGGCAATTGCAATTGCACTGGAGGAGTCGCAGTACATTGGTACTTTCTTGAACTGAAGGTCGTAGTCGGCTAACTGGTTTCTGATCCATAGGAGTTGTGCGCAACAGCTGCCTGCCGAGATGTACTCAGACTCTGCTGTGGAGGTAGCTACACAATTCTGCTTCTTGCTGTTCCATGAGATAAGCCTTCTTCCGAGGAATTGACACGTCCCGGAAGTGCTTTTCCTGTCATCCCTACTCCCTGCAAAATCAGCATCTGAAAAACCTATTAGCTCGACATCATTGTTTCTCAGGTACCACAAGCCAAGATTGGGAGTACCTTTAAGGTATCTTAGAATTCGCTTTGCAGCGACATAGTGAGATTCCTTAGTGTTCACCTGATATCTGGCACAGACACATGTGGAGAACATGATATCTGGTCTACTGGCAGTAAGGTAGAGCAGGGATCCAATGATGCTTCTGTATTTGGTTTCATTGAAAGGTTTACCTTTCTCATCCTTATCCAGAGACATAGTGGATCTCATTGGAGTCCTCAGAGAGGTTGCATACTCCATACCGAATTTCTTGAGGAGTTCATTTGTGAACTTCGTCTGAGAGATGAAGATGCCATCCTCAGACTGTTTCACTTGAAGTCCCAAGAAATACTTTAGCTCTCTCATACTGCTCATTTCAAACTTTCCTTGCATAAGTTTAGAAAACTTTTTGCAAAGATTGTTGTCCGTTGAGCCGAATATAATGTCATCGACATAGATTTGCACCAGCAAAATCTTGCCTTTGACTTCCCTGAGAAACAATGTCTTATCTATTTTACCTCTAGAGAACTTGTTCTCAAGAAGAAAACTAGAAAAAGTCTCATACCAAGCTCGTGGAGCTTGTTTTAAACCATATAGAGCTTTATTAAGAAACTATACATGATTGGGATAAGTAGGATTGACAAAACCTGGGGGTTGAGCGACGTATACTTCCTCTTTCAGGTCTCCGTTCAAGAATGATGATTTCACATCCATTTGATAGACTGTGAATCCTTTGTGCGAAGCATACGCCAGGAAAAATCTGATTGCCTCGAGCCTTGCCACTATTGCAAAGGTCTGGTCGAAGTCAATCCCCTCCTCCTGTCTGTAACCTTGAGCCACCAGCCTGGCCTTGTTCTTTATGATGACACCATGTTCATCCAGTTTGTTTCTGAAGATCCACTTGGTGCCAATCACATTCTGCTTGTGTGGTCTGGGAACCAGCGTCCAAACGTTGCATCGTTCGAATTGCTGTAGTTCATCTTGCATGGCCAAAATCCATGCCGCATCTTTGTTCGCCTCGTCGAACTTCTTTGGCTCAACCTGTGACAGGAAGCTAAGATGCAAAATCTTGTTAATAGTACCTCTTCGAGTTCTGACACCGTCACGAGGATCTCCGATGATCTGATCTCTAGGATGATCCCTCACGTGTCGGAGCTCTAGAAGTCTGGCGTCTGGAGCTTCGACTACTTCTTGGGCTTCCCTTCTTCTAAGAGATTTGTTCCATTTTGATCTTCAACATTCCCAATTGACGTTGAGGTGGAAACTTTGACGTACTTAGGAGTTTCATCTTTAGCGGTCTCATTGAGACTCAGCTGTTCAAGTCGTGCACCTGCATCTTCAAGAATACCGCTGGAAGAATTGTTGTTAAGCAAACTTCCTTCATCAAATACAACATTAATTGATTCTTCTACCACTAGGACTTTCTTATTGAAGACCCTATATGCCCGACTGTGGGAACTATAGCCCATGAATATGCCTTCGAAGCATTTTTCACCAAATTTAGTACGCGGGTACTTCCCATTATTCAGTACATAGCATCTGCAACCAAAGATCCTCAAGTAAGACATGGTTGGTTTCCTGCCTCTTAGTAGCTCATAAGGCGTCTTACGATGATGCTTGTTGATCAATGCTCGGTTTTGTACATGACAAGCTGTATTGAAAGCCTCTGCCAGAAGTATTCTGGGAGAGAAGCGTCTTTCAACATTGTCGTGCAGGCTTCAATGAGAGTTCTATTTCTCCTCTCCGCAACTCCATTTTGCTGAGGAGTGCGCGGGGAGGAAAACTCATGAAAGATACCTTGTTCTTCACAAAACTTTGTCATAGCACCAGATTCGAATTCTATTTCATGGTCACTTCTGATTTTGACCACTGAGCAGTTAAATTCGTTCTGAACCTGCTTGACAAAACTAGTGAAGATGTCAAACGTATCCGACTTTCGTTTTAAGAAGAACACCCATGTAAACTGAGAATGATCATCAACTATCACTAGCGTATAGGACTTGCCTCCCAAGCTATGAACTTGCATTGGACCAAACAAGTCCATATGTAGAAGGTAAAGACATCGGGAAGAGTCTTTGTCTGCAATGCTCTTAAAGGTAGCCCGAGTCTGTTTGTCCATCTGGCATGCAGGACAGGGGCTATCTTTGATGCACTTGATAACGGGTGCATCCCTTACTAAGTTTTAAGAAAACAGCATACTAATTGTTTTGAAATTAACATGTGTCCAATCTCTTGTGCCATTGTTCACAAAGAGATGCACTGCCTGTTGCCACTAGGCATACGGGGGTAGATGAATCTAAACTAAGAAAATTTAAGCAGAAGATATTTCGGCTCCTAATGCCTGTTAATACCGTCTCAGAAGAGGCACATGATATTATCAGGCATTTATCCTTGCAGAACTTAACGTCATAACCTTTGTCACATAACTGACTTACACTGATCAGGTTATGGTTTAACCCTTCAACATAAGCCACGTCGGTGATAGAGATTATACCGTTGGAAATCATACTGTAACCTCTGGTGACTCCTCGATCTGACCCCCCAAAGATGACTTTGGGTCCATTCGCGACTGGAGTGTAATCACGCAGCAGGCTTCTTGTCCCAGTCATATGCCGGGAGCATCCACTGTCCAAGTACCATATTGGCGTTTTGGTGGCTTTGGACATTCCTGCAAAACAAAATTAATTTCCCTTAGGAACCCAATCGAACTTGGGTCCTAGATTCTTGGTTAGCATACTCCCCCTCGGGTGGTTAACCCTACGAGTGGTCGGCCTCGCATTGCTAACATAGGGAGTCTCGTTATACCTCGGATTAAACCAACAATCCACGGCAAAGTGACCGACTTTGCCACAACACCAACAGTCAAATCTGTTGTACCTCTTCCTAGACTCCTGCTTTACCCTGGGAACGGTGGGTACAGCCGGGGCCTTGGATCTGGAGGTGGAGGCCTCAAAGTGATTGCAGTCACATGACTTCTTCACCTTCTGTTTCTTCAGTATAACAGGCTTGGCTCTTGGTGTCTGCTTTCCATTATGGCCGCTAGAGAATTGACCATAATTTCCCATGTGGATTTCCTCATAAGGTTCCTTGAGGACACTCTCACCGAAGTTCCGGGGAAAAGTCCAACCATCATATCGGCTCTTTGGCTTTGCAATCGAGGGCCAGAAATGATGACCAAAGGTTGATTCAAAGTCATGTTGGTTGCAAGGAAAGCTAGGCTTTCTGAACGCAACAGGACTGAGCGGAGCCTTTCCCTTTTCAGCAGCAGAGGCCTTCTTGGCGGCCTTATTCTTCCTCTGGTTCCTGTTTCTCCTGGATGAGGAACCAGATACCCCTACATGCCCCAAGCCAGCTCCTTTGGCCTGAGCAGAGAAGGTATCAACCACTGGAAGAACTGTTTTTAGCATAGAGAAGCTCTTGACGATCTTCCTTTCTGCCGCAAGTTGTTCTTCCAACTTGTCGACTTCCTCCTGCTTAAGATCAAGGAGCTTAAGAGACTCTGAATGCTTTGAAGTCAGGTCTAGGTGCTCCTATCGGAGAGAGATCAAACTGGTGATCTTTTCCCTTAGGGAGACACTCTCACCCTTAAGGAATTTCACTTCCTTTTTCTCAGCCTTCAATCTCTTACGGCACTCCTCGAAAGTGTTGAGCAGAAGCTCATACTTCTCGAGGAGCTCCGCTTCACGGGCCGAAAGGCTATCCTCAGGGTCATCATCCTGAGACTCAGGATCAGAGTCAGAGTCGGAGAGAGGGGTGTGAGCTTTTACCTTCCCAGTAAATGGGGGGCATTCTCCTTCTGAGTCGGAGCGACCCACCAGCCCGAAGTAGGCTTCCTCATCATCACTGGAGTCTGAGGAATCAGATTCACTCAGTGTCTTTGGCTTTTTGGCGATGTAGCTCCTCTCTTTCTTCTTATCTCTAGAAGACTTGTGCTCCTCTCCCTTCCCCTTTTCTCTCTTGCCTTGGTGGCAGTCGGCCACGACGTGTCCTGGCTTATTGCATCCAAAACAAATAATGTCAGCGGAGCGATGTTTGTTCGGTTTAGAAGCATACCTGTCAGAAGAGTAATTTTTCGTCTGATGCCTGGAGGAGGAGCCGTCTCTCTTTCTTTGATTCCTCATCTTGAGGAACTTCTTGAATTCTCGGGTGATGAGGGAGAAATCTTCCTCAGACAACTCTGAGCAGGAGGAGCAAGACTCGGAGTCCTCCTCCTCATCCTTTTTCCTGGCACGGTATGAAACCGCACCCTTGCCCTTCCTGGAGTGAATGGCTTTTAGAGCCACAGTCTTTTCCTTGGCTGCAGCCTTCTCTGCTTCTTCTTCTGCTTTCCTGGTGTTCAGTTGAAGCTCATAGGACATCAGCTTCCCAAACAGAATTTGCGGGTCTGTTTCAGCTAGTCTGCCAAACTCTCGGATGGCGCAGATCTTTGTGTCTCATTCCTTAGTAAGGGACCTAAGGAATTTATCATTAAGTTCACCATCAGTGAACACTCTTCCATATCCTTTGAGGGCATTGACAATCTTGAGGAAGTTCTCGAATGTGACTCTGATCTCTTCCTTAGGCCCTTGTCTGAAGGCCTCATATTTCTGGTTCAGAAGGGATCTCCGATCATCCCTCACTTCATCAGTGCCCTCCATTAGGATAATCAGGCAGTGCCAGATCTCCTTTGTTGTCCTGTAGTTGCAGAAGTTCTGCATCATTGAGTCATCGACCGCGCTGACCAGAATGTTCTGCGCCTTCTTGTCAAGTCCCACCAGCACCATCTCGTCCTTGTCCATTTCAGAAATTTTCTTTGGCACTTTCTTGGTAGGATCTATGGTGGAGACCTTAGTGGGGACATAAGGTCCCTCCTCCACGATCATGAAGAGTCGAGGATCAACTGCTTCCATGTAGAACCTGATCCTTTCCTTCCAGATAGGAAAGTTGAGCCTGGTGCACACTGGGATCTTGCCTGTGTACTTGAGCCCGTCCATAGTAGATGTTTGCCTTCTTCTTGACACTAGCGGCAGGATTCTACTCAAGGTGTGAACCTTTTTGATGAGTAACCTCGCTTTGATACCACTTGAAAGTCCACCTAGTGTCAACTACCTTCACCTATGGGGGGGGGGGGGAATAGGTGACGCGCAGCGTTTTTGCGGAATTAAAATTGTACCTGCACACGAAAACAAAACAACACAGCAAAGAAAGTACACAAGCAATTTATAGTGGTTCCCCGATTTGGGTACATCCACTTTCCCCCTTCGACCTATCTCCCAACAAGGGACGACTCGGTCACTTCACCAACAGGATTGAAATCCAATCCTTGCACTATCGGAAGGAACCCTTCCACACGTAGGAGACAACACTCCCACAACACGGGTTGCACCCAACCCTTACAACTAGGAACCAACGTTCCTTTACAACAAGAATGAAAATAGAATGTACAAGAAATACAAACAACTTTTGGAGACTAAGGTGTCCCTCTTCGTTCGATGACGTGTTCTTGAAGTCAACGAAGAATCCACAACCCTAGATCTCTCTTGGAGAGAATCTCCCCGAAACCGGCGGCGGCAAGAAGGGCAGCGGCTTGGTTCTCGGGATCGGCGGCGACAACGGTGTGCGGCTGCTGTACTTTGGAGATTCAATCTTCGTAGCAAAGCTAGCAAGGTCTACCAACGGTCACACTAGGATCGATCGTCTCGATCGATTCGGAAGGGGAAGGTTTTCCCGATCAACGAATCAAGAGACAAAGGATCTCTGGTTAGACGCGTGAGACGCTACGCTTGGCTAAGCTTCTGTCGCCGGAAGATCTGGAAGAAACCACGATCATATGGCCGGCGATCGACTAGCATGAGCGGCGACGGCGGCGGAGCAGATTTCGCGATCTAGGTCAAGGTCGGCGGCTCGTGTATAATTTTATGTGTGTATATCTGCTGTTCAAAAATACGCGTGTATTTATACACTAGAATACTCCTTAATGACCGTTGTGGGTCCCACCAGAAGAAACCCCAAGCCCGGTTCAAAATAGTGCCAGCGGCAGAGTCCGGTCCAGCGGTTTCCAGAAAATTGCCCAAGGCAAAATCGGTGAGAATCAAAGGTGATTCTCGACGGGTCGGCGAGAATCAGCCGGTGATTCTCGACGATTCGGCGAGAATCACTAGTGATTCTCGCCGAATCACTTGATGATTCTCGACGATTATGACTTAGCGCCAGATTTGCACGCTTTGATGTAGCCGGATAGAGACGGCGAGAATCAACCAGTGATTCTCGACGATTCGGCGAGAATCACTAGTGATTCTCCCCGAATCGGCGAGAATCACTTGGTGATTCTCGTCGAATAGTACTTGGATGATTTTTCGTCTTTCCGCCTATGAGCTGCTCTTTGACTCATCCTTGCTCCTTGTCTGCTCTTGCATTATCATCGCCCTGTACTTGAAAATAAGTACACTCCAATAGAGAGAGTACACGTAGGCCAACACACTGATCTGCTCAACGAGGGATTACGTCGTGCAGACCCGTGTATATTGACCTACTGCACCCTGACATTGGTGTGCACTTAGCGTGGAATAACTGCAAGCACAACTTGAAATATTTTATCAAATACATTGTCTATTTACCTTAGCTTGTTCAGGGGCTTCTTCAAATCAGGTACGTTGTGGATACAATACCCAACAGCTCCACTAAGACTAATGTCTCCGGCTGCACGCCATGGAGCAAATGCTCAATTTTACCGTTGGGTTTCGCCCCTGATACGGTGGTGGGACCCGGGTTCGCCGGTACACCAAGAATATGCCCTGAGTGCACGGGTCGCGTGACTGACGGTTGTGATGGAATGTTTTTGCGTGAGAGCACAATGTGTGATATATATATATCTGCATATGAATTGCTATTCCTGCAGGGAAGGAATACCACTGCCCCGGGAAAGGGGTAGAGTCGTTATACATTGGTCAGCTGAATGTTGACCGTTGCCTTGTTTGCCACCTTTGGGTGGGCTGTCCTTGTACAGGTGCTGGAGAATCAAGTGGGACATTTAAAGGCTGAAGTCCCTGCTGCTGCTGTTGTTGCTAGCCCTTGAAGGCTAAGCTGAAAATGTTGTGTTTTGTTCATGTGTGGTCGGCCTGCGTGCCGATGTTTGGAAGCCACTTTTGTGAAGAGCAACTGTAATGTCATAAGACCAAACAATATTGTATTTTGGTATACATTCCTATATAAATGCGGGTGTTTATGTTAGTGGACATTCATGCTTGGAGTTCAGTATTTCTGTTAAAAGCTTCCGCTAAAATGCTATGAGTTATGATGCACAACTCTGATATCGACTCGTGACTTCGCCGCCTGTTTTGTGGCATATGGTGTGGGGCCCCGACCGGACCTTCTATGATATGCTATATGAACGGATGGAGTCGTTAAACCCTGAAAGTTGGCCCAACAGCCGAGCCTATGGCCTAGGCAAGGCGCTCGCGCTCGCGCACGCACGGCCAGGCGGCGCGCCTGCGCGCTCGCAACCAGGCACATGCGCACAACCGCACGCAGCAAGGCGCGCGCGCGATCAGACCCGTGCACGACCGTACGTGCGCGCCCGCGCGCAACCTTGCGCACGTCCGCGTGCGCAAGCTCGCGCACAGCCAAGTCCACGCGCACCCTTACCTAAGCCGGCACGCGCATCCGCATGCACCCCCGCAAGTGCGGGTGCGCCAGCTTCCTTCTCCCGGCACGTTCGTCGCCTCTCCTCCACCGTAGCATATTCTAACATTTTTACCCGAGTTTGCAGGGCGCCACTACTCACCACCTCAAGTCCTTCGTCGTTCACCTTCGCCGTCATCGTAAAAGATGAGCAAAGAAAGATCCTTGTTTTTCTTCGTCCGAGTCGGTCTCTTGCAACAAGGAATTGGGGGGAAATTATTAGGGATGAGACGCATTTTATAAGTATAGGTGTGCACATAACAACACACACATGATCTCTACCTCAAAAGTAGTGGGATCATGGGTTTGACGTCACACGCGATCACCGTGCCCGATCCCTCCGCACGCCGACCCCACCACGTGTAATGGATGAACCTCCATGAGCATTGCCTCGCTGGTGGCTGGCGGCCGACCTCCTCCCTGGACGCCAGCCTCCCCCCTTCCCTCGCCGTGTCGGCCGCCGACGCGCGGGCGAGAGGGCAACCCCGGCCGACTCTACCCCTCGACCACCGGCCGCGGCCGAGGGAGCGGCCACCCGGGCCGCTCTCCCTTGGTCGCCGGCAGCGACTAAGGGAGCGGCCGCAACCCCTTTGGCCGCCGGCCACGGCCAGAAGGGAGGCCGCTCTGACCGCTCTCTCCCGGCCGACGGTCGCGGCCAAGGGGGTGGCTGCACGGGCCGCCCTCTCCCGGCCGCCGGCCGCCGACCGCTGCCGAAGGAGCAGCCACGCAGGCCTCTCTCCCTCGGCCGCCGGTCGCGGCCAAGCCAGCGGTCGTGCCGGCCGTCACCGAGGGAACTGCCGCCCGGGTCGCTCCCTCCCTCGGTCGCCGGCCGCGGCCGATGTAACGGTCGCCCGGGCCGCTCCCTCGCTCGGCCGTCGGCCGCGGCCGAGAAGATGACCGCACGGGCCGCTCCTCCCCGGCCGCCATCGGTGGTCCTCCCCTTGCCGGCGAATTCGGTGGCAAGTTCGCCGGACGCCCGTGGAGTTCCGACCTTTTCGTCCGATCTTTTGGAGTCGCTCCCCGCCGTCCAATTCGTGTGTAACCACCCACTAACCACCGGGTTAGTGGGAGGATTTAATTAATAATTTAATGACTTATTTAGAGTGCAAATAACAAGATTAACTATAATAAATACGTACCCTAAAACTATGGGAAAATATTAATTTTTGGGTGGTTACGGTGTGCGGATAGCCGCATAACCACCGTAACTACCCCTGGAGCCTATAAAAGGAGCTTCAGGTCTCTTCATTTTCGATGTTTTTTCATCCGAGTCTTCTTTTTCCTCAGGTCGAAACTCTGTCAGATTCCTCCTACGAGAAGCACCCAAGCCTCACCCAAGCCGCACTCAAGCTGCACCTGAGCCACGTACGAGCCAAGTTGAAGCCGCCCGACGAAGCCCAATCTCTACATTTCCAAGTGGCCTCCGCAACCGCAGGTTCAGACACTCCGCTTCCATGTCCAGAATCAGCAAGACGCTCAGCGAAGCCCATCAACGAAAGTGCAACTTGTAACAAACTTCCGGCGCGACGGTCTGTCGTTCACCGTGTGTCAAGTGTTCTCTCACCACAAAACTGTAACGAGAGGTGGTCTGTCACCCTCGATTTCGCAAACAAGCTGTAACAGCCAGGAAATAGTGGACTTTGACCGGCACAGATCCGGTCACGTGATTTTTTACCCGGTTGAGGGGTTTTTTCATGTTAAAACTTTGTGTGTACGATCGATCTACCTCACTGATTGTGCACGCGCTTGATCGTTCCGAGAGCTAAGGCGGTCCGGGCTATTCCTATCCGACCGGGACGTCGAGTTAGACCACAACAATATGTATTTTAAAGTTTTATGTTGGAATTAATTCTACGTAATTTTGTGACACTTAAAGTTTATGTATGCAATACTTTGTGAGGATAATTAATGAACTATCTCTCTTGTATTCAAATTTTTAAGATATTAAATTAAGTGTGTTTATCGTCATAAAATATCTCATAGTATATTCCTCTCATATAGATGCTAAGTATAATAGCTCTTCGAGATTAAAGAGAGTGATAAAGATTAAGTTAAAAAATTTTGATATGAAAATTTGAATTTTGAAAAATTCATTTGAGAAATTCCAAACTTTTTAAAATTAAAAATATAGTTCCATGAATTTGAATTTTGAAAAATCCATTTGAGAAGTCTAATTCAACATGGGCGAGCTTAAAAGTGGTGTGTGTGTGTGCGCGTGTGCGAGCTCATGCTTGCGCAAGTGCTTGTAGTAAAGTGCTATGTTGTAATAATTTGCACTAGGTGTGGTGGTGTGTTGTAGTGGTGTGTTGTAATATACTATATGTATTGATATGTTGTAGATGTTGTTTCAAAATTGTATGTAATATAAATCTTGATTATTTCAATTTGTGTTGCGCTCACTTGACATTTTCATCAGGGTATCAGAGCTAGATTCGAGACTCTGTGGTGACGTCTTGGTGACTGATAACAGAAGATGCTCTTGACTTGGTGGTCATTACGTAGCCTTAACTATATGGAGATGTCAAGTGTGATGCAATCACAAATTCCAAAACTGACAAAAATCAACTATGGGAACTGAAGTATTCAAATAAAGGTATTGCTTGCTTCCAAACAAAATCCAGGGTTTTATAATTTATTTAGAGCTATTTTTCAATATAAAGATATTTTTAAAAGTAATTTAAAAATAATAAGTTAATTATGTAAATATCTTTTTAACATTTTTAAATAATGCTAAATATTTGATTACAGCAAAAAAAATTTTGTTATATTACAAATAGTTATGCTCGGAATTTCACCGTGCCCCACATGATATTACATTTATTTTGGTCATCCTTGTAATATTTTTTATAAAATAAATAATATTATTAAATGTTTTCTTGAAAAAACTTACATTCCCTTTTTATATAAATATTGCGACTAAGTTATAATTGTAAAGTGTAAACACAATAAATATAAGTATTTGATTGGAAAATTTTAGTTTTAAGTTTCTCAAATACTTTTATATTGTAAAATAGGTTTGTGAATTATTAAGGTTTCAGTTTGAATTTTGCAATCGTAAATAACAATATTCTCGGTGAGGTTCCTTCATTTTATTATTCGGACCGAAACCGGAACTGCAACATAAATGTCTCGAGCAGTTTCAAAAAATTTAGACCCGATCCGATACAGACCGAAACAGAACAGAACCACAATTTGTTTACTATTATTATTATTTATGATATATTTATTATTATTATTTATAATATTAATATATAAATTATATTTATTATCTATTTGACTATGCCTATTTCAGTTGTCCGATTGTAGCGTCGTTCGATTGCAGGCCGACTAAGTGATGGACTCTGCAACCATACAAAAATGGTATTTGATGGTTATTTAATTTTATTGATGATTATATTATTTATTATACATGTTTATGTTTGCTATTATTCAACTATTTCTGTAAAACGACGATTTTTTCTGAGCATCGAGTATTGTTGTGTTACTTATTATCCATCATGTTAATGACTTTATTTATGCTTTTTTTAATCAGGTTTATTGTAATCATACAATAATCTTCATTCTTTTTTATTGCATGCATATCTATATTAGTACAATTTTAAAATATTTAGACTTAAGAAATTATTAAATTATTGTTTCAGACATTTGAGTTCAAATCTCATTTTGAAATATACATTTTTAAAGAGATAATAATATTTGTGAATGTTTCTAATGTCTCAAATTATAAAGTTATAAAATGATTAAAACGATAACGCGTAGAACTGATTGGACCCGGACCGAATCGTATAGAATCAAATCGAATCGTTATTGACCGGTTTGGTTTTTGTTTTTGTTGAACCGGAATCGGAACTATTGGCACGACAATTCCAAAACTTCTGCTGGAATCGGAACTGGAACCAATCACACAAATTAAGGTTTTGGTTTAAATTTGAAGAACTGTTACCTTAGCGGTTCGGTTCACGGTCTTAGTAGAACCAGAACAGAACTGGAACCGTGACAACTCTAGCTGACCACGACAATACCCCGATCGTGACAGTTCACGGAGGGCCCCAGGTGTCCCGCGCGACAGTATTTCCGTCACGATTTTGCCCCAGCACGATTGTGCTCCCGCCGCTCATAAACCCCCCGAGCGTCTGTTTGTTGCTCATTTTTTTCTTGTGAATGGAGATTTGTGAGAGGTGGGAAGAACATATTTTTTATTTTAGGTAGAGACTTTTGTCTATATGATTGCACATTTTAAAAAAGTAAAGAAAAAACATATAAATTAAAGAAATTAGAAATTTGATAATAAATATAGGTAAAAAACGTAAAATTAAAAAGTCAGATGTTTCATCAAATGGTTATTTTCCCTTTTAATATAGTATATTGATATAAACATGTATATTTATATAAAATATTTCATTGAACCTCAACAAGCACCAGCTAGCCCGGTGGTCTCCATTCCCTCTAGACCTAGAGGCGGCTTGAGTTCGATTCGCCTCCCTTGGTTTTCAAAAACCGCATATGATCATAGGCCCGGTTCAACCTCTTTGTTTTAAAAGCTTGCGCACATGTACATGGCGGAACAGCGCGATTTAGGCTTCTTTTGTTTATATTTAGAAAGGGGGCATTGGAATTGGAGGGGGGAGGCGGGGTTGAAAAAGGAGCTTTTGCCCAGCTTTTCCTCTATCCGGCAGATGCAAACACCGGTACCTATTTGTTTACGCACCGTCCATCAGCGTTTGCTCCAAACAAAGGCAGTGAAACGCCGAGCAAATCGAAGCCTTAGGTTCCATTTGTCGCATTTTTTTTCTCTTGTGAGTTTGGACAAAAACATCATCATCATAAAATGTATGTTTGACATGACAACTATTACGATTGCCAACAAGAAAAAAAACTTAGGCTTCATTTGGTTCGGCGGTGGCGGGTCGATCCGGCGGATGGAAATGGAGGGTTCGAATCGGAGGGGGGAGGTGGCTTCTCCAAACGGAGCTTTTTTGGTTGTTTCTCAAGGCGGGCGGGTGGAAACGGAGCAAACGCCGCCGGAGGTTCATTTGTTTACCCGCCTTCCGGCAGCGTTTACCCCAAACGGAGCGGCAAAACGCCAAACCAAATAGAGCCTTAATCACTGCATTCACCACCATTGTAATGCTAAATAGAGCCTGAGAAAATTAAATATAAATTATCTTAAAAACAAACCTTGATGAGTGGGTCTGTGGAATCATCCAGCACCTGAATGATGATTCGATCGGACGGCCACGAGAGCCCGCACGCAGCTCCAATAGAGAGTTTGTATACCTGCAACCATCACCTACAAGCGAAAATAAGAGAAAAATAGGGAGAGCGAAATAGAGGAAAGGTTGAATGAGGACCTCTTTCTCATTGTACATTGGTATTTGAACAAGAATCATGGGGAAGGCGGAGTTGCCGAGCTCGAGATCATCGCAGAGGGGCTCGCATTTGTACACTCTCTCCGGCCGCTTTCCAAAGATCTTGAGGAGGACAATGACGACCGTCATGTAAATCTTCTCCACGAAGAGCATTACCGACATAACCAAGCACAAGAACGTCGTCCCGCGAAGCATCGGCAGGATAACCAGAATCTTCAACTGATCCCAAATTGACCCCATATGCCACATGATGTCATCCCCGGCCCATCGCAATGACTCCGACTTCACCTCCATTTCCCTTTTTGTCTCCGATCCCCTTTCCCTCCTTTAATTTGAAATCCTAAGGGAGGCCTCTTTGTTTTACGAAATTAGGTTAAGCAATGTGGCGTTAGCAATCGGTTACAATGAATTCTTGTAGCAACACAGCCGCAGAACCTGATTTGATTTTCTTCTCTTTAAGGGCTGGACCCTAACACCTTTATGAGTAATAAAGATAGAAGCATAGAAGATTGAGCCTAAATGGAGAGATCGGCAAGACGGAAAACCCACCTCTCTTCCCAAGGCCGATCTTCCCCTCTTGCCGACAAAGCCTCGAAACGGCTTAATCAATCTAAGATTAAACACGACTGCAACAATGCGGCCCTGCGGTTAAATCCAGAGAAGAAAGACTCAGAGGGTCTCTTCTCCTCTGACCGCCCCGCTACAACCTCAATCTGGACAATGAAAAATAAATGCAAATGAAGGGAAGACGAAGAAAAGAAGCAATGATTGTGGGCAGAGGAGAAAATCACGATCTTCCCCACAATAAAAAAAAATTAAAAATTAATTTTATCAGCGCTAAATTATTGATCTTTTATTTTGAGAATTTCTATCTTCTATTAGAAATCCCCCTTAAAATAGTTGTAGCCAGTTGGGATTCTTCAAATTTACAACTCCCTTTAAATAGCAAACTAATGAGTTATGAGAATTAATGGTAATTATTTATAGAGTTATGATGTCTATTATTATTACCTATCTTAGGCTTCTTCGCTTATTTTCTCCGATATGTTTGGTCAAGTGTTCACGAACGACAATTTATGACCATTATGTTCACGACCGCCGCCACCATGCCAAGCAAAGCCTATAATTTCCCTTCTGGATGTTATCGTCAAATTTATATTATTTAGACAAACATTATGCTTGAAATTGCATTTTGATAATCTATCTATATAAAAACATATAAATAGAGAGAGGTGGTGGAAAGAGCTTTTGGTGCGCTGATTTTTCTGATAAGGGGCGAGGATGTTGATGTTGGAAATTTTTCGTAAGGTGGACTTGATTCATCGAGACGACTCAGTAGAGTCGTACTTGAATATTTGAGTCTATTTGAACTCCTACGAGCGTGCGTTAGTTCAGTCGCGTGAACGGTCAAAATCTATGATATGTGGGTCAGATCATCTCGCAAATTCTGGACGTGAACTCGGTCTCATCCTTTCATGAATAAATCAATTTATGGGGTTTCATATTTTATTAAATTTGGAGTTTTAATGGAAATACTCATTTCTTAGGAGTATTTCCTTTCAGATCTGTAGTGAAGGTCAACCTAGAAAGAGATACAGCGAGCTCTTGTCTTCTACAGCCTTTGGTTCATCTTGAGGAGCCGAAACACTAGATCCACTCACAACACAAAACTTGATCTCTGTGTAAAATTTTAGCATTACAACTCTCAACCAACCAGTAAACCACTAGTAAAGAAGATGCAAGAACAACACTTGTATTATTTACTGCTTTACAGTGCGAGACATGATTTAACAATGCACCTGATTGAGAACAAAAAATAGACAAGTGCAAAAAACTGGCGGACTGAAAAGCTGGAGACCGCCTAACCGAAAAACCGCATGTCTAACCGTGAGGTCCCGCGATCAACTTTATTGGACAGCTGAAGAGCTACCACTTGTCCGCACTTCTAGTCGCATAAACTCAGAGGACTCCTAATCGTAGAAGCCGCTTGAACAGACTGTATTAACTGAACTGACAGTTAACCCGCATAAAGCGTGCGAACTGACTTATTGAACTAGAGAACAAACAAGGAAGAGGACTTCTCTAGTCACACAACCTGCAACTTGTTGTTTAACCACCAACAAATGTCTGCTAATCCACACTTAGCCTCAACTGACTTAACAGTCAGTATTAGTCACTTAGTCACCCAATGCTAGTCGCACAGCCTGCAAACATAGTAACAAAAGTCACTTCTCCTTGTCGCACGGTTAAAGAAAGCTTAACCACAACTAGCCACAAGCTATAGTTATAAAAGGTTTGGTTAAGAATGAAGGGGCCAGACCCCTATTTATAGGCGGAGCAGGGGATGTGGTCACCATAGGTGATAAAGAAACCGCCGGCAAAAAAGGTGGTTAGAAAACTCTAACCGCACAACAATATAGTCTGCCATAAATAAGACCACGCGATCGGATAATAACACTAACACCCAATAGTGTTGTACAATCCCGTGTTCGCCGAGTGGGTCCGCCAGATCAGGCGAGCGGACCAAGGCACCCTTCCCGCACCTAGAATAGTATGCGGGCGGGCCGCGGATGTCCAGCTCGCTCTCGCCCAAGCCAGGCAGGCGAGCCGCGCGAGTTGGCAGGACAGTATGCGGGCGTGTCCCGGATGGCTAGCTCGCTCTCGCCTAAGTCAGGCAGGCGAGCCGCGCGAGCTGGCAGAACAGTATGAGGACGGGCAGCGGATGGCCAGCTCGCTCTTGCGCAAGTCAGGCGGGCGAGTCGCGCGAGCTGGCCCTTCCCCTCACTCTCTCTCTCGCACGTCGGGAATTCGTCGAGCAGAGTTTGTGGTCCGCATTCGTCGAGTAGAGTTTGGATCAACATTCGTCGAGCAGAGTTTTAGGTCAGCATTCATCGAGTAGAGTTTGGATCAGCATTCGTCGAGCAGAGTTTTAGGTCAGCATTCGTCGAGTAGTGTTTGGATCAGCATTCGTCGAGCAGAGTTTTGGGTTAGCATTCGTCGAGCAGAGTTTTGGGTCAGCATTCGTCGATGTACAACCCTGTATTCGCGAATAGAGGGCCCCAAACAAGACACAAGACTTGGTGCACGTTTTTAAGCTTTTTGGGAGCTTTATACTCCTGGAGGCCAATTTTGGGTGGACATGCGTAAATACTAGTAGAGGGAGGAAATATTCCTCCCCCCCCGGCCCCTTTGAGGAGTCGCCCAGGCCGCCGTCTCGCCAAGCAGGCCGCAGCTCGCCAAGCAGGCCGCAATAACGCCAGACCGCCGTCTCGCCAACCAGGCTGCCGTCTCGTCAAGCAGGCCGCAGAAACGCCAGACCGCCGTCTTGCCAACCAGGCCGCTGTCTCTCCAAGCAACGCCAGACCACTATCTCGCCAAGCTGTCCGCAGCTCGCCAAGCAGGCCGCAGCAGCGCCAGACCGCCGTCTCGCCAAGCAGGCCGCCAGCTCGCCAGGCCGTGTCTTGCCAACCAGGCCGCCGTCTCGCCAAGCAGGCCGCCAGCTCGCCAGGCCGTGTCTTGCCAACCAGGCCGCCGTCTCGCCAAGCAATGCCAGACTGCCGTCTCGCCAAGCAGACCGCAGCTCGCCAAGTAGGCCGCAACTCGCCAAGCAGGCCGCAGCTCGCCACTCGCAGGCCGCTTGTTCGCCCAGGCTGCCCCCCGCTTCTCGCCTAACCGCCAGCTCGCCTGGCTTGAGGGAGCCCCCCTGGTGAACTGCAATTAGCCGCTTAGAACATCGGGATTTGGCTATTGGCAGGCCAATCCGGGGCATTTCGGTAATTTTCAGAGCAATGAATGTTGGTTATTTGCAGGTCATTCCCAAAAAACTATAATAGGCCCCTAGGGGTGCCTTGGAGAGGACCACTTCTTCACTCTCTCTTCATCCTCCAAGGCATCTAGCTCAGCATTGGCTAGGGAGGGGGAGATCTCCAAGGTCTTCCGGGTGTGAGGTGGGACCTCCGCCCTAGAGCCGAGGGTCTGTTCCTAGTTTCCTGAGCCTTTGGTCCGTGACATTCGTCTAAGTGCAGTAAGTGTGAGGTCACCCCTTTTTAGGAACCCCGAACTCCACAGAGACCGATTTATCGGTTTCAACATCTTGGTGCGGTGAGCATGGAGAGTGACCAACACAGAGGATCTCGGGAGTGTCATGGCTGGAGGTTAAGGAGGTAGTGATGATCTCAGCGAGCTCCCCAACCCAGGACCCTTTGTGGGAAGAGAAGAGTTCATGACATCCATCCAAGGCATCATGGAGATGCTGCGAAGTATTGCTCCATGGGATGACAGCTCCACTCAAACCCCCCAGGAGCTAGCTCCCCCCCTCTCAATGAGTCGACTCCCAGGGGTCTAGGCGAGGTGACCCCAGCAGGGGGAGAAGGAAGTGTGTCAGGAAGAAGGCCTAGGAAGGAGAGGATGGGAGATGAGATCGAGCGAGACCTCACCGGCCGGGAGTTGTTCTCCAGCCCGGCGAGTGCCAGCCTTCCAGGCGAGCAGGTCGCGCGAGTAGAGGTGGCGAGACCACCCCTCTTCAGCGAGCTGATCATCTAAGCTCTCGTTCCTGAGGGGTTCAGGGAGCCCGACATGGCTTACTATACCGGGAAGGATGACCCCGTCCAGCACCTGTATTCGTTTGAGGATGTCATCTCCATCATGCCGATGACGGATTCCTTCAAGTGTCGCCTCTTCACGATCACGTTGAAGAACAAGGCAAGGGACTGGTTCCACCAACTCCCACCGAGATCGATCTTTGGGTTCGAGGACTTGAGCTGGAGCTTTCAGCATCGCTTCTCCACCTCCAAGAAGAGGAAGAAGAGTCCAGAGTCCATCTTCCTGATAAGGCAGGGGGCCGAGGAGTCGCTGGCCCATTACATTGGCAGTTCCAAGAGGAGATCCTGGACGTCTAGGAGATGCCAGGGTATGCCCTCCAGATGGCGTTCACGATGGGATTGTGCGAGGGGTTCTTCAAGATGAGCCTGACCCGAAAGGCCCCCCTTTCCTTCGAGGAGTTAATGGAAAGGGCGGCACATGAGATAGCAACTGAGGCGGCCAACCCGAAATTTGTCAAGGAGTTGGAAAGATAGACAGAGGGAGAGACGAAGGAGCAAGGTGGCTTGAGGCATCAGGAGGGGAGAAGGAGAGAGGATCAGAGAGCTCAGGGGCTCTAGGGTCCTTAAGAGGGTCTGGAGCCTGGTTGGAGGCAACAGGGAGGACCCGTTCAGGGTCCAGGAAGAGGTCTTATCCAAGGTGGGGGAGATTTTCATGGAGGCCAATGGAGGTTCAACTTTCAAAGGCAAGCCCCTAGGTGGCTCCTACCTCCACCGCAACAAGCGATGGAGATTGGTCGAAGGGAGAGGAGAAACTGCGCGGGAAGGAGAAGAGTCAGAGTAGAGTTACCCTACTGTGAATTCCACAAGGAGGAGGGCCATATGATAGCTACTTGACCCGAATTTTTGGAGCTGAGAAGGACAAGAGCTCCAGGCACCACAGCCTCATCAACCTCAACAAGCGCAAGATCCGATGTGGATTGAAGAAGTCCAACCCGAGGCGGCAGGGGAGAGATGTGAGGACAGGGTTGATGTGGGCACCCGAGGAGGGATCCGATGATTCACGAGGGAAGAGGGAGGTAGGAAAGAAGTGAATCATCTCTTGTAACAAACTTTGCCTGCATTGTATTAACTATGAATGAAGACAGGGGACCGCCGAAAAATATTTGAAAGACCTCACCTCGAGATGATTCCGCTGCCAGGCTCCCACTAGTTGGTGGGGCAGGTTGATCTCTCGGAGGGGTGAGTAGACTTCACCTCGAGATGATTCCGCTGCCAGACTCCCACTAGCTGGCAGGGCAGGTTGATCTCTCGGAGATGTGAGTAGGCCTCAAGTCGAGATGATTCCGCTGCTAGGCTCTTACTACTTGACAGAGCAGGTTGATCTCTCGGAGGGGTGAGTAGGCCTCACCTCGAGATGATTCTGTTGCCAGGCTCCGACTAGCTGGCAGGGCAGGTTGATCTCTCGGAGGGGGGAGTAGGCCTCACCTCGAGATGATTCCACTGCCAGGCTCCCACTAGCTAGCAGGGCAGGTTGATCTCTCGGAGGGGGGAGTAGGCCTCACCTCGAGATGATTCCGCTTCCAGGCTCCCACTAGCTGGCAGGGCAAGTTGATCTCTCGGAGGGGGGAGTAGGCCTCACCTCGAGATGATTCCGCTGTCCAGGCTCCCACTAGCTGGCAGAGCAGGTTGATCTCTCGGAGGGGGGAGTAGGCCCCACCTCGAGATGATTCCGCTATCAGACTTCCACTAGCTGGCAGGGCAGGTTGATCTCTCGGAGGGGGGAGTAGGCCTCACCTCGAGATGATTCCGCTGTCAGGCTCCCACTAGTTGGTTGGGCAGGTTGATCTCTCGGAGGGGGGAGTAGGCCTCACCTCGAGATGATTCCGCTATCAGGCTCCCACTAGCTGGCAGGGCAGGTTGATCTCTCGAGGGGGGAGTAGGCCTCATCTCGAGATGATTCTGCTGTCAGGCTCCCACTAGCTGGCAGGGCAGGTTGATCTCTCGGAGGGGGGAGTAGGCCTCACCTCGAGATGATTCCGCTATCAGGCTCCCACTAGCTGGCAGGGCAGGTTAATCTCTCGGAGGGGGGGAGTAGGCCTCACCTCGAGATGATTCCGCTATCAGGCTCCCACTAGCTGGCAGGGCAGGTTGATCTCTCGGAGGGGGGAGTAGGCCTCACCTCGAGATGATTCCGCTGCCAGGCTCCCACTAGCTAGCGGGGCAGGTTGATATCTCGGAGGGCGGAGTAGGCCTCACCTCGAGATGATTCCGCTGCCAGGCTCCCACTAGCTGGCAGGGTAGGTTGATCTTTCGGAGGGGGGAGTAGGCCTCACCTTGAGATGATTCCGTTGTCAGGCTCCCACTAGCTGGCAGGGCAGGTTGATCTCTCGAAGGGGTGAGTAGAACTTACCCCGAGGCTGTCTTGTCATCCAGGCTCCCATTAGCTGGCTTGACAGGTTGACCCCTCGGGGAGGCCAAGTGTTTTTTACCTCGAGGTCGTCTCGTCATCCAGGCTCCCATTAGTTGGCTTGACAAGTTGACCCCTCGGGGAGGCCAAGTGTTTTTTACCCCGAGGCCGTCTCGTCATCCAGGCTCTCATTAGCTCGCTTGACAAGTTGACCCCTCGAGGAGGCCAAGTGTTTTTTACCTCGAGGTCGTCTCGTCATCCAGGCTCCTATTAGCTGGCTTGACAGGTTGACCTCTTGGGGAGGCCAAGTGTTCCTTACCCCGAGGTCGTCTCCTCATCCAGGCTCCCATTAGCTTGCATGACAGGTTGACCCCTCGGGGAGGCCAAGTGTTTTTTTACTCTGAGGTCATCTCGTCATCCAGGCTCCCATTAGCTGGATTGACAGGTTGACCCCTCAGGGAGTCCAAGTGTTTTTTATCCTGAAGCCGTCTCGTCATCCAGGCTCCAATTAGCTGGCTTGACAGGTTGACCCCTCGCAGAGGCTAAGTGTTTTTTTTACCCCGAGGCCGTCTCGTCATCTAGGCACCCATTAGCTGGCTTGACAGGTTGACCCCTCGTGGAGGCCAAGGGTTTTTTACCTCGAGGTTGTCTCGTCATCCAGGCTCCCACTAGCTGGCTTGACAGGTTGACCCCTCGGGGAGGACAAGTTATTCTACCCCGAGGCCGTCTCGTCACCCGGGCTCCCATTAGCTGGATGGATAGATTGACCCCCCTGGGAGACCGAGAATTTTCTGCTTCAAGAAGGCTACGCAATGAATACGTTGGGTTGGACGTTTCTTTCCGGGCGTGGAACCCACTCGAAAAGAGCGGGGATTGTGTACAACCCCGTATTCGCGAATAGAGGGCCCCAAACAAGGCGCAAGACTTGGTGCACGTTTTTAAGCTTTTTGGGAGCTTTGTACTCCTGGAGGCCAATTTTGGGTGGAGCTGCGTAAATACTAGTAGGGAGAGGAAATATTTCTCCCCCCGGCCCCTTTGAGGAGTCGCCCAGGCCGTTGTCTCGCCAAGCAGACCGCAGCAACGCCAAACCGCTGTCTCACCAACCAGGCTGTCGTATTGTCAAGCAGGCCGCAGCAACGCCAGACCGTCGTCTCGCCAACCAGGCCGCCGTCTCGCCAAGCAACGCCAGACCGAAGTCTCGCCAAGCAGGCCTCCTGCTCGCCATACCGCGTCTCGCCAAACCGCCGTCTCGCCAAGCAACGCCAGACCGCCATCTCACCAAGCAAGCCGCAGCAATGCCAGACCGCCGTCTCTCCAAGCATGCCGCCAGCTCGCCAGGCCGTGTCTTGTCAACTAGGCCACCGTCTCGCCAAGCAACGCCAGGACGCCGTCTTGCCAAGCAGGCCGCAGCTCGTCAAGTAGGCCGCAGCTCTCCAAGCAGGCCGCAGCTCACCACTCGCAGGCCGTTTGTTCGCCCAGGCCTCCCCCTGCTTCTCGCCTAACCGCCGGCTCACCTGGCTTGAGGGACTACCACTGGTGAACTGCAATTTGCCGCTTAGAACAGCGGGATTTGGCTGTTGGCAGGCCAATACGGGGCATTTCGGTAATTTTCAGAGCAGTGGAGGTTGGTTATTTGCAGGCCATTCCCAAAAAACTATAAATAGGCCCTTAGGGGTGCCTTGGAGAGGATCACTTCTTCACTCTCTCTTCATTCTCCAAGGCACCTAGCTCAGCATTGGCTAGGGATGGGGAGATCTCCAAGTTCTTCCAGGTGTGAGGCGGGACCTCCACGCTAGAGTCGTGGGTGTGTTCCTAGTTTCCTAAGCATTTGGTCCGTGACATTCGCCTGAGTGCAGTACGTGTGAGGTCACCCCTTTTAGGGACCCCGAACTCCATAGAGACCAATTTCTTGGTTTCAACAGTCGAGCAGAGTTTTGGGTCAGCATTCGTCGAGCAGAGTTCGGGCTCGACATTCGTCGAACTAATATTCGGGGTTGGGTTCGACGGGTCCAGATCAGCAAGCCCCTTCCGGGGCTCCCGCAGTGGTAGTTTGAGACCGGGCCAGCCCGCTCTTCTACAGGCGACTTGGCCACCAGCCCGCCTCGGCAGGGGCACAGGCAGGTCGCGGCGGCCTGGCTCGCACTCGCCCAAGAGGAGACGACGAGCTGCGGGAGCCAGGTCGCACTCGCCCCCTGGGGGCGAAGAGCAGTGGCGCGCTGACCTCCAAGTCTATGGGACCCGCGCAGTGGGGCCCAGTGGTAAACTTACCTGGATGGCCCTCCCATGGGTGCGAATAGCTTGTTAGAACAACGGAGTTGCGCTGTTGGTAGACCAAGCTGGGTTGCACATAGTTGTTCAAAACAGCGGAGGTTGGCTATTTGCAGGCCGTTTCCAGATATCTATAAATAAGATCCAAGGGGCATCTCAGAAGACACGCTTTTAGGCTCACTTGCTCCTTAGTATTTTAGCGCTTTCTGAGATAGCCTTAGCTCGGCCTTTGGCTAAGGAGGGGAAGCGCTCTAAGATCTTCCGGGTGTGTGGTGGGTCCTCCTCGCCAAGCCCTTGGGTTTGGTCCTTTTTGCTTCCTTTATCATTTTGCTTGTGAGAAAGAAGTAGGTGTGCGATCACCCCTTCCCCAAGGGTGAACTCCACAGGAACCAAGTTTTCGGTTTCAACAGTTTGGTGCGGTGAGCGTGGAGAGTGGTCAGCACAGAAAATTTCCAGCAGGCTCGATGACGGGAGGACAAGGCTCAGACAGGTCGGACTCGCCACCCCCGCCGCCCCTAGCCACGGTGGGGATGTTTGAGGATTTCAGGAACGAGGTACTCATCCTCATCAAGTTCGCACTCGGTGCGCGGGCCGAGTGCTCGACTCCAGCCATTCCAATTGTTGTCGCCCCGTCTCTGGGAGAGGAGGCTCCGGACAGACGAGCTGGGAAGGAGCTTACAGAAGAAGGAAGGGGAGGAGAGCTCCCCGGGCGCGTGCTTTTCCCCGACTCGGCAGGTGGAGGTCGGTTCGGCGACATGGGCGCGCGGGATGCTCCAGCTCGCCCGGCAAGGGGAGACAGTCCCTTCAGCGAGCTGGTCTCTTCCGCCCTAGTTCCGGAGGGGTTCAGGGGGACCCAAAATGTCTTACTATACTGGGAAGGGGGACCCAGTCCAGCACGTCCAATGGTTCAAGGACGTGGTATCGATCCGACAGATGTTGGATGGCTTCAAATGTCGGCTCTTTGTTATCACCCTCAATGAGAAGGCGAGGGAGTGGTTTCACCAGTTGCCGGCCAGCTCTATCTACTGCTTTGAGGACCTGCACCGGGGGTTCATGTTGAGGTTCACTACCTCGAAGAGGAGGAAGAAGGAGTCGGAGTCCCTGTTCCACATCAAGCAGGGAGTGAATGAAACCTTGGGAATCAACGTCGACCGGTTCCAGGAGGAGGTCACCCAGGTCCAGGAGATGTCAGGTCATAGTCTGATGATGGCTTTCACCCTGGGGCTACAACAAGGATTCTTCAGGATGGAGCTGAAGAGAGTACCTCCCCTCTCCTACGAGGAGCTGATGGAGAGGGCGGCGAGGGAAGTTGACGGGGAGGTGTTGAATCCGGAGTTCGCCCGAAAGCTAGCCAGGTGGGCCACAGAGGAAGAGAAGGAGCCGAGAGGTGGAAGGGGGCAGGAGGAGAGGAGATCCGGGCCCCGGCAGAAGGAGCAGAGGCAGCTCCAGGGACAGCAGCAGCCTAGGTGGGGCCGTCAGGAGCCGGACCGTCAGTTGGGCTAGAGGCCCGAGTGGCAAGATCAGGGGCTATGGAGAGGGCACCAGGTAAGGGACCACCATCAGGGGGGGCCAGGATCAGTTCCACCCCCCGAGTTGGAGGCAGGTGCAGAGACCTCCACTCCCCAACCAAGATCAGGCTATGGACATAGCCATGGGGGAGAGGAGGAGAGCAGCGAGGAGGAGGAGAGAAGTAAGGGTGGAGTTGTCCTACTGTGATTTCCATCAAGAGGAAGGGCACACTACGACCACGTGCCCGGAGTTCCTCGAGATGAGAGGGAACATGGAGCAGCAGCAACAGTAGGGGCGACAGGAAGTGAGTATCGATGAGGTCCTGCCTTGGGCGGAGGAGGACCGATGTGAAGACCGGGCAGATGTCGGGACCCGAGGAGGGATCAGAGTGATCCATGGGGGGGGGGGGGGTAGAGGCCTCTCATAGGGCGAGCCTTCATACAATGTGTCGTCGGAGCATTGACTCCACATCTCAAACCCCACCCCCAGAAGAGAGGATTACCTTCTCAAGGGGCGATATGCCGGACCATGATGATCCCTTTTGCGATGCACTGGTCATCCAGACAGCCATCTAAAATTTCACCGTCTCCCGGATCCTCATCGACAACAGAAGCTCCGTCAACGTCGTCTTTAAGAAGGCATTCGACATAATGAAGGTGGAGGCGAAGAGAGTGTTGGCCTCGGATGGGCCCTTGTTAGGATTTTTGGGGGAGAGGAAGGAGGTAGAAGGAGGAGTGGGGCTCCATGTCACCTCGGGGGTCAGTGCCAGAACTGCAGGTTTGTCATCGTGGATGCCCCCAACAGCTACAACGCCATCTTCGGGAGCCCCTCATAAGTTCCTTCTGATGTGTCCCCTCATCGTTCCATCAATGCTTGAATTTCAATGCCGAGGGGATCCAAGTCCGTGTCTGGGGTGACCCCAAAGTAGCAAAGGAGTGCTACGTCACCGACGTGAACTCCATCTCTTGGCAGGAGGGAGCCGAGGAGATGGGGCGAAGAATGGAGGCAGTGGAGTAGGAGGCCGGCAGGGAGGAAATGGAGGTGAAGAATGGCACCAAGGTAGAGGTGGCAGGAGGAGACCGGGAGGAGTTAGCTGAGGCAATGGCCGTGGAGGAAGAGGTGGAGGTGGAGGTTCTTGTCCCAGAGGAGAGGGACATCGGAGAATTGGAAGAGCAGTCTAGGCTGGAGGCTGTAGAAGAGGTGGTGGAGCTGGAGGTTCTCACCCTGGGAGGTAGGGTGGAGAAGGTTCACGTCAGTGGGTGGCTTACCCCGGAGGCTCAAAGCAGGATGTGTCATGCATCCAGAATAACGTATACATCTTCGCATGGAGCGCCGCAGAGATGTTGTTGGTTGATGCAGATGTGGCTTGCCACCGTCTCAACTTGGACCCGGGAGCACGCCCCGTCCAGCGGAAGAAGAGGTCCACCACGGACAAGCTGGTCGAGCCCATTAGGGAGGAGGTGGCCAAGCTTCTCAAGGCTGGCTTTGTATCCGAGATACAATACCCCGACTGGGTCTCTAATGTAGTCATGGTTAAAAAAGGAGACGGTCGGTGGCGTATGTGTGTCAATTTTTCCTTGCTTAATAAATCCTGTCCTAAGGACTATTATCCTTTGCCTCGGATCGACGCGCTGGTTTACTCAGCCGTCAGTTTTTCTGTAATGAGTTTTGTAGATGCGTTTTCAGGTTATCACCAAATCAGGATACACCCCCTAGACGTCAAGGATGTCTCGTTCATCACGGGAGATGGGTGCTACTGTTACAAAATGATGCCCTTTGGGCTGAAGAACGCAGGGGCGACCTATCAAAATATGATGGATAGGGTCTTCCGGGAACAGAAGGGGAGGAACCTGGAGGTGTACGTAGACGATCTCATGATCAAGAGTCGGGATGTGGACTCTCACCTCCAGGACCTAGAAGTGACCTTCGCCACCCTGCGTGAATACAAGATGCGGCTGAACCCCCTGAAGTGTGTCTTCGGGGCCAGCAGGGGGAAGTTCTTGGGGCACCTCCTCACCCCCGCGGGGGTCGAGCCAAATCCTGATAAGGTCAAGGCTATCATGGAGCTGGGATCGCCGCAGAATACTAAGGAGGTGCAACGGTTGACGGGAAAGCTGGTAGGATTGAGCCGGTTCCTCTCTCGGGCCGGGGAGAAGTGCTCCCCCTTATTCAAGACGCTAAGGGGAGGTCAAAAATTCGAGTGGACCAAGGAGTGTGAGGAGGCATTCCGAGCTCTTAAAATGCAGTTGACGCAGGCTCCGTTGCTCCAAGGGCCGAAAGAGGGGGATAACCTATTTTGTATCTCGGGGTTGGAGCGGAGGCCTTGAGCTCTATCTTGGTGCGTGAATAGGGGAAGAGGCAGCTCCCCATATACTATGTGAGCCGGGTCCTAAGGAGGGCCGAGCTCTGACATCCAATTTTAGAGAAGCTGGCCTTCACCCTGATCATCTCGGCCCGAAGGTTGCGGCCCTACTTCCAGGCACACTCCATCTGAGTGGTGACTGACCATCCCCTCCGCAACATCTTTGAGGGGGTGGATCATTCAGGCAGGTTGGCCAAGTGGTCGGTGGAGTTGAGCGAGTTCGACATCTCCTTCATCCCCCGCCTCTCGTTCAAGGCTCAAGCAATGACCGACTTTTTGGTCGATTACGTAATCGAAGTGGCGGAGGAAGAGCTCATTTGTCAAACGCCATGGAAGGTGAAGGTAGATGACGCTTCAGGACGGCATTCCCTGGGGGTGGGGGTAATCTTGGAGAGCCCCCAGGGAACTAGAATCGAGCAAGCAATGGTGGTGCACTTCCCCATCACCAACAACCAGGCCGAGTACGAGGCCGTGATAACATGGCTGCGCCTGGCCAGAGAGCTGGGGGTGTTGGACGTGGAGGCCCTCACCGACTCCATGGTGGTAGCTTCCCAGATCAACGAGGAGTTTGAGGCAAGAGTGCCTACCCTATGATTATACTTGGCCAAAGTAAAGGGGGTCGTCGGCAAATTCCAAACCTTCTCCATTTGACACGTGCCACGGGAGGAAAACGAGCAGGTCGACCAGCTAGCAAAACATGGTCCCCGGGTGGGGGGGGGGACTATCACCGATCTGTTCTACCCTTCCATCGAAGAGGGAAAACTCATGGATATAGATCAGCGGCACTCGTGGATGGACTCGGTCATAACTTTCCTTTCCACGAGAGAGTATCCAGAGGGGGTGGACAGGAAGAAGCTATGGTTCATATCGACAAACTACCTCCTCCGGGATGGGCAGTTGTACAGGAAGACTCTCTCGGGAATGTTGGCTCGTTGCGTGGCTGAGAGGGAAGTGCAAAGATTCTTGGAGGAAGTCCACTCCGGGTAGTGTGGGAGTCACTCAGGGAGTCGAACCCCTGGAAGGAAAGATCGCCAGGCAAGGGTATTTCTGGCCCACCCTGGGCCGCGATGCTGCGAAATTCATGAAGAGGTGCCACAAGTGCCAGCTGTTGAAACCAATTTCTCGATCTCCTATGGAGTTCGCCCTTGGGGAAGGGGTGGTCTCGCGCCTACTTTACTCCTGCAAACAAAACAACAAGGAAAACAACGAAAAACTGACCAAAGGGCTCGGCGGGGAGGTCCCACCACACACCCGGAAGATCTCAGAGCGCTTCCCCTCCTTAGCCAGAGGCCTAGCTAAGGTACTCTCGGAAAGCACTTGAAAACTGGAGCAGGAAGACACAGGAAGCTCCTTTTCTAGGGTACCCCTTGGGTCCTATTTATAGTTTTTAGAATCTGAACTGCCAATAACCAAAAGAATTGACCTGAAATTACCAAAAAACCCCTGGATGGGTCTGCCAATAGCCAAACTCTGCTGTTTTGAAGGGCTATAGGCAGACCAGCGGGTGCAAAATAGTAAAAAGTACCTCATTCATCCAGGCGAGCTGGAGAGCTTGGTCACCTCGGCGGGTCCTGCTCGCCTGCTATTGCCGAGCTCTGTTGTGAGGGCGCGAGCTGGGACTAGCTCGGCGAGTGCCGAGCTCAGGGTCGGCGAATACTGATCTCCGGTCGACGAATGTCGAGCTCGCCTACTGCCTTCAGCCCGACCTGTCTGATTCTTGGCGACCTTGCTCGCTGGACACGGGGTTGTACACCAGCTGTTTGCCCCCTCCAGCTGCAGTTGGCTCAGTGCCTCAAGAGCATCACAGCCCCCTGGCTAATTTGGGGGATGGATTTGGTTGGGCCTTTCCCCCAGTCCAGTGGGCAAAGAAGGTTCTTGTTGGTGATGATTGATTATTTATCGAAGTGGTTAGAGGTGAAGGCGCTGGCCAAGTTGACTTCCCATGTCATCAGGAACTTGGTTTGGGGGGATATCATCTGTCACCATAGGCTACCCCAGGTCATTGTCAGGGACAACGGGCCTCAGTTCGCCAGCACAGAATTCACCAGCTTCTACGGGCAGCTCAGGATCGACCTCAGGTTCGCTTCGGTTCACCACCCCCGGAGCAACAGGAAGGTGAAGGTCGCAAATAAGATCATTGTAAATCTCCTGAAGAAGAAGGTAGAGAACCTGAAAGGGAGCTGGGTGGAACAGCTTACCTCGGTTCTATGGGCCCTGAGGACCACCCCCAACACAGCAATAGGGGAGACTCCCTTCAAACTCTCCCATGGATGTGAACCAGTGCTCCCCATAAAATTTGAAGTCCAAACGCCTCGGGTGGCTACAGGGGAAGAAAGCAGGGAAGACTGATCGACAGAGAACGAGAAGGAGCTACGACTCTCCCTTGACATGGTGGAGGAGCTGCGTGACCTCTCCGCCATCCGACAAGAAGAGGTGAAGAGGAGAATGATCAAGTACTTTGACAAGCACGTAAGAGTTAAACAGTTCGTAGAGGGGGACTTTGTCCTGAAAAAGGTGGATGTAGCGGGAAGGTCGGCAACTGTGGGGAAGCTCAACCCCATCTGTTAGGATCCGTTCTTTGTAAAAGAAGCATTGAGATCAGGAGGGTATCGACTCCGAAATGTGGAGGGAGAGACCCTAAGTCTCACATGGAGTGGTGACGACTTGAAGAGTTTTTATCCTTGAGACATGTAGTGGTATTTTATTTTTAATAAAGTCTCTTGTTGTGCCAATCCTGTCGCAGTAACTCATACAAAATGGCGAAGTGCTCTCAGACCCCGAGCAAATCCCATATCAGGCTCTCACTTAGCTGGTAGGTGTTGGGTACATTGGAAAATGTGTACCATATTTGAAGAAGCCTCACCTTACTCAATGATATGCATCAAGGTATATTTGATGTTGTTTTGAGTTTATATGTGCAGGTTAAGAAAATGCAGGAATGCAGGAAAAGTTTCTAAGTCCATGAGTCGACACCAGAAGAAGTTGTGTCGACACTAGAGAAAAGTTGTGTCGACACCTGGAGTCAATTGTGTCGACACTTGGAAAGGCTGTGTCGATACCAGAAGAAACTGTGTGGACACACAGAGGCAGTGTCGACACACAAAAAGCTTAGTCGACATCAACTGTGTCGACACACAGAGGCAGTGTCGACACACAGAAAAGCTTAGTCGACATCAACTGTGTCGACACACAGAGGCAGTGTCGACACACAGAAGACTTTGTCGACATCAACTGTGTCGACACACAGGACTTGTGTCGACACATAGCAGAGTTTCAACAAAGTTGATTTTTTTTGTGAAGAGAAGAAGTGACTGTGTCGACACACAGAACTAGTGTCGACACATTCTACAGAAACTGTGTCGAGAAGCAGTGTCAACACCAAGGGAGCTGTGTCGACACCACCAAGGCTTGTGTCGACACTTAGTCTACTTGTGTCGACACATGATGAAGTTCAGTCTCGACACTTTGCTGACAGAGATAGAGTTTCAAGAAGTGACTGGAGACTTGACAGCTGCCATAACCAACCGATCTACTGCAACTGTCAGAGCTATCAGAAGTTCGTTAAAAATCAGATCAGCCGGTTACCATGGAGGAAGTCTATATAAAGACATTCTCTATCAACAGAAGATAGATACAGATATACAGATGAGATAAAAAAAATAAACACGAAAAACAGAAGAATATTTTCAACAGAAGATCTAAGAAGACATTCTCAAGTGGTGATCTACTCAGAGTTTGTCAAGAGAATTCGAAGAAGAATTCAGAAGAATCTTTAGAAGAATTTGGAGAGAGAGCTCCATCTATTCAAGTGAAGAAAGGGACTTACATCAACACGTCTCTTAAGTGCAGATTCTGAACCAGTCTGCCAAGAAGAGTTCAGATTGATTTCTGAATTTCAAGAAAGAAGCTGATTGAAGATCGACTTCAAAGGAGATCAACCCTACTGTGTTCAGATTCAAGAAGCTTTGAAGAAAGCTAAGACAGGTTGATCTCTAACATCAGATTCTTTCAAGAACTGATCAAGAAACCTTCCATCCTTTCTCTCTCAACAAGGATGGTGGTAAATTTTAATTTTACATCTATTTTCAGTAGGATCTTTTGAAGACCTGAGTTGTAAGCCTGATTTATAAAGGCTGAGTTGTAGGAGATTAAGTTTTCTGAGTGGTAGGCCTTGTTGAAGGCTGAGGTAGGGCTGAGAGCCTGAGTTGTAGGAGATTTTCATCTCTGAGTTGTAGGCCTTGTTGAAGGCTGAGGTAGGGCAGATTTCCTGAGTTGTAGGAGTGTGGACTCACTCTGAGTTGTAGGAGTCTTGTTTGAGTTCTGAGCTGTAAGATCTGTGAATCTGAGGAGAAGGAAAGAAGTTAGGCCGAATCTAGCACACTGCTAGATAGGCGAAGGGGGGAAAGTGGATGTACCCAGACCTTGGGGAACCACTATAAATTAGTGTGTCATCTGTGATTGTGTGTGGTATTGTTATTTCTGTGCTGTGATAGCTGTAGAACTATATGTTTCTGTTAATTAACTTAATTAATATTCTACCTTAGAAGGAAATAGAATTGAACCTATTCATCCCCCCTCTAGGTATTTAGAAACCAATTCTTTTAAGTGGTATCAGAGGGAGGTTCCTCAAAAAAAGACTTAACAGTCTGAGTAAGATCTGTAAAGCAGAAGTAAGTTAAAGAAGATGGGTTCAGGAGAAAATCATAAAGAACTTGGTTCAATGAAGTTGCCTATCTGCAGGAAGGAAATCTTTGGAATATGAAAGGAAAGGGTCAGACTTTTATGAAGGCATCTGATCCTAGAATTTATATAACAGTTAAGGAAGGACCATATATTCCAATGAAGGTTTCTGTTCTTGATGTTAATCAAAGGATTCCTAAGGATTTTTCAGAAATGACTAAGGATGAGATCATCTTGGCTACAATGGATAAAATAGCACAGAATATTATAGTAAGCGTCATATATGACTCAATATTCTAGAATCGGATTCACTACAAAACCTCCAAGGATATGTGAGACACATTGGTTGTCTACATGGAGGGTTTTGAAGAGGTTAGGTAAGATAGAAAGTCTATGCTTAATCAAGAATATGAGAGTTCCAGACAAGCCAAGTCTGATAGCATAACTGAATGTTATAAGAAGTTCTACAGAATTGTAAATGAACTAATGTCCTATGGAAGAATCTTCAGTACATATGAGCTGAATGACAAATTCCTTAGGTCTTTGACTAAGGATTGAGATACAAAGATCTGTGCCATAAGGGAAGTGGCCAGACTGGCAGAAATTTCACCTCCAACACTGTTTGGCAAATTGCTGTTTTATGAGATGCAGCTGCTGGCCAGAAAGGAGGAAGAGAAAAATACAAAGGTTGACTCTAGAGAAAAGTCAGTGTCCTTCAAGGTAGAAGCCAAAAGAAAGAATAGGAGGATGTCTCCATCTTCTCCTAAGAAAGCTGCAGAATTGATCTCAGAAAATTCTGATAATCATAATTCAGACAGCAGTAATTCTGATGAAGACTTTGCTGCTTTCACAAGGCAGTTTCAGAGATTCTTAAAGAAGAAGTAGTGGAAATCTAAGTAATCCTCATCTCAGTCCAAGGATGACTATTATCAGAAGAGGAAATCATCCAGGAAGGACAGGAGTGGTGTTGGAACACCCTATTTCTGATTTGGGCAAGGATCACTATGTCTTTAGGAAATCTGTTTTGACCTCCTTGTATAAATCTAAAGGTAAATTAGAATTGAGTCTAAGGGTTAGTATTTATGTTTGAAAGCTGCCCTCAAGACCAGAGATTTCAGTTCAGTAGAGTAAGTCATTTCGTCGAGCTCAGTACGACGAATCGTCGAACTCCATTCGACGATCGCTGAGCTCACTTCGACGAATCGTCGAACTCTATTCGACGATCTCTGAGCTCAACTTCAACAAGTCGTCGAACTCCATTCGACGATCTTCGAGCTCAGATCGACGTTCTTGTCTCCAGTTTGTTTCTCTATCTCTGAGCTCAGTTCGACGATAGTTGAGCTCAGATCGACGATCTCTGTTTCAGTCTAAGTCCAGTCTCTGAGCTCAGTTCAATGATAGTGGAGCTCAGTTCGACGTTTTTCTGGTGAGATCGACGTTTTTCAAGATTCAAATTCAGACAGTTGTGGAATTATTCTCAGCATTTATTTCAAGGATCTTGTAGCCATTTTCAATTAATCTAGAGCAAGTTTCAAGGGATTTTCAAATGAATGTTTTTATTGGACTTTCCTCCTGAAGACAAATGCTGTTAAGGAAGTCATTTATGACAGGCTAACGACTATCTTGGACAGAGAAGTATTCTATTCAGATCTAAGGAATAAAAGATCAGTTTTTTTTTTCATTCTTCTCAGACATACATATTCTGCAACAACAACAATTACACAACAGAAGAGAAAGAGTTGCAGACATTCTCAGTCTTAGAATTCATACAAGAACACCATCACAAAAGGAGATCAATATACTGAAACTTTCAGATCCCTTTTGATTCCAGTGTTCAAAGACCATCATCATTCAAGACTCCAGACACCACACATTTCAGTTATTGCTGAAATCATCTTTTGTTGGAGATCAAATTTTCTGAAGGCCTATCACCCTACTGCAAAGCTTCACTTCCTGAACAACTCAAGATCTCAGGGGGAGATTTGACAACATCCACTATCTTCTCTCTGATTGTTAACAGAGAAGATCATCTCATCTCTCTCCCTCTCTCTCTCTCTCTGCTATAAAAGGTTTTTCAAACTCCCTTCAAAAGTTTGTGCTGGTTTCTGAGAGCTTGTCAAAACTCAGTGGTGGCAAGGCACCTGATCAAAAAATCTGGTTTGGTTTTTGAGCACCTTATCAAAAGCTCATTGGTGCCCAGGACACCTGATCAACTCATCCTGCAGTGGATTCCTACCTAGGGTGGTAGAAGAGTGGATGTACCCAGATTGATTGGGGAACCACTATAGCTCCTTGTGTCTTCTGGTTGCTTACTTTATTTTTGTTTTCTGGCTGTGGTTTGTGATTGCCTTTTGTTTAAATATTTGTTGTAGTTCATTTGCTTCCCTGTTCACTTAGGAATACAACAACTATTATAAAACGTTTTTAGCAAGCACCATATACTCTATTCACCCCCCTAGAGTATATCAGATCTAACTTGTACTTTCAATTGGTATCAGAGCGAGGTTGGTTAAAAATACCACACCTTAGTGGTTGCACAGACTAACACCTGAACCCAAAGATCCCTCCAGTTAGATCTGGTTGTTGTAAGTTTATTATTAGAATTATTTCTTCACAAAACATGACCCAAAACAAAGATTATGCTATCACCAGACCTCCAGTGTGCAATCTATCTAAGTTTGCACTTTGGAAGGCAAGGATTAGACTGTACATGAACTCTATTGATGAGGACATTTTCAATTCTGTTTTGACAGTGTGTCCAAGACCTCTAGAGAATACAAGCACAAGTGTTGTTCCACCTCCTTCAAGAACAGATGCAGAAATAAAGAAATGGAAATTGGCTGATGCAAAAGCTATGAACATTCTAGCCCAGACTATGTCTGATGAGATATTCCAAAAGGTAGTTGAATGCAACTCAGCAAAGGACATCTGGGACAAGCTATCTGAGATAGTCTCAGGATCTGCTGATGAGAAAAAAGACAGAAGATCTCACCTCATAACCCAATATGAGAATTTCAAGAAAGGAGAAGCTGAGTCAGTAGCAGACATGTATAATAGACTCAGTCTCATAGTCAATGAGCTGAAAACTTTGGACAAGGAGATCTCATTGACTGAGCTAAATGACAAAATCCTAATGTGCTTCCCAAGCACTTGGGACTCAAGGATCTGGCCAATCAAGGATGCCAAAATCCTGAATGAGATCACAACTGAAGCTCTCTTGGGCAAGCTCAAGTCTTATGAGCTGCTCATCAAGAATAGAGAAGAAGAACAGAAGGCTGCCTCACCAGCTACAAGAAAAGAAAAATCAATAGCTTTCAAAGCCATTAAAGATCAGCCTGAAGACAAGGTCACAGGGCAATGAAGAGCTGCTAAGCCTACTGGCCAAAAGGTTTTACAAAATGGCCAGAAAGGACTTAAGGAAAAGATCATAAAGAGAGCATGACAAGCCAAGGTATGATAAATCAAATAACAAAGAAATTATTTGCTTTGGTTGCAGGAAACCAGGCCATATTGTGTCTGACTGTCCAGAAAACAAAAACAAGGACAAAAAGGACAGGAAAGAAAAGGACTTCAAGAAGAACAGCAATGGCAAACCCTCCTCCAGCAAGAACAAACATACAAGGAAAGGATTTGTTGCTGAAACTTGGAGTGAGACAGAAGAAGAATCTGAAGCTTCATCCAGCTCAAGTGATGATGCGGATGATGCTGAAGAAAAAGAATTCTGCATGATGGCTATCAATGCCTCACAACACAATTCTGATGCAGAAGAGTCATAATCTGAATCAGAGACTCAATCTGAAGAGGACCAGGTAATAAGTTCTTTTGATTTTAATTCTGAGGACTTTAAGTGTGAATTTAAAGCACTATGTTTAGATTTATTAAAATCTGAGAAGGAAATCATCTCTCTCAGAAATCAATTATCTGAATACAGTACTTTAAAATCAGAAAACCTCAAACTCTCTGAGGAGTTGGAGTGTTGTAGGGAGCTGATAGCTTCACTGAAAAGTGAGCTATCAGAGGCCAAGAAGCTTGAAGAATCCCTCAATGGGAGAAGTATCAAGCTAATGGACATCACGAGCACAGTGAACTCAAGATTCAATAGTACACTGGGCTTGGGTGCTTCATCCAGCCAACCTATAGTATTATCAACCCCAATTAAATTTATCTCTGATAAATATAAGGGAGTTGTAGAGGTAGCTAGGAAGAATTCTGACTTACCCAAGAAAACAAAAGTTCAACAGAAATCGTTGAACGGAGCTAGACGATCGTCGAATGCAGATCAACGATCTCAGGCTAAATCGTCGAACTCAGGTCGACGATCTCTAAACCCTGAACTCTGCCACAGTCGATCTTCGAACGGAGCTCGATGATCTGACCCAAGATCGTCGAACTCAGCTCAACGATCGTCGAGCAGAGATCAGAGCTTTGAAAACTTCTTCAAAGGTGAATCAAATTCCAAACCTAGGGGTCCTTCATCCCAAAGATTTAACCCTTATACTGAATGGATAATACCTCCAAGGAGATATCATCCTGAAGGCTATAAGAGTCAACCAGAGATATCTTTTATTTCTGAATTCAAAGGTTATCAACCTAGGCCCAAGGTAAACTGGGTCAAAAATAAGTATATTGTTTTATGTGCAGGTGAAGACCTATCCAACATCAAACCAGCATGGTATCTGGATAGTGGGTGCTCAAAGCACATGACAGGAAACAAGGACAACTTCACATCCTTCAAAGTCAAGCTTGGACCCAAAGTAATATTTGGAGATTCAAACTTTGGACTAACAAAAGGATATGGTGCAGTCCAGATTGGCACAGTCACATTCAAGAAAGTAGCCTATGTGGAAGGACTGAAGCACAACTTGATCAGTATCAGTCAACTATGTGATGAAGGCTACCAAGTGACTTTCAGCAAATCCTTATGCAAGATCAAATCAGAGGACAACACAACTGTGTTGACAAGTAAAAGGAAAGGTAACATCTATTTAGTAGACTTTCTTTCAACTGAAGTAGATATTTGCCTGTTTAACTCTATTTGTAGACCTAATGTATTATGACATAAGAGATTAGAGCATATAAACCTTAGAACCATTGCTAGGCTATCCAAGGACAACCTTGTTAGAGGACTACCTTCTGGCCCTACAAGAAGGAAGGACTCTGCAGAGCTTGTCAATTAGGCAAGCAAACCAAAAATAGTTTCAAGTCACTTAATAAGAGTGATTCACCTAGGATTTTGTATCTGTTACACATGGATCTTTTTGGACCCATTACAGTTCAAAGCTTAGGAGGGAAATCTTATACTTTAGTGGTTGTAGATGGCTTCTCAAGATTCACATGGGTGTTCTTTCTGAGGAAGAAGTCTGATAACTTTAAGTGTTTGACAGAGTTTCTCAAATGCATACAGACTGAGTTCAATACTCACATTGCCCTGATCAGAAGTGATCATGGGACAGAGTTTGATTCTCTTCTTATGCAAGAGTTCTGTCAAAGTGAAGGGATCAGACACACTTTCTCAGCTCCTAGAACTCCTCAACAAAATGGGGTAGCTGAAAGGAAAAATAGAACTCTTATTGAATCTGCCACTACATTGTTGTCAGATGCTCATCTTCCTCTATCCTTTTGGGCAGAGGCAGTGAACACCTCCAACTATGTGTTGAATAGAAGTTTAATACATAAACTGAAGGGCAAGACTCCCTATGAATTACTCAAAGGGAAGAAACCTAAAGTAGATTACTTTAAAATTTTTGGTTGTATTTGTTACATTCATAATAATGACAAGAAATACTTAGCAAAATTTCAAGCTAAAGCTGATGAAGGAGTGTTTCTGGGATACTCCATGATCAGTAAAGCTTATATGGTATATAATAAATCAACTCTTAAAATTGAAGAATCTGTTCATATATCTTTTGATGAATCTAACATGTCTTTCAAGGAGAAGAATACTTCTACCATAGAACCTTTGCAGGTACACTCTCTTGCTGAAGACTTGGACAGGTTACAAATTATTCAAAAAGAGGAAAGCAGTGAAGATGAAGAAGACATTCAACATCTTGAAGAGAAACTTCTTGAAGAGCCAGTTGTTGTACCACCAGAGGAAACAACAACACAGGTTGGTGAACAATCAACATCTCCTGTTGATTTAGTAACATCAAGAGACCATCCAATCTCCCAAGTGATTGGAGACATCTCAGCTGGTGTGTAAACCAGAAATCAGGTCAATCAAAACATGATGCACACTTGCTTTCTTTCTCAAATTGAACCTCAATCCATTCAAGATGCAGAGCAAGATCCACACTGGATCATTGCAATGCAAGAAGAGTTGCATCAATTTGAAATGAACAAAGTTTGGGAACTAGTACCAAGGCCAAAGGATCACTCCATTGTTGGAACAAAGTGGGTGTTCAGAAATAAGTTGGATGATCAATGAGTCATTGTAAGGAACAAGACAAGACTAGTTGCTCAAGGGTACTCTCAAGAAGAAGGGATAGATTATGACCAGACCTTTGCACCAGTTGCAAGGTTAGAGGCCATAAGAATATTCTTAGCATATGCAACACACAAAGGATTCAAAGTATACCAGATGGATGTAAAGAGTGTTTTTCTCAATGGAGATATCAAAGAAGAAGTCTATGTCAGATAACCCCCAGGTTTTATCTTTTCAACTCATCTTGATTATGTTTTCAAATTACATAAAGCATTATATGGTCTAAAGCAAGCTCCTAGAGCATGGTATGAGACCTTAGCATGCTTTCTTCTGAAAAATGAGTTTATAAGGGGTAGAGTAGACCAAACTCTTTTTATTAGAACCCATAAGTCTCATACCCTACTAGTACAAATCTATGTAGATGATATTATATTGGGTTCTACTGATTCAAATTTGTGCAGAAGGTTTTCCAACCTAATGCATTTTAAATTTGAAATGAGTAGCATGAGTGAGCTATCCTTCTTTCTAGGATTGCAAATCAAACAACATACTGAAGGCATATTTATCTCTCAAACCAAGTATACAAAAGAATTGTTAAGAAATTTGGTATGTCTGAAGCATCTTGTATGAAAACACCTATGCCTACCAATGTTGTATTAGATGCTGATGAACATGGGAAACCTGTTGATCAGACAACATATAGAGCAATGATTGGCTCTTTATTGTACCTACAGCTAGTAGACCTGACATAATGTTTGCTACATGCATATGTGCTAGATTTCAAGTAAGCCCTAGAGAGTCACACCTAACCTTATTAAAAAGGATTCTTAGGTATGTAAAAAGTTGTCCAAATCTAGGTCTCTGGTATCCAAAAGATTCAGCATTTGACTTAACTGGATTTTCAGAAGCTGATTATGCTGGATGCAGAATAGACAGGAAAAGCACCAGTGGAACTTGTCAGTTTCTTGGTGACAGACTTGTCTCCTGGTTTTGCAAGAAACAAACATCTATGTCAACTTCAACTGCTGAAGCTGAATATATGGCTGCCGGTAGTTGTTGTTCACAAATATTGTGGATTCAAAACCAACTCCTAGACTATGGCTACAACTTAGAAAAGTCTAAAATATTTTGTGATAATACCAGTGCTATTTCTATAGCACAAAAACCAGTCCTCCATAGTAGGACAAAACACATAGAAATTAGGCATCACTTTCTAAGGGATAATGTTGAGAAAAATAAAATTGAACTTCAATATATCCCAACTGATTTGCAAAGGGGAGATATTTTCACCAAACCCTTGGATGAAAAGAAACAAACATTCTTCCTGAATCAGTTAAGAATGTTAGATGGCGGAAGTCTAAAATAAGATCCAAGATTTTCAAAAATCTAAAAATGACCAAGACTAGGCAAATCAAAGTGCTTTTTCTAGTGTATAGAGTGTTTCTGGTCTCTGAACTGCGCTCGACGATTTTCCCCCAGATCGTCGAACGGAGATCGACGATTTCCGAAATCGTCGACCAGAGTTCAGCGCTTCTCAGATAGTGCTAAACTATCTTTCTTCAGGTCAGCGATCGTCGTGCGGAGCTCGACGATGTTGTTTTCTGAACTATCGTCGAACGGAGCTCGACGCTCTCCAATATCGTCGAACGAAGATCGACGCTATTGATGACCTTTCAGTTTCCTTTAGAAGCCCAGATCGTCGAACAGAGTTCAACGATCTTTCTTTTTCTGCGTCAAACCCTAATATAAAACTCATTTTTCGGCCGTCGTTCTCCCTTTGCACTTTCATACTTTCTGCAAATTTCCTCTTTCCCTCCAAACTTCTCTACACTTGGTCATTTGTTTGTTCATTTTTTGCAGGAATCAATGGTCGTCTCAGTCGCCATCTTGGCCGCAATGAAATTTGATGCTGGATTTGATATCGACATGGATTCTTTCAACAATAGTGATCAAATCTTCAAGGAGATTCTGGAACTTTTCAAAGAACAACAGCTAGTTACCATCATGACCACAAGGATCAAATTAGCTTCAGATGAGATAAAGGAATGAGTGTACACTGCCCACAATCAGGATCAGAATACAGTGGTTGGAACAATCTCAGGAACCCAGGTATCCCTAACACCTGCTGCCTTGACAGAGGTTTTTCAATTGAAATCTGGAGAAGATTCTGCTGAACTTTCTGGAGAAGAGTTTTCTAATATGCTTGAAAGGATGGGTCACTCAGAAGCAAACCCTAGCAAATTGCTGAAGAAAAATCTGTCTGTTGAGTACAGATTTCTAGCTGATGTTGTTGGCAAGGTATTGTTGGCCAAACACTCAGCCCATGATACCATATCAAGGTATCAGCTCTGCTTGATGGGTGCCCTAGTGGACAATAAACAACTGAACTGGGGAGAAATTTTCTTTGACTTGATTAAGAAAAAGATTAACAAGAACTTTGTTAATTTTGGAAGAATTTTAGGGTTGTTCCTTCACCACAGATGCCTTGCACTGCTTGTTTCAAGTGGGATGCACATCAATGCCTCCAAAAGGCTCACCTGTGCCCTATTTGGAAAATGGGACAGACAGATTGTGAAGCCCAGCAGGCCCTCTGCAATTTCTACTTCAGGCACAAGGACTACTCCAGTCACTTCCCCTCAGGTTTTTCCCCTGCAGAAGACTTGCTTGTTTCTTCTCCTCCTCCTCCACCTCTTGTTTCATCTACCACAGTCACATCCACCATCATAATCTCCACCCCATCTCCAACTTCAATTCCTTCTCCAACTCCACCACTCACTGAAGAACTCTTCCATCCTCTACATCAATACCCACACCTAGATATTGACTCATCCTCTCATATTCCATCTTTCAATCTTATAGATGATTTCTATATGGATGATTCTCCCTCATCCCCTCCTGAGCCACCATCTTCATCTACCTCTTATCAACAACTACTTCAAGACATCATTGCACAACCATCCTTCACACCATCCATTTCCATTCCACTCTCTTCCATCTCCACAATTCCAATTTCCCAACCATCATTCCCTCAATCCACAAGTTCTCCACCAACATCTCCTGTTGCTCCAACTTCAACTCCTACCTCTACTCAAGTCCATCTTGAGCAAGTAGATCTTCCAGCTCTTGCAGACAGGCTCTTATGAGCTGATAGCTCCCAGGCTATCCCTCCTGCTGGAAACCTCTGTGGCTCCTCTTCTAAAAACAGTTCAGGAACTGTCTGTCAGGCTTTCTTCCATTCTTCCTCCTCAGGCAATCCCTTCTTATGGGTGCCTTGATCCAGTTTTCACTGATTCTAGGCAGGGGGAGATGCCTCATGAAGTTGAAAGATTGCCTGCTGCTGCTATTACTTCAGTCCAAGCTCAAGCTCCAGTACCTCCAGTTGTAGTTATCACAGTGGACCTCAGGTCACTGTTATCAGTTTTTGATTCTTTTTATTTCAACTGTCTTCCAGTCCAGCACACTGAAGACCAGCAATCTGAAGATCTCTCTAAGGTCCATTGTGCCTATTTCCAGCTGTGATACCAGCTTAATAAGCTCTTTTATAAACTCCCTCTATACTGCTGCTCCTTCTGTTTCTGTTGCTCTTACTGCTGCTGCTCCTACTGCTAATGTTGATATTTCTGTTAGTTCTGTTATTGCTATTTTAGTATCTGAAGATATGCATATGACAGAGGCATTTGATTTTGAGCCTGCTGTTACTGCTGATGATGTTCATGTTGCTGAAAGTTTTGTATCTGAATCTGCTGATGTAATTTCTTCTGCCAGTATTGCTTCCACCCCTCTCCCTGCTGTTGCTACTACTACTGTTGATGTCTCTGTTGTCTCTTCTGTTCAGTCTCAACAACAAAAAGATTACCTCAAAAGGATTGATGCAGTGTATGATAATTCTCCAAGCTCAGACAGTGATCAGTTTAGGACTGACTCAGATGATTCCTCTGCTACAATTGCAAGGAAAAGGAAAGCCAGAAGCAAGGCTATGAAAAGAGTTCCTCCAGAAAAAGTAAAAGACACAAATGACATTCCATACTACATACTGCATAATTGCCCTATCACAGAACCCTGGATGCAGTACTCCAGAAATCAACTGAAGGCTATGAAGAAGAAGAGAAAGTATGACAAAGGATCTTCCCATTTCAATCCTCCTCCTCCTCCCTCACCTGATGCAGGTGCAGGTGGTAGTTCAGCTTTCCAATCCTCTGCCAGAAGCCAAAGCTCATATCAAGCTCAAGGTAGATCTCCAGTACAGAGGTAGTCAGTCTAGAGGTTACCAGTCCAGAAGAGGACAGTACAGAGGAAATCAGAGAGGACTCAGAGTATATTCCAGGCAACATCCATATTCAAGGGAAGGACAAGGTACATCTGACACAACTTCTGGTCCCTTTCCTTATAAGCTGAAAGAACTAGTCTCTTCCAGAGCTCCTCCAGATAATCCTTCAAATAGATATGAGCCTCCTGTTCCATTTGAGGATCCTGAAAATAATCTCACCTCATGGACAGCTAGGATGAAAGAATTGGCTGCTTTAGATCAGATCAAGAAAGCTAGAGAACAAGGAAAAGATACATTCAATATAACTACCTTATCAGATCAAAGAAAGAAGGAACTTGAAAGATACTCATCCAGTAAATTTTTTGATTCAGAAAGCTACATGAAGCTGCATCCAGAAGCTGTAGTGCCCAGGCCAAAGCAACAAACCTCTCTAGGTGCAGCTAATGATAGAAGATCTAAGAAGGAAGCTCTCAATCCCAATAGAGAAATAGTTCTTATAAAGAGCAAGGAAAAAGAATGATTCTGTAAGATGACAGTATATTTTGTTTTCTGAACTATCTGAGATAATGTTTGTGTTTCTGCTATTTCTTGTTTGTTATATCTCTGCTTTGTATGTTTTTATTTTTACAATATCTGTAAATAGTAATCCTAACCCAAATAGGGGAGATTGTTGGAACACCCTATTACTGATTTGGGAAAGGATCACCATGTCTTTAGGAAATCTGTTTTGACCTCCTTGTATAGATCTAAAGGTCAATTAGAATTGAGTCTAAGAGTTAGTATTTAGGTTTGAAAGCTGCCCTCAAACCAGAGATTTCAGTTCAGGAGACTAAGTCATTTCGTCGAGCTTAGTACGACGAATCGTCGAACTCCATTCGACGATCGCTGAGCTCACTTCGACGACTCGTCGAACTCCATTCGACGATCTCTGAGCTCAACTTCAACAAGTCGTCGAACTCCATTCGACGATCTTCGAGCTCAGATCGACGTTCTTGTCTCCAGTTTGTTTCTCTATCTCTGAGCTCAGTTCGATGATAGTTGAGCTCAGATCGACGATCTCTGTTTCAGTCTAAGTCCAGTCTCTGAGCTCAGTTCAACGATAGTGGAGCTCAGTTCGACATTTTTCTGGTGAGATCGACGTTTTTCAAGATTCAAATTCAGACAGTTGTGGAATTATTCTCAGCATTTATTTCAAGGATCTTGTAGCTGTTTTCAATTAATCTGGAGCAAGTTTCAAGGGATTTTCAAAGGAATGTTTTTATTGGACTTTCCTCCAGAAGACAAATGTAGTTAAGGAAGTCATTTATGACAGGCTAATGGCTATCTTGGACAGAGAAGTATTCTATTCAGATCTAAGGAATAAAAGATCAGTTTTTTTTCATTCTTCTTAGACATACATATTCTGCAACAACAACAATTACACAACAGAAGAGAAAGAGTTGCAGACATTCTCAGTCTTAGAATTCATACAAGAACACCATCACAAAAGGAGATCAATATACTGAAACTTTCAGATCCCTTTTGATTCTAGTGTTCAAAGGCCATCATCATTCAAGACTCCAAACACCACACATTTCAGTTGTTGCTGAAATCATATTTTGCTGGAGATCAAATTTTCTGAAGGCCTATCACCCTACTGCAAAGCTTCACTTCCTGAACAACTCAAGATCTCAGGGGAAGCTTTGACAACATCCACTATCTTCTCTCTGATTGTTGACAGAGAATATCATCTTATCCCTCTCTCTCTCTCTCTCTCTCTCTCTGCTGTAAAGGGTTTTTCAAACTCCATTAAAAAGTTTGTGCTGGTTTCTGAGACCTTGTCAAAACTCAGTGGTGGCAAGACACCTGATCAAAAAATCTGGTTTGGTTTTTGAGTACCTTATCAAAAGCTCATTGGTGCCCATGACACCTGATCAACTCATCCTGCAGTGGATTCCTACCTAGGGTGGTAGAAGAGTGGATGTATCTAGATTGATTGAGGAACCACTATAGCTCCTTGTGTCTTCTGGTTGCTTACTTTCTTTTTGTTTTCTGGCTGTGGTTTGTGATTGCCTTTTGTTTAAATATTTGATGTAGTTCATTTGCTTCCCTGTTCACTTAGGAATACAACAACTGTTGTAAAAAGTTTTTAGCAAGCACCATATACTCTATTCACCCCCTCCCCCCTCTAGAGTATATCAGATCTAACTTGCACTTTCAAGTGGGACAAAGTCTAGCAAGTCAACTACATCAAAGATTATTTGTTATTGTTACAACAGACCTGGACATGTTGTGGCTGACTATCCAGACAAAAGGAAGGAGTCTGCTGATAAAAAAAGTCTCAGCATAAGAGCAAGAAGGAGAAATCCTTGGTAGCTAAGAAAAAGAAAAGTTGGACAGATCAATCAACTTCAGAGTCTGAATCTGAGGCTGAGGCCTATATTATTTTGTTTGCAATAGAAGAAGATGATGAGTTCTGGAAATTACTAGACTCTATAAATGAGCAAGAAGACCATCAGTGCAAAGGACTGATGGCTATGTCTGAAGAAGACCAGTGTCAGGATCAACCTGGTCCCAGTAAGGTAAAAAGTTTTTCTGTAGATTCTGATTACTACAATGGGTCAGAATCAGATGCATCTGCATCAAGAGATGTGGGTGGGTCTGAATCTGAAGGAGATATTCATCAGCTTATAGATGAATATGAGGATTTGTTGCAGACACTCAAGAGAAGCAAAAACCTGGCAAAAATCAGGCTAAGAAAATTGTCAGCTCTTAAGTTGACTGCATCTGATTCAGCAAAGCTGCTGGATCAGAAGATGAATGAGATTGTCAAGCTGAAAAACATAACTGTTATTCAGTTGGGTACAATCACATTCAAAATGATCAAATCAAAAGTCTGGAAGACAGACTTCAGAAAGAGAAGGAAATAGTGGCTAGTTTCTCTAAGCCAAAATCTGTCCTACCCTTAATTGATGACTTTGTATCTCAAAAAGGTAAGGCAGGATTAGGCTTTAAGGGAACTGCATGGGCTGCCCAGTCCAATAATAAAGGCAAAGCTCAAGCACAAAACAAAAGATCTGCTGCCAACAATACAGCTAAGATTGTACCTAAAAAGAGGTATAATAAGTATGACTGCTTGTGTTGTGGCAAGATAGGTCATTATGCCTTAGACTGTTGGCACAATACCACTATCAGGAAGAATAACAGTCTACCTGTTAGAAGAGCTGCAGGTAGATTTGTCAAGTTTCAGACTAACTTGAACCAACGACCCAAAAGTTATTTGGGTTCTAAGGTTAAGTAATCTTTGTTGCAGGTGAGTCCAAGTTGCCATGCCCCTATATGGTACTTGGACACTGGATGATCACGGCACATGACTGGAACAAGAGGATTGTTGAAGGGTTACTCACCAATATTGAATGAGCCTAAAGTAATCTTTGGTGGTTCTGAAAAAGGAGTCATCAAAGGGTTTGGTAACATTTCTAACAACTTAATTGCTATCACTCAAGTGGCTTATGTGAAGGGTTTGAAACACAACCTAATAAGCATAAGCCAGCTGAGTGATCTTGGATATGAGATTTCATTTATCAAGAATGGGTGTCATATCAAGAGGTCAAGTGATCAAAAAGTCATATTGATTGACTATAGAAAAAGAAATGTGTATTGCCTAAACTTTGAGTGTGAGAATAAAAATTCTCTTATCTACCTTGTGGCTGTTGAGAAAGCCTCTCAATATGTCAAATGGCATAAGAGGCTAGCTCATCTTAACTACAAGACTATTGACCAACTCTTTAGTAAAGAGTTAGTGAGGAATGGTCCTCAAGTTAAGTGCTTTAAGGATGAAATATGCTCAGCTTGTCAAAAAGGCAAGCAGACCAGATCCTCCTTTCATAGTCTAGAAATCAAAGACTTAGTGAGGTGCTTATACCTCTTGCATATGGATTAATTTGGTCCTATGTCAGTTCATAGTCTAGGTAGGAAGGTCTACACTTTTGTGGTTTTAGATGACTATTCTAGATTTTCATGGGTATTCTTTCTAAAGCAGAAATCTGAAACCCCAAATATTTTCTGCAATTTTGTCAAACAAATTCAGAATGAATTAGATAGTTCAGTGGTCAAAATCAGAAGTGACCATGGAACTGAATTCCAATCTGAAAGTATGACAAGGTTGTGTGAAGAATTTGGGATTCATCAGGAATTCTCATCACCTAGAACACCACAGCAAAATGACATTGTTGAAAGAAAGAATAGGACATTAATTGAGGCTGGAAGAACACTATTGAGTGACACTACTCTCCCAGAATATTTCTGGGTTGAGGCAGTAAACACTGCATGTCATGTGCTCAATAGGGCTTCCATCACCAAAAGCTACAAAAAGACACCCTATGAGGTTATGAAAGGCAGAAAACCAAACTTATCCTATTTTAGGATCTTTGGTTGCAAGTGCTATGTGCTTAACAATGACAAGTCTCACCTAACTAAGTTTGCTGTCAAATCACAAGATAAGATATTTGTTGGGTACAACAACAATAGTAAGGCTTATAGGGTCTACAATTTGGATACTCAAGTTGTAGAAGAGTCTGTTTAGGTCATATTTGATGAATCTAGACTTATTAACAGTGAGTTGCCTAGTAGTTCTTATAGCTCTACAGGTATACAGCAGAAGATGGACCAGCTTACTATCAGAGAAGATCCAACTGCAAAGCAGGATGAGGAAAATGGTAGTTGTTGTCCAGGGGGAGTACAAGACACTCAAGAGGCTGATGAAGACCATGAGGTGCAGCATAATGAAGAGATTGAAGAAGGTCAAACTGTTGATAGATTACCTCCAGCAGTTAGACATTTAAAGGATCATCCTGCACACCAGATCATTGGTGATCCAAGATATGGAGTACAAACAAGAAGCACGAACTTAAATACAGTTCTTTGCTCAAGCTTCTTATCTCAACTGGAACCCAAGAGATTTGAAAAAGCTATTCAAGACCCACACTGGATTGATGCTATGCATGAGGAGTTACATCAATTAAGAAGGTGCAAGGTCTGGGAGTTGGTTCCAAAACCAAAGGGCCACAATGTCATAGGGACAAAGTGGATTTATAGAAACAAGCTTGATGAGAGTGAGATCATAGTGAAGAACAAGGCAAGATTAGTTGCCAAAGGATACAGGCAGGAAGATGACATAGACTTTGATCAGACTTTTGCTCCAGTGGCAAGCTTGGAAGCAACAAGGCTATTCCTTGCCTATGTAGCATATCAAGACTTCAAAGTGTTCCAAATAGATGTTAAGTCAGCATTCTTAAATGGAGACTTAAAAGAGGAGGTCTATGTAGAACAGCCCTCAGGTTTTGTTGATCCACTCAATCCTAATTATGTTTATAAACTTAGGAAAGCTTTATATGGGTTGAAACAAGCCCCAAGGGCTTGGTATGAAACCCTGTCTACTTTCCTCATTGAGAACAAATTCTCAAGGGGGAAAATAGACAAGACTCTATTCCTTAGAGAATCCAAAGGAAAGATCATTCTAGTCCAGATATATGTTGATGACATAATATTTGGTTCTACTCAAAATAACCTTTGTAGAAAGTTTGCAAAACTTATGCAAGGGAAGTTTGAGATGAGCAGTATGGGAGAACTTAAGTTCTTCTTGGGACTCCAAGTAAGACAAACTGATGATGGCTTGTCCATATCCCAGTCTAAGTTCACCCAGGAGTTAATTAAGAAGTATGGTATGGAGTCATCCACTACCATTAGAACTCCAATGGGGACAAGTATGTCTCTAAGCAAAGATGATGCAGGAAAACCTGTAGATGAGTCTTTGTATAGAGGGATTGTTGGCTCCCTCCTTTATCTGTCTGCTAGTAGACCAGACATCATGTATGATACATGTGTTTGTGCTAGGTACCAATCCTGCCCTAAAGAATCTTATTATACTACTATCAAAAGGATTTTGAGATATATTAAGGGCACACTTAATCTAAGCCTTTGGTATCCTAGGAATAGAGATTTTCTACTAATAGGCTATTCAGATGCAGATTTTGCAGGATGCAAAGTAGATAGGAAAAGCACAACATGCACCTGTTAATTTCTAGGAGGAAGATTGGTGTCATGGAGCTGTAAGAAGCAGACTAGTGTGACAATTTCCACAGCTGAGTCTGAGTATGTTGCTGCAGGAAGTTGCTGTGCACAGCTATTGTGGATACAACATCAGTTAGAATATTATGGTATTCTGGTAAGTAGAACTCTATTATTATGTGATTCTACTAGTGTTATTTCTATTGCTCATAATCCTGTTTCTCATAGTAGAACAAAGCATATAGAAATAAGATTGCATTTTCTTAGAGATCATGTAGAAAAAGAAGATATTTCTTTAGATTTTGTTAATACAGATTTATAAATTGCTGACATGTTCACCAAGCCATTAGATGAAATAAAATTTAATAATTTCGAAATTGAATTATGAATGTTGAACATAAATTAGATTAACAAATTTGGCTAAGTAAAATTGTGTCGACACAAAAAGTTGTCTGTGTCGACACATAGTAGTTGATGTCAACACTCCAGGAAAGTGGTGTCGACACATCTAAAAAATTGGTGTCGACACTTCAGCGCAGTTGTGTCGACACATCCAGAAGATATGTCGACACTTAGAATTAGAGTCGACACAGAGTTTCTGTCGAACTGATAAGTATGTCTGTGTTGACACATCATCAATTGGTGTCGACACATAGAAGTCAACACTTCTGTCGAGACATTAGAAGTCTATGTCGACACATTTCAACTGTGTTGACACATTAAGAGAATTTTGACGTGCCTTTTGACCTTCATTATTTAGCAGGGTATAAATAGGTCAACAACATACTCTGTCGACACACTCTCCATATTTTCGAGAACAAAACTTTGTGTCGACAAATTCTCTCTTCTCAATCCAAGATTTCTCTCAACCCCAATGGCGCCAAACCTTGAAGATAACGTCAACGAAGGTTATGAGCTGGTTCGCAACGCTTTTGATAATGCAGAACCCGAGATTAAAACATTAGTTACCCTAATTACTGCGAATGGTTTGGAATTTCTGGTATCCGAACCTACAAAGATATGGAAGAAAGAAATACTAGAATTCTATGACGCAACTACTTTACATTCGACTGGACTTAAGATCAAATCTACAGTTCAGGGAGCTAAAGTTAAACTTACCTTGAAGAGCTTGAGGAAAACTCTTCAACTCCCAAGAACTCAAGAAGAAGAAGAAGTACCCTCATTCAAGACTAGGGACGCACTTCAGTGGTGTGGATTGGATCCCACCATGAAGATTGGATCTGCAATGAACAGGAAAGGGATGAATCTGTAAGGAAAATTTCTTTCTGAAGTGGTTGGAAAGGTCATTCTCTACAAGCCAGGGGGACATGATAGGGTTTCAGCCTATATGTTCAGCCTGATGACCAGGATTATCTTCAAATTGAACACAGATTGGTCTGCAGTAATCTTTGAAAAGATTAAGGAAGGTATAAAGAAGCCAAATCTGGGAAGAATCATGAGTCTCTACTTGGCTGGAACAATTCCATAAGTAATGGCACAGACTATTGGTTCTAAGATCAACCACATGAGAAGAATGGATATAAGGATAATCTCCAGATGAGATAGAGTCCTAACAAAGAACATGCCTAATGAAGAGAGGCCAGAGATTGCTGAAAAATCTCCTGCTCAAGACATTAGACTTAATGATCAGATGCAGGGAGAGCCTCATCTTGAGGAAGAGCCAACACACTTAGAAAGTGAAATGGCTACTCAAACTATTCTTGAGGTAATCCAAGAAGTTAATCAATCAATTTTCAATAATGAGAATGAAGCACTAACTGTGCCCTTGGTTGATGTTGACCAGCCCACTCAACTCAACAATCAAGCACATGATGTTATCATGGAGGATACATCTACAGCTGTTAATGCTCCAGAATTAAGAGTGTCTCCAGTCCAACCTCAACAAGAGTTTACCCTTGAAGATCTATTCCATGATATAGAACAAGTAAGAACTGAGGGGGAGCAAGTCAGAACTGAGTGGGAGCAAGCAAGAACTGAGGGGAAGCAAGCTTAAATTGAGGGGGAGCAAGTCAGGACTGAGGGGGAGGAGCAAGGGACTCATGGGGAGTTACCTAGATCTGACAAAGAGCTGCCCACAGGTCCAAAGGACACTGTGAATCTAGAAAGTACCTCAGCTTCTGAAGATGAAGCAGAAATTCAAGCCAAGAAGAGAAAGCTGATGGTTTTCAAAAGGAGAAGCCAAAGCTATAAAAGGGCATTGCAAACTGCTCCACAACTTGCCCCAGCTACTGATTATAGCTCCTTACTGGTATCTTTGTAAGTCAAATTAGATGAACAAAGAATAGCCATGGAAAAGTATATGGATGAGAGACATAATGAATTGCAGTTATCAATATCTCAAGATATTAAATCCATAAGATTTGAAGTAAATCAGAACAAGAAGGAAATGACAGATTGCTTCAATAAAGGAGGTAATGCTGTAGTTTTTCTGGCTAAACAACAAGAAGGAATAAAGACTCAAGTTGATGATATTACTGTCAAGCAAGGCTATGTCCTAGAAAATCAACTAAGAATGAATGACAATCTGACTGAATCACATAATGTGATTGTTACAGAATTAAAGAATACTGCTACTGCCCTAACTGAGGCAAGGGCTAAAGACAAGTCAGATTTTGATAAACAATTACAGGAAGAACTAGCTGCTGTCCAAAAAGCTATTAAGAATTCTCAAAAGATCATTTTTGATCAGCTACTGAAACTAAGATCTTTTTATAAAGATGGTGTTAATTATCTAGATGAACAAGTAAGATTTCAGAAAGATGACCTCAGAGCTCATATTGAGAGAGAAGTCATAAGGGGGAGAGAGTGTTAGTCAAAGCAAGCTCAGATCATGTTAAATGGATATCTAATAGCATCAGAGCCACCCTTGGATATCCACCCCTATGTGATGATGATAATGTAGCTGAGTCAGGTGTGCAACCTGCTTATTTTGAAGGTGCTCAACCTGAAGTTGCTCATGTCATTTACCCTCCAGCAGATTTTGATATGATTTGGCAAGAAGTACAGTCAATGTACAACCCTCCAGAGGGTACTAAAAATATTATCATTGAGAAAGTAGAAATGTCAGAGGCAGCTTTGAATAAAGAGCAAGAAGCTCAACTTTCAAAGAAAAGATTTAGAGAACAGACAGAGTTGAAGCCTGATTTTGAACAATGGAGCCCAACTTCCAGGAATATTATATTGACTGCCTGGAAGGATGTAAAGGACAAGACCCATGAAAGGGGAAAATGGTACACTGAGAAAGAATAGAACAAGCATGAAGCTAGGCAAGAAGCCATTCTACAATATAGAAGAAAGGCAAAAGCTGGGAAGCTACCTCCTAATGCTCAGGAGCCTAGCAAGTACTTCCCAAAGCCTTTTCATTATTTTGAAAGGCAAAGGATAAGGGCTGAAGAACAAAAGAAGAAAGATCTAAAGGGCAAGAAGCCAGCTGAAGATACTGAAGCTCTAGTACAAGCTAAGATCCAGTCAGGCAAAAGCATAGTCATCAAGGAGCCAGATCAGCCTTAGAATAGATTAACTAGATTTTACAACATTGTAATCTTTAGTTTTAAAAATCTATGTAAACTATTGTTAAGAAACTTTTGAAAGTTTAAACAAAACAATGATTAATGCTCATTATGTTTGCATCATTATTCCGTGATAGCATTTTATACATGTTTTGTTTATAAGTTACCCTGTCATGTAATGTTTTTATACATCATAATGTGTGTTTATTATGAATGGTGTATATCATTGACTAAGGGTTATGACTTCTCCAAATAGGGGAGATTGTTGGGTACATTGTAAAATGTGTACCAGATTTAAAGAAGCCTCGCCTTACTCAATGATATGCATCAAGGTGTATTTGATGTTATTTTGAGTTTATATGTGCAGGTTAAGAAAATGCAGGAATGCAGGAAAAGTTTTTAAGTCCATGAGTCGACACCAGAAGAAGTTGTGTCGACACTGGAGAAAAGTTGTGTCGACACTAGAAGAAACTGTGTCGACACATAGAGGCAGTGTCGACACACAAAAAAGCTTAGTAGACATCAACTGTGTCGACACACAGAGGCAGTGTCGACACACAGAAAAGCTTAGTGGACATCAACTGTGTCGACACATAGAGGCAGTGTCGACACACAAAAGAATTTGTCGACATCAACTGTGTCGACACACAGGACTTGTGTCGACACATAGCAGTGTTTCAACAAAGTTGATTTTTTTGTGAAGAGAAGAAGTGACTGTGTCGACACACAGAACTAGTGTCGACACATTCTATAGAAGCTGTGTCAACACCAAGGGAGTTGTGTCGACACCACCAAGGCTTATGTCGACACTTAGTCTACTTGTGTCGACATATGATGAAGTTCAGTCTCGATACTTTGCTGACAGAGATAGAGTTTCAAGAAGTGACTGGAGACTTGACAGCTGCCATAACCAACCGGTCTGCTGCAACTGTCAGAGCTGTCAGAAGTTCGTTAGAAATCAGATCAGCCGGTTATCATGGAGGAAGTCTATATAAAGACATTCTCTATCAACAGAAGATAGATACAGATATACAGATGAGATAAAAAAAATAAAAACGAAAAACAGAAGAAGATTTTCAACAGAAGATATAAGAAAAGATTCTCAAGTGGTGATCTACTCAGAATTTGTCAAGAGAATTCAAATAAGAATTTAGAAGAATCTTCAGAAGAATTTGGAGAGAGAGCTACATCTATTCAAGTGAAGAAAGGGACTTACATCAACAAGTCTCTTAAGTGCAGATTCTGAACCAGTCTGCCAAGAAGAGTTCAGATTGATTTCTGAATTTCAAGAAAGAAGCTGATTGAAGATCGACTTCAAAGGAGATCAACCCTACTGTGTTCAGATTTAAGAAGCTTTGAAGAAAGCTAAGACAGGTTGATCTCTAACATCAGATTCTTTCAAGAACTGATCAAGAAACCTTCAATCCTTTCTCTCTCTCTCTCAACAAGGGTGGTGGTAAATTTCAAATTTACATCTATTTTCAGTAGGATCTTTTGAAGATCTGAGTTGTAAGCCTGATTTATAAAGGCTGAGTTGTAGGAGATTAAGTTCTCTGAGTGGTAGGTCTTGTTGAAGGCTGAGGTAGGGCTGAGAGCCTGAGTTGTAGGAGATTTTCATCTCTGAGTTGTAGGCCTTGTTGAAGGCTGAGGTAGGACAGATTGCCTGAGCTGTAGGAGTGTGGACTCACTCTGAGTTGTAGGAGCCTTGTTTGGGTTCTGAGCTGTAAGATCTGCGGATCTGAGGAGAAGGAAAGAAGTTAGGCCGAATCTAGCACACTGCTAGATAGGAGAATGGGGAAAGTGGATGTACCCGGACCTTGGGGAACCACTATAAATCAGTGTGTCATCTGTGATTGTGTGTGGTATTGTTATTTCTGTGATGTGATAGCTGTAGAACTATATGTTTACTGAATTAATATTCTTCCTTAGAAGGAAACTGAATTGAACCTATTCACCCCCCTCCCTCTAGGTGTTTAGAAACCAATTCTTTCAGCAGGCTGGATGTCACTCGATGGTGTCTACTCAGACCCCGAGTAGATCCCGCTGCTAGGCTCCCACCTAGCTGGTAGGGCTGGATGTCACTCGATGGTGTCAACTCAGGCCTCGAGCAGATCTCGCTGCCAGGCTCTCACCTAGCTGGCAGGGCTGGATGTCACTCGATGGTGTCTACTCGGACCCCGAGCAGATCCTGCTACCAGGCTCTCACCTAGCTGGCAGTGCTGGATGTCACTCGATGGTGTCAACTCAGACCCTGAGCAGATCCCGCTGTCAGGCTCCCAGCTTGCTGGCAGGGTTGGATGTCACTCGATGGTATCAACTCAGATTCCGAGCAGATCCCGCTGTCAGGCTTTCACCTACCTGGCTGGGCTGGATGTCACTCGATGGTGTCTACTCAGACCCTGAGCAGATCCCGCTGTCAGGCTCTCACCTAGCTGGCAGGGCTGGATGTCACTCGATGGTGTCTACTCGGACCCCGAGCAGATCCCGCTGCCAGGCTCTCACTTAGCTGGCAGGGTTGGATGTTACTCGATGATGTCTACTCAGACCCCAAGCAGATCCTGCTGTTAGGCTCTCACTTACCTGGCAGGGCTGGATATCACTCGATGGTGTCAACTCAACCCCCGAGCGGATCCCGCTGCCAGGCTCCCACCTAGCTGGCAGGGCTGGATGTCACTCGATGGTGTCAACTCAGACCCCGAGCAGATCCCGCTGTCAGGCTCCCACCTAACTGGCAGGGCTGGATGTCACTCGATGGTGTTAACTCAGACCCCGAGCAGATCTCCCTGTTAGGCTCTCACTTATCTAGCAGGGCTGGATGTCACTCGATGGTGTCTACTCGGACCCCGATCAGATCTCGCTATTAGGCTCTCACCTAACTGTCAGGGTTGGATGTCACTCGATGGTATCAACTCATCCCCCGAGCAGATCCCGCTGTCAGGCTCCCACCTAGCTAGCAGGGCTAGATGTCACTCGATGGTGTCAACTCAGATCCCGAGCAGATCCCGCTACCAGGCTCCCACCTAGCTGGCAGGGCTGGATGTCACTCGATGGTGTCAACTCAGACCCCGAGCAGATCCCGTTGTCAGACTCTCACTTAGATGATAGGGATCAATGTCACTCGTTGGAATCGACAAGGAAGAAGTCGTGAAATTAATGAATTAGGTCCAACGTAATCACCCAGCACCCAGGATAACAGCCAAAGGGGCGAGAACCAAGGTCGCGTCGCAAGAGGGGCGACTCGCATAAAATATGGCAGCCCGGGTATGAGCTGGGCTGGCTCGCCCCTTCTAGCGAGCGGGCAAGCGGCACGGAGGACCCGGAGTGTGGAGGCGGGTCGCCACTCACGGGTCGGCTAGCTAAGACCCTTATTCTTCCCGACCTAAACCCTTAGTGGGCGCGCGACCTCGCCGACGTGATACGGAACGGAAGATTGCGAGCAGAAATATCAAGGCCGGCCGCGAATACAAGAAGGAAGAGAACCTACATCGCACAAACAACCGCAAACAACACTAACGAGTATACACATAAAGCGAGCAGAGAATCATTCATTGAAAAGTAGGTTACAAAAATCGGGACGAGGCCTGCACTTATATTTCAACAAACAAAAATATACACACGAGGGGCGAGGCGCGGGGGTAGGAGCGACGCGAGCTTCCGGGCGATAAATGCTAGAGGCGCCGGTAGGACTTTTCTCCCGGATCGGGCACCGGGAGGAATAACGTCGGCACCACGTCGCTCGTCAAGAGACCCGCGCCCTCGCTTTTAATGAGATCAGCCCGCTGAAGCATCTGGATTGTGTACTTCGCAGCACTGGCGGCATTCTTCTGCATCAACACCTCCAGCTCGTAGTCGGTGTAGTGTTCGAGCTGGCAACTGCTACTGGCTGGCGGAGGAGCGGCCGCGGCAGCCTCTAGCTCATGCACCCGCACCTCCAACACTTGATTCTTTTGACTGAGGTTGGCGATATCGGTGCCCAGACGGCTAGTCGTCGCCATGTCCTGCAAAGAGGAAGATGACTAAGAGGTAAGCTTGAGAAAGGAACAGTGGTTAGAAGTCAACGCGGGCTGAGGGACATACCGCCCCTCCCAGGTACTGGGCGAGGGTAGCCTCGGCCGCATCGGCCTGCTTCCTCTGAAGATCCGCCTCCTCCTGAGCAAGCTTGCGGGCTTCCTCCTTCTCGTATGCCATCTTCTTGAGCGAGGTGGTGTTCCTCTCCAATTGAGTGCAGTACCGGCCGACCATATGAGCCAGCTCCAGGCCGCGGAACTGGGCCGCGCGCTTTCGTGCACCAGCACCCGCGTCGCCTCCTTGTCATAAATGGTGGCGTCCTCCCGCGAGTATAGGCCGAACGAGAAGTTATACGCCTCCCCGCTGATGGTTTCCTGGTCAATCCAGCTCGGCAGCAGGGTGGAAATCACCGCCCAATTCGACTCTTTGTCCCATGACAAGAGCGAGATGCCGAGCTCATCCGGGCACTTCTCGCTGAAACTGAAGTTGTGGTTCCCTCTCGGCACCGGCTTCGCCGCTGTCCGCGCCTCTTCCTGCGGCCCAGAAGTGTCAGCCGCCTCGCTGGGGGCGTCGCTGGTCGAATCTATCACGATGGCGGGATCCTCGGCCGGTTCGAGCGTCAGGGCCTTGCCTTTCCTTTGGCCTGCGGCAGGCGCCTCACCTGTGGTCTTCACCTTCTTGGGCGGGGGCGGTGGAAGCTGTTTGCGGCTCGGCTGCTTCTTGGGGGCAGACGCCGGGATATCGCACTGTGCGACATCTGCGGCTTGAGCGCGGGCGAGCCCGCTGAGAGTGACCCGGGCACTCTCATAATGGGGTGTATGGGAATGTCCCGCTTGTCTGCGAGAAGAGAAAGTTAAAGCAAGAAGAAGCAGTGAGGTAGAAAGTCGAAGCGCGAGTAGTATACCTCCCCCGGGCGGGACGGCGGCGAGATTGTCCAAGTTTCGTCACAGGTATGCTACCTCGAAGTTCTTCCCGGTGAAGAACCCGCACAGATCTGCTTCATGTCCCCCCAGGCTAGGGGGTCGGTAGCTCACCTCGCTGAGCTGAACCGGCGAGAAGGGGACATTGTCGAAGTTCCCATTGACGAACATGAACTTCTTGAGCCAGTTGTGGCTCTTGTTTACGGTCTCCCGCACCTTGAGATGGGCGCTGGAGAAGTAGGCAGTCCCGTCCTTATTTGCGCGGAAAGAGAACAGCTTGCGGAAGACCGCAAAGCTGAACTTGACCCGCTCCTCCCGCAAGAAGCAGGCAAACCCGACCATGACCGCCATGGATTTCGGGGTCATCTGGCCTAGGACGACCCCGAAATACTTCAGAATTTGGCAAACCTCCGGCCAAAGAGGGAGCCGGAGGCCCGTCTCGAAGTGTGCCACTGGAATGGAGAGCTCCCCCCCAGAGAGGTCGTTTATCTTCTCCCCGTCCCCAGGTCGCCTCTCCACAAAGCTAGGCAGGACATGATCGCTGAGGGCGTCGAGGAATTCGCTCTCAAAGATGACGGCACAGGGAAAGTCGTGCTCGGCGAAGGTCCATGCACACTTGCCCCACCCGTCTGCGTCGCCGCTGCCGCCGCCCATTATGCAGGAAGCTTGCTAGGCGGGTGAGGAAGTCCTTGCAGGAAGCAGGAGAGTCGGGATTCGCAGGGGGCGGGAAAGGAGAAAAGCTCAAATGCGGTGTATAAGCAAAGGCCGGCAGGGCCTATTTATAGAAAGAAAAAGGGCGGGAAAATATTTCGCTGGCGGGAAAAGTGCAGATAGCAAAAATCAGGCTTGACGATTCAACTTCCCGGCTCGCAACCACGCCGCAAGGACCGTCCGGCAGCGGATCGTGCCCACCCGCGTTCGCACAAGAGGCGGGCGAGCTGCGACTCGCATGCCCCGGAGCCATAGGCGTGCCGGGGGGACTCGCAACCAGCGAGTTTCCGGCCCGCTCCTGCCAAGATCAAGTTGGCGGGCTGGGCAAACTGATTCAACGATCCCGCGCCCGCTTAAAGAAGCAGTGGATGAGCAAGATGACTACATAAATAAAACCAAAAAACAACACAACAGAAATAACAAGCGGCAGGAATTAGGCCCGCCAACGGGCGAAAGAAGTGTCAAATTATTACAGACGATAAAATGTTCCAAAATGATAAACCCCCCTAAGCGAGTTGGCCTGAAATGCGGATACGGCCTGACCCGACGATAGACCGCGAGAAGGGAGTAGGTGGATCAGTACTGGATCCATTTCCACCTGCCCCGCCTCTGTATCCCGGTCCGGGGCGGCATGCGAGGATAGTGGTAAGCGCGAACCGCCACCAACTCCTGCTGGGCCAGGCTGACTTGCTATGTGGCGTGCCTGAGCCGCTCCTCGGCCCACGTAAAGTGCACGCCAGGAGAAGTAACTTCCTCCCCTTCAGCTGGGCCCCGCGCTACCTCCAGGGCGGCGACCCGCGCCTCTATCGCAGTTTTATCTCGGTCAACCTGGTTGAAGATCTCCTGTAACAGCAGAGTATGCTTCTGAAACATCTGCGTCACTTGTCTCTTCATCCCCACTGCATCCGTCGGGTTGCCCAGATAATCTGAAACCCCCTCCGCGTCGGGGGGAGGCGAATACCCCTCACTCATCTCGGTTTCAGAGGAGATCACGTTGTAGCCTGTAAAGAAGAGATTTAGAGGGAACAGGCGAGAACCAAACAAGCGCCAAGTATGAGCTTACTAGGGGTTGGCATGCCCTCCGCACCAGTGGACGCTCGAGAGGAACCCGTTCGTCCCTGGAAGGGTTCTCCTTCGAGAGCTGCAAGGGATTTCCCCAGCCCAGGGGAAATCGGCGACCGAGGGGTATTCGGGGGGGACGCCCCAGGCCCGAGGGGTTGGCGACCCGCTCAATTGACAGCAGGAGGGAACGATGCTCCTCCCCGCCGCCTCCCTCTTCATGCGACGGCACCTGCAGGGGAAAAAGTCAGAAATAAAGCGGCAAGCCAGGAGGGAGTGGGGCATACTTCAGGGATAACCTCAGCGTCGGTTGCCGAGCTGGAGCCCGGGAAGTCCTTTGTCGGAGATCGCCTGACGATTTTTCCTTTTACCGGCCTGAAGAGAGGACCAAGAGACCCGCGCACCAACCACGGTGCGGCCTCAAGGGCCTCCTCCCTGGTCTTTTAGCTCGCGGCTGCCATCCGGGCTCGCACTTCCTCACTGACAGGCATGGTGCAGCTACAGTTCACTTAGAAAGGCAAAAGAAGGTAGGGATTCAGCTGAGGCCTCGGTGGTGTATTTATAGCCAGGGAGTGAGACCCACCAGGAGATTCCGTGACAGCTCAGCACAGCACTCACCAAACACGTGGGTTGGATGATTCTTTCTGAGCTTGGTCAAGCTCAAAAAGAGCGGAGATTGTGTACAACCCCATGTTCACCAAGTGGGTCCGCCAAATCAAGCGAGCGGACCAAGGCACCCTGCCCGCACCTAGAACAGTATGCGGGCGGGCCCCGGATGGCTAGTACGCTCTCGCCCAATCCAGGTAGGCGAGCCGTGCGAGCTGACAAGACACTATGCGGGAGGGCCCCGGATGGCCAGCTCGCTCTCGCCCAAGTCAGGAAGGCGAGCCGCGCGAGCTGGTAGAATAGTATGAGGACAGGCAGTGGATGTTCAGCTCGCTCTCGCCCAAGTCAAGCGGGCAAGCTGCGCGAGCTGGCCCTTTCCCTCTCTCTCTCTCACACACGCACGCCGGGAATTCGTCGAGCAGAGTTTGTGGTGCACATTCGTCGAGCAGAGTTTGGATCAGCATTCGTCGAGCAGAGTTTTGGATCAGCATTCGTCGAACAGAGTTTGGATCAGCATTTGTCGAGCAGAGTTTTGGGTCAGCATTCGTCGAGCAGAGTTTGGATCAGCATTCGTCGAGCAGAGTTTTGGTTCAGCATTCGTCGAGCAGAGTTTTGGGTCAGCATTCGTCGAGCAGAGTTTTGGGTCAGCATTCGTCGAGCAGAGTTCGGGCTCGACATTCATCGAACTACTATTTGGGGTTGGTTTCGACGGGTCCAGATCAGCGAGCCCCCTTCCGGGTCTCCCGCAGTGGCAGTTTGAGACCGGGCCAGCCCGCTCTTCTACAGGCGACCTGGCCGCTAGCCCGCCTCGGCAGAGGCACAAGCAGGTCGCGGTGGCCTGGCTTGCACTCGCCCAAGAGGAGATGGCGAGCTGCGGGAGCCAGGTCGCACTCGCCCCCTGGGCGCGAAGAGCAGTGGCGAGTTGACATCCAAGTCTATGGGACCCGTCCAATGGGGCCCAGGGGTAAAATTACCTAGATACATGGATTTCATGGCCTCGCCAGTTATTACCATCTCTTTATTCAAGGCTATGAGTCTCTTACCAAACCACACACAGAACTCCTCAAACCCACAACCTTCAATGGTTGGCCGCCGCAGAAACAACATGAAAGTCTTTAGTTTCAAGAGTAGATAAACACCTAGAGGGGGGTGAATAGGTTTTTTAGTCTTTTAATACTTTTTGCTTTGTTATTGTGTGTTGTGAGTTTGTTAAGTTAGCTTTCAAGACAATCACACACTGCACATAAGAATTTTATAGTGGTTCCCCAGATTATGGGTACATCCATACTCCCTCCCACCTTTCTAACAGTTTGTTAGACAAGGCCACTTCTCCAAACTCGGCTCCTAAGAGCTTACAACTCAGAATACTCAGGACCTCTCAGTCTCCTCTAAGACCCACCTCAGGCACAAAGCCCTACCATTCAGAGCCAGCAAAGCTCATACACCTCAGTGATCCACAGATCACCTACCTCAGACCTATTTCTAAGTCCTACAACTCAGGCTAGGAGGATAGCCCTACAACTCAGATCCACTCCTGGATCCTACCTCAAATTCTCCACTTGAATCCTACCTCAGATCTACAGAAGATCCTACACTCAGCCTTTATATATTAGGCTTACACTTAGATCAAATGATCTTACAGAGAGAGTAATAGTTTGTTGATGATGTTTTGACACCAGAGAAATATTCTTTGTCTTTCTCCTTCTGTGCTGAGATAACTGAATCATGTCTTCTTCACAGCTCCAGAAAGTGTTATTCAGGAATATTCAGCTTGAGCTTGTGAAGTAGCTACAGTTAAGTCTTACCTTTGTTTCTCCTTCTTTCTCAGAGATGTCTCTCTGAACTTGCAGTTGAGGATGAGAATGACAACAGCTATCTTACTAGAACTTTCAGATCTGTAGTTTGAACAACTTCTCTTGGCTCTTCAACAATGTCGAGAGGAAGAAGAAGAAGTTCTGTGCTTTCCAAAAGTACTCAAAAGTCTCCTTTTAATTTCTTGATCTAATTGTTTTTTTTCCTGATGTCTAACGGTTCTTTGTGCAGTGGGACCAGCTATAGTTGTTGGCTGCAACTTTGTTTTTGCATTAAATGCAGTACATGTGGCATGCGGTGCCGTTTTTCATGTACTGTAGACTTCCCGCAACATTTTGAATTTCTGCTGACGTCAACACCTGTGTACTCAGTCAATTTCAGACAATTCATCATAGGCATTGAGTGAACAGTCTTCACTCAGCGCAAAAATACTTAGCCAATTATCCTGCAACACTAAGCGTCGAGTGATCAGTCTTTACTCGACGAATATAGACATTAGCTGTCTTAATCTGATTAGGCATTGAGTGAATCTTCATCACTCAACGCATTTGGACTTAGCCGCTTTTCTTCTGTATGAAGGCGTTGAGTGATACTTATGCACTCAACGCTTTTTGCCTAAGCTCGCCATCTTGATGAGGTATTGAGTGAATAACCTTCACTCAACGCTTCTGTACGTAGTTGAATTTCTGTTGAGTTGACGTTGAGTGAATTGTCTTTACTCAATGCTTCTTGACTTAGATAGATTTTTTTGTCTGTTTCTTCTATGTCTTTGACAGCATCAGCTCAACTCAACGCTACAGCTCTTCTGGCGTTGAGAAAGCTGTCTTCACTCGACGCTTCTGGACTTAGAAAGATTTTCTGTCTACTTCTTCAGGGGCTTTGACATCACTCTTTTCTATTGACGCTTTCTTCTTGAGGATTTGAGTGAACTGTCTTCACTCAACGCTTCTGGACTTAGCTAGATTTCTGCTGTGATTCTCAGTTACTTTGACTGCTTGAGCTTGACTCAACGCTTCTGGCTCTAGGCGTTGAGTGAACTGTATTCACTCAATACTTTTGGACTTAACCAAAATTCTACCTTGGAAATAGTTGTGCTTTGACTGTCCATGCTTTACTCAACGCTTCTTGTCATCTGGCGGTGAGTGAACTGCCTTCACTCAAAGCATGTGGACTTAGATAAATTTTTGTCTTTCCAGCATCCTTCCTTGTGTCCACCTAACCTGTCTTATCATTGTAACAAGTAATCACCTGCATATATAAAACTTATTGAAACCATTAGTTACACACATGTGTATGCTATTGTCTAACAGGCCTTCCTCAAATCAGGGATATTGGGATCAATGGACCTAACAATCTCCCCCTATTTGAAAAAGCCAAAACCTTAGACAATGATATACACCACCATAGATACAGTAAATATAATAATTAAAGCATTGTAGAACACAGAAATAATGAACACACATACAACAATTTGATATTATTTTATCAGAAGGAGTAATGTTTTTCAAGTGTGCATAATACAAAATCTAACACATTCCATCAGCCCTATAAGTGGAACAAGAAACTTTTCAAGTTTCAGGTTCCCTTGTCACTATGCCCCTGCTCCTTGGCTTCTTGGCTACATCCTCAGCTTTAGCTTCTGTTTTCTTTTGTCTCTGGAAGTAACTGTAGGGCTTTGGGAAGTATTTGACAGGCTCCACAATATCTGGTGACAAAGTGTCTAACCATTTGTCCTTTTTGAACTTCTTCCTATCCCTTTTATTCTTTTTAAACTTTGCCCACTCTAGGGAGCTATAGAGCTTTCCCCTCACTGTCTTCTTGTTCTTTACAAGATCCCAGACAGATAGAATGATTGTCCTGGACTGAGGACTCTATTGTTCAAAGTTAGGTCTTGCTTCCATCTCTTCCCTGAATCTCTTCTTGCTTATCCTGGCAGCATCCTCTTCCTCAGCAACAGATTTGACTTTTGCCCTTAACTACTCTTGCTCAACAGTGGGGCTGAATATAGGGATTGTAGGAATGTTAGCAGCTATATAAGATTCAGTCCCTTGTGCACCTTCTTGCAAGTACTGAGCATCATCCTGATAGACAAGACCTTGTTCTGGATTCTGATCATAATATTGGCAGTCATACAGACCATCATGTTGAGCCATCTACCCCGAATTAAGTGTCTGTTGAACTTGGTCAAGGACCATGGGGGATGTTATCATACTGAACTTGATCCAGTCCAAAGGAACCTCTTATAACATTCGACACCCATACAATGTTCTCTGTGTTTGTTCTGATTACTTCCTTCTCCTCCTTTTTGGCTTCTTCAGTAATAGCCTTAGTCTGGGAGGAATTGGCTTTGGTCAACTGCACATCTAGGTAATTTACACATGTAGTAACCTGGTTCTTGACTTCCAACATGTGATCATCTAGGAGATTGGTGCATGCATCCATTTTAGTGGTAAGAGTGGTTGTTTGTGCTTCCTATAGTACTTTGTCAGCATTATGAATTGCCAGCATGTTTCTAGTAGCGATGTTTTGATTTTCCATGATAGTATTGTGGAGAGTGCCAATCTCTACCAACTTGTCCAGAGTGAAGTCAGCTACAGGAGTAGCTCTTAAGAAGAATTTTACTCTAGTCTTGTAGCAGATTGACCTCAAATCTGATAGATTTGATCTCTATTGAGAGTTCATTCCTCAGTTTCTTTATGGAATCATCAACATAATTTTCAAGAACTCTTCTCTGATCATCCAGTAATCCTGTTAGCCTAGTTAGAAAGAGAAGTGACATCTCACCAGCCCTTGTGGAAGTTCCTTGGTCACCTTCCACAGTAGATTCATTCCTGACGACGGGGCTATCTTTAGAATCTGTCATCCTGTACTCAGATGAGTGTTCTTCCTCATGAATATCATCAACATTCTTGTCTTTCTCTGATACAGAAGAATCTAATTCATAAACAATTACTTGAGTAGGGAGTTCAGTGTAAAGCTCCCCCTCAACATCTGTAATGTCCTCAATGACATGCAGGTCTGCAATAGCATCCTCTTCCACATTTTCAGTAGGAAGATTTGTCTCTAGAGGAATCTGGAATTGCTCCCCCTCAACAAATACCTCTTCCATAACTTGATCCAAAAGATTTTCCCCCTCACTTTGAGTACTAAAGGCACCTTGCTGATCTTGTATTAGAGGTGCAGGTGCATCTTTAGTTGCAGCTGGTGACTTGGAGGCCTCCCCCTCCGTCACAATAGATATCTTAGTGACTATGTCCTTAGCCACTTGTTCAGCAATTTCAGTTGAAGGTATCTCCCCAGCATCTACTAGAGCCTCTTCAGATTGAGTCCTACTGACCAGAGTCCTTACTGCAGGGTCAGAGGATATTGAGACTTGGGTACTTATGTCCTTCCTGGTCTCTTTAGTAGACTCGGATAGATTAGGATCATGAGGCTCTTCCTCAGCTTTTTCTGAAGAACTGCAGTCTGTGCTTTCTTCTGAAACTATAACCGTCATTTTCTTCTTCTTTGCAGCTGGTTGTTGTTGTGGTTGCAGGACTCTTTCCCACCTGTATAGCATTTTGGAATCCATACTTTTCATATGATGGATTTTAGTTCCTAACCATGTGTTAAGGATCCCTGAAACACTTCTTAGCAAAAACAAGGATAGAATTCTACCCATGTTAGGTTCAGCAATACACTCCGCCATCCTATCAAACAGTACTCTTCCCCAATCAGTCCTCTTAGAAAGTATAATCCTTGCCAACAAACCAAACATTTTCTTGGAAATCTTGTCGTGTGAGCCTGACTTGCACAACAAAGCCTTTCCAATCACATCAGTAAAGAACTTACCTTTCAGATTTAATTCCATCCTTAGAATTGATGCAACGGTGTGTTTAGATAGACCACACCACTTCAGTGTTGATTTGATTTCAGACTAATCCAATTCTTCTTCCTCATCTAATACTGAGAACTTCGGTAGTTGCAGTGCTTTGCTTAGTCTTCTAGGGGTTATCTTTATCTTGTTTCCACTGATCACTGTCATGACCTTACTGGCAGATGAGTCGACCATTGCGTTGGAGAATAATTCCAGTACTTCTTGCTTCTACAGCAACCAGGGTTCTGACATAACATACTCTAGGTCAACAACCTGGAGCAAATGGAGAACAAACTAAACCTCTTTTGGCGCATCTTTGAAGCCATTGAGAACTAGCTCTGAGCCTTCAAACAAGAAGTCCAAACCCTTTGGTGTCATTACTGTTGCGAAATGCGGAAAATCTTCCAAGCCTTTTGTTGATGCGTCCCAATCGGGCAATGAAGGGCAAGGAACAGTGTATCTTATCTTATGCACACATCCTTCTTTTTATAATTATTTCTATTTTAGAATGGGAAGAGGCACGTACCTGTTCCTAATCAAGAATTGATCAACAGCTGGGATTTAATCCCGACACTTAGTCAAAATAGACTCATTGGGGGCATGCATTGAGTGAACTTGACGCAGCCGATGCTTTCAACGCATAGGTCCATTCGACGCAATTGACGCCTGTAAATATAGATTCAGCGCAGTTGAAGCCTGAGGTTATCTCGACGTACTCGATGCCAGAGAACATATACTCAGCGCATTCGTCGCTTTTATACTTAGCTGAATTCATCTCTACAGCCCTGCAGAGATTAGATATACCTGCAACAACACATGCAAACTAACACATAGATAACTACTGAAGCTGGTGTGCCATTAAGATATCTCAGAATTCTCTTAGCAGCAGAATAGTGAGACTCCTTAGGGCTGGCCTGATATTTAGCACAAACACATGTAGCATACATGATGTTTGACCTACTAGCAGTAAGATATAAGATGGAGCTAATTATGCCTTTATACAAGGTTTCATCAACAGATTTCTCTGCCTCATCCTTGTTTATTGACATACTTGACCCCATGAGAGTTTTCATTATGGAGGCACTCTCCATTCTAAACTTTTTAATTAACTCCCTAGTGAACTTGGACTGTGAGATAGACAATCCATCTTCAGTCTGCATTACTTGGAGGCCAAAAAAGTACTTAAGCTCACCCATACTGCTCATTTCAAACTTTCCTTGCATAAGTTTGGCAAACGTTTTGCAAATGTTATCATCAGTAGACCCAAAAATTATGTCATCTACATTAATTTGGACTAGTATGATCTTTCACTTAGATTCCCTTAGAAATAGAGTCTTGTATATCTTTCCCCTTGAGAATTTTTTTCTCAATGAGAAAGCTCGATAGGGTCTCATACCATGCTCTAGGGACTTGCTTCAACTCATACAAAGCTTTCATAAGTCTATAAACATAATCAGGAGAGTTAAGATTGACAAAACCTGATGACTACTCAACATAGACATATTCCCTGAAGTCACCATTGAGGAAGCCTGACTTCACATCCATATGGTAGACTTTTAATTACTTGTGGGCAGCATATACAAGGAACAGTCTAATGACTTCTAACCTAGCTACTGGGGCAAGGTATGATCAAACTCAATACCTTTTTCTTATCTATATCCTTTAGCCAGCAGCCTAGATTTGTTCTTAATTATAATGCCATTTCATCAAGCTTATTCCTGTATACCCACTTAGTTCCAATGACATTATGTCCTTGTAGATTAGGAACCAGCTTCCAGACCTTATATCTTTTGAACTGGTTCAGTTCTTCTTGTATTGCCACAATACAAAACTAGTCTATATTGGCATCTTCAAAACTTTTGGGTTCAATCTGTGACAGGAAGCTTGAGTACATGGCTGTGTTGATAGTTCTGCTCCTAGTTAAAATTCCTTGGTTAGCATCACCAATAATCTGGTGTCTGGGATGATCCCTTAGATGCCTGACAGCTGGAGGCATTCTCCCATCAACATCTTGAGCTTCAGTGGCTGGAGCTTGCTGATCTTCATCCTTATCATGAGAGCTTTGCCCTTCTTCTGGAATGCACACTCCTTGATCTTCATCTTGGGCAGCAGGAGGAGCTTCCTCGATGGACAATGTGTTCATCACCAATTCTATACATGCATGACTAGATGAGGAGCTTGGTAGCTCATTATTAATCATAGTAGATTCATCAAACACTATATTTATGGACTCTTCTACAACTTGATTTTTCAAGTTGTAGATCCTATAAGCCTTGATATGATTGATGTACCCAACAAATATCTCATCATAGGATTTGGCAGCAAACTTAGTCAAATAAGACTTCCTGTTATTGACCACATACAATTTGCTACCAAAGATCCTGAAATATGTCAGGTTTGGTTTTCTGCCCTTCATGATCTCATAGGGAGTCTTTTTGTGACTCTTGGTGATAGAAGCTCTATTTAGGACATGACATGCAATATTTACTGCCCAGCCCAGAAATATTCTGGGAGAGATGTATCACTTAGCAAATGTCCTGACAGCTTCTATGAGAGTTTTATTTTTCCTCTTAGCTATCCCATTTTGCTGGGGTGTTCTTGGAAAAGAAAATTCTTGATGAATCCCTTGCTCTTCACAGAATCTTGTCATCCCATTAAACTGGAATTCAGTCTCATGGTGACTTCTGATTTTGACCACAGTATTGTCCAATTAATTCTGAACTTGCTTGACAAAGGTCTTGAAGATATCAAGGGTTTCAGACTTTTTCTTAAGAAAGAAAACTCATGCAAACCTAAAGAAGTTATTAACAACCATAAAGGTGTAGACTTTCCTACCTACACTATGAACTGGCATAGGACTAAACAAGTCCATATGCAAGAGATATAAACACCTTACGGGGTCTTTGGCCCCAATGCTCTTAAAAAAGTCTTTGGTCTGCTTGCCCTTTTGGCATGCTGAGCAAATGCCCTCCTTGGTGCATTATACTTTGGGATTATTTCTCACTAACTCTTTACTGAAGAGCTTACCAATAGTATTGTAGTTCAAATGAGCTAGCCTCAGGTGCAATTGAACACAATATAAGACTTTCTCATTTGCAACTAGACATATGGGAGAGTCGTTACTTAAACAAAAAAAAGTTTAAACAGTAAATATTTCCAATCCTAGTGCCTGTCAAGATGACCTCTTGGTCACTTGACCTCTTAATTTGGCACTCATCCTTGTAGAATACAATGACATAGCCAAGATCACAGAGTTGTCTTATACTTATCAGGTTGTGTCGCAATCCTTCAACCTAAGCCACTTTTGAAATGGATACTATGCCATTGTCGATCTTACCATAGCCTTTGGTGACTCCTCTTTTTGAACCACCAAAGTTTACTTTGGGTCCATCCTTCACTGGAGTGTACTCCTTTAGGTTGCTCTTTGTTCCAGTCATATGTCTGAAACATCCACTATCCAAGTACCATATAGAGGTATGGGCACTTGGACTATCCTGCAAAACATAATTTAATTTACCTCAGGGCCCCAATTTTTATTGAGTCCTTGGTTCTGGTTAGCCTGAAAAAGAAATTGTCTTCCTGTAGATTTTTTGACAAGAAGACTAGCACTAGCTCTGGGCACAGTAGGATTGTGCCAACAATCTAAGGCAAAATGACTCACTTTGTCCACAGCACCAACACTCATGTATATTACATCTTTTTTTTCTGAGTAGGTCTGACAGATTGATTAGCTACTGACTATTCAGAAGGAAGAGTAGCTTCCTTATTCTTGTTTCTTCCAGCCACTATCTGATTGAAGGTGAGTTAGCTAGTAGAAGAGCTTGGTCTATCTTGAGTTCTACCAATAGTGGTCTTCTTTCCAGAAGACATACCGTTGATGGACTCATAGATACCCAAGTCAGGCTTGTTGATAGACTTCCCCTTGATCTGAGTGTGTGCTGAGAGATCCTGAGATAAGTCCACTACCTTTTTCTTGAGTGTGGGGGATGGTGTTCCAAACACAAATGATCCATGATGGGCAATTTGAATTTCCTCATGTGGGGCCTTGAAGGCACTCAACACCTTGCTATATCTTCCACCATAGATGCGAACATTTTTGTTCACACTAGTGGATCTACCATTCAACCAGTGACCATAGATGCTTTCTTGGTCATACCTATTTGAAGGTAACATCACTTTCTTAAAAGAGATGGTAGACATTGATGCCAGCAGCGGAACTGGAGCTTTGCCTTTCCCTTTGGAATGTGCAATTCTAGAGTTCCCTTTGAATCCGAACCCCTTCGTACCCTTTTGAGAGGAGAAGGAGTCTATCAGGGGCAACACAGTATTGGACTTTGAATAACTAGCCACAATTCTTTTCTCCCTTTGGAGCTTCACTTCAAGATCCAGAATGATTGTGTTCTTATAGTTAATGGTCCTAATCTGGATGAGTGTTATGGTCTTTAGTTGGTTGATTTATCTTATCTTCTGATCCAGCAAAGATACTATCTCAGCCTGCTGGGAAGCAGATAGCTGTATGGAGATAATCTCCTCAGCTTATTTCTTAGCCAACTTCTTGCTCCTTTTCAAAGCATCCAGATGTGCACCATACTTGTCAATCAATTAATTGACATATTCCCCAGATTCTAAGTCATCTTCATCACTGGATGAAGATGCATCAGAATTGGGACTATTTTCACAGTCTGAATCAGAAGAGGAGCTAGATAGAGAGTGTACCTTATTTGGACCAGGCTGATCCTAGCTGGATTATTCATCTTATAAGGATATAAGCCCATAACTACTTGTACAATCCCGTGTTCGCCGAGTGGGTCCACCAGGCCAGACGAGCGGACCAAGTCGGCCTGCCCGTGTCAGAACATCATACGGGCAAACTTAGAATGGTCGGCTCGCTCCCGCCGGGGCTAGGTGGGCGAACTACGCGAGCCGGCCTAGCCAGCTCGCGTCTGCCCAGTGCTCGTCAAACCCGAGTCGGGTTTTCATCGAACAGGGCTCGGCGTTCGTCGAATGGAGCTCGTCGTTCATCGAGTGGGGCTCGGCATTCATCGACCGAAGCTCGGCATTCGTCGAACGGAGCTCGGCGTTCTTCGAGCTGACCTCTATAGTTAGAATCCTAGATTCGTCGAACAAAGCTTGGCGAACCCAAGCCTTCTAGAATTCCTTCTGTAGTAATAATCCCAGGCCGTCCCGGGCGAGTGAAGGTATCAGAAGGCTACTCACCCAGCTATTTTATGAGACTTCATTCAGACTTTACCTCCCGCTAGCGCCCTTCTGGCTTTGGCGTTGAGTGACGCTGCTCCACTCAACGCTCTCGGCGCCCTTCTGGCTTTGGCGTTGAGTGACGCTGCTCCACTCATTGCTCTCGGCGCCCTTCTGGCTTTGGCTTTGAGTGATGCTGCTCTACTCGACACTCTCGGCACCCTTCTGGCTTTGGCGTTGAGTGACGCTGCTCCACTTGGCGCTCTCAGCACCCTTATAGCTTTGGCATTGAGTGATGCTGCTCCACTCGACGCTCTCGATGCCCTTCTGGTTTTGGCGTTGAGTGATGCTGCTCCACTCGACGCTCTCGACGCCCTTCTGGCTTTGGCGTTGAGTGATGTTTCTCCATTCGCCCAGTCTCCTATGAGGTGTTTTTTTTACCATTTTACTCCTACTAGTCTGCCTATAGCCTGCTAGAACAAGTCGCGAGTATGAAAAAGAAGAAAATTCACATTGCACAAACATTACAAATAGCAGTAACATACATATGCGCGAAGCGAGTAGAGAACAGTTCGTTGATGAACAAAAATACATGATCAGGACTCAGCCTGTGTTTACATTGTAATAAAAGCACACATAAGAGGCGAGGCCCGGGAATTCGGCGAGGCAAGCTCCCGGGCAACAAGCCTTAGAGAGGCTGATAGGACTTGTCTCCCGGCTTAGGTACCGATAGGAACAATGCCGGTACCACATCGCTCGCAGAAAGGCCTGCACCCTCGCTCTTCATAAGATCGGCCCACCGTAGAGTCTGGAGGGTATACTTTCCCGCGCAGGCTGCGTTCTTCTGCATCATTTCCTCCAGCTTATACTCGGTATAATGCACAAGCAGGCAGCCGCTGCTGGAGGGCGGCTGGAGAGCCGCGGCGGCCTCCAGCTCTCACACCTGCGCCTGTAGCGCTTCCTTTTCTTTCTCCATGACGACGACGGCAGCATCGACGACGTCCGCCCTCCCTCTCTGACGCTCCGCCTCCTCCTGGGCGAGGTGGCGACCCTCTTCCTTCTTGTCCACTAGCCTCTTGAGCGAGGGGGCGTTCTTCTCCATTTGTGTGCACCGCCGGCCGACCATGTGGGCTAGATCCAAGCTGCGGAGCTGGGCCCGCACGCTCTCGTGGACCAACACCCGTGTGTCCTCCTCATCGTAGATGGCGGTGTCCTCCCGCGAGTAGAGGCCGAAGGAGAAGTTGTCGGCCTCCCCGCTGATGGTTTCCTGCTCCAGCCAGCTCTGCAGCAGGGTGGAGATGATCGCCCGGTTCGACTCCTTGTCCCATAGCAGGAGGGGGATGTCGAGCTTCGTCTAGGCACCGCTCGTCAAGGCCAAAGTTACGGTGCCCCCTTGGCACCGGCTTCAGGGCAGACAGCTCTTCACCCCGCGGCCTGGAGGTGTCGGCCACCTCGCTAGGGGTACCGCTGGCCGGAGCAGTCGCGGGGGTGGGGTCCTCGGTCGGCTGGGCCGCTGGGGCCTTACCTTTTCTTTGGGCTGCGGTAGATGCACCGCCCGTTGCCTTCACCTTCTTGGGGGGAGGCGGTGGAGGTTCTTCGCGGCTGGGCCATTTCTGGGGGGCAGATGCTGGGGTCTCGTGGTGTGCGACGGCTGCGGCTTTGGTGCGGGCGAGCTCTCCGGGGATGACCCGCGTGCTCTCATAAGGGGGTGCAGGGGAATGTCCCGCTTGCCTGCGAGAAAGGAAAAGATAAAGCAGACAAATCATCAAAGAAAAAAGGAAAAGCGCGAGTAGCTTACCTCCCCCGAGCGGGATGGGGGCGAGATTATCCAGATTCCGGCGCAGGAAGGCGGCCTCAAAATTCTTCCAGGTGAAGAACCCACACAGCTCCGCTTTATGGCCCCCCAGACTAGGGGGCGGTAGCTTGCCTCGCTGAGCTGTATCGGTGAGAATGGGACGTTGCCGAAGTCCCCCCTGATGAACACAAATTTCTTGAGCCAATTATGACTTTTATTGACAGCCTCCCGCACCTTGACGTGGCCGCTGGAGAAATAGGCGGTCCCGTCCTTATTCGCGCGGAAAGAGAACAGCTTGCGGAAGACCGTGAGCCTGAACTCAACCCGCTCTTCCCGCAAGAAGCGGGCGAACCCGACCATAACAGCTATGGAATTCGGGGTCATTTGTCCTGGGACGACCCCAAAGTATTTCAGTATCTGGCGAACCTCCGGCCAAAGTGGAAGCCGAAGGCCCGCCTCGAAGTGCGCCAAGGGGATGGTGAGCTCCCCTCCAGAGAGGTCATTTATCTTTTTCCCCTCTCCAGGTCGCCTCGCCACGAAGCCTCGCCTATGGCATCGAAGAATTCGCATTCAGAAATGGTGGCCAAGGGAAAGTCGTGCTTGGAAAAGGTCCAAGCGCACTTACACCGCCCATCCGGATCGTTGCTGCCACCGCCCATTTCGCAAAAAGCTTGCTAAGCGAGGTGAGAAAGTTCTCGCAGGAGGTGGGCGAGTTGAGGGTTGCAGGAAGTAAGGGAGAAGGAGAAATTTTAAATGCGGTGGGAAAGAAAGAGCCGGTAGGGACTATTTATAGAAAGAAAAGGGCGGGAAAACATTCCGCTGGCGGGAAAAGTGCGGATAGCAAAATGTCCCCTGACGTTTCGACTTCCCGGCTCACAACTACGCTGCAGAGACCTTTTGACGGTGGGTTGCGCTTGCCCACGCCCGCGTAAGAGGCGGGTGAGCTGTGGCTCGCACTCGCATGAAGCAATAGGCAAATCGCGCTGGTTCGCGATCGGCGAGCTCCCGGCCTACTCCCACCGGGATCAAATGGGTGGGTTAGGCGAGTCGACTCAACGACCTCGCGCCCGCTTAAAGAAGCGAAAGGCGAGCAGGAGCGCCTCGTTCCCATTCAACCAAAAAAACAACGACAAGCAAAATAAAAGGAACACGCAACAAGCGTCGAGCCTATTGGCGGACGAGAGATTTAAATTATTACAGACATTAAAAGTGCTTTAGTATGAATAACCCTCCTGAACCACTCGGTTTGGAGTATGGATGAGTCCTGACCCGGCGACCGACCGCGGGGAGGGGACAGACGGATCAGTACTGGATCCACATCCATCTGTCACGCCTCCGTGTCCCAGATCGGGGGGGGGGCACGCGAGGATAATGGTACTCGCGAACCGCCACCAGTTCCTGCTGGGCCAGGCCGACTTGCTCCGTAGCATGCCTGAGCAGCTCCTCGACCCGCTTTATGTACACCCCGGGAGAAGTGACCCCATCCCCATCAGCTGGGCGCCTCGTTCCCTCCAGGACTGCAAGCCACTCCTCCATCTCGGCCTTGTCCTTGTCGACCCTATTGAATACCTCCTACAGCAGCAGCGTGTGCTTCTGGAACATCCGTGTCACCTATTTCTTCATCCCCGCCACATCCACCGGGTCGCCCAGATACTCAAGATGTGATCTGTGTCAGGGGGAGGCGAATATCCCTCACTCATCTCGACTTTGGAGGAGTAAATCACGTTATAACCTGCGAAGGGATTGGTCAGAAAGAGCGGACGGTAACACAGACTCGAGTATGAGCTCACCGGGAGTCGGCACGTCGCCCACACCAGCTGGTGGCCGAGAAGAGCCCGACCGGCCCTGGAAGTGTCCTTCCTCAAGAATCGCGAAGGATTTTCCCAACCCTGAAGGAATTGGCTTTCAGGAAGTCTCTGGAGGGGGATGCCCCAGGCCCGAGGGGCTGGGACCCGCTCGGTTGACAGCGGGAGGGAATGATCCCCTTCCCCACCGGCTCCATCCTCATGAGGCTGCACCTACGGAAAGAGAAGTTAGAAGCAAAGCGACGAATCAGACGAGAAGTACGCATACCTAATGAACAGCCTCGGCGCCAGCCGCCGAGCTGGAGCTCGGGAGGCCTTTTGTCGGTGACCGCCTGACTATTTTCCCTTTTACCAGCCTAAAGATGGGGCCGAGCGATCCACGCGCCAGTCATGGAGTGGCCTCGAGAGCCTCCTCCATAGTATTTTCCCTCGCGGACGCCATCCAAGCTCGCATATCCTCAGCCGCAGGCATTGTGCAACTGCAGCTCATTGAGAAAGCTAATGAAGGCAGGATTTTTTCAGACGGTCTGGTGGCATATTTACAGCGTGAGGGTGGGACCCACTAAGAGATTCCTTGACAGCTCAGCAAAACACTCACCGAACACGTGGGTTGGATGATTCTTTCCGAGCTTGGTCAGCTCAAAAAGAGCGGAGATTGTGTACAACCCCGTGTTCGCCGAGTGGGTCCACCAGGCCAGACGAGCGGACCAAGTCATCCTGCCCACATCAGAACATCAAAAGGGCAAACTCAGAATGACTAGCTCGCTCCCGCCAGGGCTAGGCGGGCGAGCTGCGCGAGCCGGACCAGCCAGCTCGTGTCCGCCCAAGGCTTGTCAAACCCGAGTTGGGTTTTCATTGAACAGGGCTCAATGTTCGTTGAACAGAGCTCGTCGTTCGTCGAGTGGGGCTCGACGTTCATCGACTAGAGCTCGACATTCGTCGAACGGAGCTCAGCATTCTTCAAGCTGACCTCGGGATTTAGAATCCTAGATTCGTCAAAAAAAGCTTGGCGAACCAAAGCCTTCTAGAATTCCTTCTGTAGTAATAATCTCAGGCCATCCCGGGCGAGTGAAGGTATCTGAAGGCTACTCGCCCAACTATTTTATGAGTCTTCATTCATACTTTACCTCCTGCTGGCGCCCTTCTGGCTTTGGCATTGAGTGACGCTACTCCACTCAACTCTCTCAGCGCCCTTCTGGCTTTGGCGTTGAATGACGCTGCTCCACTAAATGCTCTCGGCGCCCTTCTGGCTTTGGCGTTGAGTGACGCTGCTCCACTCGACGCTCTAGGCGCCCTTCTAGCTTTGGTGTTGAGTGATGCTACTCCACTCGACGCCCTTCTGGCTTTGGCGTTGAGTGACGCTGCTCCACTCGACGCTCTCGGCGCCCTTCTGGCTTTGGCATTGAGTGATGCTGCTCCACTCGACGCTCTCGACGCCCTTTTGGCATTGGCGTTGAGTGATGCTACACCACTCGATGCTCTCGGCACCATTCTGGCTTTGTCTTTGAGTGATGCTGCTCCACTCAATGCTCTCGACGCCCTTCTGGCTTTGGCATTGAGTGATGTTACTTGTTAAATGCAGCAAACATGCAACAACAAATGGATAAAATTTTGAATAATTGAAATTTTATTATCCAAAAAAGATATCATTTACAAAGGTATGACCTCCCTTTTATAGAATGGAGGAGATATGAGAGAGTATAAACAAACAATGTGGGACTAAACATGTACAGGGCTGAGCGGCTAGAAATAAAGGAGACCGCACAGGCCGCGCGGTCAGACATATGTGTTAACCGCACGGCGACTCCAGCAGGATAAGAACAAGCCGCAATGTGAGTCCGATAGACCGCCCGGTCTCCAAGCTCCTGAGAGAGACCGCCAGACCGCTTGGTCAACAAACCGCCAGACAAGACCGCAAGGCCGCCCGGTCTAATACTTCAACACTCCCCCTCAAGCTGGAGCATAGATATCAATCATGTCCAGCTTGTCACAAATGTGGAAGAAGGAAGTAGAGACCGGCTTGGTGAAGATATCTGCCAATTCCTTGTCAGAGGTGACAAACAGAGTACAAATCTGTTTCTTCAAAATCTCTTCCCGAATGAAGTGGCAGTCAACCTTTATATGCTTTGTTCTCTCATGGAAGACCGGATTTCTGGATATGTATATAGTGGCCTTGTTGTCACAGAACATAGGAAGTGGATAGTCATAGACCTCGCCTAGGTCAAGCATGAGAGCCCGCAACCACTTTAACTCACACGTGGTTGACGCCATACTCCGGTATTCGGCTTCTGCACTGGATCTGGAGACAACAGACTATTTCTTGCTCTTCCAACTCACAAGATTTTCTCCAACAAAAGTACAGAAACCTGATGTGGACTTACGATTGCCTTTATCATCCGCATAACTTGAATCTGAGTAGGCCTCAACCCTTAGATGACCATTCTTCTGAAAGATTAGCCCTTTGTCTGGTGCTTCTTTGACATACTCTAAAATCCTCAAGGCAGACTGAAGATGACACTCCCTAGGAGCTTGCATAAACTGACTGACCTTGCCTACAACATAGTAGATGTCGGGTCTAGTCACTATGAGATAGATGAGTTTGCCTACCAAACGTCTATACCTTGTGACATCAGATAGAAGAGACGAGTCATCCGTCCACGTTTTGTCTTCTCCAATAGCCATGGGAAACCGAGCCGGTTTGGCACCTGTCAATCCTGCTTCTTGTAGAAGATCAAGGGCATACTTCCGTTGGGAGAGAACCAACGAGTCAAGTTTCCGAGAGATTTCTATCCCCAAAAAGTATTTCGGGGAGCCCATATCCTTCGTGACCAAGTGTTGACGGAGGTGCTTCTTCGTCAAGTCCACCCTATCTTGGTCATCATCAGTAAGAAGAATATCATCCACATATACTGTCAAAACCACCAGTCCCGAGGCCGTTTTGCGAATGAATAAGGAGTGATCGGCCGAACTCCTTGTAAAGCCGATGGTAGCCACAATGCCACTGAATTTGTCGAACCACGCCCGAGGGCTCTGCTTTAGGCCATAAATGGCCTTCTTCAAACGGCATACGCGTGTCTCCCCCTGAGCAACATACCCAGGAGGTTGCTCTATGTAGACATCCTCCTGAAGATCGCCATAGAGAAAGACATTTTTCACATCAAGCTGGGAAATAACCCAATCTCGGTTAACAGCCAATGAGAGAAGAACCCAGATAGTGCTGAGGCGAGCAACCAGAGAAAAAGTGTCGAAGTAATCAACGTCGTAAGTCTGAGTGAAGCCTTTGGCCACCAGCCGGGCCTTGTAGCGATCCACAATGCCGTCGGGGCGAAATTTCACAACAAAGACCCAGCGACAGCCAACCACATCAGTGCCCACGGGAGGAGGAACAAGGGTCCAGGTACCCCTCTCAGTAAGAGTAGCCATCTCTTCATCCATGGCAGATTTCCAATGAGGGATAACAAGAGCCTCCTGGTAGGTGCGGGGAGTAGAAGTAGCGGAGATAGCCAAGGCAAAACACCTGCGAGAAGGAGAAAGCCGATCATAGGAAACAACTGCCGCAAGCGGGTGTTGAGTACATGCCTGCACCCCTTTGCAAAGAGCAATGGGAAGATCCAGGTCGATGGGTGTGTCAGCGACCGGAGCGTCCGTGGCGGAGAAGGCTGGCCCGGGACTAGAGAGAGACGGCGCCGGAGAAGAGGGAGGAGGGGTGGGTTGGGAGACGGACAGGGAAGGAGATGGAGGAGGAGAGGATGGAAGGGGGGAGATGTCGAGAGGCGTGGAGGGAACGGAGATAAGCGGTGGAGAAGCCGAGACATCAAGAGGAAGAGAGGAGGTAGGAGAGAAGTAGGAAGCATTCTCGAAAAATGTCACATCAGCGGAGACAAATTGTTTGCGTAGAAGGGGGTCAAAACAGCAATAGCCTTTTTGGGTGGTAGAGTACCCCAAAAAGACACACTTGATAGAACGGGGGGAAAGTTTGTCGCGGGTAGTGGAGGGAGCGTGAACAAAAGTCGTATAGCCAAAGACACGGAGAGGGAGAGGAAAAGGTTCCTTGTGGGGGTAGAGAATGGAGAAGGGGGTCTGGCCGTGGAGAACTGTGGAGGGAAGACGATTGATGAGATAGCAGGCGAGGAGCACAATGTAGCCCCAGTAGGAGCGAGGTACCTGCATGTGCGTCATGAGAGTACGAGCAACATCAAGGAGGTGACGGTTTTTACGCTCCGCCACCCCATTCTGCTGGGAGATGTAAACACAAGTAGTTTGATGAAGAAGACCATGTTGGTGAAAGAAAGAGGAGAACTCATGATTAAGATATTCCTTAGCATTATCAGAGCGTAAAACTTTAATAAAAAGGTCAAACTGATTCTTAATCATAAAATAAAATGATTGCCAAACAGAAAACAGTTCAGAGCGATCTTTTAGTAGATACACCCAGGTACATCGTGAAAAATCATCTATAAAAGTGACAAAATAGGAACTACCCCGACTAACAGTGAGGGTAGGAGCAGGAACCCAGACATCAGAATGAATGAGATCAAACGGGCGAGAGGACCCACGGCCTTGCTTCGGTGGGAAGGATGAGCGATGATGTTTGCCAAGCTGACACGCATCACAGTTAAGCGGAGGACTGGTCGAAGGTAAGTGGGGCAGAAGCTGTCGAAGAATCCGAGGAGGAGGATGTCCAAGGCGAAGATGCCATTGAAGCAGATCTGTAGAGGAGGAGTAGGTGGACAGAGCAGAAACATCGTCGAGGAAATAGAGGCCGCCGCTCTCAGTCCCAGTAGCAATCGTCCGCTGGGTCCTCGGGTCCTGAAAAGAACAAGAAGTGAGAGTGAATAAGACAGAGCACTGTAGTTGCCGGCATAAAGTGATAACAGATAATAAATTGCACGGGAACTTCGGGACATAGAGAGTGTCCTCTAAGCGAAGCGACGGGGTGACTTGAACCATGCCCGTCCCGAGCATCGGGGACGGTGAACCATCCGCCACACGAACCGGGGGTTGGCGGTCATGCGTTTCAAGGAGAGAGAAGCAATGAGGGTTGTCAGTCATATGATTGGTATCACCCGAGTCAATCAGCCATTTACCTTGGGTAACAACGTGGGCACTATCTGAAGCCGTGGCCACAGAGGCAGACGGCCGAGAGGAGGCAGAGGTCGAGGAAGGAGCATCACCAGAAGGGCGAAGACGAGGATGTTTCTGCCAACAACGGTCAACAGAGTGGCCGGTACGAGCACAGTAAGAGCAGAGGAACTTGGACGAACCACGCCCGCCGGAGTGGCTGCGGCCACTAGGACCCCCCCCCCCCCCCCCCCCCCCCCGCTGAGCCTGGTGAGCATAGGAGTCCTGAGAAGGGGGGAGGCCAACGGAGGCCGTTGAAGCAGCGAAGTAACAACGGCAATGCGAGCCGCAGTGACATCCAAAGTAGGAGATTCCGCCTCACCCAAGATCTGTTGGCGGATCATATCATCGGAATCGGGAAGACGGAGAAGATAACAAATAACCAGGAGTTACTGGAAGTGTTTGTGCTGGTCAGCCAAGTCCGCGGAGAAGGGATGATTCTGTAGGATCTCGGCGCCAAGGGCCTGAACTTGCTGGTAAGCCGCAGCAGGAGACATGGAGGGGCAGGCAAAGAGGTCTGCATAAAGAGTATAAATGCGAGACGTCTGGCCCCCCTTGGAATAGAGAGCAGCGAAGTGAAGCCAGGCGGCCTTGACCGTCTCATCATGGAGAATGACGGGAAGGCACTCATCAGAGAGGCTGTTGGCAAGCCAAGTGCGGACAAGGGCATCACTCGCATCCCAGTCATCAAATTCGGGCGAGGTACGAGGAGGAGGGTCATCGGTGAGGTGATGACGCTTGCGCTGAGAGCGAAGAAGAAAGGTGAAAGAAACGCTCCAATCGGGATAGTTGGAGCCAACAAGCTTAGATAGCGTGCCAAGGTTGCCCAAAGGAGTAGGTGGAGGAGGGGCGGCGGGAGTGGTGGAGATAACGGGGGTGGAGAGACCGGAAGTAGTCATAGGAAATCGTGCGAGAAGAAGAGAAGCCGCGGGGAGAAGGAAAAGGAGTGCAACCCGCGTAAAACCGTCGCGGTTTAAAGGGAAGAAGCCGCGCGAACACTAGCGTCCAGGAAGCAGACCAAGGCACAGGGGGGAAGAGGTCGCGCGGACTGAAAAGTCGGAGCGAACAAAAGAGAAGAGAAAGCAAGAAGCAGTGACGACAAAAACAAGTCGCAAGTCGGGCGAACAGATACAGGCCGCACAGCTAGGGTAAAACAGACGGCTAGAAGGAAACAGGTCGCGACGACAACCAGACAGGTCGCGGCGACGAAAAACAGCTAGAGAAGAGAAGCAACAAGTCGCGCGAACAGGGCAGCGGGCTGAAGAGAAGGCAAGCCGCGAGAATCAGAGAGCGCACACAATCAGGAGGAAAAGACCGTGTCCTCTGATACCATGTTAAAGGTAGCGAACATGCAACAACAAACATGTAGAATTTTGAATAATTGGAATTTTATTATCCAAAAAAGATATCATTTACAAAGGTATGACCTCTCTTTTATAGAATGGAGGAGATATGAGAGAGTATAAACAAACAATGTGGGACTAAACATGTACAGGACTGAGCAGCTAGAAATAAAGGAGACCGCACAGGCCGCGCGGTTAGACATATGGGTTAACCGCACGGCGACTCCAGCAGGATAAGAACAAGCCGCAATGAGAGTCCGATAGACCTCCCGGTCTCCAAGCTCCTGAGAGAGACCGCCAGACCGCTCGGTCAACAAACCGACAGACAAGACCGCAAGGCCGCCCGGTCTAATACTTCAACATTGCTCCATTCGCCCAGTCTCATATGAGGTGTTTTTTACCATTTACTCCTGCTGGTCTGCCTATAGCCTGCTAAAACAGCGGAGTTACGCTGTTGGCAGACCCGGTTAGGCTGCATAAAACTATTTAAAACAACGGAGGTTGACTATTGACAGGCAATTTTCAGAAATCTATAAATAAGACCCAAGGAGGGCACCTTAGAGGGCACACTTGTGAGTATTAAGATCTTCTTCCACTTTCTGAGGTAGCCTTAGCTCGGCCTTTGGCTAAGGAGGGGAAGCGCTCTAAGATCTTTTGGGTGTGTGGTGAGACCTCTCTGTCTCCTCTATGACCTACCTCAGGCATAAAGCCCTACCACTCGGAGCCAGCAAATCTCCTACACCTCAGTGATCAACAGATCACCTACCTCAGAATTATTTTTAAGTCCTACAACTCAGGCTAGGAGGATAGCCCTACGACTCAAATCCACTCATGGATCCTATTTCTGATTCTCCACTTGAATCCTACCTCAGATCTACAGAAGATCTTACACTCAGCTTTTATATATTAGGCTTACACTCAGATCAAATGATCTTATAGAGAGAGTAATGGTTTGTTGATGATGTTTAGACACTAGAGAAATATTCTATTTGTCTTCCTCCTTCTGTGCTGAGATAACTCTGTCTAGTCTTCTTCATAGCTCCAGAAAGTGTTCTTTAGGAATATACAGCTTGAGCTTGTGAAGTAGCTACAGCTAGGTCTTGCCTTTTCTGCTCCTTCTTTCTCAGAGATGTCTCTCTGAACTTGTTGTTGAGGATGAGAATGACAACAGCTATCTTACTAGAACTTTCAAATCTGTAGTTCGAATAACTTCTCTTAGCTCTTCAATAATGTCGAGAGGAAGAAGATGAAGTTCCGCGCTTTCCAAAAGTCCTCAAGTCTCCTTTTAATTTTTTGATCTGATTTCTTTTTATCCCGATGTCCAACGGCTCTTTGAGCAGTGGGACCAACTGCAGTTGTTGGCTGCAACTTTGCCTTTGCATTAAATACAGTACAGGAGGCATGCAATGCCGTTTGTCGTGTATTGTAGACTTCCCGCAACATTTTGAATTTCTGCTGACGTCAGCACCTGTGGACTTAGTCGATTTCAGACAATTCATCATATGCGTTGAGTGAATAACCTTCACTCAGCGCCAAAATACTTAACTGATCATTCTTTACTCGACGAATATAGACATTAGCTGTCTTAATCTGATTAGGTATTAAGTGAATTTTCATCACTCAACGCATTTGGACTTAGCCGCTTTTCTTCTGTATGAAGGCGTTGAGTGGTGTTTATGCACTAAACGCTTTCTACCTTAACTCGCCATCTTGATGAGGCATTGAGTGAACAACCTTCACTCAACGCTTCTGTACTTAGTTGAATTTCTATTGAGTTGGCGTTGAGTGAATTGCCTTCACTCAACGCTTCTTGACTTAGATAGATTTTCTATCCATTTTCTGTGGCTTTGACAGCATCAGCTCAACTCAATGCTATAGCTTTTCTGGCGTCGAGTGAGCTGTCCTCACTCGACGCTTTTGGACTTAGACAGATTTTCTGTCTACTTCTTCAGAGGCTTTGACATCACTCTATTATGTCAAAGCTTTCTTCTTGAGGCATTGAGTGAACTCTTCACTCAACACTTTTGGACTTAGCCAGATTCCTGCTCTGATTCTCAGCTACATTGACTGCTTGAGCTTGGCTCAACGCTTCTGGCTCTGAGCGTTGAGTGAACTGCCTTCACTCAACACTTTTGGACTTAACCAAAATTCTGCCTTGGAAATAGTTGGGCTTTGACTGTCCATGCTTTACTCAACACTTCTTGTCATCTAGCTTTGAGTGAACTGCCTTCAATCAATGTCTGTGGACTTAAACAAATTTCTATCTTTCCAGCATCCTTCCTTTTGTCCACCTAACCTATCTTATCATTGCAACAAGTAATCACCTACATATATAGAACTTATTGAAACCATTAGTTACACACATGTGTATGCAATTGTCTAGTAGGCCTTCTTCAAATCAGGGACATTGAGATCAATGGACCCAACACAACATTTCTCACTCTCCAATAAGCATTAAGCAACACCCCAATTTTGGCACTTCCAAATTTCAACAAGAAATTCAGCATCGAAACAGATGCCTCCAGCATGGGGGTTGGTGCAGTTCTTACCCAGGAATCCCATGTTATTGCCTATTTCAGCAAAGCCTTGGAGCCCTGGAACGTCGCGCTGTCAACTTACGAAAGAGAGATTCTTGCTATTGTTTGGGTGGTCTCTTAATGGCGAACCTGCCTCCTCGATCATCACTTCACCATCCGGACGAAATACCAAAGTTTAAAGCAGCTCTTGGAGCAACTGTGTCGACCCCCGCCCAACAACGCTATCTTGTGAAACTCACGAGTTTCTACTACACCATTGTGTACAAGTATGGAAAAGACAATGTTGCAGATGACACACCCTCTCGCCTCCCAATGCCACCTATAAGCTCTATCCAAGCCTTGGTTACCATCACGTCGGATCTACTCCAATGAATTCGAGCTTCCTGGACTACTAACCCAACAATCCAACAACTCCTCACTCAGCTCACCACCGACCCAAACCCCCACCCCCACTATTCCTAGAGCAACAACCACCTTCATAGAAAGGAGAAGCTCGTCGTTGGAGAAGACTCCTATATAAGCAACACCAACATTAAACTCTATCATGACAGCCCTACGGGTGGCCACTCTAGCATAAGCCCAACCGTCCACCACATCCGCCAGTTATTCTATTGGAAGAATATGAAACATGTTGTCCATAACTATATTCAGCATTGCCACATCTGCCAACAATGCAAACACTCTTGTTCTCAGCCTGCTGGTCTTCTACAACCATTACTAATTCCTGAACGCATATAACACGACATTTTCATGGATTTTATTGAAGGACTTCCCCTTTCCCATGACAAGGACATCATTCTCGTCGTAGTGGACCGCTTGAGTAAATATGCTCACTTCATTGCCCCTTCATCACCCCTATACGGTTATCTCGATCGACCAAGAATTTATGGTTTCCATCTTCCACCTCCATGGCATGCCCGCCTCCATGGTCAGTGATCGTGATCCTGTCTTTTTGAGCTCGTGTTGACAGGAATATTTCAAATTACGCAATGTGGACCTGCACACTTCAACAACATATCACTCGTAAATGTATGGTCAAACAGAAGTGGTCAACCGCTGTATTGAAGGTTACCTTCGCTGCATGACTTTCAACAACCTGTAGCAATGGTCAAAGTGGCTACCTCTCGCTGACTGGTAGTATAACACAACTTTTCATAGCACCATCAATACCACGCCCTATGAAGTTGTCAATGGGAAACCTCCTCCATTACATCTACCATACTTCGAGTATTTCACCAGTGCCAACACTGTGAACCGTTCTCTCCAAGCCCGTGAACGCGTGCTTTCTTATCTCAAGAAACACCTCCACCAAGCTCAAAACAGGATGAAACAGCAGATGGACCGCCACCGTTCTGAACAAGAGTACCTCGTCGGCAGTTAAGTTTATGTATGCCTCCAACCATATCGCCAAATGAACCTCCACCCCCATGCCAATAAAAAATTAGCCCCTCGTTACTTCAGACCATTCCCCATCATCCAACGTGTCAGGCCGGTTGCATACAAGCTACTCCATCTGGACAATTGTCGCCTTCACCATACTTCCCATATATCACAACTCAAAGAATACATTGGCGTCGTACCCACCACAACAATTGCCCCCACCATAATCACAGATGAAGGATGCACCTTGGTCGAGTCTGAACGCATCCTTGATCGTCGTCTCGTCCAACGACATAGTAAACCCGCGACTCAACTGCTTATCCAATGACAACTCCCAAAATGATGCAACTTGGGAATTCCTCTTCGATCTCCAACACCATTTTCCCACCTTCACACCTTGAGGACAACGACGTTTTTGGGACCGGGGCAGTGATACGAACCGACAGGCATTCCTCCCCCCATGTGGGAGGCTACACCTCTTCAACACCATTTCAGTCAACAAAGCATTTATGCCTTATCCTCCCAATCCAGTCAACAACGCCTTTATGGCTTATCTTCCCAACTATTCCTGCTAACTATTGTAGTTAAAGGTTTTGTATGAGATTGTATTAGACATCTATGTAAGTCTCAAGGATAGTTTGCATTAAGCATGACATTATCAATACTATTCTCCTTATTTTTCCAATTCTATTGTTGCTATTACCACTCCCGTCCCATCTCCACCAGTCCTCTTATTCCTTAACGCCATAGTGTTGTTCAAAGTGACCATCAACATTGATTGCAGATTGCCATTATTTATGAGTTGTGATTGTGATAATAAAAATGCATAAAATATGAACAAATTTCAACTTATATGTGTTCTACTAAATTTAGGCAAAAAAATATCAACGATAAAATATAAAGTCAAACTATCACAAAAAACAACACTAAATTTAGGCTTCGTTTGGTTGGATGGTTACCATATCTCTTCGTAACCGCCAAAAGGAGCTTTAAACCTACGCAATTGTTATGGGCAAACCTATTTTGGATAGGTGCAAAACAATTTTTTTTTAAAAAAATTTTAAACAATTATTTTAGAGAATTGTTAAAAGCACTGCATTTTTGGCTAATCGCACTGCATTGTTAAAAGCACCGCAGTTTTTCACATTTTGTTAAAAACACCGCACATTGTTATCTGCACCGCAACTGAGATAAACTCATCGCACTTAACATATGAATTAAAATATGTTCTCATTTAATTACAACATTAATATAAACTCAATAGAGAAAATATTTGATACAAAAAAATCATCAAATGTGTTGTCCAATTTGTTGTGGTCTTCATGCTCTATAAAAAATAAGAAAAAAATTTTAAATCAACATTCAAGTTGTATAATAAAATGCAAAAGTTGATTAAAAAAATTACTTATCAAATAAACTAAATATTTGATTCTCAAAAACATGAATTCTTTTCTCCAAAAATTTGTGAACTTCATATTCCTATATAATTCAACCAAAAAGTTAACAAGGCAATTTTATGAAGTTAAAAATAATAATAAGATAAAGTAAGTTTTAAAATTTATGCCGTAGATATCATCATATAACGTTGCATGATTTAAAATTTCATATTGCCGATTATTCCTTACTTGCATCCAATCCTTACCCAAACTCAAGCCTTGACTGATAGCCTGAAATCCACAGTGGTCATCTCCTTGCACATCAGTGACATCTATAATATGTTCGGAGAATACATATGACAATTGTTCACGAACAAAAGAACTCATAAATAGATTCCCGTCTTGAGGAGTTCTTAGTTGATATGTTGCTATCTTCCGAGCATTCAATTTCGCCACTTGCTTCATCTTGTTCTCTTCGGATTGTGAACCTTCCATAGCAAGAACATGTTCAAAATAGGAAGGATCGCGTTTTGTGGATTTCGTGTCATCCTGAAATTTTTTATAACTCCCTTTTGGTCTTCCTTTTAGACGTATCGACACCAAAGGCTCCACTGTTTTGCTACATGAGGGATCAACAAATTCTTGGAGTTTTCTTTTCGTCGCTTTTTTGTTGAAAACTTGACTCCGCAAACTTTTTAAGAATGGCTAAATGCGGTGCGATTAGCCAAAAGTGCGGCGCGATTAGCCAAAAGTGCAGTGCGATTAGCCAAAAGTGCGGTGCGATTAGTCAAAAGTGCGGTGCGATTAGCCAAAAGTTGAGTGCGGATATATTTTCAAAAGGATAGATTTTAAGGGTTAAAATACCTAAATGCGGTGCGATTAGCCAAAATTGCGGTGCTTTTAACAATTCTCTTATTTTAAATGTTACGATAAAATTGATAGGGGCAAATCATTTCCTAATCATGTCGACAAGAGCGAGCCATACACGACGACACCGCCACCACCGCCGACACCTCTCTCTTTGCCGCCGCCAACGCCGCCGCCGCCGCTGCCGTCGACACTGCAGTCAACACCTACCGCAAGCCATACGCGATGACACCTATCACACATCCTTGTTTTTGACCAATGCAGGAGCTCTAGATTTATTTGCGTCAGACATTCTCGCTCATCTTCAGCTCCTTTGATCTGAAGCAAGCCATATATTTAAACCTTTTTTTTTCGTATTTCCCATTTTCATCATTTGTTTTCGTATTTCTCCAACGAATAAAAAGAACTTCGAAAAATTGCACTCATCATTAAAAGAAAATTTTTATGATAATTTGAAACTTTTGTAATATTGTTACTAAACTATTTATTTATATTTTGCTAAAGAATTTTTTTAAAAAATTATATTAATTTGCATGTAGTAATTTGATTTGTACATATAAATTTTTGATTTGCTCATAAATTTATTTTACACATATCCAAAATTAATTTGCTCCTAACAATCAACTAAACCTAAAAATACATAAAATTGTTTAAGATCACATTCACAAATAACTGTTCAAAACAACTGCAGTACTGCACTTCACAACTGCCCGTTTAATTCGGTCATTGAAGCTTGTTTTGCAAGAAGAAACACGTTGATCCATCGAGAGTTTGTTTACCCCGGAGAGGAAGAGGAGTCCGATCGATAGCTACTATTTCCGTGGAAAATGGCGCTATGGAGAGCAAGGCCCTCCGATATCGCTCTTGCTTCCTCCCTCGCCCAACTTGCTACGGCTTCTCTCCACCGTCAAAATCCCATCGCTCCTAATCCCTCCCCTCTCTTCCTCCTCCGCTACTTCCGCTCCGGCCGCTCTCGTGATGACTTCTCTGCATCCCGGTAAAACCCCCTTCAAAGAACCCAAGCTCTTTTCTCCCCTCTTCTGTCTTCCTCTCCCTTTCTCCGGTAACCCTTCTTCTGAATCTCTGCAGCTACGAGCAGCCGGGGCCGCCGACGAACTGGGGCATCCGCATTGTCCCCGAGAAGAAAGCCTATGTTGTGGAGCGCTTCGGGAAATACTTAAAAACATTGTCCTCCGGAATCCACCTTCTTGTTCCCTTCGTTGATAGAATCGCTTATGTTCACACACTCAAGGAGGAAGCGATCCCGATCCCTGACCAGTCCGCCATCACCAAGGATAATGTTAGCATACTCATTGATGGAGTTTTGTACGTGAAGGTATGTGCGGTTTTTTTTTCTTTCACTTTGGATTGATTTCTTATGCTGTTTACTGATTTGTGTAGCGTTTTTGACTTCTCCTAGATTGTTGATCCGTTTCTTGCATCCTATGGAGTGGAGAACCCTATTTTTGCGGTGATCCAGCTTGCCCAAACTACTATGAGGAGTGAGCTTGGAAAGATTACTCTTGATAAGACATTTGAAGAACGAGACACTCTTAATGAAAACATTGTGGTAAGCTCACAAATTTTCAAAGCCCAACTAAATTGCGCAATGGCATTTAAACTCAACAGCCCTACTAAGGCTCCGTTTGGGGGGGGGGGGGTTGCTTATTTTCCCCGTTCAAGCAGTTACGAGCGCATGAACCAGATCTTAATTAATAAGTGACCGCTTGACCAGTGAAATTAAGTCCCCCCCACAAACGGAGCCTAAAGTTTCATTGCCATTTCGTGTCATGATAATTATATACATTTTATTTTTGATGGGATCAATGGGTGACATTGTTGATTTTAGTAATTGTTTGGACAAATAAATAAGTGAATTTTAGTTTGCATAACTAACGGTGATGATTTTTTGAAGCTTGATTAATTATTCTTATTTTTTTCCTTGTGTTTCATTTACACATGATGTGCACATTTTTTAGAGCTATACTGATATGGGGATTTGTTGGGTGAGAAGGAAGAATTGAGGGGGTTCCATATATCATAAAGAATTTGTTGGAGAATGCATAACCCTTAGCTAGGTACAATGCCATTGATTCACACTGTTTTAGCAAGCTTTTAAAAGATAGAACTACTAAAGTAATACTACTTAAACTTAATTAGCAGCCAAAGATTTGTATGAGCAAGGCATATTATTAGAGGGACATTGATAGGAATCACATTGCGAAAGTTGATCATCACTTACAGAGGCCCGTATGGGTTTACGCTCGCACGAGGCATAACTGAGATTGTCCTTTGGATGATTAGATTCTGCAATCACGTCCAGATCAACCGTAAGGTGTTTTATGTATTTTATTATGATCAGATAGACAGATAACTAAAACCGCATGTAATGCTCTCATTCATTTTCCATTCCTATATATATGCGCCCAAAGGTCCATTTGAAGACATCAAAGATTTTATGCTAAATTTCTTGGATTGTTTAGTCTCCTCATGAAATTAAAGCTGTGAAATCTTGGTGTCAAGTCTAGATTTCCGTTCCCCTCCTTCTAGCTGATCACCCCATAACTACCTTGTCAGCATCTCTACTTCTCTCCATATTCGGCTAGCCACCCTCCCCCATTACCATCACACTCTCCACTCAATTTCAGTTAACTTCACGGCCCACCCACCCTCCCTTGATTAACTACCTCAAATTATTCGTACTAATAACAACGCACACAACTACTAATATCATGCAGGAAACTGCCCACCATCAACTATAATAGCAAGAAATTGCCCACCATCCACTATAACTGCAGAAAACCACCCACTATTCTCTTATTTATTAACTACGAGCCATTCAACCCATCCATTACTCTATCTAGACCCCATTCCCACAGTATATGCAGCTGACCGTTCTTCTCCCATCCCATGTTTTCCACAGTCCCATGTAGAACCGAGCTTATCTATCCTCAGTCAAATACCTACAAAGCCCCAACCACTTGATATTGCTTTTCCTACCCATTACATTCCCTGTTTCAATCCTTCCATGTGTGACGAAACTCCTCTACATAGTTGGTAGCCTTAACCACAATCCACATCCTCAACAATACTCCTCGCTGCTCCACCCACCATCAACGACTTCCTCCCGTTGCCATGGTAATTCACCAACACAGACAGTAATATGAGCGTGCCACTCCCTATGAAACACCGGTATGAATACGAGTACCAGATACAATACTTATCCTGTATGGCGGTACAAAAAAATAATAAAATAAAGATACATGTACATTCGGGGTATGATGTAATTAAAATTAATTTATACACACAATATATATGTATATATTTATATATATGTATATGGAAATATACATTCGTGGTACCAAAAGGTTGCTGGGTCGAAATGAATATAATAATAATAAATTTCAAAATTCGAGACGACAACCTTTCGGGTCAGATTCCGGCCAAACTGTGCATATTTTGGGAATATGTTCAACATGAAAGTTGTAGATCTCGTTCTTGGCTACAAAATGTATATATTATTTGACTAATTCCGACATGTATTGTGAGAGAATAAGCTCAAGCTTTTTTTTCTATGAAAAAAATTTATATATATATTCCAAACCCTATATATATATATATATATATATATATATATATATATATATATATAATGTAAACAAATTCATATTGAACAAGTTGAAACACTACCAATTTAAAACATCTAATCATCAAATACATAGTAAGTAGACTAAATTGTCAAATTTAAATTTAATTCTTCGTACTTCTAACAATAAAAAGAAACTTAAATCAGGAGCACATTTTGTTACTATAATAAACCAACACTTCTATATGCATTTATGAGTCATATTTTCTCTTTTCTAAAAGATATGAAGCTTTGTTGTTTACTTTAGAAAAAATTGATGCAACCGTCGCCGCCTCCGAGCACGCGTGATATCATTACGCGCTAATTACATTTTTATTTGTTATTTATTTGAAGCCATAATGCACCATTTTATTTGAAGTTTCGGCTCATCGGTTCGAGCACCTGATGAGACCATGAATAAATGGTACAGTAATTTTAGGTAGCTAGGAAGAAAAAGGCCAGCTTAAATAATTTAAAAAGGCATAAGTTTAATGGAAGGAAAATTCAAATTTAAAAATGAGGCCAATTAATTCAAAAATTATCATTAGCAAGTTAGGAAATTAATATCTTTGGAAAGAAATATCATTCAGTTTATATCTGTGAATATTTTGAATTATTTTAAGAAAATAGAATCATTTGGAAAGTTAAGAGAAAGGAGTTCCCTCCTTTAAAAACTGAAGCTACCGTGAAGAATAGGAGAACCGGACAGTAAGAAATGAACCCTCGTTTCTCTGCATTGCCGATCACCGTCCTAAACTCAAGGCGCATTGTCCTCTTCTCCTATGCTCTAGCTCGCCATCACATCAAGGGAAGTAGCTCCACGTCCGCCGCCGTTCTAGTTCGGCCATCTACTGCCGGGGCCACCGATGACTCAACCGTCCGTTGTCTTTTCAACGTGATTTCATTCTCCACCGTCGATTGGGTACCGTCGACTTCGCCTCTTCTTTTCGGCATCCACCCAAGGTCGTTTATGTTCACCGGTTGTTGTCGACTTCGGCGCTTCCATCCTACAACTTGTCAACTGATGTTATTCTTCTATTGTGTGAAAGACTTGAACGAACTGCCTCACTGCTATATTCTTGATGTATCCTTGCTCCCTTGATTAGCTTATATTTTTGCACTCTAATTAAATAATTAAAGCTTGCCTCTACGTTCTTGATATTTTTTAATTACTGTTATTCATAAATTATTACTGTGAATTTACTTGTGGATGTACGGATCTCGCAAAGATTCAACTCGAAAAATGCTCGAGAGATCTTACTCTAGCCAAAATTAAGAATATTTTTAAAAGTTCATTACGACAAGTGTGATTTTGCGCGCAAAATTCATCTTGGCCCCTCCGGCCTACATAAAAAACATAGTCCTATCACAAAATGTAGAACGATTTGTCAAGTCCAAGCGCATTCACAGATTAGAGTATCAGGTGTATTTGTCAAGCAATGTTGTAAATGTCGGCTGACATGGCCGACATTAAGGTTTTGGGCAGAAAATGCAACAACGTCATCATTTTAAGTAGAAATGTCATTTTTAAAAATATCCCCCGATATATGTATTACGCAATATATTGAGCGATATCTCGCGATCGATATATTAGTGAGAGTATTAAAAATATATATATTTCATTTCTTTTAAATGTCTGAGCAAAAATATTTTTTGTTGTGCTTTATTTCGTTCAAAGGAGACCATTATAGGCAGTTAGGCGTTGTGAGAGTCTAGTCACTAGGCATGTTAAGCGAAGGAGGAGTAGACCAATAAAGACTTGGAATGAAACTATAAGAAAAGACATGATGTACTTAGACATTAATGAGATTATGACACAAGATATGGTACAATGGCTACAAAGGATCCATATAGCCGACCCTACTATAGTGGGATAAAGGCTTGAGTGTTGTTGTTGTTTATTTTGTTCATCTCTCGATCCTCGATTCGACATATTTTTCGTCTCACTCTCATTTGGTGTTCTTTATGTCACTTACTGTCGTCAACGCCTCTTTCTTTTGTAATTTATAAACATATATTATGTATATATATGTTTATTGCGTAATTTATAAACTTACATTATGTGTGCAATTGTACATATTTACAAAAATGTGTATATATATATGAATAAATTTATTTAAATATTTAAATTCGACATTATAGAATATCCCTGATATATTCCCTGCAATTTGACATCCAATATTTCAAACTTAAACTCACATGAACCCGATATGCGACATTTGCAGCCTTGTTGTCAAGTATTAGATACATACAAGTAGTAAAAATACCCGTGCGGGTATGCGGACCTTGGGGGAAATATCAATGCTTCATCGGTTCACTCCAAAGGAATTCTGCACGGACATTGACACTGGGTGTTGGGGAAAATCTCTGATGATTTGGTATAATATGTTAATAATGTGTTATAATTAGTAATTAAGCTCTCTGTATGTACGTGTTTATTTGTACTAATTGAAATTCAGTTTGCTCAGTATACTTATAATCTTTTCAGAGAAGCAGAATTGATGAATTAAAGAATTGATGAAAATGTCGATTGACAGTAGACGATCGTGGACCGTGGACCATCGACCGAAACTCATTCAGAGATCAACATTCGTTGACCAGGCTTATGCTTGTCGACCCATGTTCGCCGACAACTCCTACGTTCATCGAACGAGTGCTGAGATCACAGACCGTGAACTAGAAAGCAGAATCAAAAGATGAAAGCCATTTGTCGACCAAGCCAGAAGCGTTGACCGAGCCGGAAGCGTTCGCCGACCGAGTCCTCCATTTAGGGACCATAGAACAAGTTATTGAAAAATAGTTGACCACCGAGTGTCCATCCTACTTTCGCCGATCCGGGACTCGATCTTTCGACAATCATAAAATGAACTATTATGAAAAGGAGAACGGAGATCGCCGATCGCCGACCATGATATACGTTCGCTGATCGCCGACCATGATATACGTTCGTTGATCGCCGATTGAAGATCTTTATAATGCAGTAGTGTCAGAACACAGAAGGAAAAGGTCCCAAATGGAGACCCTTGTTCGTCGTTCTTTGAGCGATCGATTTACGATTGGCGATCGAAGCTCAAACTAGTAGGATTGTTAAAAGAGATGTTACTTTTGAGTGAAAAGAATAGAGCCATCTGTAGTCCATCTTTCTAGTACTTGGGCAGCTGAAATAAATAAGGTTCTGTGATATAAAAGCTTTGAGAATAAGTTTTAAAATACAATACACTATTGGGAAAAGAATATAAAGCATCTCTCTCAACTTGAAGTTTTGAGAAGAAGTTTTAAAAGACAACGCACTATTGGAAAAAGAATATAAAACATCTCTCTCTCAACTAAAGCTTTGGGAAGTAGTTTTAAAATACATTGCACTATTGAAAAAAAGAATATAAAGCATCTCTCTCTCTCAACTTGAAGTTTTTTGAAAAGAAAAGCAAAATATATCATAAATATAAGCTGTAGAAAGTTCAGGGACCTATTTCAAGTTTAGGTCAAAGTTCAGGACCGATTTATATATTTTGCTATTGTTGATGCGCAAATAGAGAGAGAGTCGGACGCCACTAGCTAACGGTTCGAACACGGGGGAAAGGAAGGGAAAAGAGGCGACTGCAAGCAGCTATCTACTAAGCGGATGAGAAAGAAAGCAGTGCCGTGAACCACGGCAACACCAGACTTCGCCCGTCGCGGCCTAAATGCCTCTCTTGCGACGGGCTTTCCTTTGATTGCAAATGAGTTGATTACAAAGAGGAAAGAAAAAGTGCGGGAGCAGAGCAAGCTGGAGACCGCAAAGCCTGAGATTCAAGTCCGCAACCTTTAACAGGTAGGCTCCAGGGATCGAGTCAGCGTGCTTTGGGTGAACCACTCTCCCGTATTTATAGGTTCGGGGGCCTGCCCAAACATGCAAGGCTAAAATAACCGGCTGCCCGGGGTACAGGAGAACCGGGCAGCGGTGACGAGAAGCAAAAAGAAAAGACACGCCAGTCCGCGCAAGAGGGGCGGACTGGGCTCGAGGGCTGGAGCTTTCGTCTGTTGCTGCAAGGTGCGATCCTGGCTGGAGGGTCGCGACTTGTGCGGACTGAGGACTAAGTCCTCCTGAAGAGGTAGCAACGATCCTGGGGGCTGATCTCCTGAGACAGGACGACCTGGGCGGACCGAGAGCTGAGTCCGCCGTCGGAGCTGGATCTTGCTGAAACATGCCGAGGCTTGACGGTCTGGGCGGACTGGAGAATCGAGTCCGCCGCTTAAGCAGCATGTCTCCTTGGAACCTTGTTGAACATGTTGCAGACTTTGGGGTTAACATCTATGAATTCTATTGATGATTTTTTTTGATTGTGTTGACATCCCCTTATATCCTAATGAAGCTAGATACTCAAACTGGTAGAGAGGTTTTCAAACCTAAGAAGGAATGGTCAAAAGAAGACAAGAAATCTAGGTCCTTTGATGCTGAGGCCATGACCATTCCGGTATTTACTCTTTGATGAGTTATACCAAAATGTAGTAAACTGCACATTTGCCAATGAAATCTTGGAAGCATTAATTGGTATGACAAAATAAAGTGATGATGTGAAAAAAAATAAGAAGTTTGACGTCATCACTCAATATGAAAATTTTTAGATGAAATGTGGAGAATTTGTAGTTGTGTAACACCCAAAAAGCTAGATTAGATTAGGTCTAGAGAAGCCTAAGAGACTTAGGAAGTCCCATGGGAATTGAGGGTTGTATGAATGTGCTTTGGTTGTATGAGCGTGCTTATATTCTTTATTTTCCATGCTTTGATTTCATGTTTGTGGTACCTGGTACCTCTAAATAGAGGGCTTGTCCAAAATGGGCCGTGATTTTTTTGGAGCCTGCCATCTAGTCTCGGACATTCTCATTTTCATTAGAGATTCAGTACCGTTTGATGGATTAGACATTGTCGGTGAAGCCAATATCATGGCTTGTGGTCCGATTTGTTGATGATTTATTGACGTTGCATCTAGGGTTTTCATAGTCATGTGATTGCGGCCATAGTGTCGTTGTCACGCCAATTGTTCCGTAAAATAGCGTATGTCAAGATTAGGGTAAGGAGAGCACGAGATAATCATAATAGTTGGATGCGACATTGTGATAGCGTATGTTAGCATTTAGATTGCTGGTTGTGTCGCGGTCTTTAGATCTTAGCATGAAGCTGCCTTAGAGATCAGTGTTTGTAGAATTCATCTTTTATGCTTTTGATATTAAAATTGGAAATGTAACGATGTGGGAGAATTCATGTGTATATGCCTCCAAGAAGGTCAGGAGACTTTGCACATGAGGTTACCGTATGTGCAAATTAGATAGAGTTCCAGAGACGAAAGAGAATTCATGTGTATATGTTGCCATGAAGTCCAAGAAACTTTACACTTGATGCCACACACTATTTGGTTAATAGCGTAGATGTGGAATTCTTCGGTAATGCTTCTATAAGACCAGAAGGCTTTACCCTTCATGTTCTACGCTTTTGCTTGTAAACGTGATATGTGATGTTAATGTGTTATGATATTTGGTTAGATCCATACACGTGATAGGGTAGCCCGCGGGTAATACCCACTTGCATACATATTGCATAGATAGGTTCCCTTTATTTAAAGCTCAACATAGAGAAATGTTTGATACTTGTGACATATAGACTAGAGTTTGATATACTTGTTTATATGTTTATTTTCCATGTGCATACGAAGTGCTGACTTGTAAGATGATGTAGTTCCCCAGGATCCGCTAGGACGGCTAGGAGGAGATGTGTTATTACGAAGTTTTGATCAGTCCCGACTTACCCCCTTGTACGGTTATTGTTATGATATCTTGTAGGGCAAAGATCTCAAACTGGAGCTCACTAGCTGGCTAAAAAGCCATCGCCTCATGAAGTTTTCTTCTCCCCTCCTTTACTGTTTCTTTTTTGCTTTTGTTCCGGCTTGCACGCAGAGGTAGCTTAAAATTTTTGATGTACTTGGTACACTTGAGACCCTTGTATGATTGTCAGGCCATAAGACCAAAAACTCTTTTATTTTTATTATCCTAGATGTGGATGATGTCTGAGTTGGTTCAGTTTCCGCTATGCTATTCAAGTAGATTATTCCAGTTCTTGTTTGTTATATCATTTTGTAGTACTTAATCTGTGATGATTTTATGCTGTGAGGCTTGACCGGACCCATACTATATGATCGCTGTGGCGGAGGTGCTACAAGCTGAATGGTTCAGAAGGTTCAATGTTGAAAACCAATGGATTAAGAACCTATGAAAGAGAGATTTCAGTTGAAAAACAAAATGACAAGCTTTTGAAAGCTTAATTAAAGAGTACGACCCCTTAATGCTTTGGCCATAAGGGAAAACACTAAGATGAGGGAGAATATCTGGATCTTTCTATGGAAGCTGTTGTTCTTTGATCTAGCAACATCATCAAGAAGAGAAGACTGTAAGACCCCATTGTAACATACCGAACTTCAAATTAACAGACTAAGATTGAAGCCTCACATTCAACAACAGGAATGATGACCCTCCTGCAATCCACATCAGTACCAACAGTCCACTAACGTACCCAATGGGAGGAATTATTCATAGTTATCAAGACTTCAGATAAAGGCCACATGTACTTTTCAAGGATTAAAGCAAATTCTAATTTGTTTTGTTTTTTTAATAAAACCTTTTGGTTTTTGGTTCAACAGTTCAACGTATCAGTAATCTTTTATTAGGCGCCTCAATGTATAAATCAAGGACCCAACTGTAAGAAGGATTTTTTTAGTTTCTTCCTCCTTCCCTATTCTTCTCTCATGATCCCGGCCGCCCTCTCGGCCTTCGTCTCCATTCTTCTAGAGTCTCACACCCAAAGCCCAAAGCACGTGCAGAGAAGTAAGTGACACTCTCAACCACTAAACAAAAGTTAGTTTCCTCCTTCACTGATGAGGAAGTAGGTCTCTTGGTGAAGAGAGTCAACAAATGTAGCAAGGTCAAAAAATGCTCCCCTAGATCCATAAAAAGACCCTCAAAAGGCTCTTGGTATAAAAAAGATAATGCTGATAATGAAATTATCTGTTTATTATTGCAGAAAAAATTGGACACATCCACTGAATATCCTGCTACGTTGAGGGACAAGAAGAAAAGGGATGGGAATAAAGAAGAAAGCACGTAACTCGACAAGCAAAAAGAGGATTCACTGCTGAAGCCTGAAGTGAGACCAAGCCGGTGGAAGACTGAAGCGACAATTATGGGGAGGAAGAAGCTAGTGCCTGATGGTCATAGCAGGAGAATCATCACAATTGAATGAGAAAATTAATTTTGATTCTGTTGATGTGACCTCTTCTGACTTCAAGGAAGTCTTTGTTAACTTTATGCAAGGAAAATCTTGTCACTGAAAAAAATTCAAGTTCTTTAACAACTTTTTTTATCTGAAACTAAGGCTGCGTTTGATGCGACTTATCGCGACTTATTTGCTCCGGTTAAGTTGGACAAAAATGTCATTGTCATACCAAATTCTTATGCCCCAAATTAGTTTTTTATAATGGTAGTAACATTTGTCATACCAAAAATGTCATTCTACGACAATGACGTTTTTGTCCAGCCTCACCGGAGCAAATAAGCTGCGATAAGCCGCGCCAAAAGCAGCCTAATACTGAGCTACAGGAAAAGCGGTCAAGCCCCAACTGTAGACACAAAAATTAGTTTACTAGAAAATGAAAAAAAAACTTCTGGAAGAAATACTTGAGGATTTTCTAGAGAAAAATAAGAGACTTATATTTGATCTTAACAAAGCAATAGAGGAGTTTGATTGCTTGTATGTCAGAAGAAATCAGTTGAAGAACATCTCTGAATCTGGCTATCAGATTCAAGAGATTTGGTCTTGGATATGACCCTTCTGCCTCTTACAATCAAGGTCCTCTCTCTTCCAAAAAGGATCCAATAAAGTTTGTCTACGAAGAAATAGACAATAAGAAGGATGAAGATAACAACATTGAAGCTTCCCAAAAGAAGAATGATCATTCTTGTTCTGTCAAGAATCAAAAGCAGAAAACTGTCCATTGTTCTCATAATGCCTATGAGAAGTCTTACAATGTTTGCCACCTCCATATTCAAAAATGAGGAAGTCCTTCCAGAAAAACAAATGAAAGACCAGGATCGATGAAAGTACCAATTTTATGAATGGGGCCACCAATCGCTGACCGACCGCTAGGCAATCACCGATCGTATTGATCCCAGATTGTCGAACCGGAGACCTCCCATTGACCCAAAGGCATACTGTTAGATCAGCTGCCTCCGTTCGGAGACCGACTACACCTAAGCCGATTACCGATCACCAATGTAGCCTAGATCCACAATTGCCAACCGCAACCTCGATCCACCATCGTCGTTCGTTGACCTATCTTTTGGGCCCTGATCACCAGTTGCCGACTGATCTTTCAAACTACAATCTCCGATCACCGACCCGATCATCTAACAAAAAGTTTTGTTTCTACCTTTATTCCTCAAAGAAAGAGAAGGTACAATATATTTGAATGATTTTGTTGTGGCATGGTTGGCCATTTTATGAAACTGTTGGTATAAAACACCATAAATACCTAATCCCATGATAATTTTTACCAAAGTCAAGAGTTTATAAGAATGTTGCTACTTATGGTATTCACCCCATGTACTATTTTGGGGGGACATTTTATCTGATTGTAAGTACAAGAATGGCTAAGTTCCACCAAGAAACATATTTGGTATTTGTATAGCAGTTACCCTAGGCACATGACTGGAGATAGAAGTCGACTATTGTGCTAAGAGAAGACCTAAAGTCATCTTTGGTGAGTTAAATTATGGATGCACTAAATGTTATGATATATTTTTTCTGATAAGATAACTTTTATTAATGTTGCTTATGTGGAATGATTGAAATACAATTTGATAAGCATGATACAACTCTATGATAAATATTATCAAGTTTTTTTTCAATTTTATTCTTGCTTGGTGAAGGAGAGTAGGACTACCACAGTAGTTTTCACTGGCACTAAAGTGGACAAGGTTTATCTTGTTGACTTTAGTCATATGAAAACTCTTATTTGTCTCATAACCTACTCTCCCAACCTTTGTGATTTGTGGAGGTCTCCACTTATAAATATTAAGACCTTATCAAAACTATATAGTTCAAATTTAGTTTAAGGTTTACCCAATTCAAGATATGTTAAAGATAAATCTTATAGAGCTTGCCAATTAAGAAAACAAACAGATCTCCCTTAAGAGTAAAACTTAAAATGTTACCCCAAGATGTTTATATCTGTTACATATGGATTTAGTTGGTTCAATTGCTATTATTAATTCAGGAGGTAAGAAATATTCTCTTGGGGTCTGTTTGGTTCACTAAAATTGGATCGATGGAAATGGTTTTGGGTTTAAATAAATCTTTTGCGGGTGTTCAGATCAGAGGAATTGAGGGCGAAATTGGAATTGGGCAAAACCCAGGGTTTTCATATTAGCCCATTCCCAATTCTTGTGTAAATTGTTAGGTTTTTCACCACAAGGAGTCCGCAACCCTCTCACGCAACACCATCTCCCTCGACTCGCCATGCCGACCCCTTTCGAGCTTGCCAGACGAGCTCGCTGCCAATGGTCCTCTTCTTTTTCTCCTCCTTTTTTCATTCTCTGCCACAAATCAAAAACTGTCAATGCTGGTCTGCAACGCCTTCGCTCAAAACTGAACAGACCCTTGTACGAACGCGGAGGCCGACAAGACAAATTTTGCAGGTGTCAGATTGGACAAGACAAATTTTCCAGAGGCCGACATTGTTACGAACGCGGAGGTGGGAGAGGAATGTACACCAGTGTGACAGGTATAGCACCGTTGTGAAAGACCTGCTAATGATACATCTATGTAATAAGGTCATTAAGATGCTCTTATATCTTGGGAAACCAAATGTATCATTCCTTGTATTACATCTGGGCCGAGAGTATTATATAAGCCCTCCACGCTATATATTTTCTTTTCATCTTGGCGGTATTAAAAAATTTGGGAATCCTATGAGTTATTTTCTCTTCCTCCCTCTTCTCTCTTTTCGTCTCACCCTCTCTAATATTGGTAGTCTAGTTGCTCTCCTCAAAATACCTAATATTATCAAACAATATTTTTCATCTCTTAGAACTTTACAATTGAATGAAGTTGCTGAGAGGAAAAATAAAATACTTATAGAACCAAACATAATCTTACTTATTGAAGCTAAATTGCCTATGCACTTTTGGGCTGAAATAGTAAATACTGCATATCTTGCGTTTAGTTAATCTTCAATCAACAAACTACATGGAAAGATTCTTTATCAGCTAGTAAACGGAAGAGACCAAACATTTTTTATTTCAAAGTATTTTAGTGCATTTGTTATATTTTGAATAATGGTAAATCTACTTTAATTAAATTTGAAATTAAAGTTGATGAATGAGTATTCTTTGAATATTCGTCCACCAACAGGATATATAGATGTTTTAATAAGAGAAATTTATATGTAGAAACATCCATTCGTGTCACTTTTGATAAAACTAACATTTTTTGTGAAAAGAAAAATCCTACTGATTTGATTTCAGTTTGGTGGACTCTTAGTTGGAAAGGAGGCTAATGTTGAGTCAAATCACTTCGTCCCCTCTTTTCAAGGGAATAGTGATACTGAAGATGTGATGACAAGAAAGAAATCAGAAGAGCAATAGTCCTCAAAGCATATCATCTAGTGACGGATCATCCCATTAATCAAGTGATTGAAAATCTAGATGATGGTACTACTAATGAATTGTTGTTTTTCAGCTTTATTTCACATGCATAATCTAAGAAGTTTGAAGAAGCTAATAATGATCCATAATGTATTATTGTTATGCATGAAGAACTTAGAACAGTTTGAAAGGCAAGATGTGGACATTGGTTGGCCCAAAGAACCATCCTATCATTTGTACCAAATGGGTTTATAGGAACAAACTGGACTCATATGGTGTGGTAATTAGGATAAAGGTTAGACATATAACTCAAGACTATAGACTGGAGGCAGGGATTAATTATGATCAAAATTTTACTCCAGTTTCTAGACTTAAAGCTATTAGACTTCTCTTGCCCTATGCTACACATTATGAGATAAAAGTATTTCAAATGAATGTGAATAATATATTTCTAAACTACAAGTTGCAAAAATAAGTGTATGCGGCTCAACCACTGGGTTTTGTTTACTTGACTGATCATGACTATGTTTATAAATTAGATAAAGGCTTCATTTGGTTCCGCATTTTCGGGCGGCGTTTGGAGCAAACGCCGCTGGACGGCGGGTAACCAAACGAAGTTCCGTCTCCGTTTGCACCAAAGTCTTTTTTTTGTTAAAGGAAACGCCCCCCCCCCCCCCCCCCCCCCCCCCCCCCCCGCCTCTCCGTTTCGACCCCCGTCTCCACCCCTCCGCTTCAAAAGCTATGTTTGGACCCGCATGCTCCTCCCGCCATCGCTCAATCAAATGAAGCCAAAGTCTTTTTTTGTTTCAAGCAAGCTCCTAGAATATGATATGAGATCCTATATATTTTTCTTTTAGAAAAATATTTTGTTAGAGTACAAGTGAATAAGACATGTTTTACTAGAAAACATAAAGACAAACTTTTGATTGTTTAAATTTATGTTACTGATATTATGTTTGTTAACTCAATTGAGAAATTTTGTAGGAGATTTGCTAATCTTATGCAAAATAAAATTGAAATGAACAATATGAGAGAATTACCATTCTTTTTAGGTATACATGTAAAACAATCTTATGAAAGTATCTTTATCTCTTGTTAAACTAAACTTATTAATTTCTCTAAAAATACTTCAATCCATCATTCATGTATTTGTACACTTATATAAGAGGAAAAAGGGAAGAGAAATCCTATCCTAAGACGTGGGAGTAAATAAGCTAGCAAGATGGGCCTATCTTCGGCCTTTTATATATTGTTGCAATATGGAGGTCGGACGGTCTGTTGCTGTTCGGAGACCGGGCGGTCTGCCGGTTTATCTGGCCGGTCTGTCTGCCGGGCTGGTGCTGTTTGGTATCCCAGCGGTCTGGCGGTTTGTCTCAGACGACTTGGAGACCGGACGGTCTAGCGGTCTCCTGCGGCGGCTTGATCTTTGTGGCACATGTTATCTCCTCTTGTTAGTTGACGGGCGGTTAGCCGGCTTATCTAACCGCCCGGCCTGTCCGGTTTGCCTTTTGTAAAGCCGCATATACTTGTAAATTTTTAGTCCCACATTGCTTAATTGTATTCTCTCTCATCTCCTTCATTCTATAAAAGGGAGGCTATACCATTGTAATTGATACTTTTTTGGATAATAAAGTTTACATTACTCCAAATTTTCGGTCTGCTCTTTTCTGTTCGCACATGGTATCAGAGAACTCGGTCCTTTCCTCCCGACTGAGCTCTCTCTACGCGTGCAGCTTGTTTCTTCTTTCCGCGACCTGTTCTCGCGACTTGTTTTCTCTTCTGACCGTTGCTCTGTTCGCGCGGCTTGTTTCTCCCTGTTTGCGGCCTCTTGCTTCTTCTCTTTTCTAGCCGCTCTCCTCTACCGCTCTCCTTTTCTTTGTCTCCGCGACCTGTCCTTACGTCGCTGCGGCCTCTTCTCGCCGTTCTCCTCTTCTTTGTCGCCGCAACCTGTTCTTAAGTCGCTGGGCCCTGTTCTCGCCGCTCTCCTCTTTGTCGCGGCGACCTGTCTTTAAGTCGCTGCGGCCTTTTCTCGCCGCTCTCCTCTTCTTTGTCGCCGCGACCTGTCCTTAAGTCGCTGCGGCCTGTTCCGGCTTCTTCTCCTTCTAGCCGCGACTTGTTTCTCCCGCTGCTCTCTTCTATGGCCTCCATCTCCTCCACGCCGTCCGCCTCGGTGGTCACCTCTTCTGGTAGTGCCCACGTTGTTACTCACGGCCGATGGTTGATCGACTCTGGTGCTACCAATCATATGACGGGCAATCCTCAGTGTTTTTCTCATCTCGAAACACATGCTCGGTTGCCTCCGGTCTTTGTTGCTGACGGCTCTTCATCTCCGGTGAATGGGACGGGGGTGGTTCAGGTCACTCCGTCTCTTCGTCTGGCGGATACCCTCTACGTGCCCCTGTTCCCTTGCAATTTATTATCGGTTACTTCTCTATGCAAGCAATTACGGTGTTCCGTCACATTCACTTCTACTTCTTGTTCTTTTCAGGATCCGGACTCCCAACGGACGATTGCTACTGGGACTGAGAGTGACGGCCTTTACTTCCTCGACAACGTTTCCGCTCTATCCGCATTTTCCTCCTCTACAGATCTTATCCAATGACATCTTCGCCTTGGACATGCTCCTCCACGGCTTCTGCGCCAGCTTCTGCCCCACCTCCCTCCTCATCATCCTCCTCTAAACTGTGATGCATGTCAGCTCGGCAAGCATCATCGCTCATCCTTCCCGCCAACGCAGAGTCGCGGCTCTTCCCGTCCCTTCGACCTCGTTCACTCTGACGTGTGGGGTCCTGCTCCTACCCTCACCATCGGTCGGGGTAGTTCCTATTTTGTTACATTTATTGATGATTTCTCTCGGTGTACGTGGGTGTACCTTCTCAAGGATCGCTCCGAACTGTTCTCTGTCTGGACATCCTTTTATTCTATGATCAAGACTCAGTTTGATACGTCTATTAAAATGTTTCGTTCTGACAATGCTAAGGAGTATCTTAGCCATGATTTTTCTTCTTTCTGTATGCATCATGGTATTATTCATCAAACTAGCTGTGTCTACACCTCCCAACAAAATGGGGTGACGGAACGCAAAAACCGTCACCTCCTTGATGTCGCTCGCACTCTGCTGACCCAAATGCATGTTCCTCGCTCCTATTGGGGCTATGCTGTGCTCCTCTCCTGTTATCTCATCAACCGCATTCTCTCCACGGTTCTCCGCGGTGCCACCCCATTCTCCATTTTTTATCCCACCAAGAATCCTTTTCCCCTTACTCTGCGCATCTTTGGGTGCACCGTCTTTGTGCATTCTCCCGCTGCCACCCGTGACAAACTCTCCCCACGGGCCACTAAATGTGTATTTTTGGGGTACTCTACCACTCAGAAAGGCTATTGTTGCTTTGACCCCGTTACCCGCAAGCAGTTTGTCTCTGCGGATGTTACGTTTTTTGAAAATGCCTCTTACTTCTCTCCTGCTTCCTCCTCTACTCCTGCTGCTCCTACTTCTCAAACCAACCCATCTATTCCCTCTGCTCCTACTGACGTTTCGCCCTCTCCACCGTCTCTACCCTCTCCACCATCTCCACCCTCTCCACCATCTCCACCCTCTCCTCCCTCGATTTTTCCCTCCTCTCCACAACCATCTCTCTCTACTCCCGAGCCAGCTCTCTCCACCACGGACGCTCCGGATACTGCCGAACCAGCTGCCCTGGATCTCTTCATTGCCCTTCGCAAAGGGGTTCGGGCATGTACCCAACACCCGCTTGCTGCAGTTGTTTCCTATGATCGTCTTACCCCTTCTTGCAGAGCTTTTGCACTGGCTATCTCGGCCACTGTCACCCCCCGTTCCTACCAGAAGGCCCTTACTATTCCTCATTGGAAAGCTGTCATGGATGAGAGAGATTGCTACTCTCACTGAACGGGGTACCTGGACCCTGGTTCCTCCTCCTTTCGACACAAATGTTGTTGGCTGTCGCTGGGTCTTTGTGGTGAAGTTCCTTCCCGATGGCAGTGTGGATCGTTACAAGGCTCGGCTTGTTGCCAAGGATTTTACCCAAACTTATGGGGTTGATTACTTTGACACTTTCTCTCCAGTTGCTCGTCTCAGTACTATTCGAGTTCTTCTCTCTGTGGCTGTCAACCGGGATTGACCCATTTCACAGCTGGATGTCAAAAATGCCTTTCTTTATGGGGATCTTCAGGAAGATGTTTACATGGAGCAACCTCCTGGGTATGTTGCTCAGGGGAAGACACGAGTATGCCGGCTAAAGAAGGCTATCTATGGCCTCAAGCAAAGTCCTCGTGCCTGGTTTGACAAGTTTAGCGGCATCGTTGCGGCCATTGGTTTTACAAGAAGCTCAGCCGATCACTCCTTGTTCGTTCGGAAAACTGCCTCTGGTCTGGTAGTTCTTGCGGTTTATGTTGATGACATTCTTCTTACTGGCGATGATCAGGATGGGGTAACGTTGACAAAGAAACACCTCCGTCAGCACCTGGTCACGAAGGATATGGGCTCCCCGAAATACTTTCTGGGAATTAAAATCTCTAGGAAGCCCAACTCCATGGTCCTTTCCCAACGGAAGTATGCTCTTGATCTTCTAAAAGAGGCAGTATTGACTGGTGCTAAACCTGCCCGTTCTCCCATGGCTATTGGGGAAGACAAAACTTGAACAGATGACTCGCCTCTTCTATCCGATCTTACGAAGGACCGGCGTCTGGTGGGCAAATTCATTTATCTCACGGTAACCAGACCCGACATCTCTTATGCTGTTGGCAAGGTGAGCCAGTTCATGCAAGCTCGTAGAGAGTGTCATCTACAATCTGCCTTGAGGATATTGGAGTATATTAAAGCAGCACCAGAGAAAGGACTCCTTTTTCAGAAGAATGGTCACCTAAGGGTTGAAGCGTACTCTGATTCGAGCTATGCTGATGACAAAGGGGATCGCAAGTCGACATCAGGTTTCTGCATGTTTGTTGGAGGCAATCTTGTGAGTTGGAAGAGCAAGAAACAGTCTGTGGTCTCCAGGTCCAGTGCAGAGGCAGAATATCGCAGTATGACATCGACCACATGTGAGTTGAAATGGTTACGGGCCCTCATGCTTGATTTAGGAGAGGTGTATAACTATTCTCTTCCTATGTTCTGTGACAGTAAGGCCGCGATATACATCTCCAAAAATCCGGTCTTTCATGAGAGAACGAAGCACATAGAAGTCAACTGTCATTTCATTCGGGAGGAGATCTTGAAGAAACAGATTTGTACTCCGTTCGTCACTTCAGACAACGAGTTGGCCGACATTTTCACCAAGCCGATGTCCGCTTCCTTTTTCCACATTTGTGACAAGCTGGGCATGATTGATATCTATGCTCCAGCTTGAGGGGGAGTGTTGCAATATGGAGGTCGGGCGGTCTGTTGCTGTTCGGAGACCGGGCGGTCTGCCGGTTTATTCTGGCCGGTCTGTCTGCCGGGCTGGTGCTGTTTGGTATCCCAGCGGTCTGGCGGTTTGTCTCAGACGACTTGGAGACCGGGCGGTTTAGCGGTCTCCTGCGGCGGCTTGATCTTTGTGGCACATGTTATCTCCTCTTGTTAGTTGACGGGCGGTTAGCCGGCTTGTCTAACCGCCCGGCCTGTCCGGTTTGCCTTTTGTAAAGCCGCATATACTTGTAAATTTTTAGTCCCACATTGCTTAATTGTATTCTCTCTCATCTCCTCCATTCTATAAAAGAAAGGCTATACCATTGTAATTGATACCTTTTTTGGATAATAAAGTTTACATTACTCCAAATTTTCGGTCTGCTCTTTTCTGTTCGCACATATATATTCTTTAACACTCTCGTAAGCTGGAGCATACAAATCATAAACACCTAGCTTGGACAAAAACAGATAATACAATGGTCGAGCTAGGGCCTTGGTGAGAATATCAGCAACTTGCCCGGTAGCAGAAATATGTTCTAATTTCAACTTCTTCAATTGAACCTTCTCTCGAATGAAGTGGCAGTCAACTTCAATATGTTTGGTTTACTCGTGGAATACAACATTCTTGACAATGTGTATTAGCAACTTAACTGTCACAAAATAGGGTTGCTGGAGAGAAAGGTTGACTCCCAAATCACTAAGGAGACTTTCTAGTCAGGTTAGCTCGGACACAACAACCATTAAACGATATTTAGCTTCAGCAGATGAGCGAGCAACAACAGATTGCTTCTTGCTATGCCAGGTAATAAGATTTTCTCTAAAGTACAAAAACCAGTTATGGAGTGTCTTCATCCAGAGAGCTAGCATAGTCCGCATCAGATTAGACAATCAAAGATAGAGAGGAAGATAGTTTGTATACAAGCTTTTGTCTGGGAGCAATCTTCAAGTATCCGAGGATGCACTCGACGGCCTGAAGATGTGAGGTTTGTGAAACATGCATAAATCGACTGATAACTTCAACATCAAAAGAGATATCAGGTCTTGTAACAGTAAGATATATCAGCTTTTCTACAAGATGACGATAATACTTTGGGTTCAGAAGAAGGAGATCGGAGTCTGAGTTCTGAGCACAGAGCTTGTAGCTGACATCCATAGGAGTGTTGACAAGCTTGCATCCCGAATAGCTGGCGTCCTGAAGAAGGTCAAGACAATACTTCCGTTGAGATAAGATAAGGCCTTCAGGATATCTCGCTACCTCAAGTCCAAGGGAGTACCGAAGATTTCCCAGATCTTTAGTTTGAAAAACCGAGTTCAAATGTTGTTTGATCATTTATACTCCTTTGGAGTCATCACCGGTAATCAGAATATCATCAACATAAACTAAGAGAATCATTTTGTCTGTCGGTTGATGACGAGTAAAGAGAGAGAAGTTAGCCGAGCTCCGAGTGAATCCGACATCACGGACAACTTTACTGAACTTATCAAACCTAGCGCGAGGATAAATTTCTTGAGATGACAGACAAGAGACTCCCCTCTGATCTCAAACTCGGGAGGTTGATTCATGTAGACAGTTTCTTGTAAAAAAGACATTTTTAATATCTAGTTGATGCAATGGCCAGTGACGATGAACAACAAGGGAGATCAAAACACGAACAGTATTCAGTTTGGAGACCAAAGAGAAGGTCTCATCATAATCAAGACTTTTTGTTGCGTAAAGCCATGAGCCACAAGCCGAGCCTTTAGACGTCAAATTGTCCCATCCAGACCATATTTGATGACAAATACCCACTTACAGCCCACACAGCTCTAGCTGGGAGGAAGAGTGACAAGATCCCAAGTTTGGTTTTCCTAAAGAGCAGACATTTCCCCATCCACGGCCGCCTGCCACCCCAGATGTTGTAGAGCCTCCTACACAGAGTTAAGAGTAGAAATAGAAGATAAAAAAGAGCAAACCGCCTGAGTTCCGAAAAGGCAGTGTAAGGAGACATAATTCGACATTGGGTGAGTAGTAGAGACTGTTGTTGGATCTGCGGGCTACATAATAGCATCAGTAGAGGGCAACTCTCGTAGACCAGTAGACGAAGGAGTACAATGAGTTTACACATGAATCAATGGTGGTTTTGGTGGGATCGACATGGGAAGAAGAGGTGGAAGGTTAGAAGTAGCACGGACAACAAGCCACAAAAGTAGAGGTGGAAGTGGTGGATCGACAGGTAGAAATGATAGGGCTTGTCTTCAAGAAAGGTGACAATAGCTGATGTAACAACATTGCGATCAGTGGAAGAGTAGCAGACATAACCCTTCTGAGTGCGAGAGAATCCAACAAACATATATTTTATAGCATGTGGAGCTAACTTTTCAGTGGATTGACCGAGATTATGAGTATAACAAACGCATCCAAAGGTGCGAGGTGTGATGGGAAAGAGATTTTTGGAGGGAAATAGGAGATTAAAGGGAGACGCGAAGTTGAGGACGGAGGAGGGAATGCGGTTAATAAGGTAGCTGACTGTAGACACCGCAAAATTCCAATAGAGTTTGGAACATTCATTTGAAACATAATGGAACATTCTTTTGAAACATAATGGAACATGCGACGTCAATAAGGAGACGATTCTTACATTCAGCAACACCGTTTTGTTTGGGGTATAACCACGAGAAGTTTGATGGATGATTCCGAACTCATCATACAAGTCTGTAATCCCATGACTTGTGTATTCACGGGCATTGTCGGTTTAGAGAATTTTAATGGTAGTAGAGAATAGATTGCGAATCTTAATTATAAAGGCACCTAACACACTTGTTAGGTCAGAGCGATCATGAAGTAAATATAAACATGTCATTCGTGAGTAATCATCAATAAAGGTGATGAAGTAACGATAACAAAAAATACTTGCGATTTTATAGAGTCCCCAAATATCTGAATGAATAAGAATAAAGGGAGCCTCGCTCCAAGTATAAGAAGATGAAAAAGTAGCACGATGTTGTTTGCCGGAGATACAAGACTCGCATGTGAAGTCATTGAGGGACAAATTAAGGAGAGCTTTCTGGAGTATGTGGAGAGATGTATGCCCAATACGCTGATGCCACTCGACAGAGGCAGAGCTAATAAAGAAGAAAATCGTGGGAGGTGGGGAAGGTTCCAGGATGTAGACCCCATTCAACAGTTGCCCTTTACCAATTACAATCTGCGTCTTGCGGTCCTGCACAATAGCAGAGGTGGAAGAGAAGGTTATATAGCAATCAAGTTCTTGAGTGAGATGACAATAATTATAAGATTAAAAGGAGAGCCCGAAACTTGAAGAACCAAGTGAGGAGCGATGAAGGAAGTAAGGGCAACGTCGGCCGAACCAGAGACTAGGGTAGTGCCCCCATTGACAACAGTAATATACTTGGGATGCGCATAAGCCAAATATTAAGAAAGTTTCTTTGGGTTAATGTGGTGTGTTGCTCCAGAATCCATAATTTAGGACGAACTGTGGGCTAGACAGGAGATATCACCATCTGAAATAGACACAACATAGCTCGATTAACGGCTGATCAACTCTTGAAGTTGCTGGATTTAGGTACGCAGGGAATCAATGTCGGTGCGAAGGCGGTTCAGAGCATGGACCAAATTAGAGACATGTGGTGCAGGAGGTAGACCGTGCATACGGTAACAAGTGGCCTTGAGGTGACCATCCCTCCCACAATAAGTACACTGAATAGAAGCGCGAATGTGGCGACCTCCATCTTGAGAAGAGAAGCAACCGCTACAAGAGGATGGAGGTGAACGCTGAGCCATCACAACAAAGGAGAACGACGGTTAATCTTCTGCGAACACCCAGCTGCGGTAAGGAGGTATGCGGCCTGGTGAACTGAAAAACATCGGCTAAGCAATCAACGAATAGACGGATGGACAAGACGCGATTAAAGACCTGCGACTAAACAAAGCAATAAACGTCAAGCAATTAGCGACAACCAAAGACCTGCGACAACCAGAGTTGGCGAGGGAGGGCAGAGTAAAGGAAAGAGTTGGCGGCAAGAGTGGCTAGCCAGATCTGTCTAGGCTAAGCAGTCAACGAATAGACAAATAAACATGACATGATTAAAGACCTGCGACTGAGCAAAGCAATCAATGTTAAGCAATTAGCGACAACCAAAGACCTGCAACAACCAGAGTTGACGTGGGAGGGCAGAGTAATGGAAAGAGTTGGCGGCAAGAGTGGCTAGCCAGATCTGTCAAGACGAACAAAAGATGAAGCAGAGGGCCGCGAGCATAGCAAAACGACCCTGCGAGCACCCTACGGGAGTGATCCCACAATATTGCAGCGGACAGGAAATGAGAGGTCGCGCGGTCTTGAAGGCGTCGGGAGAGCGACTCCCGCAGAGCAGAATAGAAGAGACCGCCGAGTGATCAAGCGGTTAAGTGAGATTGTCGAAAGCAACAGCTACCATCTGCGAGCAGACAAGCAGGAACTGCGGCTAGGAGCGGCGAACAGTCTGGCTGCGATCAGGCGGTCGCGCGAGCTTGAGGAGATGAGTTGCCGGATATGCTAACAGGCGTGCAAGAGTTTGCCATGGTAGAACCTGCTCTAACCAAAGATGACTAGGAAGAGGCCACAATGGCCAGGGGACAGACGCAGGTGGCAAAGACAACAATAGCTGCGGCTGTGGGCGGGCTGCTGCAGCAAGCAGAAAAGAGCAGTCATAGCGATCAGAGGCGGCTCGATCTATACAGGGAGAAGCCGCTGCGTCCAGTCGATGACAAGTAGGCGATGCGGGAAGAGGATGCTGCAAGGAGTAGCAGAGCGAGTAGTTGACCGGTGGATCCAGACAAACACGCGACAAGAAAGGTACACCGTGGAGGTCGGCGCGGGTGGGGCCCAATGGAGGGGAGGAGAAACGACTATAAAAAGGAGAGGGGAGGGAATGAAAAAGATAAATCACTGGGAGAAGGGAAGCTGCAGTTAAATGATGTTTAACCGCCCAGGTGACTGAAAAACGTGGTCCAAAAGAAGAAATTTCATCGCCCAAAGACCGGGAAAACACGCAAGAGCACGACGTAAAAGGATTTTATGATCGATGCTCTGATACCATGTAGAAATACAAGATAATTGAGTGAAATAAACAAAATTTATGAATTTATCTAAAAGGAGAAAGGGAAGAGGAATGCTATCCTAAGATGTGAGACTAAATAAGCTAACAAGATGAGCCTCAAGATGGGCCTATCTTCGGGCTTTTACATATATTCTTTTAACATCTCCCAATCCTTATACACTAGAAAAATTCTCTAAGAAAATTGGAATGAATATTAGTTTCTCTCTTAAGATCCATGACCACTAATGTAATTATAGATAATGTTGTCAATAGTAAATCTATATATTGTAGGTGTATAGAAGTATCATTGAATCACTTCTATATCTGACAGCTAGTAGACTAGATATAATATTTACAATATCTTTGTGCTAGATTTCAAGTGGCACCAGAAGAATCTCATTTGACTCACCTCAAAAGAATTATAAGGTATCTCAAATGCACACTTGAGTTTGGACTATGATATCCCGTCGAGCCAGACTTTGTACTCATTGGTTTTTCAGATGCAAACTATACTGAGTGTAGAATTAACAGTAAGAATATGTTACGAGCTTTCTCTGAGGCTTCGTCGGAGATGGCGATGGAAGCGGAGATACAAGAAGGGAGCTGAGCTCTACCCCCAAAGAATGCGATGGAGGAGGAAGAAAGGGAACCGAGCTCAACCATAACCCTAGAATTTGGGGAGAAGAGAGAGCAAGAGAGGCAAATGTACAACTTGGCTAATTTGATTGACGATCCTTTCATGGCCCAAGGGGGTTTACATATACCCTTACAAAAATGGCAAAATCGTAATAAATTCAAATGCTTGGATTTATATAAAATAACTCTAAACCTTGATAATTAAAAGATGCGACATGCGTCGACACAGACATAAATTAAACATGGATAACAGGTCAGGTCATGTGGGACCATAATATCCCACCCGTCCTTGAATTCGAGCTTGTCCTCAAGCTCGAACGAGGCTCAGATGAAATTGTCACCTGTCATCTTAATTTCACTTTATAACAAATTTCGGTAGCGCGCCGCTATGGTGGCGGCTGCAATGAGTGGTGCACCATCATCGTGTCACAGATGGTTCAAGAGACGACGAGGATGTGGCATGACAAAGGTGCTTGCAGAAGGAAGACTGTCAGAATAAAGCACTGGAGTTGGGGCGAGTGTGCTCAGTAAATGTCGATAATCGAGGGCAATGAAGAATCACGCTGAATGTGAGTTGCGGCGATCAGGAATGGCGGCGCGTGCTGAGGCGGTTTTCGGAAGTAATACCTGCAGAGGGGCCGACAAAGTAGGTGCCCGGAGCGGAGTCTGTGGGATCCTTCCCATGAGAACTGACTGCGGAGACACAATTTGTAGTGGTACCATCGCAGGGCGTGGAGGTGACGATGCTGACTATATAAACTGCTGGGGGAAACAACTGGAGACGATAGTAGAGCGACTAGATCTGAAGAGAACGACAGAACATTTGCGGTCGTTGGTAGGAATGGGGACCTCTCTAGCAGAATCGGCGGGGAGGTGAAAGCTTTGTCTGGAGGCAGCCTACAGGGTCCGACGTTGGTAGGGTTTGCAGCGGCGTAACATGCGGCCTTGGTGGAGTCGCGGACATCGACCTATTGGTGAAGGCGACGAGGAGTTACGACATGACAGCCTGAGTTGAATCCATTTGCGAACGGAGGATAGCTGCATCGACAACACTTATTTTAGTGTCCATAATTAATTGATTACGTAATTAATCCAATTAAGAATTAATTTGTTCATCAATTAATTAAATACCAGTCGATCGTGTGCGACTGCAAATCTCAAAACTAGTGGAAGAACTCGAAATGAGCGCAGGATGGGGGATTTAGACGGGCTCTATGAAGGAGTCTGCGGTGTGAACGTAGGAAGAGGACACAGGAGAAGTTATCATCCATAACGACATCAATTCGGCTGCTGCTAGAATTATCGAGGGAGACGACCTTGGAGCAGCTTTGAAACCCGGATGTTGCTAATTGGGCACACAGTTGGGCGTGGATGCAACAGAGCAACCACATGGGAGGGTTGGGAGGCCTATCAGAGGTAGGTGAGAGCTTTTTGACTAGCTGGAGAAGGTAATACTACAGTTGTAGGCGAGATGGGAAGCGTCGGGAAGATGCGAGCTAGTCGATCAAGTGACTGTTGTGCTATTGAGTTTTAAACAGTCATGCTAGGTGAGATCGGTTCGTCATGACTGAGTGGGCCCGTTTGAGATGTCGTGTGGTAGGAATCGTGTGGAATATGCCGCGCGGGAGTGCTCGCTCGGGAGATGTCGTGCGGGATGTCTCGTGAGGGAGGATATCACGGTAGACGTCGTGCGTCTCTTTTGTTGGATGTACCAATGATATTGAAGTGGGCTGGAATCGGGTGCTGTGGCCAGAGGAGGAAAGAAGTTCTGATACCAAGATGTTATGAGTTTTCTTCAAGACTGTTTAAAGTTCTGATACCAAGTGGTGGTGGAAATATAAGAGGGAGCCGAGCTCTACTCGCGAAAAATGTGAGAAGGAAGAAGGGGAGTTAAGCTCAAACCTAATTGTTGAACTTTGGCAGAAGAGAGAGCAAGAGAGGGAGATAGAGAACTTGGTTAATTTGATTGATGATCATTTCATGGACCAAGTGGGTCTACATATAACCTTACAAAAATGACTAAATCGTAATAAATCCGAACACTTGGATTTATATAAAATAACTCTAAACGTTGATAATTAAAAGATGTGATATGCATCGACACAAACATAAATTAAAAATAGATAATGGGTTGTGTGGGACCATAACAGAATACTTCTGGAGGATTAAGAAGCAGACTGTTGTCTCCACATTCACAACTGAAGCATAATACATTACTGTACAAAGTTTTTGTGCACAATTACCATTCATCAAGAATCAACTTCCGGACTATGTGTATGATTTTTTTTTAATATATCTATCTTCTGTGAAGGAGACCATTAGAGGCACCTGTTAGGCGCTATGAGAGTTGTCACTACACATGTTAAATGAGGGAGGGGTAGACCAATTAAGACGTAGAATGAAACTTCATGGGAAGACATGATGTACTTAGGCATTAGTGAAATTATGACTAAAGATCTGGCACAATGGAGACAAAGGATCCATATAGCCGACCCCACTATAGTGGGATAAAGGCTTGAGTGTTTTGTATCTATCTTCTATGATAAATCTAGACTAGTCAATTTCTTCAAACACTGTATTGCACTATACCTATTTTCTGTGTTTGGTTCTACTACACAATACAGGGTTGTAAAGTCAATATATCTATGAAATGTAAACATTTCAGCCTTTTGCTTACCAGCAGGGATACATTCCATAGATATGGAATGTAAAGATTCCAGCCTTTTATTTATCAGTAGGGCTACATTCCATAGATATGTTTTTTTTTCTCATTTCAATTTCTTACGTTCACTGATTCAGTCCAAGCTTCTTAGTATTTTCATCCCACCTCCAACCGATTAAACTCAATTATGGTTTGCTTGTTTGCACGCTGAACAACCAGGGATGACTTTGAGTGACTCTTCAAAAGGTTTTGCAAATGTGGGTCACAATCTTTATGGCAAGCCTTCAGAAATGCATGCGATTGGATGCCGAGTTCGAAGACCTGTGTGATCAATGAGCATGACCATGCTTTGTTAGTTAACTGCGTATGAATCGCAGGAATTTTAAACGCACATGCGGCACCCCAACATACCAACTCCCACATATCTGACATTGTCTTGTGCATCAATGTCCGAGCAATGCTCAAAAGGGTTGTATTATAATTATGACAATCACTTCATTTGCGGCCATAACGAAGAAGGAATCGAGTGAACCAAGCACAAAACCTTGATTTCCCTCTGAGCTTGAGGACAACCTCAATCTGCACGACGGTAGTGATGTTATGGACTCCGGGCCTAGTTGTCTTAATTTTTTCATATCATTATTAATTCTTAGGAGTTCATAGTTAGTAGTTATCATTAAGAATCTTGTAAATCTATTTAAAGACAATTGATGCCAAAATGGAGGTATCAAAGAATTTGAATCCTTCCTCGTCTTGTTAAGAGGTAGTGGTAGAGGTAGTGGTAGCGTTGTCTCTCCGAGCATACCTACTTATGCAACCTCATTTCCGTCTCAATCTTATCGTCATCCCCGCATCTGACCACCCTTTGTTGAAGTGCCCAATGTCCTACGGGTTTGCTCGTAACAGGTTACAAGTTACTGCAGCTGTTGTTATTGAGAATGTTTCTGATGAGCTTGTTAGTACTGAAGTTACTGAGGATATTTTTTCTACAGATGTTAACATTGTTGAGGAAGTAGGGAGGTTATGTGATGAAGTTTAACATTCTCATGTTTCTGTTGGCCAAATCCTTAATCTCTCCCAGGAAGCAATGTATCTAGTTATAATTGAAATTGATAAGACCATCGCTGAGGAAACCTTAATAGAGTTGCATGTGTAGATCCACCTAATGAGCCTGAAAGGAAAATGGTTCCATGAATCAGTAGATCACCTGCTAAAAGGACCCTGAGAAAGTGACTATTTTTCAGTCAGCAGATCCAACTATCATAGTCCAAGGTCCAGTAACTGCTCAAGAAGCCCCTACTTAACCAATATCAGATGTTCCTTCCTCAAACCCATGATAAAGAGGCCCTCCTCCAACTCACGTGGTCCCAAGGAACACTTGATCCCTTTTGACCCTAAAACCATAGTTGAGTATCACTAATGAAGAGAAAAGAATTCTAGAAGAACAAAAAGAAGAAACCACCATTATTTAGCTAGTCATGCAGACCATCTTCTTTACTTGCGACTCCTTTCTGATATCCTTTGTAAGGAGTACCTTTACATCTATTTGAAGAAGTGCACATTTTTGTTTGAGTTTGTTAACTTCTTGGGTTTCATTGCGTCCGCCTCTAGAGTATCTATTGACCTTGGCAAGGTCAAGTCCATTTGAGGGTGACCCATTCCTACGATTATTCATGAGAACTGTTCCTTCGATGGACTTATCACCTCTATTTTGTCAAGGGTTTTAGCACTTTCATGATCCCTTTATGAACTGCCTTCATAGTGGGCAAGGGCATCCATACAGACATTTGAAGTGATCCAGGAGAAACTAACCACTACCATACTCTTGACACTTCCTGATTGTGGTAGAGCATTTTAGGTAGCTGTGGCTCATTTGACATTAGCCGGGGCATCGGCATATGGGGAAAACTTGGCTGAGAGGATTATCCAATTTCTTTCTTTAGTTAGAACTTGAATGTTGCCTGACAAAAGTACCTCCAAATACGATTGCGAGTTCGTGTGATAGTGCTGTCTTAACATTATTTGGAGTGATTATTTATTGTCTCGAGTGTTCGTGCTTTACTCGGATCATCAGGCCCTCTGATATCTGGACTCATAGAAGAAACCAGGCCAATGATGCGCCAAGTGTGTCGAGTATCAACTGAATTACTATTACGCTCTAAAACATCAAACCAATATTAAATGAATCTATTGCTGGAAATGCCCGATCGGTTTACTTAAGCCCAACTCATAATATCACTGAAAAAATAAAAATAAAATACATAGAATATGAAAAACCACGCTGAACGTGATGACGGTCTTTGATCGTCTGTTCGACGATCCAAAACTTATGATGAACTAAAGCGAATCAACGAAGTGTGATCAATCGTTATCACATTGAAATTGGAATTAGATGGGTCAATCCGAACTCCATTTTTTGTGACAAAATAAAGTAAGTAATTAGAAATCATATAGAATTCCATGGTGTTCATTTTATAGTAATCTCAATTCCTTCCTAGCGAGGTTGGAACTCGTTACGAATTAGAATTGATTCCAATTCCAATATCAAATTTCAATTTTGTTCAAATGGACCAATATTAAATTCCATTTACGCCAAATGAACAGTGTCTAAATGAATTTAATAAACAAGAAATAACATGAAATGTAGCAAGTAACCAAAGTGTGTGATCAAAGAGTCACAATATTACAGTGTACTCTAGTAGTTCGTGCCAGGAAGAGCATCTTCTGCTACTAATACTAGTTTGCTATTGTTACGAATATTGTTGTAATTCCCATTTTAAATAATATGGATTAGGGTTTGTGAGCTCCCTATATTAGGAAGTGGCATGAGAGTGTTAGTTTACATCTTTGGATCATTTAGGGTTTTGTGATCTCCAATTTGGAGAGGGACTTTTAGGAGGAATCTGCCTCCTGAAGTTAGGCACGAGCATACCTCGTGATTGTATCAAGCTTCTTACTTTTATTGCAAGTGCTATTTTCCGATTGGTAACATTTAGTCTGACCTAGCCTCCCCGTCTGCACATCGGGTGCCACCGTGTTCTTGTCGACGTCCTTCGTCTAGCGTCAACAATGACCCCCACACTGATTCATTCTCGCCTCGGCCAGATCCGATCTCTATTGATTGATTCCTCCTTCGCCAGCTTCCGCCAGCGCCGGATACGATCCCTATCAATCGATCCTCCCGACTCCGTCACCACAAAGATCCGCCGACTCTGTTGCCAACAACGATCGGTCGATTCCACGCCAAACCAACAACGGTCTGCCGACTACGTTACCATCAATGGTCTGACTCTCGCTCCGCCAGATCCATCCCTCCCGACTCCCTGCTCTCAGTAATCCATAAGGACCACAACGCCAGCTCCATTCCGCCGCCAGCCTAGTTCCATTCTGCCACCAACCCAGCTCCATTTTGCCGCCAGACCAGATCCACTCCTTATGCAGAGATCATCCCATAGCTTGAGCACCTCTGCCGGCTCCGACACTCTCCTGCGCATCTCCAGCTCTTGTGCACTCTTCTTCATATGCCAAAGAACCAGATGGAATCCCTCTTGGAAGCTCTCGAACATGCCCTCACCACCATCAACTCGTCTCGTGGCCCAAGCCGAACAGTTCACGTCAATCATGGACATGCTCCACAACATGCAACCCGACCATAAGAGCCCCCTGCCACCTCTGCCTTGGGATCCCCCAACACATTATCCCCCGAAGAACTCGCACTAGCGGGATTGCCTCCTCCGCAACTCCCACGCCTAGACATTACGACATTCAATGTGGCTGACTCCCTCAGTTGGATTGTCCGCACTGAGCAGTATTTTTACATTCACCAAAATCCTCAGACACAGCAGGTCTATACAACTCTGATTGGCATGGAAGAGTCCGCCCTCCATTGGGTCTGCTGGCTCCGCCAGTCCTCTCCCGGTCTCACCTGGACAATGCTCACAGAGGCCCTCATTCAACTCTATGATCACCGCTACTCCGACTTCATGATCGAGCGCCTCTGCAGAGTCCTCTAAACCGTCTCCATTGACTCGTACGTTGATTCATTTATCGAGTTGGTCACCCATGTTCCTGATCTTCCATCCGACCATTGCTTATCTACTTCATGCACGACTTACAACCTCACATCCGAGCCCACCTCTGCACCCTGCAACCATTATCTGTCCACCAAGCCATAAACCTCTCCCTGCTGGTGGAAGCCGACTTTCTGGCAACGTCCGGGGACCCTCCTTTCCCATCGCCTCCTTCCAAACCTCTATACCAACCATATTTTCCTCCCCCGTCTAAACCTCCATCACCACCACCTCCTCTCCCTCGGCCGACCATTATGGGCCCATGCACCAACCCTCATATTCCTACTCACCGCATGCCCAACCAAGAGTACAATGAATTGCGGAGCAACGGTCTGTGTTACCGTTGTAGGCAACCCTACCCGCCTAATCATAATTGTCCTGTCAAGGAGTTCCGGGCCCTCATCGGATATGACTTTGACGAGATCGGCATGACTGACTTTGATGCCCTTATGATCACGGATGTACCGTCGGACGGAGCTCTGGGCATCTCTGCGGCAGCCCACCCAAGGGCACATCACTACTAGATAGCGGGCAGCACCTCGATCTTGTGATCAAGGGTAATTTTCTAGCGGGATGGATTGTAACATGTGTGTATTATTAGTATTGTTGTAATTCATATTTTAAATAATATGTTTTAGGGTTTATGTGAGCCCTCCTCCCTATATAAGGAGGTGGCATGAGAGTGCTAGTTTTCATCTTTAGATAATTTAGGGTTTTGTAATCTCCAATTTAGAGAAGGACTTCTAGGAGGAACCAACCTCCTGAAGTTGGGCATGAGCATACCTGGTGATTGTATCAAGCTTCTTTGTTCTATTGCAAGTTCTATTTTCCGATTGGTAACAACTACATGTTTGGTCGCATACTTGTTTTCTTTGTCTTTATCGAGCATCACATCGGAGGTCAATGTTTTTTAAATACAAAATGGACTACTGAATAAAAAATGTTGTCGTGGACGATGGAGTAATGACCAACATCTGTACAATTATTGTTGTTATTGACTAAAATAGCCGTTCTATTACTATTCACGATATTCACTAGTGTTTATGTAGTGTTATCAAACTAATGATTAATTATTTTCTTCATCCTTTTGCTTTCTTCTCTTTAATGTTTTGAATCTGCAACTCAATGCAGCATGTATATGGATACTTTGTGCTTAACAAATAATGTGGTAAAAGATAATTATTGAGTCATGTGAATTATCTTTTTTATCTGTCTACATCTTCGGTATAATATTATCCAACAGAGATCAATTAATGAAGCTGCTACTGCTTGGGGTTTGAAGTGTCTACGTTATGAAATAAGTACGCCTATCTACTTCATTTTCATGTGCACCATCTACTTCACCTGTTACTTTTTTGATATGTTTGTATGCACGTGTGAGCAGGAGATATATCTCCACCTCCTGGAGTGAAAGCAGCTATGGAGATGCAAGCTGAAGCAGAGCGAAGAAAACGTGCTCAAGTACTTGACTCTGAAGGTAAAACTTGTTGGTTAAAAAGTTCATCTTTTACACTAATATTACAATCTTAGTTGTAATATGAAGAAGCTTGCTGATAGAGGCTACCTTACAAAATGCCAGAAGAAATGTTACTTTCAGAATGTCATAAGTAAAATAAAACCTGTTAGTTGTTTAGAAATGTGTAGAATTAAGTGATAACATGTGGTGGAACTTAAACAGGAGAGAGACAATCAAATATCAACATTGCTGATGGAAAGAAAAGTTCTGTGATCCTGGAATCGGAAGCTGCAATGATGGATCAGGTGAACAGGGCTAAAGGTATACCATGTATATATATATTCTTATAGGAAATTATAAGATGATTTTATTGTGTTGTCCACTAATAATGGTTTTTCAAGTTTGGCCTTTTCTCTTAATTCAAACAATTTTTTTCTCACTGGTCTATTCGCATATATTTTACCAAGTCACTTGTTTGATACATACATAGAACATGTTTGCTGACTAGATAAGCTTATTAAATATTTGATTTAATTTAGATCTCAGCTTCACTGCTGAAACTGTTGGTATTACCATGGTGATCTGGAAGTGATCAAACATGTACTCTCACTGCCAACGCAATATCAGCCTATGGGGTCGCATAAAAGAGCATTGGATAAGTTGGAAAGGTTTGTGTTGGCCTTGCTCATATGTGATATGAGTGAAGAACCAAACCTATGACGTTCTGGATGTGAAGGATTTTCATTCCGGGACCTATATTGTGAATATGGGTCATCAGGTAAGTGGTTAGAAGAATCTAAGAGAAATTCGTCGAGTATAGTCGTAAGGTTTCGACGAATAGTCTTGAATTCGTCGAGTATAGTCGTGACATCTCAACGAGTCTGTTTAAATTCGTCGAGAGTATCGTAATGTTATCTCGACGAATTGGACTTGATTCGTAGAGTATCGTCATGATAGATTCGACGAGTTAGACCCTGATTCGTCGAATATCGCCTTAATACTTGGATGATTTGCCCTGTCTCGATTCGTCGAGTATACACGTGTTATTTCGACGAATAACTTTTGATTCGTCGAGTATCGACGTATATACTCGACGAATTCTGTATCCTCCGGTTTATTTCCTTCAAGTTCGGTTTGGCGTGGTCTGCAGGTATCGGCTGGTTCGGTACTAAGTATATATACGATATGTACAGTAAACCGAAAACATACTTACTGTTTCTTTTGACCTAATCGAGAGAAACAAGAACAACGCTTCTTCCCGACAGAAAAGTTCCGCCTAGGTCGCGATCGCCGTTTCTCGCCGCCGACCGTCCGCCGTTCTTGTACGTCGCCGGAAATTGTTTCCAAAGCACCATACTCTTCACCGCCGCCTCTCCTTTAACGGATCTAGTAATCCGTGGAGACGTTGAGGGCGAACCTTCTTCCAACCTAGATCTTGCATGACAAGAGTCTAATGGCTCTCCGTGCTCGTGTGGATATCCGTAGAGGCGTGGACACTATTCTACGCTCGAAACTCCGGCCGTTACCGTTCGTTGGACTTCATCGGAGCATCTTGGTTGAGTATTGACTCAATCCCTCAAAGGTAAAATTTTATTAATTTTACTTCTTGATCAATGTTCATCGCTAGATTCGAACTATTTTGGGCTTTCTTGTTCTATTTCCGCTGCGCACAAGTGTTGTGACGTATAGCAAAATCCAACAGAAACATGGTTCACATCACTAGTTTTGTACAATCAGGGCTATTGGAATCGCATTCTATGGAAGGACGAATTTAATGGGGGTTTGTAACAGTTGGTTAATGGCTATGTGCTTTAGTTTAAGTGTTGCATCACTCTTGGTGGTTTTAGATATTGATGTAGCCTCGAATACTTTAAAATGAAAACCTTTTTTTAAAAGGTCCGCAAAAGGTTCTCAACACGAATTTGTTAACATGCTTCCTGCTGAGAGAGTGAAACGTAAATGAAAAGTCTTATTAAAACTAACCTAGATGCTTAGCAAGTTCACGCAGGCAAGATTCAGATTTCTTCCACAAGAAAAGTAAACACAACAAAATTGGAAATAGACGACCAAAAGGTTAAAGAAAAGACAAGCTATGAAATTTAGGATCAATTAAAAATATGTATTATATTTACAGTATCAAAACACGAGCTATGAGAGTGGATGCCTTCCTTGAAAAGTGACTCAAGATCATTTGCATACACTGATTCTGAGTCCCTCGGAGGTATTATTACTGTCGGGAGTGAAAAAAATATGGTATTCTGCTTCAGGTTAGGCTATTTGGGCTGTTGGGTTATGTATTGCTTTCCGAATGATTTCGTATATGGAGATCAGAGCTCAGGTAGGGCTATTCTAGTTAGAGGACAGCCAAAAATACCATGTTAATTTCTTTTGGTGATGGACGATGGGGTTCGATTTTTGTCGAGAAGACAATGAGTAACCCGAGGTTGAGGAAGCCGCTGGCTATGTTTGGAGGTGAAAGCAGGGTTGGCTGATTGGCGGAGGGTGACTTGAGCAATGGTAGTATACAATGGAGGGATTACGACCTCTACGGGACCTAGTGGTGGCGTGAAGCACTAGATTGGATGTTTCAACGATTTGAAGGAGTTGCATGGACTGGGAATTGGGATTCTGGAATGGAGGCATCGTAAGTAATATCAAGAAACAGAGAACTTGTTTCTCTATTTATCCCCTCACTGGATTCTTCTGTGGACTTTGGCATAAGTAAAGTAGGCAGTAGGGTTTAATTGAGGAACTCAAAGGGTGTTGGTGTTTTGAAATGAATAGCAACAACAAATAACACTCAAGCCTTTATCCCACCATAGTGGGGTCGGCTATATTTATCAATTGTCGCCATTGCGCCTTATCTTTAGTCATAATCTCTCTAATGCTTAAGTACATCATGTCTTTCCTTATAGTTTCATTCCAAGTCTTTTTTGGTCTACCCCTCCCGGTTTAACATGCCTAGTAGCCAAACTCTCATAATGCCTAACATGTGCCTCTAATGATTTCCTTTGTATGTGTCACAACCATTTTAATCAGGCTTCTTGCATCTTCTCTACAATTGATGTCACTCCTATCTTATCCCTGATACATTCATTCCTCATTTTATCCAGTCTCGTGTGTCCTTACATCCACCTAAACATTCTCATATTCACAGCTCCCATTTTTTTGCTAATGTACATAATTCACCACCCAACATTTAGAACCGTAGAGCATCGTTGGTCTTATTGCAGTACGATAAAACTTGTCTTTAAGTTTTAATGGTACTTTACGATCACAGAAGATCCCAGACACGCATTGTTGAAGCCAAAAATTGACCTCCACGAGAGTTCGAAAATAGGGGTGCAACCAACACCTACTTCTCTCAAGTCCCGACCCTTGACTGGTTGTAAAAGACCTAGAACTGACCCAAAGCCTCAGCGGGGAGGTCCCACCTCTTACCCGGAAGATCTCTGAGTGCTTCCCCTCCAAAGCCAAAAGCTGTGCTGGGAGCTCCTCAGAAAGCACTAGAGAGTCTTAGAGAAAAATGAAAGCCCCTGCCTTCTGAAGAGCCCCTGCTGGTTTATTTATAGTCTTTACTGACCTGAAATTGCTAAAATACCCTTGGCTTGTCTGCCAATAGCCAAAACCTGCTGTTATGAAATTCTAAATGCAGACCCTGGGGCATATAGGTAATTTACCCGATGGAAACTAGGTAATTTCACCCTGGGCCCTGGCCCCCACCCGGTGAGAACCCTATGCCGAGAACCGTCCCACCCCCACTCGGCGGGAGCTAAAGAAAAAGGGGTTGAAGGGTCTCCCGGACCGAGCCCGCTTCCGCCCTCCGCGAGGCGCGAGCCTTCTCTCCCGTTTCTGGACAGAAGTGGGTCTCGGCCGGGGCTTGACGCGATCATTCTCTCCTACTCCTAGGCGGGAGCTCTTCCTCTCTGAAGCCCAAAGCTAGCCCGAAGCTAGTCCAATCCTCGCCGTTGAGGGGACCTTGGTCCTACCCAACGAATATGGGGTTGTACACGATCCCCGCTCTTTGCGAGCTAGCCTTGCGCTCGGAAAGACTCGTCCAACCCCAAATATTCGGTGGGTATATGCTGACTTGGCAGAGAATCTTTCAGTAGGCCCCACCTTTGCTCTATAAATATGCCGCTGAGTTGGTCCCTCAGGCCATCTCTATTGTCCTTACTCCCTGCGTGAGCCTCCGCCAATCTGTGAAGATGCATGCCAAACCCGCCGAAAAGCCGCTCTCAAAAGAGCTTCAGGCTCGTCTCGCGGCTGCCCAGGCGCGAGCTCGCGCTAATTATGACAGGGTTGCCCCCTGGCTGATGGGCAAGAGGCCTGCCGACGAGAGAGCGCTGGGCGAGAAACCCATTGGTGAGAAGTCCGCCGGAGAGAAGCCAACCGGCGAGAGGACAGCCGCCGAGGAGCCAGCTGGCGAGAGTTCCCGCCCTAAAAAGAAGAAGGCTAAATCAGTGAGGCGTGACCTGCTGAAAGAGAACCGAGCCCCGCCTACCCCAACTCCAAGCCGTGTCGATATCCTCGCTTCTCTGTCGGAGGTATTTTTCGATCCTTTTGCACTTCCCATTAGCGCGAACATTTCGAGAGTTTGATCATAGTTGTATGTTGAAAAACCACTCCTTTCGCAGGGGTCGGTGCCTAGGGATGCCGCCGACTTTCCGCCTGCGGACTCGGAAGCGACCGGCCTCCGCAATGAGGACCCGCCTTCCGCCTCAGGGGCCGCTCCGCCCAATTCCCCAGCTAGTCGAACCAACCTGTTACCCGAACTCACCCTCCCTGTCGGAGGGGTTAACCCCGTGCTGTCCGCTCCCGCGCCGAGACCTCAACCTCTGGCAATAGAGGGAGCCCCTGTTCCCCCACTTGGCGAGACCAGCCCACCGGAACGCAGGACCTTTCGTCCGGGTCGGGGCAAGCCGCTCCATCTGCTTTTTGGAAAAGGCACAGAGGATCAACCCGACACCTCTCGCGATCCGTCGGGAAAAGACATCCCTCACTCCCCAGGCAAGCGAGAGCCTCCCCACTCTTGAATCACCCTCCCCCCGTCCTCTTATTCTGACCGTTTCCCATTTCTTCAGAGTCAAAAGACCAAGGGACTAAAAGGGATGAAAATGAAGAGGAAGTAGAAGAAGAAGAAGAAGAAGAGGAAGAAGAAGAAGAAGAAGACTCGCCCCTCCCTTCCGCCGGCGAGATGGAAAACTTTCTCGGGGTCCCCAGGAGCGGAAAGGCGCGAAGGCGGAGGATCGCGATAGTCTTGTCGAAGCTCACGCGGCAGCAAAGGGCCAACTCCGCCGCGGTGAAGAAGATCCACGAAATGATGGAGCGCCGACTGACGACTGTTGAGCGGGACTGCGCAGACCTCCTTGGCAGGGAGGGATCCCATGATACGGCTTCCGGTGAAACCTCACCTGGGAGGCACATCGCGCGGATTCGAGATCAGCTTCGCCTGGCCAACCGGGGGCTGACCACCCTGACAGCCTTCTTTGACCCTCGAGACCCTCCCAGGTCTGACCGGCGAGAACTAGGTCGTTGGCGGTGGGTGCCATACTAAGCTCTTAGGGTGATCCCCCTTCTTTACCCATCTTCTTGGCCTACCTCTTCCCTTTTTACCCTTTTCGCTTTTTAGCGCCGGATAGTTTCTTATAAGCATTGCGTGTTACTGTTGTTATTATTTTTTACTATTGTTTGCCTGTGATTCTCGCCTAGCGAGACCCTACCTATATCTGTGTTTTTCCAGCTCCGTTTTGCATGCTGTCCTTAATACCTTGCGAACGCCTGATTCATACGTCTCGCTCACTATTTCTCGCGTATTGAGGGCCGTTTGCCCTTTTCCCAGCCTCCCCTGGAGGCTATTGCTTCCCGCCAAACCAAGGAGAGCTGACGCGTCAGGACGGAAGTCGAGGAGTCAAAGCGTCCGGGTCGTTGACTCGTTGACTCGTTAACGTTTCCTCCGCCGTATTTCTTAAGAACTCATAATTACCTTGCTTTCTATAAATAGGTCAGTCCACCCACCCCACTCACCGCATTTATTCCAAAACTCCGTCTAACCGTCAACTGCTTCCGCCCTCCCTTGCAGCGCAAAGGCTCTCGTCTTCGCGTCCCCCCTCTTTTCTCTCCTTCCTCCGAGATGCCAGGCGGGAGCGAGGGCCGCTCCAAGTGCGCACAGTCTTTCCTCGATCATGCCTTCCCGCCTTGCCGGCTCACACAAGCGGAATTCGTCACCATAACCAAGAACTTTATCCCGCCCGGGTTCACCGCGCGGAAACCTGGGCGCGAGGACAGGGTGAACCTCGTGCCGGAAGGGGAGCTCGCCATTCCCCTGGAGCATTTCGAAGCGGGCTTCCAGCTCCCCCTCTGGCCTGAGGTGCGTCAGGCCCTGCGCTACTACGGGGTGGTTCCCGCCCAGCTGAATCCCAACTCCATCGCCCTCCTTGTGGCTTTCGCCTGCTACATGCGGGCGGAAAGTATTGAGTTCAACTTATCGATCTTCCGGAAGCTGTTCAATTTCCGAGCCAAGGGAGGGTCGATCTTCCTTTCCGGCCAGTCGGTGAAGATGACGGGTCTTGCTAACAAGCACCACCACTTCGCAAAAAGGTTCGTTTTCATCGCGGGACCTTTCGACAACATCCCTCTCGCCCCCATTCAGTACGACGACGCGACTTACAAGCCCCCCACTCTCGGGGAGCGAGAGGGCTCTCTCGTCGAATTCTTCGGCTTGAAGGTTTTCGACGTTCCCTTCCTCTGGCGAGACCTGGAAGCCCTCCAACCGGTACCCCCGGCGAAGGTAACTTTATGGATTCATCTTGCGAAAGCTTATTTCGAGGGAAAGGCTAAAATACCACGGGCTTTGCAGGTGAGCGGGATCTTCCCGTCCACCAACCCTTCGAGGAGACCGGGGCGCTCGCCGACACCCTGGCTCTCGCCATGGCGGCCGTCGTCGCCTGCCGGAAGGAGCCGGGAGCTTCCTCCGCACCAAGTGTTCCGAAGCGGAGACCAAGCTCCCTCCCAACCCCCTTTCCAAAGAATCAAAACTGACCACCGCGGAAAAAGGTAAAACGGTGACATCGACATCCGCCGAGACCCCCGCCGCGACCCCTTCCGCTACCGCCAAGGCGGATGCAGGTCGGCCTGCCGCAGAGACTCCCGCCGTGACCTCCTCCGTTGCCGGCGAGGCGGATACCGGCCTGCCTGCCGCGGAGATTCCGGCCGAGCCCTCCCGCGGTCCGATGCCGAGAGGGCACCAGAACTTCGGCTTCGGTGACAAGTATAAGGACACAGAGTGCTTTCCTTTGCTCCAATGGGACCCTACCGATAACCGCATAGCCGTTTCCACCCTTCTCCCCTCCTGGAGGGAGGGAGACGATGTCACCGGCCACGCCTTCGCGCTGGGCTACGACCTCTACAGCCGGGAAGATGCCGACTCCTTTGACAGGACAACGACCAAGGCTCTTGTTTTCGACGCCGCCCAGGCCCAGCTTCGCACGGTCCAGCTTTCGCACATGGCCGGGCGTCGCACCCTCGCCATTGAGCGGAACTTCGTCGATATGCTTAGGGTGAGGGATGCCTCGGTGGCGGAAGCTGCCACCCTGAAGGCCGAGTTAGCTGCCGCCCAACAACTCCTCTCCACTCGCCCGACCCCCGAGGTAAGTAGGACCTTCCAACATTTCTCGCCCTTCCATACGTTTACGCCTTTCGCCTGAATGGATCGCCTCGCAGGATCTCGGGGAAATTGAGCTTTCTCGCGCGCGAGTGGCCCGCGCCGAGGGTGAGAACCAAGTATTGCGGGCCGAGGTGAAGCGTCTGGAGGGGGCCCTAGCCTTGGCCAAGGATCGGCCGTCGCGGGAGGAAAGAGTAGAGCGCCGCCATTACTCTGCCTATGAGATGGACGTGATCGTCCAAGATAATGCGCAAGCGACCGCGAAGATGGTAATCGAGGTTTTGCGAGAGTCCGGGCTTTTGAACGAAGGAGGCGAGATCCTCACTGCGCGAGGGATACTGCCTTTTTTGTTCGAGCCCATCACCCGACCTGCGGGAGAGGACGGCTCTCCGGCCGATGACGCGGCGGAGCTTGCGGGAACTGGCGGCTGCTTCCCCGGCGAGTCCTCCGGCTACTCCCCTAGCAGATCCTCCGGCGGGACCTCCTGCGGTGGCAACAGCGGTAGCTCCAGCGGAACCTCCAGCGAATCGGCTCAATAGCCTCTACGTCTGCTGACCTGCTTATTGTAACCTTGTTTTGAGTTCGTTACAATTAACTTTTATGAACTGAGTTACTGTAATCTTTGTACAGGGGGCGGAACCCCCTCACTGCCCTAACTCCTTTTTGAATGTGGAAAAGTTTTGCTTTGTCGCTGGAATGCTTGTCATCTTTACGCGAACCCTAGGCTCTTAGTTGACAACTGCCTTCCATTCAAAGAGTGGGCTAAGTGGGATCTGTTGGAAAGAGTATGCCGAGAGCCTTGCCTTAAAGGCTGCGCTCGGAATCCCTGTCGAGTCATGCTTGTCGGGGTCCCCGGCCAGATGACCGTGGCGAGAGCCTTGCCGAGGACCCGGCTGAAACCCCTGCTGGGAGATTTGTGCCGAGAGCCCTGCCGGGAGGGTCTGGGTCATTCCCTCCCTACTTAGGACTTGAAAGTGTCCGATTCTAAACCTGTTAACAAAGGGCTTCGTGACTCCGTCATGATTTCAACTGCCCCGTCTGCTCGTCGTAAACCCAGCCATCGGGTCCTCCCGGGACCACTTAAACAAATAATCTCCCCTTTCCTTCTTCCCCCCGAGAGATCCTTCGGCCCTGTCAGCTAGTGGGAACCTAACAACGGGTCTACTCGGGGTTCTGTTTATCCCTTCCAACTTTTCTTTCAACTCTCCTCCTTTCCCCCCAGGTGTGTCTACAGCCCTGCACAGCTAATGAGAGCCTGAGCAGCGAGTCTACCCGGGGCCGAGCAGCACTCGGGGTCCCTTACCCTCACAGGCGAGCCTTCGGACCTGCCAGCTAGTGAGAGCCTGCGCAGCGGGTCTACCTGGGGCCGAGCCAGGCTCGGGGTAGTGCAAAAATCTCCAAGAACCAATCCTTTCCCCCCAGGTGTGCCTAAAGCCCTACCCAGCTAATGAGAGCCTGAGCAGCGAGTCTATCCGGGGCAGACAACACTCGGGGTCCCTTACCCCACAGGCGAGCCTTCGGACCTGCCAGCTAGCGAGAGCCTGCGCAGCGGGTCTACCTGGGGCCAAGCCAGGCTCGGGGTAGTGCAGAAATCTCCAAGAACCAATCCTTTCCCCCCAGGTGTGCCTACAACCCTGCCCAGCTAATGAGAGCTTGAGCAGCGAGTCTACCCGGGGCCGAGCAGCACTCGGGTTCCCTTACCCCCACATGCGAGCCTTCGGACCTGCCAGCTAGCGAGAGCCTGCGCAGCGGGTCTACCTGGGGCCGAGCCAGGCTCGGGGTAGTGCAAAAATCTCCAAGAACCAATCCTTTCCCCCAGGTGTGCCTACAATCCTGCCCAGCTAATGAGAGCCTGAGCATCGAGTCTACCCGGGACCGAGCAGCACTCGGGGTCCCTTACCCCCACAGGCGAGCTTTCAGACCTGCCAGCTAGCGAGAGCCTTCGCAGCGGGTCTACCTGGGGCCGAGCCAGGCTCGGGGTAGTGCAAAAATCTCCAAGAACCAATCCTTTCCCCACATGTGTGCCTACAACCCTGCCCAGCTAATGAGAGCCTGAGCAGCGAGTCTACTCGGGGCCGAGCAGCACTCGTGGTCCCTTACCCCCACATGCGAGCCTTCAGACCTGCCAGCTAGCGAGAGCCTGCGCAGCGAGTCTACCTGGGGCCGAGCCAGGCTCGGGGTAGTGCAAAAATCTCCAAGAACCAATCCTTTCCCCCCAGGTGTGCCTACAGCCCTGCAAAGCTAATGAGAGCCTGAGCAGCGAGTCTACCCGGGGCCGAGCAGCACTCGGGGTCCCTTACCCCCACAGGCGAGCCTTCGGACCTGCCAGCTAGCGAGAGCCTGCGCAGCGGGTCTACCTGAGGCCGAGCTAGGCTCGGGGTAGTGCAAAAATCTCCAAGAAACCATCCTTTCCCCCCAGGTGTGCCTACAACCCTGCCCTGCTAATGAGAACCTGAGCAGCGAGTCTACCCGGGGCCGAGCAGCACTCGGGGTCCCTTACCTCCACAGGCGAGACTTCGGACCTGCCAGCTAGCGAGAGCCTGCGCAGCGGGTCTACCTGGGGCCGAGCCAGGCTCGCTGTAGTGCAAAAATCTTCAAGAACCAATCCTTTCCCCCCAGGTGTGCCTATAGCCCTACCCAGCTAATGAATGCCTGAGCAGCGAGTCTACCCGGGGCCGAGCAGCACTCGGGGTCCCTTACCCCCACAGGCGAGCCTTCGGACCTGCCAGCTAGCGAGAGCCTGCGCAGCGGGTCTACCTGGGGCCGAGCCAGGCTCGGGGTAGTGCAAAAATCTCCAAGAACCAATCCTTTCCCCCCAGGTGTGCCTAAAGCCCTACTAAGCTAATGAGAGCCTGAGCAGCGAGTCTATCCGGGGCAGACAACACTCGGGGTCCCTTACCCCACAGGCGAGCCTTCGGACCTGCCAGCTAGAGAGAGCCTGCGCAGCGGGTCTACCTGGGGCCAAGCCAGGCTCGGGGTAGTGCAGAAATCTCCAAGAACCAATCCTTTCCCCCCAGGTGTGCCTACAACCCTGCCCAGCTAATGAGAGCTTGAGCAGCGAGTCTACCCGGGGCCGAGCAGCACTCTGGTTCCCTTACCCCCACAGGCGAGCCTTCGGACCTGCCAGCTAGCGAGAGCCTGCGCAGCGGGTCTACCTGGGGCCGAGCTAGGCTCGGGGTAGTGCAAAAATCTCCAAGAACCAATCCTTTCCCCCCAGGTGTGCCTACAATCCTGCCCAGCTAATGAGAGCCTGAGGATCGAGTCTACCCGGGACCGAGCAGCACTCGGGGTCCCTTACCCCCACAGGCGAGCCTTCAGACCTGCCAGCTAGCGAGAGCCTGCGCAGCGGGTCTACCTGGGGCCGAGCCAGGCTCGGGGTAGTGCAAACATCTCCAAGAACCAATCCTTTCCCCACATGTGTGCCTACAACCCTGCCCAGCTAATGAGAGCCTGAGCAACGAGTCTACTCGGGGCCGAGCAGCACTCGGGGTCCCTTACCCCCACATGCGAGTCTTCAGACCTGCCAGCTAGCGAGAGCCTGCGCAGCGAGTCTACCTGGGGCCGAGCCAGGCTCGGGGTAGTGCAAAAATCTCCAAGAACCAATCCTTTCCCCCCAGGTGTGCCTACAACCCTGCACAGCTAATGAGAGCCTGAGCAGCGAGTCTACCCGGGGCCGAGCAGCACTCGGGGTCCCTTACCCCCACAGGCGAGCCTTCGGACCTGCCAGCTAGCGAGAGCCTGCGCAGCGGGTCTACCTGAGGCCGAGCTAGGCTCGGGGTAGTGCAAAAATCTCCAAGAAACCATCCTTTCCCCCCAGGTGTGCCTACAACCCTGCCCAGCTAATGAGAGCCTGAGCAGCGAGTCTACCCGGGGCCGAGCAGCACTCGGGGTCCCTTACCCCCACAGGCGAGACTTCGGACCTGCCAGCTAGCGAGAGCCTGCGCAGCGGGTCTACCTGGGGCCGAGCCAGGCTCGGTGTAGTGCAAAAATCTCCAAGAACCAATCCTTTCCCCCCAGGTGTGCCTATAGCCCTACCCAGCTAATGAATGCCTGAGCAGCGAGTCTACCCGGGGCCGAGCAGCACTCGGGGTCCCTTACCCCCACAGGCGAGCCTTCGGACCTGCCAGCTAGCGAGAGCCTGCGCAGCGGGTCTACCTGGGGCCGAGCCAGGCTCGGGGTAGTGCAAAAATCTCCAAAAACCAATCCTTTCCCCCCAGGTGTGCCTACAACCCTGCCCAGCTAATGAGAGTCTGATCAGCGAGTCTACCCGGGGCCGAGCAGCACTCGGGGTCCCTTACACCCACAGGCGAGCCTTCGGACCTGCCAGCTTGCGAGAGCCTGTGCAGCGGGTCTACCTGGGGCCAAGCCAGGCTCGGGGTAGTGCAATAATCTCAAAGAACCAATCTTTTCCCCCCTGGTGTGCCTACAGCCCTGCCTAGCTAATGAGAACCTGAGCAGCGAGTCTACCCGTGGCCGAGCAGCACTCGGGCTCCCTTACCCCGACAGGCGAGCCTTCGGACTTGCCAGCTAGCGAGAGCCTGCGCAGCGGGTCTACCTGGGGCCGAGCCAGGCTCGGGGTAGTGCAAAAATCTCCAAGAACCAATCCTTTCCTCCCAGGCGTGCCTACAACCCTGCCCAGCTAATGACAGCCTGAGCAGCGAGTCTACCCGGGGCCGAGGAGCACTCGGGGTCCCTTACCCCCACAGACGAGCCTTCGGACCTGCCAGCTAGCGAGAGTCTGCGCAGCGGGTCTACCTGGGGCCGAGCCAGGCTCGGGGTAGTGTAAAAATCTCCAAGAACCAGAAAGAAACCAATCATGAAGAAAAACTCAAAGATGTTATTACAAGTAGGATTTACAACCTTGCCCCCTACTAAGGGTAGAAGCGCTTCAAGTCGTCTCCGCTCCATGCATGACTCACGGATACCCCTTCCACATTCTGGAGGTGGTATCCCCCTGACCCCAGGACCTTTTCTACGATATAGAGCCCCTCTCAATTGGGGTTGAGCTTACCCACTGCTGCCGACCTTCCTGCGACGTCGACCTTCTTTAGGACCAAGTCCCCTTCCTTGAACTGCTTTATCCTCACATGTTTTTCGAAATACTTGGCCATCCTTCGCTTGATCTCCTCCTACTTGACAGCGGCCACGTCGCGAAGTTCTTCCATCATGTCCAACGAGAGTCGTAGCTCCTCCTCGTTTCCTTCCCTCCATGTCTTGCCCCCTTGCCTGCGGCCGCCACCCGTGGTGACTGGACCTCGAATTCCACTGGTAAGACCGCCTCGCATCCATGCGAGAGTTTGAAAGGGGTCTCGCCAGTGGATGTGTTTGGGGTTGTATGCAAAGCCCATAACACCAGGGAAGCTGCTCCACCCAACTCCCCCTCAAGTTTTCCACTTTCTTCTTGAGCAGGTTCACTATAATTGTGTTTGCCACCTCCACCTGACCGTTGCTCCTGGGGTGGTGGACGGAGGCAAACCTGAGGTCGATGCCCAGCTGAGTGCAAAAACTTATAAACTCCTCACTTGCAAACTGAGGACCATTGTCCGTGACAATGGCCTGAGGCAACCCATGCCTACAGATGATCTCCCCCCAAACGAAATTCCTGATGACTTGGGAGGTTACTTTGGCCAACGCCTTAACCTCCAGCCATTTAGAGAAGTAGTCAATCATAACCAAGAGAAACCTTCTCTGCCTGCTCGCCGGGGGAAACGGCCCGACTCGATCCATTCCCCAAATGGCAAAAGGACATGACGTCGTGATGCTTCGAAGCCTTTGAGCGGGCAAGAGCTGGAGGGGGGCGTAGAGCTGGCATTTTTGGCACCTCCTCGCAAACTTTGCAGCATCCTTCCTCAGGGTGGGCCCGAAGTACCCCTGCCTGACCACCCTTGCCTCCAACGTCCTACCTCCGGAATGGCTACCACATTCCCCAGAGTGTACCTCCTCCAGAATCCGTCGGGTCTCCTCTTCCATCACACATCGCGCCAGCAGGCCCGAAAACATCCTCCGATGTAAGCTTCCTTCATGCATGAGATAGTGGGCTGCCTTATGCCGAAAGCTCTTTGCCTCCTTGATACCATCAGGGAGTTTGCCCGTGATGAAGGTCACGAAGGGATCCACCCATGAAGGTCGCCGATCTACTTCCATTAGCTCCCCTTCCTCGATCGCTGGATGAAACAGATCAGTCAAGGCTCCCCTCCCTCAGGGTCCAAACTTGGCCAATCGGTCGGCCGCCTCATTCTCTTCCCTAGGGAGATGCTGCATTGAGAAGGTTCGGAACCCCCCTATGATCCCCTTCGCCTTGGCTAAGTACCTCTGGAGGGTTGGTTCCCGAGCTTCATACTCTCCCCTGATTTGGGACGCCACCACTAGTGAATCTGTGAACGCTTCTACGCCGTGAACCCCGAGCTCCTTAGCCAACCGCAACCCGGCTATGACAGCCTCATACTCCGCCTGGTTGTTGGTGACCGGGAAGTGTAGCACCACTGCCTGCTCTATGGCGACCCCTTGGGGGCTTACCAGCACTACCCCTCCCCCCAGGGAATGCTTCCTTGAGGCCCCATCAACATACATCTTCCATGCTTCTTTAGGCTGCGCTTCCCCCTCTCCCAGCTCTGTGACGTAGTCAGCCAAGAAGTCAGCCACCGCCTGTGCCTTGATGGGGAGCCTAGGTACAAAAGAGACGTCGAATTCGCTGAGCTCAATGGACCACTTGGCCAACTGCCCCGAGTGTTCTACCCCCTCAAAGATCTTGCGTAATGGGTGGTCGATCACTACCTTGATTGAATGAGCTTGAAAGTACGGCCTGAGCTTCCGGGCCGAGACAATCAGGGAGAAAGCCAACTTTTCTAAGATGGGGTAGCGTAATTCGGCCTTCTTTAGGACTCTACTGACATAATAGATGAGCAGCTGCCTTTTCCCTTCCTCCCTTACCAACACAAAGCTCACAGCCTCAGCCCCTACCCCAAGGTACAAGGCTAAATCTTCTCCCTCCTTCGGACTCTGCAGGAGTGGCGCTTGGGTCAGCTGAGTCTTCAACGCCTGAAAAGCTTCCTCACATTCCTTCTTCCACTCGAACTGTTTACTCCCTCGAAGCGTTTTGAAGAAAGGCGAACACTTTTGTCCGGCCCGAGAGAGAAAACGACTCAGCCCCGCCAGCTTACCTGTCAAGCGCTGAACCTCCTTAGCGTTGCGAGGCGATTCCAACTCCACGATGGCCCTCACCTTATCCGGGTTAGGCTCGACCCCCGCCGGGGTTAGAAGGTGCCCGAGGAACTTGCCTCGGCTTGCCCCGAAGATGCATTTTGGGGGTTCAACCTCATCTTCAACTTTCGCAGGGTTGCGAACGTCTCCTCCAGGTCGAGCAAGTGCGAACCCACATCCCTGCTCTTAACCATGAGGTCATCGACGTAGACTTCCAAGTTCCTTCCCCTTTGATCTTTAAACACCCGATCCATCATCCGTTGGTATGTAGCCCCCGCGTTCCTTAGCCCGAAGGGCATCATTTTATAGCTGAAGCACCCCTCCCTCGTGATGAAGGAGACGTCCTTGACGTCGGGGGGGGGGGGTGCATGCGAATCTGGTGATAACCTGAAAAAACATCAAAAAAACTCATGATAGAAAAACCGACGGCTGAATCAACCAGCGCGTCGATCCGAGACAGGGGCTAGCAATTCTTAGGGCACGATTTATTTAATAAAGAAAAGTCTACACACATTCTCCAGCTCCCATCACCCTTCTTTACCATCACCACATTGGAGACCCAGTCTGGGTACTTGATCTCTGAAATGAAACCTGCATCGAGAAGCTTCTTCACCTCCTCGCGGATGAGATCCTCCAGCTTCGTGGCGATGATCCTCATCTTCTGGCGGATGGGGCTTGTCTTGGGGTCCAGGTTCAAGCGGTGGCAAGCCACATCATTGTCAATGCCCGGCATGTCTGCCGCGCTCCAGGCAAAGATGTCAACGTTCTTTTGGATGCACTCCCGCATCCTCGCCTGGTCTTCTTGGCCCAAGCCTCCGTTGACCCTCACCTTCTCCACCTTCCCTGCCCTGCTGACCACCTCCATCTCCACGACTTCCTCCGCCGGCTCCAGCCGAGTCTGCTCCCCGCTGACCCTCTCCTCCCCTTTCCCCACTCCTCACCGCCTAGCCTCTCCACCTCCATCGCTTCCAACCAACCTTCCTCCGGCAGCTCCATCTCCCCGTCCCTCCGGGCCTCCCCCTCCATCTCTCCCTCCATCCTCCGCTCCTCCGTTGCTCCCCCCATCGCCTCACATAGGCTTGCTCCTTCCTTATCCACAACCTCCTCCTCATTCTCTCTCCCCACCTCGCCTAGGCTCACTACTTCCTTCCTCGCAGCCCCCTCTTCGACCTTCTCCTCCACCTCGTCCAGACTCATCTCTCCTTCCCCCTCAGCTTCCTCTGCCCTTGTCATCTCCTTTTCCAGCTCCTCCACTTCCTCCATCTAGGATATAGTGTTGACGGCAGTCACGTAGCACCAATGTTTTAAATATCGGATGTCGGACACATATCAGATTGTGTTTTTAAATGTCGGATGTCGGAAGTCGGAGACATGTCAGAGATATTTTAAAATATCGGATTTCCATATATTGTAAATAAAATTTTTATTTAATGTATAATAACCAAGCTTTTAAAAACCGGACCGGACCGGTCGAACCGCAGACTGGGGACCCAGCCGGTCCGGTCCAGATAAGAAAACCGCATCCTCCAAGGACCGCTCAAGAACCGCGGAACCGGGCGGGCGGACCGGTGGGCCGGGAACCGGGCGCGATTTCAAGCAACCGGGCCTTTGGCCCGACCGCTATCAAATATCAGAAAAAAAGATAGGCATGGGGTTTCGAACCCCCCACCAATACAATATTAATATAATAGCGAACCACCTGGCCATTTGGTTTATTTGTTTTTAAGTTGTAATATATTATATACATATCAATATTAAAGTATGTATAAAATCTAATTTAATATACATATATATATATAAATATTAATTACATATTTTGTTAAATATATTATTATATTAACATATTAAATTATCTTTTAAAAATTAAAGTTTATATTTTTTTTAATATATACATACATGATAATCTATCCTTCAAATAAATTTTACGTTCCGTTTGGCACGGCGGTGGCGGCTATCAACGTGGTGGTTATGAACCGTCGTTCTTGAACGTCCGACCATATATAAGAAATTTCATACATTTTTATGTTCGATCTTGAACCGAAAATTTATAGGTAAATTTCTAAGTTAATGTTAAATTTTTTTATTTGCTAATATGTATATATTTATATATATATATATATATATATATATATATATATATATGCAACGGTTCGACCCCGGTTGAACCGGTTGGACCGGTTCAACCTTGAACCTTTCCCTCCGCCGGTTCGATGTCCGGTCTGGTTTTCAAAACCTTAATAATAACTATAATTATATGTTATAAAAATAGAAAAATAATATAACAAATAGATAAAAAATGAGTCATTTATATTATGAAATAAATTTAAATAGTATCTAAGAAAAAATATTATTAACAAATACAAAAGGATATGTTGTAAAATATATTTAATACTATACACTAATTTTATTTTGATAACAATAAGTTTATTGCAAATTAAAAAAAATTAAAAATTAAAAATACTTAATTTATTATATGTTTTTTCAAACTTATAAATTTATATTAAAAATATGAAACAATCACCTAATAAATGTATTAAATATTTTCCTATTTTTTATAATATGAAATTAAAATTTGTGAAACAATTATACAAAATTGATTGTAAAAATAAAACGTTAAAAAATTGAAATAATAAATTTAATCGATTTAAACATACATAATATAGTATCCATAGATGATTTAAATATATGATATTTGTCTGCAAATATAACATAAAATAAAATAGCATGAGATATATTTAAAAGTCGTGTCGGCTGATATATCGGAAAAGATCGGACATGTCGGCCGATATTTTACAAAAGGACAATCTATTATTTTGAGAAAAACATATCGTTTTCCTATAAAAAATGACATGTCGGGAGACATGTCGGAGGACATTTAAAACAATGCGTAGCACTGCTTCGCCATTTTCGGATCTCCCCTGATCCTGACCTGCACCCCTCCGCTATTGAACTTTAGGCACTGATGGAACGAGGAGGGGACGCAACAAAAGGCGCTGATAAGAGGTCGCCCAAATATTGCGTTGTAGCTGCTCGGAGCGTCAACGATGACGAACCGATAATTCCTCGATACCCCCCCCCCCAAACGTCACATGCAACCCTACCCCTCATTCCACTTCCTTCCACTCCCCCAAGAACCCAAACAGCGGTCCATCCGAGGCTAGCACCCTCCGAGCTTCCACCTTCATCTCATCAAAGGCTTTCTTGAAAATCACGTTCACGGAACTCCCGTTGTCTACCAGTATCCGGGAGACCGTGAAATTCTCTATCGCTGTCTGGATCACCAAGGCGTCACAGAATGGATCCTCGTAATCCGGCATGTCTTTCACTGAGAAAGTAATCTTCTCCTCCGGTGGGGGGGGGGGGTCTGAGAGGTCGAGGTGACGCTCCTTCGATACATGGTTTGGAAACTCCCCTTGCGGGTAGCCTCGATCCCCACACCTCCGTGGATCACCCCGATCCCTCCTCGGGTCCCCACATCCACCCGGTCTTCACATCTATCATCTTCTCCTCCTCCTTGCAGAACTTCCTCAATTCTCACGGGGGGTTGCTGCTGAGCCTGCCTCCTTGCTGCCCTTATCTCCAAAAATTCTGGGCAGGTGGCCGTCGCGTGGCCCGCCTCTTGGTGAAAGTCACAGAAAGGCAACGCCACCCTGTCTTCTCTCCTCCTCGCTTCTCCCCGAGCTCGTCTCCTTCCTCTTCCCCTCACTATCTCCATTGCTTCCTGCTGCGGACGGAGAGGGACCCTCTGCCCCTACCTCCAAGCCGGCTGGTTGATCCTCCTTTGCTCCCGGTGGTTGTCCCTGCCCGGGAGTCCACCACCTTGTCCTTGAGGGTGACCCTCTTGGGGCCTCCATCCCAACCTGTTGTTTGGCTCCCGCGGCCCCCAACCTTGCTGCTGCCCCTGACCTCGGGGTTCCTCTCTCCTCTCCTCCCTCTGCTCTCTCTGCCTCCCTGCTCCAACTTCTTTCCCGTCATCCCTCCGCCAACTTGGCTAACCTCCTTGCAAACGCCGGATTGGCCGACTCGATCTTAATTTCTTTCGCTGCCCTCTCCATCAGCTCCTCGAAGGAGAGGGGGGGGGGAACTCTCTTCAGCTCCATGCTAAAGAAGCTGGGCCTCAACCCCAGAGTGAAGGCAAACATCACCGTGTACCCCAACATCTCCTGTACCTGCAGAATCTCTTCTTGGAACCTGTCGACATAGTGTCCCAGCGTCTCCTCCGACCTCTGCTTGATGGCAAACAGACACTCTGCTCCCTTCTTTCTCTTCTTGGACGTTGAGAACCTCAGCAAGAATCCGCGTCTCAGATCTTCAAAGCAGTAAATCGAGCTTGCGGGTAACTGGTGGAACCAGTCCCTCGCCTTTTCCTTCAACGTGATGGCAAAGAGCCGACACTTGAAGGCATCCGACATTTGCCTTATGGAAATGACATCTTCGAACCACTGCACATGCTGTGTAGGGTCGTCCCTCCCGGTGTAGTATGACATGTCTGGCTCCCTAAACCCTTCCGGAACCAGGGCTGAAATGATAAGCTCACTAAAGGGGCTCCCTCTTACGACCTGCCGAGAAGGGTCCTCCCGCGACCTCGGCTCGCTGGCCCTGTCTGCACTTGCCTGTCCCGGGAACAGCTCCCGCCTGGGGATGTCCCTTTCCGCCGCCTCAGCCGGAATCTCCTTCTCGGGACACTGTCCGGGAGCATTCTCGCCCAATGACGGAGCAGCCGCCACCAGGACCTGCGGAGTCTCCCACTCGCCTCTCGCCGAGAAAGACAAGTGAATAGTCTGCAAGACCTCCCGCCTGAAGTCCTCCAACATTCCCAACATCACCCTACTCTCCTGAGAGGGAGAACCTCCCGAGCCAGCTCCTTCTCCTCCACCTCCGGCCATGAGACTTGACTTGAGATTTTCTTGTATCGGCTACGGTCCACGCTCACCGCACCAGAACTGTTGAAGCCAAAAATTGACCTCCACGAGAGTTCGAAAATAGGGGTGCAACCAACACCTACTTCTTTCAAGTCCCGACCCTTGATTGGTTGTAAAGGACCTAGAACTGACCCAAAGTCTCAGCGGCGAGGTCCCACCTCTTACCCGGAAGATCTCTGAGAGCTTCCCCTCCAAAGCCAAAAGCTGGGCTGGGAGCTCATCAGAAAACACTAGAGAGTCTTAGAGAAAAATGAAAGCCCCTGCCTTCTGAAGAGCCCCTGTGGATCTATTTATAGTCTTTACTGACCTGAAATTACTAAAATACCCCTGGCTTGTCTGCCAATAGCCAAAACCCGTTGTTATGAAATTCTAAATGCAGACCCTGGGGGCATATAAGTAATTTATCCGAGGGCAACTAGGTAATTTCACCCTGGGCCCTGGTCCCCACCCGGTGAGAACCCTATGCCGAGAACCGTCCCGCCCCCACTCGGCGGGAGCTAAAGAAAAAGGGGTTGAAGGGTCTCCCGGACCGAGCCCGCTTCCGCCCTCCGCGAGGCGCGAGCCTTCTCGCCTGTCTCTGGGCAGAAGTGGGTCTCGACCGGGGCTTGACGCGATCATTCTCGCCTACTCTGAGGCGGGAGCTCTTCCGCTCTGAAGCCCAAAGCTAGCCCGAAGCTAGTCCAATCCTTGCCGTTGAGGGGACCTTGGTCCTACCCAACGAATATGGTGTTGTACACGCATCTCCACTTCAACCAACCTCCTTGGATTTTTTGTATCATATCTTTATCTACACCTCCATCTTTTTGAACCATCGATCCCAAATATTGAAAGCTCTCACTACAGTAAATATCTACTTAATGACGAAGTCACCCATCCTTCTTGCACAACTAAATTTATGCTTCATATACTCTGTTTTTGTCTTGCTTAACCTAAAATCCCTTTTTCTAAAGCATCTCGCCAAGATTTAAGTTTCTCTTTTACACCATTACACCTTTTATCTACCAAGACAATATAATTTGCAAATAATAGACACCAAGGTATTGCTTGTTGGATATGTCTAGTGTGCTTATCTAAGACAATGGTAAAGATATTAGTAGTTAAAGCCGATCCTTGATATAAACCAACAGTGACTGAGAATTCTTGTGTTAATCCTCTATATGTCCTCACCCTCATCACTGAATTTGTGTACATATATTTGATTACACTAGTGCATGATACATTTATACCTTTTTTCCTGAGACTTTCCATAAGACCTCTCTTGAAATCATATCATAAACATTCTCAAGACCGATAAACAACATATACAAGTCTTTTTTTTCCGATAGTTGTCAATGAGTCTCCTCAAGAGGTGTATATCTTCCATGGTCGACCGCCTTGATATAAATTCAAATTGATTCTTCAAAATGCTAGTCTTTCGTCATACTATTCTTTCTATTACTCGTTCTCATAGTTTTATGACATGAATCGTTAATTTAATTCATATATAATTGAAATAATTTTTTATATCTCTTTTGTTCTTATGCAAAGGTATTAAACATCTTTTTCTTCAGTATCTTATTGAAAAAATATATAAACCACAAGATTCCTTCCTTCCCTAGACATCTTCATTTTTCGATTAGGATATAAAATGACCCAACCGCCTTTCCATTTTTCATCTTCTTCAAAAGTTCATTTACATCCGATATTAGAATTTTTTTATAAAAAGTTATGTTCTATACTCTAATTTATTTAACTTTCAAGCTCAGCTCATTGTCTTTTTTCTTTATTGTACATTTAATACAAATAATAATTTCATCGCTCCTTAGTAGCCTCATCACCTGTCAAAATCGTATCTATTTCATCCTTTTTGTTTTTAACTTGGCTTAAATCTGCTGTCTTCCTCTCTATCTCGATCAATTTTATATATTATGCTCTCCATATTTGGTATCTAGTCGCTTGTAAATTATACAATCCATATTCGCCAAAGATGAGCTCATTTGTGCCACTTAGGTCAGGTCATAGTCAAAGACCAGATCAAAGCCAACAAGCAGGAGCATTTAATGCTAGAGGCGAGTATCGAAGTTGCTCACCCAAGTAGGCAACTGTTGGTCAATATGTCGAGATGCTTCTATAGTTTCTAGATCGCCAGACCATCAAGTTGTCAGGTTTAGAGAGGCAACCTTGCAGGGACTGGGTATTCTTTCCTGCATACCCCCCTCCCCCCGTTTGTGAATACAGAGACTCCAAGTGGCGCCTTCCTCGTACATTGCTCAACTATCTTGGTTGTGTAAGGGAAGTTTTTTCTAAACTTCCGAGTATGCGATGATACCTCCCTACTGCAGCACCGAGGTTCATTTATAGCTCATTTCTCTTTGTCTCTCTAGCCTTCAAAGCCGGTTGGACGGATCGCGGGATCAGTAACCTTGGGGTACACTTAGATCCAAATATTTGGAGTCTGGATTTACTTCGCTTCAACACTTTGATGCGGTGGGCGTGGATCGTAGTTAGAGGAGGAAAGGCTAGCGAGTAGGCAAGCTGACAGACAGAGGCGAGCAAGGAGTAGTGGGCAACTAACATGGTGCGAGCGAATATGTGACCCGAGCCGACTTCAGCGATTTCTTATTGCATATTGAGGATGCTTTGCGAGCAATGCTAGCTCCTCGCACAGAGGTCACGACGACTTTGCCTCGACGCGAGACACCATCGGGAGACGCTGCACCATCTAGGCAAGTAGGGAAAGAGCCGATGCACAAAGTGTCTGAGAGGCATCTGTACTACCAACGAGTTTTCAAGGAGTCCGAATTCGCGAGGGGGAGTACCAGACGAGGTTTCAGGATACTCGCACGGTCAAGCAGGGCGCTACCCACCAACATGCCGATCACCAACAAGGTGAAAGGTGTAACACCCCAACCTAGTTTAGCAGGAAATAAACAGTCCGACCGGACCCGCGATAAAAAGTAAACTAACAGTATATAAACTAGTATAAAGCAGGTAAGATGAAAAGGTGCTAATAGGAAATATACAGCGGATGCAGTGTAATAAAAATCTATGGGTAAAAGAGTACCTTGCAATGCTGAATTCACAAAGCCAACTAAAACTGAATATAAAATTATGTGATTAAAATACTGACCATCTGTAATAAACTGGTACATTAAAATAATTGGAGTACAATAACACAATGTCTGGAAGAAAAAAAAGTACAATAACAGAATAGTACTACTAAAATGACTGACAACAACGATGACTGCACCGCCTATCCTAAGCAGATTCCCTGACTTGAGCTCCCTGTAAAAACAAGTTCCAAATGAGTCTGACCCACTGGAGAGTATGAAAAAGTACTCCCTTCAGCAACATTTAAAGAAAAATATTGTAAGTGAATACTACATGAATTTAAAACTATGCATAATTTTTCTAACATTAATCGTGACACTTGAGATCATGGTCTGACATAAAATCGGTCTAACGTGCGCACATTCTTTTCTTAATTTTATAAATTGTTAATTTCTGAAGATTTGGAATTATGACTATTGTAAGTGTGGAGTGTTGGTGTTACCATGGTGATCTGGAAGTGATCAAACTTGTAGTCTCACTGTCAACGCAATATGAGCCTATGAGGTCGCACATAAGAGCATTGAAGAAGTTGGAAATGTTTGTGTTGACCTTGGTCATATGTGATATGAGTGAAGGACCAAGCCTATGACGTTTTGGATCTGAAGGTTTTTCATTCTGGGACCTATATTGTGAATATAAGTTATCAGATAAGTGGTCGGAAGACCCAAGGGGCAATTCGTCGAGTATAGCTTTGAGGTTTCAACGAATATGTTTGAATTCGTCGAGTATCGTCATGACAACTCAACGAATCGGTATTGGATTCGTCAAGTATCGTGTTGACAATTTTGACGAATTAGACTTCGATTCGTCGAATATCGCCTTGATGCTTGGACGGTTTGTTCTGTTTGGATTCGTCGGATACTTACATGTTATTTCGACGGATGGCCTTTTGATTCGTCGGATATCGACGTATATCGACGATTTTGTTTACACCGGTTTGATTTTTTAAGTCCAGTTTTGTGTGGTCTGCGGGTATCGGTGGTTCAGTCTTCTGTATATATATGATATAAATAGTAAACCGAGTGTGTGCTTATTTTTTTCTTGACCTAATCGTTCGAGATTGAAAAGAGCGGCGTCGACTTATCCCGACGGAACTGTTCCGCACCGATAGAGTCACTGCCGCTGCACTGCGCCGCCGACCACCCATCCCGTCGGCAAAAAGTGTTTCCTCAGGCTTCATCTTCGTCATTGTCGCCTCTCCTTTAACGGTTCTAGCAAACCGTGGAGACGTTGAGGGCATACCTTCTTCCAACTTAGACCTTGCATGACAAGAGTCTAAGGGTCTCCATGCTCGTGTGGACATCCGTAGAGGCGTGGACACAATTCTGCGCTCGGTACTCCAGCCGCAAGTGACTGCCGGATTCCTTGGAGCATCTTGGTTGAGTAGTGACTCAATGCTGCAAAGGTATAATTTTATTTACTGCAATTTTACTTCTTGAACAAGATCCGTATTTCTTTTGGATTTTCTTGTTCCTAATTCCGATGCACACAAGTGTTGTGACATATAAAAATACCCAACATTAAGCAGCATCAATAACATCTTATTAACACTTGTCACTAAGGACATCTGCACTAGTACCTGCAGTCTGAGTGACAAACCTAATGGTGCCCTGAACTGGATGTCCCTCAAGTGGAACACAGACTCCAATCTGAGGAGTTCCATATCTGTAACAAGGGTCATCGACCTCATGCTTGAAACTCTAGTGGTGGCCTACTGGCCCTGAAAACACGGTGGTGTGCCTCCACCAGAATCACGAGGTTAAAACCCTCCTCTTCACTTTTCTGAATTAACTTAGACTGGTATTCAACGAGTCAAACATGGAGTAGCTCTCTAGTTAAAAGTACCGGGCTTAGGGTTTTCATGACACTGAAACTGCTGACTTAGCCTAAGCGTATATCTACCCCCGTTGACTTGGTTTTGAGTATAGGAACTTATAATTTCTAAGTGAGTAAACCAACATAGTTAATGCATGAATTAAAAAAAATCTGAACTGTTAGACTAGAAGAAGTCGAGTTTCTTACAACGATGTTTCGACGCTCGTACATGCGACGAGTCGTCATGATTCCCTTCAAATAAATATGCCCCCCCCCCACAAATTCCTTAACTCCAACGTGCACCAAAAAAAACTGAAATCCACAGTAACCCTAATTTAAGTGTTCCCCCCGTTTTTCGATGGAAATACTCATGATGACAATAATTATTTATGGAGGAAAAATAACATTGACTGAAACGTTACCTCGATCCAACAATGGTTAGATCCAAATTAGACACCTGATTTCTGATTGGGGAGGTCCCAGTTCTTCAATTCGTGAAGTTGTGAGCGAGAGGAACTTAGGGTAAATGGATTTGACATCAAATGCTAATGATCTCCCCAAGAGGAACAAAAGGACAGATGAACAACACTCACCGGAATCGAAAATAGCGCTTCAGACACTCTTCCTGTTGGTTAAGGTTGGAGTGGAGTTCTCCCACAGCGCTGGAAAGAGGTCGTCAAGGGCTGTTAAGGGCGGAGGAAGGGGCGACGCTGCCTTTCGGCTGCTGATGCTGCTCGCGATAGCAGAAACGTCGGCTTTTCTATTTGCGGTAGCGGAGGGTTACGCGACCAGTAAAATCGAGCGGATCAGGAGTGAGATGTGCGGGATAAATGAGCAGCATCAGGATAAAAGGGTGCGATTATTATAACTGCAGCGAATATGGGCGTGAACTGAACCTGTGGGTTCTTTTGCTTTGTTTTTTTTATTTGGTGAATCAGTGCAAATAACTCAGCAAATTTAAATTCCCGCATATCTCTAAATCACGTCAATTGTTACATAAAATTTGAGATATCAACCTTGAGCCCTGACCACCAAACTAATTTCTTAAGGTCTGTATACATTTTTGTGCTGCCCGGATGTATGAAATACTTGGAGTTATGAGCCTCAATTAAAATGTCCTCACGAAGACGTCCGATGTCAGGAATGCACACTCTACCCTTAAACATCAATAATCCATCACGAACCATGAAGTCATCTCTCTAACCTTCCTGAGTCAAATCCAAAATCTCAGCCATCTTAGGATCTGAAGGCAAGACATCACAGATCCTCTTATTGATGTCGTACTTTATCTTAATCCAACTCAAACTGACAGGGCCAAAACTAGTGCGCGGTATTACACTGATCTTTAACCTTTCCAAGGCTCGCACCAACTCTTCCTGTTGGGTGATGAGAGAATAACCAGAACTCCTTCCGCTGAGAGCATCCACTACAACATTAGCTTTTCCCGGATGACATTGAATAGTCACATCATAGTCTGCTAAAAACTCGAGCCATATACACTGCCTCATGTTGAGCTCCTGTTGATCAAAGATGTACTTGTGGCTCTTATGATATGTAAAGACCTCACACCGTACACCGTAGAGGTAGTGTCTCCAAATCTTCAATGCGTGGATGATAGATGCTAACTCCAAGTCATGCACTGAATAATTTCTCTCGTGTTTCTTCAGTTGTCTGGAAGCAATAGCTACAACTTTCCCATGCTGCATAAGAACACATTCCATACCCTGACCTGAAGCATTACTGTAAATCTGAAATCCATCCACGCCTGAAGGTAGACACAGTACTGGTGCTTCAGACAATCTGGTCTTCAACTCCTCAAAAGTAGACTCGCACTCTAAGGTCCAACTAAATGCTCTTCCCTTCCTGGTAAGCGAAGTCAACGGAAGGGCTATCTTCGAAAAATCCTTGATAAATCTCTTGTAGTAGCCTGCCAAGCCCAGAAAACTCCGGACCTTCGTGACTGACTTCGGCCTGACCAATCTCTGATCGCTTCAATTTTTTTTGGGTCAACGACAAGTCCATCTCTACTAACCACGTGACCCAAGAATGCCACATCTGAGAGCCAGAACTCGCACTTAGAAAACTTAACATATAACTGATTCTGCCTAAGAGTGCTCAAAACTGTCCTGAGGTGCGCGACATGCTCCTGAAATACACTAGGATATCATCAATAAAAACAATCACGAATCGGTTTAAGAACTCTCTGAACACCTTGTTCATCAGATCCGTAAATGCAGATGGAGCATTGATCTAACCAAACGCCATGTCCACAAACTCGAAGTGTCTGTATCTGGTACTAAACGTTGTCTTCTGGATGTTCTCATCTCGAATCCTCAACTGATGATATTTTGACCTCAGATCTAACTTAGAGTATGTGCAAGACTCCTCGAGTTGATCAAACAAATCATCTATCCTGGGGAAATGATACTTATTCTTGATAGTAAGTTTATTCAACTCTCGGTAGTCATTACACAACCTCAAACTACCGTCCTTTTTCTTCACAAAAAGGACTGGAGCTCTCCACGACGACGTACTGAGTCTGATGAATCCCAAATTAAGCAACTCCTGCAACTGGATCTTTAACTTAGTCATCTCTCTGGGAGCCATGCGATATGAAGCCTTGGTAACTGATGTAGATCTAGGAATAAAGTCAATCTGAAAATCAATCTCTCTAGAGGGAAGTGCACCAGGTAGCTCATCGGGAAAACATCGGGAAACTCACAGACCACTGGTACCTCCTGCAAAATGGCTTTGGCTTCCGCTTGCAACAGTACCAAGAAGGCAGAACACCCTTTTCTAATATGCCCCATAGCTTTTACTGACGAGATGATCAACTTGGAAACCCCTTTCAAACCTCAAAAGGTAATGAGAGATTGATCAGGTCCTTCTAGATGAATCTCCTTACTTCTGCAATCTATTTTGGCTTTCACGTCCCTCAGCCAATCCACGCCCAAAATCAGATCAAACTCCGCAATCGGTAAATGGGACACCTCTACCGATTATGCATCATGACATCTAACAGAGTCGAATCGATGATGAATCCCAGACCAAGTTTACGAGCAAAAAATTCCGCTATGAATGAGTGTGATGCACCTGTATCAAAGAAGACCTTTGACAATATGCCATGAAATATGAGGATACCTAATATGTAACTTATGTTATTTAATTTAAGTGTTGCTGAGAGAAGGAGAAATAACATTTTAAATACTAAAGTCCAAAACCTGTCACCACATCCTCCTGCTCCTTAGCCTCCTGCTGGCTAAGTCCATAAGCTCGAGGTTGAACCAGACCACGTCCTGGAGATGTCTTCGGGTCAGCGACCACCACTGCCCTCCCTTTATCGATCCCACTCGAACCGCCATGCTCGAATTTTGACTGAAAGTCATGATACAGTTTAGGTATTAAACTTACAAGAAAAGGTCCTGGATAAAAGAAAATCACCAAGCATAAGGTCAAATTACCTGATTATCCGTAGACTCTAGGCAATTCCGCGTAATGTGCCCAACTCTCTGACACTTTTAACAGACACCTGATGCTGACATTCTCCATAATGATGACGATTGCATTTAGGGCAAAGGGGGTAATATCTGGGCTTGCCCCTAGACTGATTGCCCTACTTAAAATTGGTCTTCCGATTCTTACTGCAGTGGTCCTTTGACTGATTCTGGTCCTGCTAAAATGATGGCCCACCCTGAGGCCGCTTGGGGTGGAAACTATCGCGCCTTTGAACTCACTGCTGGCCGGCCTCTAATCTCCTCGCTGTATCCACCAGACTCCTGTAATTGGCGTTGACCATGGTCATCAATGGCTGTCTCAAAGAGTCTCGCAGGCCATCAACAAAACGGTTGCACTTCTCAGCTTCATCACCCAGCATCGAGCCCGCATAGCGAGATAATTGAGTAAGTTCTCGCTCGTACTCGACAGCAGTCTTATCCCCTTGGAAGTGCCTAAGATATTTCTCTTGGAGGCCTCGAAGAGCGGAAGGGGGCCCGAACCAGTTCGCTAGAGCCGTAGAAAAATTGCCCCAAGTAAACATATCTGCTGTATGACCTGGTAAAGATAGAGGTTAAGGTCACATTACACCACACTAAATAGATAATAATTTCTAATAAAAAGGATAATTTACTAGATGTGTTACCGGCAAGATCATTTGCTAGATACTTCGCCTCACGCCAAAGGAGGAAGGTTGCCAGTGGAATCTTTTTGTTTTCTAGACACTCCATATCATTCAACAAATCTCTGGTGTTTGCAATCCAATCGTCTGTATCCATCGGGGTTCCATTTCCACTGTAATTGGAAGGTTGGAGGTCTCTGAAATCCCTTAAATATCGATCCATACCGATCTCCACGGCTACCGGTGCAGGGAATGGTGCGGGAACTAGAGCTGGGATCCCTGCAGGTTGACCTCTCTGAAATTCCAATAATGCGACAGCTACTGCCTTGACAATCTGGGTTGCCAAATCAGTCGGTTCTGATGCTGCCGGTGCAGGTGACGCAGGTGGCGCATTAGCATCACTCATGGCGGTATCAGGATCAGTGTTTTGACGTGAGGGTTCCCCCGTTTCCCTAGATCGAGGCGCCTAAAGGACAAAAAAAGGAATTATTACGAAAAATATATCTGAAAAATTCGCTACTGAAAGCATTTTCATACACCCGCAAAAAGCTAAGAGTTGGACTAACTCGATAACTACCGACGAGAGTTTGACTTAAACACAACCCTACGGCTCTGTGAATTTTTTGTGCCCAGGGGTCCTAAACCTGGCTCTGATACCAATTTGTAACACTTCAACCTAATTTAGCAGGAAATCAGCAGTCCGGCCGGGCCCGCGATAAAAATTAAACTAACAACATATAAAGTGGTATAAAGCAGGTAAGATAAAAAGGTGTTAAAATGAAACATACAACGGATGCAGTGTGATAAAAATCTGTGGGTAAAAGAATACCTTGCAATGCTGAATTCACAGAGCCAACTAAAACTGAATATAACACTGTGACTAAAATACTGACCATTTGTTATAAACTGGTATATCAAAATAACTAGAATACAATAACACATATTGTCTGGAAGTAAAAAAACAATAACATAATAGTACAACTGAAATGACTGATAACAACGATGACTGCACCGCCTTTCCTAAGCGGATCCCCTGACCTGAGCTCCCTGTAAAACAAGTTTCAAATGGGTCAGACTCACTTGAGAGTAAGAAAAACTACTCCCTCCAGCAACACTTAAAAAAAATATTGTAAGTGAATACTACATGAATTTAAAACTATGCATAATTTTTCTAACATTAATCGTGACACTTGAGATCATGGTCTAGAATAGAATCGCCCTAACGTGCAATCTGACACATTCTTTTCTTAATTTTATAAATTGTTGATTTCTGAAGATTTCGAATTATGACTGTTGTAAGTGTTAAGCAACTTCAATAACATCTTATTAACACTTATCACTAAGCACGACTGTGCATAAACTAGTACCTGCAATCTGAGTGACAAACATAATGGTGCCCTGAACTGGATGTCCCTCAAATGTAACACAGACTCCTATCTGAGGAGTTCCATGTCTGTAACAAGGGTCATCGACCCTGAGCTTGAAACTCGAGTGGTGGCCTACTGGCCCTGAAAACACGGTGGTGTGCCTCCATCGGAATCACGAGGGTAAAACCCCCCTCGCCACTTTTTTAATTAACTTAGACTGGTGTTCAGTGAGTCAAACACGAAATAGCGCTCTCGTTAAAAGTACTAGACTTCGGGTTTTCATGACACTGAAACTGCCGACTTAGCTTAAGCATATATATATCCCGTTGATTTGGTTCTGTGTATAGGAACTTGTAATTTCTAAGTGAGTAAACCAACATAGTTAATGCATGAATTAAAAAGAATCTGAACGGTTATACTAGATGGAGTCAAGTTTCTTACAGCGGCGTTTCGACGCTCGTACACGCGACGAGGCGACATGATCCCCTTCGAATAAATATGTCCCCCACAAATTCCTTAACTCCAACGTCCACAAAAAAATCTGAGATCTACGGTAACCCTAATTTAAGCGTCCCCCCCAGGGTTTTTCGGTGGAAATACTCATGATGACAATAATTACTTATGGTGGACAAATAACATAAACGGAAATGTTACCTCGATCCAACAAGGTTAGATCCGAAATAGACGGCTGATTTCTGATTGGGGAGGTCCAAGTTCTTCGATTTCTGAAGTCGAGAGCGAGAGGAACTTAGGGTAAACGAATTTGACATCTAATGCTGATGTTCTCCCCGAGAGGAGCGAAAGGAAAGATGAACAACACTCACCAGAATCGAAAATACCGCTTCAGACACTCTTCCCATCAGCTAAGTTTGGAGTGGAGTTCTCTCATCACAACATTGGAAAGAGGTCGTCGAGGGCTGCTAAGGGCGGAGGATGGGGCGATGTTGCCTTCCGGCTGTTGATGCTGTGCGCGATAACCAGAAACGTCAGCTTCTCTGTTTGCGGTAGCGGAGGGTTACACGACCAATAAAACCGAGCGGCTCGTGAGAGAGATGTGCGGGATAAATGAACATCAGGATATAAGGGTGCGATTATTATAATTGCAGCGAATATGGGCGTGAACTGAACCGGTGGGTTCTTTTGCTTTGTTTTTTTATTAGGTGAATCAGTGCAAATAACTCGGCAAATTTAAATTCCTACATATCTCTAAATCACGTCAATCGTTTCAAAATTTTTTGATTACAAGCCGACTCATCCTTTTCTGATTATCATGCATAATAAATAAATTAAAATTTGATTAATACCTCCATAGGCCGCCGACTTGATTAACTTTTCTCGCGATTGGACCATGAAATTAAAATTATTCACGACGTCAAATTTTTTTTGGATGTTACAGAAGGAGCTCATTCAGTGATGAGGTGATGTTGGCCCGAGTCCCCGAAGGTTTCAGAGAGCCTGACGGCCCTGACCTGAGCTAATACTCTGGAAGAGATGATCCAACTTGACATCTTAAGTGGTTCGAAAACATGGTGTCCATCTGAAACATGATAGATGCTTTCAAGTGCCGATTCTTTGCCATTACCTTTCAGGTGAAGGCTAGAGACTGGTTTCACCAGCTGCCAGAGAGTTCTATTTATTGCTTCGAGGACCTGCGCTGATGGATGACGATGCGGTTCGCCATGTCCAAGGAAAGAAAGAAGGAGGCGACTGCTCTCTTCCATCCGATGCAACGGGTGCACGCGATTCTTGGTCATTATGATAATCGATTCCAAGAGGAAGTCCTCAGCATTCAGGAGGTGGATGTCTACTCCCTGTAGTTGGATCTGTCGTTCGGCCTAAGAGGGTCTCTTCAAGTTGTAGATCAACTAAGATCCCCTATGTCCTATGAGCATCTAATCGAAAGGGCGAACAAGTTCGTACATGGGGAATCGATGAACGACTTCTTGACCAAGCTGACAAAGCTAACTAGGGAAGATGATGAAGAGGAAGAGGCACCCGAGCAAAGGACCAAGGAGAAACCGAGGAAGAAAGAAGGGGAGAAGCTAGATGAGAGAAGGAAGGAGGAGCAAAAGAGGAATGAGCAAAGGAGGCGGGAGAAGCCTCGAAGACAGGAGACAAGGAGGCCCTTCGTGGCCCCGAAGAATCAGAGAGAGGGACGGAGGTTCCAGTTCCCCCAAAATAGATCGAGAAACACCAGTCTGTTTCTTGGACTTCCATGCAATAAGAGAAGAACCTAGGAACATACATGAACCAGTGACAGAGTGACAGTCAACATGATCAGTAGCCCAAGTAGCATCTGAGTAAGCGCAGAGTTGCAAAGAACTGCTACTAGAGAAGAAAAGACCAAGAAAAGTCGTGGCTCTGAGATAACGCAGAAGCTGCAGCAAGTGACCATAGTGCACAAAGGTAGGGGCATTAACAAACTGGCTCAACACATGGACTGCATGAGCAATGTCGGGCCGAGTAATGGTGAGGTAGATAAGACTCCCAACGAGGTGGCGGTAGCGAGTGGGGTCGGAGAGTGGAACACCATCATCCGGACGTAGCTGAAGGTGAAGCTCCATAGCGGTGTACGCTGTGCGAGAGTCGGAAAGAGCAACCCGAGCTAGGAGATCTGATGCGTATCTCTGCTGAGAGAGCTGAAAACCGCTGTCTGTAGAGCTGACCTCAAGACCCAAAAAATAGCTCTGCTGTCCAAGGTCGATCATCTGAAACTGCTGCTAAAGGTGATGCTTGACGAAGGCCACATGAGAAGGATCATCACCAGTAATAATCATATCATCCACGTACGGTAACAAAAGGGTCCGACCACGGGAGGAGTGCACGAACAGAGCTGGATCATGTGGACATGGCTGGAATCCGACGACTGTAATGGCTGAAGTGAAACGTGCAAACCACGCCCGAGGCGCCTGCTTGAGCCCATAAAGAGTTCGCCTCAAGCGACAGACAAATCCTGGAGGAGAGGAATGACCCAAAGGAGGAAGCATGTATATCTCCTGCTGAAGATCACCGTGAAGAAAGACATTTTTCATGTCGAGCTGTGATAGAGACTAGTGACTCAGAATGACACTGCTGAAAGCAAGCACAGACGGATTTGGACGAAAGTAGGTTAGGAAACTGCAAGTCGGATTTGATCTTGGAGAGTTCGGAGTGAGGCGATACTGGCGGTTGATTTGTGGAGGGGGTTCGAGTGTGTGGATGGCTTGAACTCCAGGATAGAGAAAGTTGCTCACTGGATGGGGAAGATTTCCATGAAATTGGAGATTTCCTAGATCTACAGTGAAGAATGCCAACATGGAAGGGTCTGGTTTCGAGCCCGAGCAGGAGGAAGTTGCAATCAGCCAAAATACCATCTTCAACACCACTGTCTCCGTCGAACACCTGTCGGCGACCGACTAGAAGACCAGATTCCATGAATGCGTCCTCTGTGGCAAGATTTTCTCATCCGGCCAGGCTTTGGGATGGCAGCCGAGGTACATAATCCGTTTTGTGTGGTGACGGTGGATGTTTCAGAGCCGCTTGACCTCAATTTTCCGGCTCCGACGGATGAGTTGGAAAAGCGGCGAGAGTGCGGGCTGGGTGTGCACATAGGTTTATGGTGGGCGGGGTTGGAAAATAAAAATAATGATGTTTATTTGTGATTATGATGTGCACAGCCAGAAGTGGTGTGCACGTAACAACACCCTTTAAATATTGTAATAGTTACCAGGATCTTAATTCTTACTGCCCCAACTAGGTTTATGCGACGAACTTTTTATCTCCTTTCTAGTTTTGATTGTATAAGCTCCAACAGCTTATGCACACCTTATATTGTGCTGATTATCATATATAGAATGACATAGATCATTGAGGCTGTGCTTTATCATCAAAGCTTACTCTATTGATGGCATACACCATCCACTTATTTAATTTCCTTTTACTTTATGAAGAAAACTATTTGATCTATTTATGAGATACCTCCTATGTGTTTGTGGCCCATTGACCTATTTTTGTATAGTTTCACTCTTTATGAAGCATGTGAATAAAATGAAGATGATTGGTGGTATATAGAAGCCCTTGTTTCTGCGTAATATTTCCACACAATGACTTGTATCTGCTAACCTAATTGATTCTTGATAAATATGTTCACATTCTGCCAAGTTTGAAAGCCTCTATGCATTAGAATTGTAATATCTTCTCATGCATTAAGCCATTAAGAGGCATCTATTAAGAAGATTTTCAATTGATAATCAAATGATTTTTAAAAAGACCTTGAAATCATTGAAATCCTACATGCCACTGGGTATTGCACTTTTGATGATATTGTTTTATTGGCCGAGAGTCACGCCATATTTGTCATGATATTGTTGTTTTTTTGTTGGAACTTGCTGAACCAATTTAATTTAAATATTTATTATAGAAAATCTCCACGTTGAACTGGCAATGAAATGAAAATTTGATCAATCCTGTGATTTCACAGTAACATATTCTCTCTTTCAATTTGGCAATCATTCAGGTGAAGCTGATGCTATACTTGTTAGATCACGAGCTACTGCGGAAGGACTCAGGGTATTGTCGGAAGCAATTATAGGTGACGGCGGAGTTGAGGTATGTTCTTATTCCTCATTCTTAGCTTTCTTTATTTTCACAAAATACAAAATTTCCTTGATTCTAGTTATGGCACTTCCTTCCATTACTTAAAGCTCGATTTTTCTTGTGCAGGCAGCAAGCCTGAGAGTTGCCGAGCAATACATCAAAGCATTCTCCTCAATTGCCAAAGAGGTGAAAAGCCGGAACACAGCCAGTCTCTTTTGGAAAATGAATATGCATTTGCTTTCGATATTTTTTGCGCTGATTTCTATTTCTTGCAGGGAACAACTCTATTGCTGCCTGCTGCCGCCGGCAATCCTTCCTCAATGATAGCTCAGGCTCTCTCCATATACAAAACGCTACAGGTTGGCAGCTCCAATGGCCGGGTTCTCGGTGAACAAGGCGGAATCACTAGTGAAAGCAAGTCCCAAGATCCTTCAGGAACCGAAGATTTTACCCACAGAATTCATTCGTCGACACCATCCATGTCCAGTACTTCTACCCTTGATTCAGATGCAGCTGGAGCTGCGTTCTCTCTTGCGAAGCCCAATAAAGCGACATAATCTGCTTCTCAGTCGACTATGAAAATTTTACGAGCAGCCATGAGTTTTAAACCCGCCTTATCATTTCCTTTTCAATGCAAATTTTTTATTCCCTTCCATCACTTTAGTAAAAGCTGGGGTGGGAGTTCATTTTTTTTACAAGACTGTCAGGGGCTTATTGGTATGACTTTGCATAACCTCTAAATAAAAAACATTGGGACTCAACTATTGATTTGATTTTCACAGTTGATAAATTGTTATCCATCACAGTATTTGGCTCAGCCAATATTCGATCAGACTATCAGAGCATTTGGACTATCCGGTGGGTTTTAACTAATTCGTCGTGTATATATATATATTCGTAATGAATGTCATATAGAGATTTCACGCAATTCGTTTGAGTATTTTCCATGCCTCTCAAGTTCACTTTTATTAAATCTTATAGTTTTATCTGTTTGTCATCATCATAAATGAATAAAGAAACCATACACTCCATCTTAGTCTTCCTGAACATCCTCATCTGCAGAATTCCCTCGCTTGCTCATTTGCATTTCGTGCTTTTTGTTGCTCTTGGTCTCATGGTGATCTGCGGGTTTATTTTCTTCCATGGCCTCCTTCGCGTAATCCTCAATGTGGAGATGGATGCCGGGGTCATCCGCAACGCAGCTGCCTCCGATGACAATGGAGTTGTTGATGCTCTGGTAGTTGCTGTTCGCATATGCCTCCGTGCCTTCGTCATCGGTGTTATGGGTTTCTGCTGGGATTTGGGCAGTGTCTTTGGGCCCGTCCATCCTCAGCACTGCTCCTCTGTTTGTGCCCGCAACTGTAATGATCCCCGTGGCATCGTTGACGCTACGATTGTTGTTCTTCGCCAGTTTGGTGAGGATCGAGATGACATCTTGAAGCTCGTGATTAAGCTGGTGCCGGCTTTGCTCTTTGGCGGGTGGGGTGGACATAGCCGCTGCGAGTGTTGTTGCGCGAGGCAGGACGAGTGGAAGATTGCAAGAGCTTGTGCTTATATGTTGTTTGAAGAAGAAGAATTATGAATGCATTCATCTTGTGAGGTGAAGAGGAAAGGAAAGGATATTTGGAGCTGAGGAAGAGGGTTTTTGTTTGATTCTTATGCTTCCTTGCATGTAGATTCAGGTATTCTTTAGAAGGAATGAGAGAAACCTTCTCTTTGATCGTAAATAAAAAAGAATTCTGTAGTTAAAATTAATATGGATCTAATAATAATTACTAATTTTATACTGAAGCTATAATATTTAATATTTTAAAGTAATAGTAATTGATAATAATTCAAATATTTAAATTTATCACAGGGTTTTTTTGGTGTGCTATGCATAAAAAGGAATCACCATTTCTTAAGCCGGCCTAATAACTCACGTGTATATTTTAAGTTTGGCTTCTGCATTGACCTACTTAGGTTCCGTTTGGCACGGTGGTGGCGGCCATGAGCACGAGTTAAATTGTCATTTGTTAATGCCCACCAAAGAAACTTCATTCACTTTTATGTTCAAACAAATAATGTTTATTAGGTGATCCTTAACGAATGACATTTTAACTCATGTGTTTATGATCGGCCAAACGGAGCCTTAGGCTCTGCTTGATATGGGTTTTTTTCCTTTGAAAAGTTTGGACAAAAAAGTCACCGACATAAAATGCATGTTTGTTGAGACAATGATTATGACACCCACCAAAAAATTAAAATCAGTTTTTGTTTGGAATGAGACTCATTTTATAAGATTAGGCGTGCACATAATCACACACTCATGATCTCCACCTTAAAAGTAGTGAGATCATGGGGTTGACCGCACAAGCGATCACCGCGCCCGATCCCCTGCGCGCCGACCCCATCACGCGTAGTGGGCAAACTGCCGCGAGCCCCTCCATGCCGTTGGCGAGCGGCCGACCTCCTCTCCGGACGCCGCCCGCCCGCACTCTCTCGCCGCGCGGGCTGCGGCCGCTGCCGAGGGAGTGGGCGTCCGGGCCGCCCCCTCCCTTGGTCGCCGACCGCGGCCAAGGGAGCGGCCACCCGGGTCGCTCCCTCCTTCGGACGCCGGCTGCGGACCCAGGCCTCTCCCTCCCTTGGTCGTCAACCGCGACGAAGGGAGCGGCCGCCCGACGCCCAGGCCTGCCCTCCCTCAGCCGCCCGCCGCGGCCGCCCGGGCCGCTCCCTCCCTTGGCCACCAGCGTGGCAAAGGGAGCGGGCGCCCGGGCCGCCCCCTCCCTCGGCCGCCGGCGCGGCCCAGGGAGCGGGCGCCCGGGCCGCTCCCTCCCTCGACCGCCGACGCACGGCCAAAGGGGGGCGGCCGCGACGACCGCTCCTCCCAAGAATCCGTCGGCGGTCCTCCCCTCGCCGGCAAACTTGGCGGCGAGTTCGCTGGTCCCCCGTGGAGTTCCACCTCCGTCGTCCGATCAGTTGGGGACGTTCCCGACCGTCCGATTCGCACATAACCACCCACTAACCACTAGTTTAGTGGAGGAATTTAATTAGTAAATTTAATTATTTATTTTTGAGTGCAAACAATGGTATTAATATGCACCCCTAAACTATGGGAAAATATTAATATTGGGTGGTTACGGTGTGCGGATAGCCGCGTAACCACCTCCTAGAGTCTATAAAAGGAGCCTCATGCCTCCTCATTTGTCACCCTTTTTCCTTCGAGTCTTCTTCTTGCTCAAGTCGAAGCTCTGCTGAATTCCTTCTACGAGCAGTGCTCGAGCCACACTCAAGCCGCACTCAAGCCGCACACGAGCCGCACTCAAGCCCCACACGAGCCAGAAGCGAGCCAAGTAGAAGCCGCCCAATGAAGCTCAATCTCTCGAGTTCCAAGTGGCCCCTGCAGCCGCTAGTCCAGGCGCTCCACTCCACGTTCAGAATCAGCAAGGCACTAAGTGGATCCCACCAACGCAAAGTGCAATTTGTAACAACTGCCGGCGCGACGGTCTGTCGTCCGGCGCGTGTCAAGTGTTCTCTGACCCCAAAGCTGTAACGAGAGGTGGCATGTCACCCTCGACTTTACAAACAAGCTGTAAACAGCCAGGAAATAGTGGACTTTGACCGGCTTAGATCCAGTCACGTGATTTTTTACCCAGTTGAGGGGTTTACCACGTTAAAACTACGTGTGTACCATCGACCTACTTTATTGACTGTGTGCTCACTCGACCGTTCCGAGAGCTAAGAAGGTCCAAGTTAGTCCGGTCTGACCGGGACATCGAGTTAGACCGCAACAGTTTGGCTCCTTCCGTGGGAATTCGATTCTCAACATCCTCAGAAGATAACACCCTCAACACAACAGTACTCGTGACTGGAGACTATGACAGGAGAAGTTACCCGCACTGTAGAAGGGATGACCCTTGGGGGGCATGTCAGTCTAGTTCCCCCTCACTTGTCTGTCAACATGCTTGAAGCAGAACCCCCCCCGGTGTGGATATTCAAGGTCGCGAAGCCCATCCTGCCAGAGAATCTAAAGCTCAAAATCACTGCAACTACCCTAAAGTAGCAGGTCTTGATGAAAGGATCATGCGTGCAGAAATCTCAACTTAATCACAGAAGAGAGTGAGCGAGCCAAGCAACGTGCCTCTTCAGCCAGCCTGCCCCTCCACCATTTATCGCCATTTGCACCTAAGATCCTGACATACCCAATCCCTCACGGTTTTGGGCTCCCAAAGATCGAGACGTACGATGGTACAAGTGACCCGTCAGAGCATCTCAGACACTTCACAATCATGATGCAACTTTGCAATGCCTCAGATCAACTGTTGTGTCAAACTTTCCCGGCGACTTTGAAAGGACAAGCTCTCACCTGGTTCCTATCTTCGAAGGAGGGGGAGATGAAGAATTTTGCAAAACTATCACAACAATTCACATACCAATTTATCACCAGTCGTCGAATAGTTAAAGGTTTTTCCCACTTGTTTGGGATCCGCCAATGTGAAGGAGAAACCCTCGGAGAATTTTTTTTGTCATTTCACTACAGAAGCACGATTGATCCCGGGCATCAACCCCGAACTCTTACGAGGCTTTCTCTTAGGACTCCGCCCAGACAACTTCTATTCATCATTAATGAAAGAAACAACATCAAATTATCATGATCTAATACGACGAGTCGAGACCCAGATTATAGCCGACGAAAAAATTGAGACACATCAAAAACAATTCGATAGAGACATAAAAAGGAGAAAGGAGCAAGAAGCTTCATCAGACCTGGGGAAGAACAGTGAATGTCACGGCAACCGACGACCTCGGCATCACCTAAAATACACACCCCTCAATACCTCCAGAACAAATGTGCTTTACGCAATCCAAGGCAGCGAGGCACTCCACAAGCCCAGACCCCTTGCTAAAAATACAGGGGACCAAACAAAATACTGTGCGTTCCACCATGGATGAGCACACGACACAGAAGATTGCTCAAAGCTTAAGGAGGAGATCGAGTATCTCATCAAACAAGTCCTCCTGGGGAGATTTTTACGGAGCTAAGCACCAAGTCTGTTAACAGGAAATCACCCAACTGCTTGCTAGAACGGACTGGCGGTCAACCCCTAAGTCGACCAGCCCAAGAGAGGGATTCGTACCTATCAGGTGGGCTCTACCCATTGTAGCGTTTATCAATTGTACTTTCCTATGAATTCTTCATGTAAATTTTCATAAGAACAGTCTCACGACTGTAACTCTAATAACTTTAAAAGTTTTCTTATTTCAGGCCTATAGAAGGTGAGCATCATCCATGCAATTTGAAATGCATACTCACTTCTCCCAAGTCCAAAGGTGCCTATTTACATTTACAACAACTACCTCCGGGTAACGTGCTCCTTATAGCAGCTGCCTTCAGGCATAGCACTCCTCACATCATCTGCCTTCGGGCAGCGCACTTCTTGCAGCAACTGTCTACGATCAGCGCACTCCTCACAGCAACTGCCTTCGGGCAGCGCGCTCCTCACAGCAACAACCTTCGGGCAGCGCGCTCTTTACAATAACTGCCTCCAAGCAGTGCGCTCCTTACAACAACTGCCTTTGAGCAGCGCGCTCTTTACAGCAACTTCCTCCGAGCAACGCGCTCCTGATAACAACTGCCTTTGAGCAGCACACTCCTCACAGCAACTGCCTTCGGGCAACACGCTCCTCACAGTAACTGCCTTTGGGAAGCGCTCTCCTTACAGAACTGCCTCCGAGCAGTGCGCTCCTAATAGCAACTGCTCTCGGGCAGCGCGCTCCTTACAGCAACTGTCTTCGAGCAGCGCGCTCCTCACAACAACTACCTTTGGGCAGTGCGCTTCTTACAACAACTGCCTCTGAGCAGCGCGCTCCTTACAGTAACTGCCTCCAGGCAACGCGCTCCTTGTAATACATGGATTAGATATTTACATTCTCCAACAATGCTCTCTTGAGCAGCCACCAGGGCTCAGGTAAAAAGAAGAAAAAGAGAATGCTATCATAAAAACAAAATACAAAGTACATGCTCAAATGCGCCAATCAAGAACCGTAGAACAATAAAGACACCATACAATATATCAGAGTAGAAAAGCAAAAGATGCAAACACACTAATACATGGAGACAACACTGTAACATATCAGTCACGTCAACATCAGAACTCTTGTCTCCAAAGATTTCACCAAAGCTAAGGCTAGATACGTCGCATCCCAAGCTCATGCCAACAAGACGAAAAGACTTCGAGACTCCACGCCTGAGGGCCATCTCTCGAACGTATTCCATCTGAGGCTCCACCTCCTTACTCAAGATTTTATCACGAACCTCCTCGCTAATCAAGCAACGGTCCCGCATATAATCCGGAGACCCCACGTACTCCACAAGTCCAACAACCTTCAACTATGACACACGGCTATCAGAAGATAATGCCCCCACTTGTCCTTCGCCGCACAAAGCTCTGCCTCTAAATGAGAAGTCTCCTCTTGAGCACGCTTCAGCATGTGTGTAGTTCTCTCCACCAGAGATTTCTACACCTCCAAAGACGCTCGAGTCTCTTCCAATTCTGCCTTCAGCTCCGATCCAATCCGACAAAATCGAGAAATGTCCCGGTCATGATCATTCCTCAGAGTGGCAAGCGAGCCCGCCACCGCTCGAAACTTCTCCTAAAGAGCCAGATACCCGCCCTTTAAGCTCACATAATGATCATTCTAGGTAACAACAAATTGTACCTGAGCCTTGATCTACAAAAGAAAGGACGGAGAAAAGTCAGCACAATACAACATTGAAGAAGAGACAAAAATAAGCACGCTTGCTTACCACTTCATTCATTGCCTTCAAAAAAGAAGATAGCCTTAGAGCCGCCGCATCCGCAAGGGAAGTTGGAGGGGGGGGGGGGGGCAGACGATCCAAGCACCTGTACCTCGGGAGGTGAACCTCTATGGCCACCAGAATAAGAGCCGCCACCCTGAGAAGACAAACATGGCGCCACACTATTGCTACCTCGAGAAACTACAATGACCTTCCATTTCCAACCACAACCCGAAAATGTCTTAGTGGTCCGAATAAAATCTGAAGAAATGCCACACCGCAATAAACACTTCTCTTCTACAAACGAAGAAATACTGAACAGATGTTTCGCCAACTCGCGAGGCTCTGAAAATTCAAGAACTGGAGAAAACTCCCGCTCTCTCCCCTTTTGACGATGACAACGATCAGGCAATGCGTTCCATAGCTCTGACAAGGCTCAAGAGTTCCTGCCATAACCAAATAAAGTATTCCCACGACGAAGGTCTGTTCGAGTATCAAAATCAAGTCAACTCTTGTTACTATGAATCTACACATGCTCAACACCATCAAAGCGATCGCACCAACCTCAGAGTAGTCTAAAGAGAATTTCATGCCATATTAGCGAACGAAGACAACCAACCCCATGAGGCGTACTACCCCCAAGATTGTAAACTGGGAAATCAGTACACTGTAAAATTTCAGAATCTCGATCACTTCCTCGCATGGGGGAATCAGAAACCTGATCTCAAAGTAGTCTCGCAGATTGTCAACTATCTACGGGGGACGGGGGGAGGGGGGGGGGGGGGGGGGTTGAACTCCCTCCTCAATACGCAATATCTTCACTTCAAGGTCGACAAGCAGATCAAACCTCCTCCTCCAAATTACAACATGATCAAGTCCTCAATACGCGGTATCTTCACTACAGATCAGTAAGGGAGAAGTGAAGACGCATCGGCCTCGCAGGCGCCATTACTCGCCATCTCAAGTCCTTCGCCATCGACTCCGCCCTAAAAATGAGCATCGAAAGATCCTTGTTTTTCTTCGTCCGAGACGGGTCTCGTGCAATGAGGATCTGGGAGGCAATTGTTGGGAATGGGACCCATTTTATAAGATTAGGTGTGCACACAACCACACACTCATGATCTCCACCTCAAAAGTAGTGGGATCATGGGGTTGACGGCACGCGCGATCACTGTTGGAGTTACCATTGTGATCTGGAAGTGATCAAACATGTAATCTCACTGCCAACGCGATATGAGCCTGCAGGGTCGCACATAAGAGATGTGGAGAAGTTGGATAATTGACTGTGTTGGTAAAGGTTGCCAATCACCGACCTGAATGGGGTCATGGGCAAAGTGTTGCCTTAAAGGATCGTCGAGTTGGGCAATTGTTGCCCTGGAGAGCTGGTTTGAATAGTCGACCAAAGGTCGACTAGAATCGTAGAGAATGGGTCTCTGATTCTCGCCGATCGACGAGAGTCGTCGAGAATGGTTCTCTGATTCTCGCCGATCGACGAGAATCGTTACTCTGATTCTCGACGATCGACGATTTTGACGAGTGTCGTCGAGCGCGGCTCGACGATCGACGAGTATCATCGTGTGTCGTCGAGCGCGGCTCGACGATCGGCGAGAATCGTCGAGTATTGTACTCTGATTCTCGCCGATCCTAGGTGATACTCGTCGACTGCTTCTCGCCGAACCTGCTCAATGATTCTCGCCGATTGTCGCCGATTCTCACCGTCTGATACTCGCCGATTCTGGAACCCCATTTCTGGGTGGTCTGCGGATAGCGAAGTTTCTAAGTCTTTTATGCTTTTGGTATAAAAGGGATACTTAGGGTTTTATCGGGACTTAAGCTTTTGGCTGCTGTGCGAATCGAACCCGACAGAAACCGTTCCGCGATCGTTCCGCTGATCCCAAATCCCGCCGCCGACAGAAGGGTTCCGCCGCCGCCGTGTTCGCTCCGCTGACCTCCTCTTCTCCGGCGACCGTCGCTGGTGCTGCTCTTCCTGGCGCGGACCTAGCAGTCCGTGGAATAGCAGCGGTGCGGTCTTCTCCTTCCCGATAATCCGTGCGACGGATAGATCGGTGTTTCCCCGCTCGTGTGGACTTCTGTAGAAGCGTGGACATTATTCTACGTAGAACTCGCCACTAGCACGCAGAAGAAATTTGGAGCATCACCGTTGAGTTGTGACTCAACGCCACCGAGGTAATTTTTGCCTAGTTTTTGCTAACTTCTTGATTCAACGTTCATGGCCCGATCCACATCTCTTTGGGTTTTTCTTGATGTTTTTCTTTTCCGCTGCGTGCACAAGTGTTGTGCCATCCTCATAGAGAAACCCAACAGTGGTATCAGAGCCAGGTTCGACCATGATCGTTGTTTTGGAAGTTTGTTATTCCAGTGCGTGTAAACCTAGGGATTTAGAAGTGTTCTAAATGCCTAGATTTAGTCTTGGTTTCCCTGCCAAGAACGTCTGGAATTGCGTGGGAATTTCTAATTGTTAGAAATTGTGATCTCCTTAGCAGTAACCATCCCTCGATTTTGTTTTGGATTTTGAATCCAACAAAGAGAGATGAGCTTGTCTACTGCTTTAAGTTGAGCTGTCTTTGCCTTTGTCCAATGCATGTAAATCTGAGGATTTGGAAGTTTCCGGATGTTCAGATTTATCCCTTCCTTCTATCAATTGTTGATGGTGTTAGGATGTGCACATAAGGGATGCATGTGGTTTAGAATTGTTTTTCTTTGGATGTGCACATTGATCAAATGTTGATCATGGTTAAATGTTAACCTATAATCAAAATCCCTTCATCTAATATTAAGTGTTCGGATGCCTTCCGATGGATGACACTCTTCCTGCCTCGATCGATGAAGTGTGGGCTTGCCAAAGCAAGGTGCATTAATCTATCTTGGTAAGGGTGCGAGCGGATAATTGTGATATCCCACTGTCGACATCGGGTCATACTTAACTAGGTGACCTCAAAGGTTGAGTGCCTAGAGGCATAGGGTTGACATGTACCATATGATGGATGCGAAAAAGGAGTTATTCACCAACCATACAAGAATTGCATGAGGATGCAATTGGCAAGCATTGCCTACCTAAATAACCGCATCGTGAGAGGAACGCCAAAGCGGACTCATAGTGTTGGTGAAATACGGATCTTGTCCACTAAGAGAGTAGCTCGCATGAACTCTCCGAATTGTTAGTGAGGGCTATCATTTCGAATAAAATAGTGGGAGTATTTTAATTGAAGTCCAAATTAAAATAAATTGTATTTGAAATTTTGGTACTGATTTTATTCTGCATAAATTCTTGTAGAATTCCATGGCAAGTGTTTCACACTGCACGTTGTCTCTGAGAGCCATCCTTGAGAAGGATAAGCTCAGTGGGACAAATTACATGGACTGGTACAGGAACCTGAGAATTGTTCTCAGGCAAGAGCGAAAGCTCTATGTCTTGGAAGAAGAAGCCCCCGAGGTGCCGACCGGGAACTCTTCCCGTGCTGAGAAAGATACTTATAAGAAGTATACTGACGATGCTTTAGATGTCGAATGCCTTATGCTTTCCACTATGAACTCTGAGCTTCAGAAGAAACATGAGAACATGGGGTGCAAGGAGATTGACGAGTATCTCAAGAAAATGTTTCAAGGGCAGGCTCATCAAGAGAGGTTCGACATCACAAAATCATTGTTTCAGTGTAAGATGGGAGTTCGAGACTCAGTAGGGACTCACGTACTCAAGACGATTGGGTATATAGAAAACCTTGAAAGGCTGGGTTTTCCTCTTGGTCAAGAGTTGGCCACGGATCTGATCCTACAATCGTTGCCGGACAGTTATGAGCAGTTTGTCTTGAACTACAATATGAATGAGATAGACAAGACACTGCCCGAACTCCTAGGCATGTTGAGAACTGCCGAAATCAATATGAAGAAGGCCAAGCCTGCCAGCCCCATACTGATGGTGCATAAGGGCAAGGGTAAGGCCAAGGGCTCTAAGAAGACGAAGGTGGGACCTAAGTCATACCTTGAGCCCAAGTCTTCAGCACTGATGAAAAAGAAAAGCACGGTGAAGGAAGGGAAATGCCACCACTGTGGCAAGGTTGGTCATTGGAGGAGGAACTGTCCTTCGTATATTGAGGGTCTGCAGAAATTGAGGGGAGGTATGACTTCCGCTTCAAATGTTTACGTTATAGAGATAAACCTTTCTGCTCCTTCATCTTGGGTATTGGATACCGGATGTGGTTCTCACATTTGTACAAATGTGCAGGAACTGGGAAGGAGAAGATTGCTGAGTAAAGGGGAGGTGGACCTCCGCGTCGGCAATGGAGCAAGAGTTGCTGCTGTAGCCGTAGGGGTTTATCGTCTTTCTTTGCCCAGTGAGCTTGTAATAGAACTAGATAACTGTTATTTTGTTCCGGCCATAACTAGAAACATTATATCTATTTCATGTTTGGACATGATTGGATTTTCTTTTATAATTAAGAATAACTATTGTTCTATATTTAAGAATGATGTTTGTTATGCTGTAGCCCAATTGTTTAATGGTCTTTATGTTTTGAACTTGGACCATCTGATCTGTAATGTAGAAAACAATAAAAGACTAAGAACAAATGACTCAAACCCTACGTATCTCTAGCATTGTCGTTTGGGCCATATCAACGAGAAGCGCATATCCAAGCTCCATAGAGATAGACTTTTGGACTCATTTGATTATGAATCATTTGACTGATGCGAGTCTTGTTTGTTAGGCAAGATGACTAAAGCTCCTTTCACTGGTTATACTGAGAGGGCTGAGGATCTCTTGGGTGTTGTACATAGTGATGTATGCGGACCCATGAGTTCCATGGCTAGAGGTGGGTATTTCTACTTTGTTACATTTACTGATGATTTCAGTAGATACGGATATGTGTATCTTATGAAGTGCAAATCCAAGACCTTTGAAAAGTTCAAAGAGTTCAAGAATGAAGTAGAAAACCAGTTGGGTAAAAGGGTTAAAGCACTCCGATCTGATCGAGGTGGCGAATACCTGAGTCATGAGTTCCGTGATCATCTGAAAGAGTGTGGTATTGTATCACAGCTCACTCCACCTAGAACACCACAACATAATGGTGTGTCTGAGAGGAGAAATCGTACTCTGTTAGACATGGTACGTTCGATGATGAGTCATGCAGACTTGCCTGTTTCCTTTTGGGGTTTTGCTTTAGAGACTGCTGCAATGACATTGAATCGCGCTCCAACGAAAACGGTTCTGAAGACACCATATAAAATATGGACTGGGAAGCGTCCTAGTATGTCGTTCATTAAAATTTGGGGCTGTGAGGCATACGTGAGACGTCAAATGCCTGACAAGCTGGAACCCAAATCGGATAAATGTTATCTGGTGGGATATCCTAAGGAAACGAAAGGGTATTACTTTTACCTACCGTCTGAGGGCAAAGTGTTTGTCGCAAGGACTGGTGTCTTCTTGGAGAAAGAGTTCTTATCAAGAAAGACTGAAAAGGTAGAGCTTGAAGAAGTTCAAGAACCACATGTAATGAATGAACCGGAATTGGATTCTGAGACAGGACTACAAGATGTTGTAGCTAGAGAACCTGCTCAGGGAACACAAGTCCTACGTAGATCTGGTAGACCGAGGTTTGAGCCTGAGAGATATGGATTTCTCGTGTCTCAAATAGGTAATGTGTTGCTTATGGATCATGATGATGAACCAGCAATCTACCAAGAGGCTATGAATGGACCGGACTCTGACAAATGGCTTGAGGCTATGAAATCCGAAATGGACTCCATGTATGCAAACCAAGTTTGGAACTTGGTGGAACCACCTGAAGGGGTACGACCCATAGGGTGCAAGTGGGTCTTCAAGAAGAAGACCGACATGGATGGGAATGTACAGACATTCAAAGGGCGACTGGTGGCTAAGGGTTTCAAGCAAATTCATGGTATTGACTATGATGAGACCTTTTCCCCTATTGCCATGGTAAAGTCCATTAGGATATTGCTTGCTATTGCTGCGTATTATGACTACGAGATCTGACAGATGGATGTCAAAACGGCTTTCCTTAATGGAAACCTCCTTGAGGAAGTGTATATGACACAACCCGAGTGTTTTGTATCCCCAGATGAAGCCACTAAAATATACAAGTTGAATAAGTCCATCTATGGACTGAAACAGGCCTCTCGAAGTTGGAATCTTCGTTTTGATGAGAAAATCAAAGAGTTTGGTTTCATCAAGAATTAATATGAGCCTTGTGTTTACAAGAGAATCAGTGGGAGCATTGTTGTCTTCCTGATATTGTATGTAGATGACATACTGTTGATTGGGAATGACATTCCTACCCTGAAAGTTGTTAAGAACAACCTAGGGAACTGCTTTTCAATGAAGGATTTGGGTGAAGCGACTTATATACTCGGTATTAAGATCTATAGAGATAGATCGAAGAAGTTGCTGGGTTTGACCCAGAGTACGTACATCGAAAAGGTGTTGAAGCGGTTCAACATGCTTGAGTCCAAGAAAGGATTTTTGCCCATGTCTCGTGGTGTGAGTCTCTCTAAGGACCAGTGTCTAAAGTCTTGTGAAGATAAGGACCTCATGAAGTTGATTCCATATGCTTCGGCAATTGGATCAATCATGTACGCGATGTTATGTACTCGGCCCGATATCTCCTTTGCTTTGAGCATGACTAACAGGTATCAGTCAGACCCCGATGAGTGTCACTGGATTGCAGTCAAGAATATCCTGAAGTACTTGAGAAGGACTAAGGATGTGTTCTTGGTGTATGGTGGAGAGGAAGAGCTCGTTGTAAGTGGTTACACAGATGCTAGCTTCCAAACTGATAGAGACGACTCCAAGTCTCAGTCAGGTTTTGTGTTTTGCCTGAATGGAGGAGCTGTGAGCTGGAAGAGTTCCAAGCAAGAGACAGTTGCTGATTCTACAACAGAGGCCGAGTATATCGCAGCAGCTAATGCGGCGAAGGAGGCTGTATGGATTAGGAAATTCATCGGCGAGCTTGATGTAGTTCTTAGCATTGTTGGTCCCGTAGTTCTCTACTGTGATAATAATGGTGCAATTGCACAATCTAAGGAACCTAGATCTCATCAGCGCTCCAAGCACATACTTCGGCGGTTTCATCTTATTCGTGAGATTGTCGAACGAGGAGATGTAAACATTTGCAGAGTGCCGACTGAGGAGAACATTGCGGATCCACTGACAAAGCCTCTCGCGCAGAGAAAGCATGATGGTCATACTAGATCGATGGGTATACGATACCTAAATGATCAACTCTAGCGAGAATCTTGTGGGTTGCATGTAATCTTGTATTTTGTTGGCTGTTTGTTCATATGATGAACTGTGTACCTAATTTTTCTCTTATAATTAATGACAAGTTCTTTTATTATGTCTTTTTCTATATGATAGTTAATTGTTAACATAATAGATACCCTTAGAATGTTCGCTTCCATGGGACATCAAGTACGTGACTTCAATGTGAGAGCCCATGATTTATTTGAAGCTTCATTCTTAAAGGTCCCTGGTCGAGTATCATCATAGAAGCTAAGGGTGATGATGGTACATGGAGACTAGCACATGTGTTGACTGATGACCGGTTCTCACAGGTCATGATATTGTGATATCAAGTCATCACGTGGGTACTTGTTAGTGAACAAGTTGTACTGCACAGACCCAACCTGAGACTACTCTATGGATTGTCATCCAATCGTGTCACGAGTAGGTCTCAATTGACAATGGTGTTGTGATCCTTTGACCTGAAGTCACAACATTCATCAAGTGAGGAAGAGCGTGCTTTGATGCCATCTAAAGTCTTCCTTAAGAAAGGTTGATGATAAGGGTGGTTGTTGGGCATGTTACGAATCATTTGGGTGTTTGTATGTGAGTAGATATGAGATTTGTCCTCCTGTATGACAGGAGTTGCATCCATGGGACCCTTGATGGAACTGGACTGAGAAATGCATGACCATGCTTGGTTGAGTCAATATGTGATATTGGACTCACCATTCTCTGGAAGTCCGTCCTGGATCAAGAAACTTGGATTGAGCTATTACGAGGGTGACACGGTCCATGACTCTAGTTCTTTCCGGATGTAAGGGACAAAGGGACAAAGACAACGCTGATACATTGGTCATAAAGGCTTATGAGTTATGAACTCTTATTGCTTGGGGAGCAATGATGCATTGCTAGATGCCGCTCATTGTTTGTGAGGTTTTTGCTTTGATACTTTCGAGATCAAGTGGGAGTCTGTTGGAGTTACCATTATGATCTGGAAGTGATCAAACATGTAATCTCACTGCCAACGCGATATGAGCCTGCAGGGTCGCACATAAGAGATGTGGAGAAGTTGGATAATTGACTGTGTTGGTAAAGGTTGCCAATCACCGACCTGAATGGGGTCATGGGCAAAGTGTTGCCTTAAAGGATCGTCGAGTTGGGCAATTGTTGCCCTGGAGAGCTGGTTTGAATAGTCGACCGAAGGTCGACTAGAATCGTAGAGAATGGGTCTCTGATTCTCGCCGATCGACGAGAGTCGTCGAGAATGGTTCTCTGATTCTCGCCGATCGACGAGAATCGTTGCCGATCGACGAGAATCGTTACTCTGATTCTCGACGATCGACGATTTCGACGAGTGTCGTCGAGCGCGGCTCGACGATCGACGAGTATCATCGTGTGTCGTCGAGCGCGGCTCGACGATCGGCGAGAATCGTCGAGTATTGTACCCTGATTCTCGCCGATCCTAGGTGATACTCGTCGACTGCTTCTCGCCGAACCTGCTCAGTGATTCTCGCCGATTGTCGCCGATTCTCACCGTCTGATACTCGCCGATTCTGGAACCCCATTTCTGGGTGGTCTGCGGATAGCGAAGTTTCTAAGTCTTTTATGCTTTTGGTATAAAATGGATACTTAGGGTTTTATCGGGACTTAAGCTTTTGGCTGCTGTGCGAATCGAACTCGACGGAAACCGTTCCGCGATCGTTCCGCCGATCCCGAATCCCACCGCCGACAGAACGGTTCCTCCGCCGCCGTGTTCGCTCCACTGACCTCCTCTTCTCCGGCGACCGTCGCTGGTGCTGCTCTTCCTGGCGCGGACCTAGCAGTCCGTGGAATAGCAGAGGTGCGGTCTTCTCCTTCCCGATAATCCGTGCGACGGATAGATCGGCGTTTCCCCGCTCGTGTGGACTTCTGTAGAAGCATGGACATTATTCTACGTAGAACTCGCCACTAGCACGCAGAAGAAATTTGGAGCATCACCGTTGAGTTGTGACTTAACGCCACCGAGGTAATTTTTGCCTAGTTTTTGCTAACTTCTTGATTCAACGTTCATGGCCCGATCCACATCTCTTTGGGTTTTTCTTGATGTTTTTCTTTTCCGCTGCGTGCACAAGTGTTGTGCCATTCTCATAGAGAAACCCAACAATCACCGCGCCCGATCCCCCGCGCGTTGATCCCATCACGCATAGTGGGCAAACAGCTATGAGCCCCGCCTTGCCAGTGGTGGGCGACCGACCTTCTCTCCGAACACCGATTGCCCGCCCTCTCTCATCGCTCAGGCCGTGACCACAATCGAGGGAGTGGTGCCCTAGCCTCTCCTTCCCTAGGCCGCTGGCTGCGGCCAAGGGAGCGTCCGCCCGGGCTGCTCCCTCCCTCAGCCGCAGACTGTGGTCGAGGGAGCAGCGCCCAGGTCGCTCCTTCCTTCGGCCGCTGGCCGCGGCCAAGGGAGCAGTCGCCCGTGCCACTCTCTCCCTAGGTGGTCGGCCGCGGCCAAGGGAGCAGTCACCCGGGCCGCCCCCTCCCTCGGCCGTCAGAGCGGTTAAGGGAGCGGGCGCCCAGGCCACCCCCTCCCTCGGCCGCCGCCGCGGCCCAGGGAGCGGCCGCCGGGGCCTCCCCTCCCTCGGCCACCGGCGTGCGACCAAAGGGGGCGGCCGCACTGGCCGCTCCTCCCCGACCGCCATTAGCGGTCCTACCCTCGCCGGCGAACTTGGCGGCGAGTTCGCCGGTAGCCCATGGAGTTCCACCTCCATCGTTCGATCAGCTGGGGACGTTCCCGACCGTCCGATTCGCGCGTAACCACCCATTAACTACCAGGTTAGTGAGAGAATTTAATTAGTAAATTTAATTATTTATTTTGAAGTGCAAACAGCGGTATTAATACGCACCCCTAAACTATGGGAAAATATTAATATTGGGTGGTTACGGTGTGCGGATAGCCGTATAACCACCGTAACCACCTCCTGGAGCTTATAAAAGGAGCCACATGCCTCCTCATTTCTCACCCCTTTTCCTCCGAGTTTTCTTCTTCCTCAGGTCGAAGTTCTGCCGAATTCCTGCTACGAGCAGCACTCGGGCCACACTCGAGCCGCACTCAAGCCGCACCCGAGCCACAAGCGAGCCAAGTAGAAGCCGTCCGACGAGGCCCAATCTCTCAAGTTTCAAGTGGCCCACACAGCCGCAAGTCCAGGCGCTCCGCTCCACGTACAGAATCAGCAAGGCTCTAAGTGGAGCCCACCAACGCAAATTGCAATTTGTAACAACTCCCGGCGCGACGGTCTGTCGTCCGTCGCGTGCCAAGTGTTCTCTCACCCCAAAGCTGTAACAAGATGTGACTTGTCACTCTCGAGTTCACAAACAAGCTGTAACTGCCAATAATTAGTGGACTTTGACCGGCACAGATCCGGTCACATGACGTTTTACCTAGTTGAGAGGTTTTTCCACGTTAAAACTGCGTTTGTACCATCAATCTACTTTATTGACTGTGTGCGTGTTTGATCGTTCTGAGAGATAACACGGTTCCGGTTATTCCGGTCCGACCGGGACGTCGAGTTTGACCGCAATAGTTTTCAATATAAAAATGGACGAAATTATTTAGGTGAGGTTAAGCGTTCACGAATGACGGCTCTGCTGCGTTCCTGACCAGTGATCGCCACCCCCGTGCCAAACATTGTCTTAATATAGTGCATGAATAATGAGTAAACTTAAATCACAATATGCTTGTCCATGCAGAGTGATAAGAAAATGCAGTCTCTAGATTCTTTTAAACTTCTAGAATACATATCTTTGATGAGAACATACAAATGATATGTGAAGTTCAGGCAAAAGAATAATCCCCATGATAGAATGAGAAATGTAAGAATAAATAGATATGATGAATAATAAAATAAAAAATAAAATAAGTAAAAACTTCTTACAAGAAACACTTGTTCCCCTCCTTATTTTGTCTATTCTATATAGGCAAATGAGATCACCTGCTTCCCTCCATTGCATGTATTTATAGGCCCCCAAAATATGTAATTTAAGGTGCACATGCCCTAAGCACATACCATGTGGCTAGAGCCTGTGATTTGGGAACAATAATATTTAAGCTCAGAAATGACACAAGGATTATATAGGAAGGCAGTCACACATTATGGAGGAGCACATGGGAAAAGCACACCGTGTATGTCGTCGGGGTGTGTGATCCGAATTTTTTCAGTAGTAACTTGGATTATTTCGGTCTTCTCCGCACCGAATTCTCTAAAGTATAGTCCCAAAGAATGTGGCACGCATGTTGGTCATGTGTTTGTTAAATGAGGATGCTAAAAATATGATTAGAAAATATATCAAGTCCATCTACAACTATCTTTTGTTATTCTACAGAAATCTAAAGCATGATGGATAATGAAGAGTTAATATGTGAAACCGAAAATTGAACTCCTTAGCACTTCAATGACTGATGAGAAAATGGTTTCATAGCTAATCAAGAAATTGGGTTATCAGTAAAAATAATGGATTCTCAAGCAAATATTTTCCGTCACTTTCAATCTTCCTTTTTCTACAAAAATATTCACTCCACTAGTAATCTACTAGTAAATCCACTATAACTACTTGAAATGCCAGAAGTGGGCAAATATATTTTTAGGAGCAAGACTTGTTATTCTAACCTTCACCATTTCTTCTAGTTTTTCTAACTCAAATAGATCACTCTTTGAGACTTTTACACACTTTCTAATTTCTTTTCCACCAATCATTAACAAATGTGTTCTCACTATTGTATATGAACTTATAAAATATTTTTCACAAAAATTGCACTTTCAAGACAAATTGCTTATCGCCTCACCATGAGTAGCTTGCTTAGTGACACGTGTGTCCGATTGAGCGGGACACACGAGTCCCGCGTGAGCCAGCGTGTCGGACTTCCGACACATTTGTCGGACTTCCGACACGAGTGTCAGAGAGTGTCGGAGAGTCTGACGAGTGTCAGAGAGTCTGACACTGACACGCAGGGCATTTTGAAGTATCGATGCTTCATTGATGTTTTTACTTATATACTGTGATTAAGACAAGCGTACCTATCGAGTAATAGTACAATATTTTTTTAAATATCAAGGTCGTATTTTTCTACGCATCTATGTCTATTTTAAGAAATGTAACTATTATTCTACCAAAAAAAATTAATTATTTTTAAAAGTAAAAAAAAAGTAATACGTAAGATTTTGAAAATAGATGAGGTAGAGAGCCATTGATTTTAATTTGCTTTGGAAAATAACTTTTAAACAAGAAAAACTCTACTTTTCTGTTAATTAAAATACGTGACCGTGGATGTTCCCTAAATATGAGTTCACCACTATCAAGAATACATGCACCTAAGATTAAGTAGTTTGACTGAATTTTCGTATTAAATAAAAATTACTTTAATACATGTTTTACGCAGTAAACCCCGCTATCAACCTCCTACTGATATTCGAAGGTTCAACTCGGGAGGCTTACGTTCAACTCTTTCGAGAGTGACGCGCAGTTTCTCTTTACCTGAGAGTGTTCAATTCGTGAACATGAACCTTTCGGCTACTAGTTACGAATTACAAAAATGGAAACCATATATCGATTTGTATGGTTCCACGCAACTTAATTCTTAGGTAAATCTTAAGTTTTTAATTTATAAAATAGAATTTAAATTTGCAGAATTAACATGCTTCCCAAAGCTCATCTCAACCGAGTGCTAAAAAATTCTTAGCTTCTCATTTGGGATGGGGGCGGTAGTAGAAAATTAAAAGACATATAAAAGTGCAGAAATAATATCCGTCCCAACCATCTTAATAAAACACTAAAAAATTCTTAGACACTCATCCGGTATGGGGATGATAGTAAGAAATTGAAAAGACTTATAAAATTGCAGAAATAATATCCGTCCCAACAATCTTAATCAAACACTAAAGAATTCTTAGCCTCTCATCCGGGATGGGGGTGGTAGTAGGAAATTACAAAAAAGGAATATGCACACACCCTATCTCGATACAAATGAAAACTAAGTTAAAGACAATAAGAGTTGAAGAATTACTTGAAAACTGAAAATTTATTACTTAAAAAAGTATTACACACTAAAAAAAATTCAAACTAAGGTTAGAAACATATCACTCAAAAGCTACTCATAAATACTACATAGAACTATGTAGAACTTTACCAGTTCTCCTTAAACCACGACCTTGGCCCTCTATTTATATCCAAAAATTTTGAAGTACACGCCCCCTAGGGCGTGTTGCTGACGTGGAATCTGCGGATAGAATTTTCGGCGGCTTCTGAATTGGGTTGAAAAGTACACGGACGTGACATGATAGTAACGGGCGTGTACACTGGGCATGTACACTAGGCGTGTCTGCGGGCATGGCAGATAGAATTCGACGGGGCGTGACAACACACGTTTTGCTTGGTTACGGGTGATGTCACGGGCGTGACAGCGGGCACACGGGCGTATAGCCTAGGCATGACTTGAGTTCGATGGTCGAAATTTGCCAATCAGTTGGAATTGCTGGTTTTAAAGTTATACACCCTAGGTCACGGGCGTGACCTAGGGGCATGACTTAGGAAAATTTGCTGATTTACTCCAAAGTTGCAAAAATACATGTAGGGCACAAAAATAGGCTAAGTTAGAACTGAAAATAAAAAGAAATGATTTATTTAAGTATGTACATAATATAATTATATTTTTTATTAAAATGAAACTAAAATAGAACCTAAAAATATGTATATTTTGCTACTTATCAAATAACCTCATACTTAAGCATTGTTATTCCAGAGCAAAAGTGGGAGTTGACGATACGAACAGTTATAAAATTTCTAATTTAACTATCAGTTTATTATATCAAGCGAAAATAGACATAAAGATCTGGAGTATAAAGATTAAGTCTTACATTATGCAAACTATTTAGCCAGAGATAAATGTTCGTAGGCAAAAGACTTCTTGAGAAAACAAAATAACAAGCATTATTGCAATCATTAGTAAGAAGCTAGATTGGAATTATAAAAAACCATACCTTGAAAGAGATATAATGGAAAATAGACAACCTATTAATTACGCTCTCTCAAAATTTTAAGCAAAATTAGATAAATTTGTAATGGTTTATGGGGTACAAACTTGGTTATCGCCTATAAAGTAGGCTTTGATGTAGAATGTGATGAATTTTATCCTCTCACCTTATCTCATATTCCTACTTTGTTACAACTGCTTAAGAATATATTTTCTAAAGCAGGAAAAAAACTTTGCATAATTGAATTTTATTTTTAACCCAATGTATATGTTTAGGAGCACATACTCCATTTCATATATTCTTTTAACAATTATTGGATGTCTATGTTTACGAAATGAAATTTTATTCCAGTTGACATAAGATCTTTTCTTTTCTAGGAGCACATACTCCTAAATGCTTGCGTGCGTAAGAAAACATGTCAAGCAAAATAGATAGGGGTTTTCAAAAATAATTTCGATAAAAGATTTTGTGAGCAGCTGTAATAGTTTGAAAATTCCTATATTTCAATAAGAGTGAAGTTGTGATAATTATAGTCTACATATATTTAGCTAACATAATACACATGTCTCTATTTATCATAAACCAAGGAGTAACACTCAAAACGAATCTTCTAACTTTAAATAAAATACACAATATATTCTTTAAAAGTTAACCCCGAATATTTAGATCTATCTATTTATGATAAATAAATGACTAGTAAATTGAAAAACTAGATAACTGTTTATACATCAACTCAAAAAAAAATAGTTTTTGAAAAGAGACAAACAAAGTAAGGATTTTAATATTATTTTTGGATGATTGATTAAGCAAAATATATACACAAGAAGTTTTTTATTTTATTTTTATTATATATATATAGCAAATATATACATAAATTTGAAAAATACATATATGTATAAATGCAGTTTTTAAGAAAGAAAATCTACCCCCATACTTATGTTGTGCATAAGTATGAAGAAAAAGGATGATATATACAAAGCTGAAAGTACAATAGAATAAAGAAGCTTTCGTGATAGGAGGTCGATGAGGCCGTAAGAAAAACCTATAAAAAAACATGTATAAAAACATATAACTATGGGGTGCCTCCCACAAGCGCCTTGTTTACCGTCGCATAGCCTGACTTATTTAGTTGGATGATTCATATGTTGGGGAGGGTGTATGATTCTATTTGTTTAGTTGAAAAGTCCCCCGCAAGGTAAAGTTTTAAGCGGTGCCCGTTATTTTAAAAGAGCCTAATTCGGGGTGAGAAATAAGAATAGTCCCATATGACCAAACCTCTTTAACAGTAAAGGGGTCGGATCATCTGGATTTTAATTCCCTGGGAAAATGTTTAAGTCGTGAGTTATAAGAAGGACGAGATCGCCCGGAGAAAAAGATTTTGGAAATTTTATTTTTCTATCATGAAAAAACTTAGAACGTTTCTTATAAAATTTATTGCTTTTGTAGGCGTTGACACGCCATTCATCAAGTTTGTTTAGTTGAAATTTTCTTTATTTGGAGGCTAAGTTCATATCTAAGTTTAAAAAATTTAACGCCCAGTATGCGCGATGTTCTAATTCTACCGGAAGGTGACACACTTTTCTGTGGACTAAACGATAAGGCGTACAACCGATCTTGGTTTTGTAAGCCGTGCGACAAGCCCAAAGTGCGTCGTCAAGTTTAAGCGACCAATCTTTTCGATTGATGGCTAAAGTTTTCTCAAGAATACGCTTCAGTTCCCTATTGACTACCTCTATTTGGCCGCTCGTTTGTGGGTGATAAGCGGCGGCGAGTTTGTCAGTGACTTCATATTTAGCTAAAATTTTAGCTAACTAGGTGTTACAGAAATGTGTACCACGATCACTAACAATTGCACGAGGCATGCCAAAATGACAAAATAAGTTTTTCAAAAATTTCACGACAACTCTCGCATCTTTGGTGGGCAGATCTTGCGCTTCTGCCCACCTTGAACGTAGTCAATCGCTACTAAAATATAACGATTTTTAAAAGGAGGTAGAGGGCCTATAAAATCAATTCTATAAATAAGTTTTGGGGAATTTTGTCCTGATGGGAAATATTATCTGATCGTTGACATTTATTGTAGGTGCTTACCAATTTTTGAGCATCTTTGAATAAAGTGGTCTAAAAGAAGCCCGCTTCAAGCACCTTCCACGCAGTTCGGTTTGCCTGATAACGTCTGCCGGTTTGTCCTTCGTGGTAGTGCAGCAAGATTTTGAAACCTTCCTCTCCCGAAATACATCTCCTAATCACTTGGTCCGCACAGACTCAGAATAAAAATAGGTCTTCCCAAAAATAGTTTTTTTAGATCAGAAAAGAATTTCTTCTTTTGCTGACCTGAAAAAGTTTTTAGAAGAACTCGAGCTACTAAATAATTGGCCAAGTCTGCGAACCAAGGAGTAGAAGAATTTGTTACCATTCCGATGGCGAGGAGGCATTCTTCAGGGAATTTGTCCTCAATGTCGGCCACCACTAACGTATCTTTAACAGTATTCTCTAGTCGAGAAAGATGATCGGCCATCAAGTTCTCTACGTCTTTTTTATCTCGGATCTCCAAGTCAAATTCTTGTAGGAGGAGAATCCAGCATAGTAAATGGGATTTGACATCTACTTTACTTAATAGATATTTTAAAGCAGAATGATCAGTAAAAATTATAACTTTAGATTGTGTTATATAAGATCAAAACTTATCAAAAATGAATACAATTGTCAGCAGTTCCTTTTCCGTGGTGGTGTAGTTGGCTTGTATAGATGTGAGTGTTTTACTTGCATAATAAATAGAATGAAAATACTTGTTTACACGCTATCCTAATACACCTCCTACTGCATAATCGCTTGCATCACACATTATTTCAAACGGAAAGGACCAGTCTGGTGCTATTAGAATAGGAGAATTAATAAGTTTTTCTTTTATAAAGTTGAATGCTAATAAACATTCGCTATCAAAAATAAAGGAGGATTCTTTTTCTAGGAGGTGTCTTAGTGGTTTTGAAATTTTTTGAATTAATTGTCTATAAAAACCTGCATGGCATAAAAAACTTCGTATGCCTTTTACGTTTGTAGGTGGGGGAAGTTTTTCGATAATTTCTATTTTGGCTTTATTGACCTCGATTCCAGGGATAGAAATTTTATGACCGAGAACTAAGCCTTCTCGGACCATAAAGTGACATTTCTCTCAGTTCATTGCTAAATTCGTGTCTTCGCAGCATTGAAGAATACGAGCGAGCTTATCTAAACAAATATGGAACGAGTCTCCGAATATGGAAAAATCGTCCATAAATACCTCCATAACATCTTCTAATAACTTGCCAAATATTGCCAGCATACATCTTTGAAATGTAGTCAACGCATTGCAAAGGTCAAATGACATTCTTCTATATGCGAATGTGCCAAAGGGGCAAGTAAACGTTGTTTTCTCTTGATCTTTGGGGGCGATAGGAATTTGTAAAAAAAACCGACAGACCATCAAGAAAACAATAATACAAGTGTCCAGAGAGCCACTCCAAAATTTGATCGATAAACGGTAGTGGAAAGTGATCTTTTCAGGTGACATCATTTAATTTTCTATAGTCGATGCACATCCTCCAACCCGTAACAGTACTAGTTGAAATTAATTCATTATTTGTGTTTGGCACTACCATTATGTCGTCCTTTTTCGGGACGACGTGTACGGGACTAACCCACGTGCTGTCTGAGATCGGGTAGATAATCCCTGCATCTAGAAGTTTCATTACCTCAGTCTTAACGACATCCTACATATTAGGATTAAGTTATCATTGAGGCTGCATGGATCTGTGAGGATTATCTTCGATAAAAATTTTGTGTGTACAGAAGGAGGGGTTTATCCTCTAAATATCAGAAATCTACCATACAATTGCATGCCAATGTTGTTTTAACACTTCCACTTAATCAGAAGTTTCTGAATCATTTAACTTGGAAGAAATAATAATGAGTTTTAAATTTTCTTCGAGAAAAACGGATTTTAAATGATCGGGAAGTGGTTTACGCTCGAGGCTTACTGGTTCTTCATAGGATCTTTTTAGTTTGAAATTTTTAGAAGTAATGGGTTAAAAAGGCAAATTTTTAGGTATTTCTTTTGAAAAGGGTAATATTGTTAAGTCCATTTCTTCTAAAGCCTTAGAAAATTCGTCAGAAAAAGAAAAACCATTTTCCTCAAAAGTGGCTTCCACTTGAAAGCAGGAATCGTCATTTGAAAGTGAATTACGCATATAGAGATTTATATTAATTGTAATCTCGTCATCTTCAACCCGAAGGAGGAGTCTACCGTTACTTACATCAATTAAAGTGCAGGAGGTGGCGAGAAATGGGCGATCGAGTATAATGGGTACATCGGCGCCCTCCCTGATGTCGAGGATAACAAAATCTATCGGGAAGATAAACTTGTCAACCTTGATCATAACATCCCCACTATCCCTATCGGATATCTTATGGAACGATCTGCTAATTGGATGCTCATTTTGGTTGGGCTTGGATTACCCAATCCTAATTTTTGAAAAAGCTAGTATAACATTAAGTTAATACTAGCGCCCAAATCTGCTAAGGCGTATTTGTTGGGTATTGTATCCACAACGCACCTGATTTGAAGAAGCCCCTGAACAAGCTAAGGTAAATAGACAATGTATTTGATAAAATATTTCAAGTTGTGCTTGCAGTTATTCCACGCTAAGTGCACACCAATGTCAGGGTGCAGTAGGTCAATATACACGGGTCTGCACGACGTAATCCCTCGTTGAGCAGATCAGTGTGTTGACCTACGTGTACTCTCTCTATTGGAGTGTACTTATTTTCAAGTACAGGGCTGTGATATTGCAAGAACAGACAAGGAGCAAGGATGAGTCAAAGAGTAGCTCAGAGGCGGAAAGACGAAAAATCATCCAAGTATTATTCGACGAGAATCACCAAGTGATTCTCGCCGATTCGGTGAGAATCACTAGTGATTCTCGCCGAATCGTCGAGAATCACTGGTTGATTCTCGCCGTCTCTTTCCAGCTACCTCAGAGCATGCAAACAAGTCTACATCGACGAGAATCACCTTTGATTCTCGACGATTCGACGAGAATCACCTCTGATTCTCGCCGAATCGCCGAGAATCACCTTCGATTCTCGCCGATTTTGCCTTGGGCAATTTTCTGGAAACCGCTGGACCGGACTCTGTCGCTGGCACTATTTTGAACCGGGCTTGGGGTTTCTTCTGGTGGGACCCACAACAGGTCATTAAGGAGTATTCGAGTGTATAAATACACACGTATTTTTGAACAGCGAAATACACAGAAAAAGACGAAGCCGAGCCGCCGACCTTGACCTAAATCGCGATACCTGCTCCGCCGCCGTCGCCGCTCGTGCTAGTCGATCGCCGGCCGTTTGATCGTGATTCTTCCAGATCTTCCGGCGACAGAAGCTCTGCCAAGCACAGCGTCTCACGCGTCTAACCAGAGATCCCTTGTCTCTTGATTCGTTGATCGGGAAAACCTTCCCCTTCCGAATCGATCGAGACGATCAATCCTAGTGTGACCATTGGAAGACCTTGCTTACTTTGCTACGAAGATTGAGTCTCCAAAGTACTGCAGCCACACACCGTTGTCGCCGCCGATTCCGAGAACCGAGCCGCCGCCCTTCTTGCCGCCGCCGGTTTCGGGGAGATTCTCTCCAAGTGAGATCTAGGGTTGTGGACTCTTCGCTGACTTCAAGAACACGTCATCGAACGAAGAGGGACACCTTAGTCTCCAAAGTTGTTTGTATTTCTTATACATTCTAGTTTCATTTTTGTTGTAAAGGAACGTTGGTTCCTAGTTGTAAGGGTTGGGTGCAACCCGTGTTGTGGGAGTGTTGTCTCCTACGTGTGGAAGGGTTCCTTCCGATAGTGCAAGGATTGGATTTCAATCCTGTTGGTGAAGTGACCGAGTCGTCCCTTGTTGGGAGATAGGTCGAAGGGGGAAAGTGGATGTACCCAAATCGGGGAACCACTATAAATTGCTTGTGTACCTTCTTTGCTGTGCTGTTTTGTTTTCGTGTGCAGGTACAATTTTAATTCCGCAAAAACGCTGCATGTCACCTATTCCGCCCCCTAGGTGAAGGTAGTTGACACTAGGTGGACTTTCAAGTGGTATCAGAGCCAGGTTACTCATCAAAACGGTTCACACCTTGAGTAGAATCCTGCCGCTAGTGTCAAGAAGAAGGCAAACATCTACTATGGACGGGCTCAAGTACACAGGCAAGATCCCAGTGTGCACCAGGCTCAACTTTCCTATCTGGAAGGAAAGGATCAGGTTCTACATGGAAGCAGTTGATCCTCGACTCTTCATGATCGTGGAGGAGGGACCTTATGTCCCCACTAAGGTCTCCACCATAGATCCTACCAAGAAAGTGCCAAAGAAAATTTCTGAAATGGACAAGGACGAGATGGTGCTGGTGGGACTTGACAAGAAGGCGCAGAACATTCTGGTCAGCGCGGTCGATGACTCAATGATGCAGAACTTCTGCAACTGCAGGACAGCAAAGGAGATCTGGCACTGCCTGATTATCCTAATGGAGGGCACTGATGAAGTGAGGGATGATTGGAGATCCCTTCTGAACCAGAAATATGAGGCCTTCAGACAAGGGCCTAAGGAAGAGATCGGAGTCACCTTCGAGAACTTCCTCAAGATTGTCAATGCCCTCAAAGGATATGGAAGAGTGTTCACTGATGGTGAACTTAATGATAAATTCCTTGGGTCCCTTACTAAGGAATGTGACACAAAGATCTGCGCCATCCGAGAGTTTGGCAAACTAGCTGAAACAGACCCGCAAATTCTGTTTGGGAAGCTGATGTCCTATGAGCTTCAACTGAACACCAGGGAAAGCAGAAGAAGAAGCAGAGAAGGCTGCAGCCAAGGAAAAGACTGTGGCTCTAAAAGCCGTTCACTCCAGGAAGGGCAAGGGTGCGGTTTCATACCGTGCCAGGAAAAAGGATGAGGAGGAGGACTCCGAGTCTTGCTCCTCCTACTCAGAGTTGTCTGAGGAAGATTTCTCCCTCATCACCCGAGAATTCAAGAAGTTTCTCAAGATGAGGAATCAAAGAAAGAGAGACGGCTCCTCCTCCAGGCATCAGACGAAAAATTACTCTTCTGACAGGTATGCTTCTAAACCGAACAAACATCACTCCGCTGACATTATTTGTTTTGGATGCAATAAGCCAGGACACGTCGTGGTTGACTGCCACCAAGGCAAGAGAGAAAAGGGGAAGGGAGAGGAGCACAAGTCTTCTAGAGATAAGAAGAAAGAGAGGAGCTACATCTCCAAAAAGCCAAAGACACTGAGTGAATCTGATTCCTCAGACTCCAGTGATGATGAGGAAGCCTACTTCGGGCTGGTGGGTCGCTCCGACTCAGAAGGAGAATGCCCCCCATTTACTGGGAAGGTAAAAGCTCACACCCCTCTCTCCGACTCTGACTCTGATCCTGAGTCTCAGGATGATGACCCTAAGGATAGCCTTTCGGCCCGTGAAGCGGAGCTCCTCGAGAAGTATGAGCTTCTGCTCAACACTTTCGAGGAGTGCCGTAAGAGATTGAAGGCTGAGAAAAAGGAAGTGAAATTCCTTAAGTGTGAGAGTGTCTCCCTAAGGGAAGAGATCACCAGTCTGATCTCTCTCCGACATGAGCACCTAGACCTGAACTTCAAAGCATTCATAGTCTCTTAAGCTCCTTGATCTTAAGCAGGAGGAAGTCGACAAGTTGGAAGAACAACTTGCGGCAGAAAGGAAGATCGTCAAGAGCTTCTCTATGCCAAAAACAGTTCTTCTAGTGATTGATACCTTCTCTGCTCAGGCCAAAGGAGCTGACTTGGGGCATGTAGGGGTATCTGGTTCCTCATCCAGGAGAAACAGGAACCAGAGGAAGAATAAGGCCGCCAAGAAGGCCTCTGCTGCTGAAAAGGGAAAGGCTCCGCTCAGTCCTGTTGCGTTCAGAAAGCCTAGCTTTCCTTGCAACCAACAAGATTTTGAATCAACCTTTGGTCATCATTTTCGGCCCTCGGTTGCAAAGCCAAAGAGCCGACATGATGGTTGGACTTTTCCCCGGAACTTCGGTGAGAGTGCCGTCAAGGCACCTTATGAGGAAATCCACATGAGAAATTATGGTCAATTCTCTAGCGGCCATAATGGAAAGCAGGCACCAAGAGCCAAGCCTGTTATACTGAAGAAACAGAAGGTGAAGAAGTCATGTGACTGCAATCACTATGAGGCCTCCACCTCCAGATCCAAGGCCCCGGCTGTACCCACCGTTCCCAGGGTAAAGCAGGAGTCTAGGAAGAGGTACAATAGATTTGACTGTTGGTGTTGTGGCAAAGTCGGTCACTTTGTCGTGGATTGTTGGTTTAATCCGAGGTATAACGAGACTCCCTATGTTAGCAATGCGAGGCCGACCACTCGTAGGGTTAACCACCCGAGGGGGAGTATGCTAACCAAGAATCTAGGACCCAAGTTCGATTGGGTTCCTAAGGGAAATTAATTTTGTTTTGCAGGAATGTCCAAAGGCCACCAAAACGCCGATATGGTACTTGGACAGTGGATGCTCCAGGCATATGACTGGGACAAGAAGCCTGCTGCGTGATTACACTCCTATCGCGAATGGACCCAAAGTCATCTTTGGGGGGGTCAGATCGAGGAGTCACCAGAGGTTACGGTATGATTTCCAACGGTATAATCTCTATCACCGACGTGGCTTATGTTGAAGGGTTAAACCATAACCTGATCAGTGTAAGTCAGTTATGTGACAAAGGTTATGACGTTAAGTTCTGCAAGGATAAATGCCTGATAATATCATGTGCCTCTTCTGAGATGGTATTAACAGGCATTAGGAGACGAAATATCTTCTGCTTAAATTTTCTTAGTTTAGATTCATCTACCCCCGTATGCCTAGTGGCAACAGGCAGTGCATCTCTTTGTGAACAATGACACAAGAGATTGACACATGTTAATTTCAAAACAATTAGTATGCTGTTTTCTAAAAACTTAGTAAGGGATACTCCCGTTATCAAGTGCATCAAGGATAGCCCCTGTCCTGCATGCCAGATGGGCAAACAGACTCGGGCTACCTTTAAGAGCATTGCAGACAAAGACTCTTCCTGATGTCTTTACCTTCTACATATGGACTTGTTTGGTCCAATGCAAGTTCATAGCTTGGGAGGCAAGTCCTATACGCTAGTGATAGTTGATGATCATTCTCGGTTTACATGGGTGTTCTTCTTAAAATGAAAGTCAGATACGTTTGACATCTTCACTAGTTTTGTCAAGCAGGTTCAGAACGAATTTAACTGCTCAGTGGTCAAAATCAGAAGTGACCATGGAACAGAATTCGAATCTGGTGCTATGACAGAGTTTTGTGAAGAACAAGGTATCTTTCATGAGTTTTCCTCCCCGCGGACTCCTCAGCAAAATGGAGTTGCGGAGAGGAGAAATAGAACTCTCATTGAAGCCTGCACGACAATGTTGAAAGACGCTTCTCTCCCAGAATACTTCTGGGCAGAGGCGGTCAATACAGCTTGTCATGTACAAAACCGAGCATTGATCAACAAGCATCATCGTAAGACGCCTTATGAGCTACTGAGAGGCAGGAAACCAACCATGTCCTACTTGAGGATCTTTGGTTGCAGATGCTATGTACTGAATAATGGGAAGTACCCGCGTACTAAATTTGGTGAAAAATGCTTCGAAGGCATATTCATGGGCTATAGTTCCCACAGTCGGGCATATAGGGTCTTCAATAAGAAAACCCTAGTGGTAGAAGAATCAATTAATGTTGTATTTGATGAAGGAAGTTTGCTTAACAGCAATTCTTCTAGCGATATTCTTGAAGATGCAGGTGCACGACTTGAATAGCTGAGTCTCGATGAGAACGCTAAAGATGAAACTCCTAAGTACGTCAAAGTTTCCACCTCAACGTCAACTGGGAATGTTGAAGATCAAAATGGAACAAATCTCTTAGAAGAAGGAGAAGCCCAAGAAGTAGTCGAAGCTCCAGACGCCAGACTTCTAGAGCTCCGGCACGTGAGGGATCATCCTAGAGATCAGATCATCGGAGATCCTCGTGACGGTGTCAGAACTCGAAGAGGTACTATTAACGAGATTTTGCATCTTAGCTTCCTGTCACAGGTTGAGCCAAAGAAGTTCGACGAGGCGAACAAAGATGCGGCATGGATTTTGGCCATGCAAGATGAACTACATCAATTCGAACGATGCAACGTTTGGACGCTGGTTCCCAGACCACACAAGCAGAATGTGATTGGCACCAAGTGGATCTTCAGAAACAAACTAGATGAACATGGTGTCATCATAAAGAACATGGCCAGGCTGGTGGCTCAAGGTTACAGACAGTAGGAGGGGATTGACTTCGACCAGACCTTTGCACCAGTGGCAAGGCTCGAGGCAATCAGATTGTTCCTGGCGTATGCTTCGCACAAAGGATTCACAGTCTATCAAATGGATGTGAAATCAGCATTCTTGAATGGAGACCTGAAAGAGGAAGTATACGTCGCTCAACCCCCAGGTTTTGTCAATCCTACTTATCCCAATCATGTATATTTTCTTAATAAAGCTTTATATGGTTTAAAACAAGCTCCACGAGCTTGGTATGAGACTTTATCTAGTTTTCTTCTTGAGAACAAGTTCTCTAGAGGTAAAATAGATAAGACATTGTTTCTCAGGGAAGTCAAAGGCAGGATTTTGCTGGTGCAAATCTATGTCGAATGACAATTATATTCGGCTCAACGGACAACAATCTTTGCAAAAAGTTTTCTAAACTTATGCAAGGAAAGTTTGAAATGAGCAGTATGGGAGAGCTAAAGTATTTCTTGGGACTTCAAGTGAAACAGTCTGAGGATGGAATCTTCATCTCTCAGACGAAGTTCACAAATGAACTCCTCAAAAATTCGGTATGGAGAATGCAACCTCTATGAGGACTCCAATGGGATCCACTATGTCTCTGGATAAGGATGAGAAAGGTAAACCTTTCGATGAAACCAAATACAAAAGCATCATTGGATCCCTGCTCTACCTTACTGCCAGTAGACCGGATATCATGTTCTCCACATGTGTCTGTGCCAGATATCAGGTGAACACTAAGGAATCTCACTATGTCGCTGCAAAGCGAATTCTAAGATACCTTAAAGGTACTCCCAATCTTGGCTTGTGGTACCCGAGAAATAATGATGTCGAGCTAATAGGTTTTTCAGATGCTGATTTTGCAGGGAGTAGGGATGACAGGAAAAGCACTTCCGGGACGTGTCAATTCCTCGGAAGAAGGCTTATCTCATGGAACAGCAAGAAGTAGAATTGTGTAGCTACCTCCACAACAGAGTCTGAGTACATCTCGGCAGGCAGCTGTTGCGCACAACTCCTATGGATCAGAAACCAGTTAGCCGACTACGACCTTCAGTTCAAGGAAGTACCAATGTACTGCGACTCCTCCAGTGCAATTGCAATTGCCTACAATCCGGTATCGCACAACAGAACGAAGCATATTGAAGTGCGCTACCACTTCATTCGGGAGCACGTGGAGAACAAGGACATCTCTCTCTATTATGTCCCCACGGACAGGCAGATTGCAGATATATTCACAAAGCCCTTAGATGAAGCCAAGTTCAGTCTTTTCAAAACTGAATTGGGGATGCTAAACTATGAGGAATGAAGACTACAGTAGCTCCAGGCTCGTGCATCTAGGGGGAGCCTCTGCCATGAACTCAAGTGTGAGCACAGTTGCAAGAACTGAGGGGGAGCAAGTGATCAAATTCAACAGACCCAGATTTGCAGAAGCCGAAAAGGGGGAGATTACCCTCTCGGCTAAGGCTAAGGTGGCTCCAAGTTGGCTAAGGTGGCTCCTAGTTTGCTCTCAAGAAATTGGTACTGGTAATGAATATCTCTCTCAACTCAATTTCAAGTTTATGATTTTCATTCCCATACGCTCTATTCACCTTAGCTTGTAGGGTTTAGGCTTCTTCAAATACGGGGAGATTGTTGGGTATTGTATCCACAACGCACCTGATTTGAAGAAGCCCCTGAACAAGCTAATGTAAATAGACAATGTATTTGATAAAATATTTCAAGTTGTGCTTGCAGTTATTCCACGCTAAGTGCACACCAATGTCAGGGTGCATTAGGTCAATATACACGGGTCTGCACGACGTAATCCCTCGTTGAGCAGATCAGTGTGTTGGCCTACGTGTACTCTCTCTATTAGAGTGTACTTATTTTCAAGTACATGGCTGTGATATTGCAAGAACAGACAAGGAGCAAGGATGAGTCAAAGAGCAGCTCAGAGGCGGAAAGACGAAAAATCATCCAAGTATTATTCGACGAGAATCACCAAGTGATTCTCGCCGATTCGGTGTCGCCGAATCGTCGAGAATCACTGGTTGATTCTCGCCGTCTCTTTCCAGCTACCTCAGAGCGTGCAAACAAGTCTACATCGACGAGAATCACCTTTGATTCTCGACGATTCGACGAGAATCACCTCTGATTCTCGCCGAATCGGCGAGAATCACCTTCGATTCTCGCCGATTTTGCCTTGGGCAATTTTCTGGAAACCGCTGGACCGGACTCTGCCGCTGGCACTGTTTTGAACCGGGCTTGGGGTTTCTTCTGGTGGGACCCACAACGGTCATTAAGGAGTATTCGAGTGTATAAATACACGCGTATTTTTGAACAGCGAAATACACAGAAAAAGACGAAGCCGAGCCGCCGACCTTGACCTAAATCGCGATACCTGCTCCGCCGCCGTCGCCGCTCGTGCTAGTCGATCGCCGGCCGTTTGATCGTGATTCTTCCAGATCTTCCGGCGACAGAAGCTCTGCCAAGCACAGCGTCTCACGCGTCTAACCAGAGATCCCTTGTCTCTTGATTCGTTGATCGGGAAAACCTTCCCCTTCCGAATCGATCGAGACGATCGATCCTAGTGTGACCGTTGGAAGACCTTGCTTACTTTGCTACGAAGATTGAGTCTCCAAAGTACTGCAGCCACACACCGTTGTCGCCGCCGATTCCGAGAACCGAGCCGCCGCCCTTCTTGCCGCCGCCGGTTTCGGGGAGATTCTCTACAAGTGAGATCTAGGGTTGTGGACTCTTCGCTGACTTCAAGAACACGTCATCGAACGAAGAGGGACACCTTAGTCTCCAAAGTTGTTTGTATTTCTTATACATTCTAGTTTCATTTTTGTTGTAAAGGAACGTTGGTTCCTAGTTGTAAGGGTTGGGTGCAACCCATGTTGTGGGAGTGTTGTCTCCTACGTGTGGAAGGATTCCTTCCGATAGTGCAAGGATTGGATTTCAATCCTGTTGGTGAAGTGACCGAGTCGTCCCTTGTTGGGAGATAGGTCGAAGGGGGAAAGTGGATGTACCCAAATCGGGGAACCACTATAAATTGCTTGTGTACCTTCTTTGCTGTGCTGTTTTGTTTTCGTGTGCAGGTACAATTTTAATTCCGCAAAAACGCTGCACGTCACCTATTCCCCCCCCCCCCCATAGGTGAAGGTAGTTGACACTAGGTGGACTTTCAGTATTTTATTAAAAGATTACCAAAAAGGCAAGGGATTGAAAATCGCCGCGGATCGTTTAGTTTTTGGGGTAATATGTTTAATAAAACCACCAAACATTCAGCGTTAAGGGAAACTCCTGATATTTCCTCGAGCTTCTTTTTATTAGAAAGTAACGCTTTAAGATATTTTTGTGCATTTTGGCATCTATGTGATTGCCTCGTAGGAAGGGACATTAATTTGTATTTGTTTTAAAATTTGTAAAATATTTTTATAATGCTCGTCTTTTCGCTCATTATATAATTTAGAAGGATAGGATAAAGATGTGCAGAAATACGCGGTGTAGAAGAAGAAGAAGAAATAGGAGGTAGGGTAGAAACTCTTACCTCAGATTCAGATTCTACTTTGTTAGGTGATTGTACCTCCTTTCCACTTTGAAGTGTGATCGCATGGGAATTCTCCTGCGGATTTGGCTCCGTATTTCCTGGTAAAGCTCCAAGTTGGCGCTCCGACAACATCTTCGAAATCTGTCCAATTTGAGTTTCTAAATTTTTAATTGATTCGGTCAGGTTTAGGATATTAGACTTATTTGTGAAGACATATTTAGTAAAGATGTCTTCTATCAGGGTGGGTCGTAGTGGTTGTGATTGTGGTGGTGGTTGTGGTGCAAATCCAATTGGATTTGCATTAGGCAGGCGCTAAGCATTATTGGGGTTGCTCCATGATAAATTCAGATGATCCCTAAACCTTGAATTATAAGTATTATTATACGAATTAATATTTGGGTTATAAGAAGGAGATTGATATGCACTCCCCATATAATCGACCTGTTCTTCTATTATATTATTATTAGTTGAATTCCAAGGAGGTGTGGCGGAGAAAGCAGACATCTCCGTACTTGCCTAGTTAGATATTCTACTTGCAGTACTAAATTGGAAGAAGCGTCGAGCTCGTAAAGCCCAGCTGATTTATTAGGGCATGACCTAGGCACGTTCCATTGGTAGACATTCATGGCCATTTACTCAAACAAGGCTTGAGCGGCCTCCGGGGTTTTATTATTTAGCGTTCCCATGGCGGCAGCATCTATCGTTTGTCTGGTTTGGAAATTCAAACCATTATAAAATATTTGCACTTGGAGTCAAGCCGGCAGTGCGTGATGTGGACACCTACGCAAAAATTCTTTAAAACATTCCGCACGTAATTTAGCGGTTTTAGCAGGCGAAAAATACTTTGTTAAAAACTTTTCGGTCATGTCAGCCTAAGTAGTAATGGATCCTCTAGGTAGAGAACCTAACCACTGCTTTGCTTTCGTCCATAATGAAAAAGGAAATAAACACAAATGAATGACATCATCAGTGATGCCATTTATTTTAAAGGTGTCGCATATTTCTAGGAAATTTGACAGATGAGTGTTGGGATCTTCATCTGGAAATCCATCAAATTGTACTGAGTTTTAAATCATTTGGATTATGCTAGATTTGATTTCAAAATTATTATTAGCGATCATGGGACAAACGATACTTGACCCAGTGTCTTTCAAGTTCGACCGCGCATAATAAGACATAGTCCTTTGTGGGGCTGCGACTGGAATTTGTTCTGTCATAGCTTCTACGTGCGTGGTTTCGATAGACTCTTCCAGATTTAATGTTAAGTCTTGATCACGAGATCGAAGGCACCTGTGATAGGTGTGGTCGATTTCAGGATCAAAATTGAGATTATGATCAATTGGAGAGTTTCTGCGGGTCATGCACTAAAAACTATTATATAAAAAAGATTTTTTAAAATAAACAAAACAAAAAGTTCTTAAATTGGTGTTTAAGAACTGACGAAGATAAATGTAATAGTGATTTCTTTTTTCTTCAAATATCACCACAAAATGATCCCCGGCAACGACGCCAAAAACTTGATAAGTAAAATTTTGTTTTTGAGATAAGTTAAATTTGAAAACTAAGTTGAATTTGTAAATTACGCGTTTGCATATTCTATCTCTATTTTTTTTTACTTATATACTATGATTAAGGTAAGCATACCTATCGAGTAATAGTACAATATTTTTTAAATATCAAGGTCGTATTTTTCCACGGATCTGTTTCGAGTACTCTACTTTAAGAAATGGAACTATTATTTTACCAAAACAATTAATGATTTTTAAAAGTAAAAACAAAAGTAATACATAAGATTTTGAAAATAGATGAGGTAGAGAGCCCTCGATTTTAATTTACTTTGAAAAATAACTTTCAAACAAGAAAAACTCTACTTTTCTGTTAATTAAAATACTTGACCGTGAAGGTTCCCTAAATATGAGTGCACCTCTATCGAGGATACATCCACCTGAGATTAAGTAGTTTGACTGAACTTTCATATCTAATCAAAATTACTTTAATACATACTCTATGTTGTGAACCCCGCTATTGACCTCCTACTGATATTCGAAGGTTCAACTCGGAAGGCTTACGTTCATCTCTTTCGAGAGTGAGGCGCAGTTTCTCTTTACCTGAGAGTGTTCAATTCGTGAACACGAACCTTTCAGCAACTAGTTACGAATTATAGAAATGAAAACATATATCGATTTGTATGGTTCCACACAACTTAATTCTTAGGTAAATCTTAAGTTTTTAATTTAGAAAATAGAGTTTGAAATTGCAGAATTAATATCCTTCCCAAAGCTCATCTCAACAGAGTGCTAAAAAGTTCTTAGCTTCTCATTTGGGATGAGGGTGGCAGTAGAAAATTAAAAGACATACAAAAGTACATAAATAATATCCGTCCCAACCATCTTAATTAAGCTCTAAAAAGTTCTTAGCCTCTCATCCGGGATGTGGGTGGTTGTAAGAGATTGAAAAGACTTATAAAATTGCAGAAATAATATATGTCCCAACCATCTTAATCAAACGCTAAAAATTTCTTAGCCTCTCATCCTAGATGGGGGTGGTAGTAGGAAATTACAAAACAAAATACGCACATACCCTGTCTTGATAGAAATGAAAACTAAGTTAAAAGCAATAAGAGTTGAAGAATTACTTGAAAACTGAAATTTTATTACTTAAAAAACTATTACACACGAGGAAACCCAAACTAGGGTAAGAAAAATATCGCTCAAAAGCTACTCATAAACACTATATGAACTATGTGGAACTCTACAAGTTCTCCTTAAACCTTAGCCTTGTCCCTCTACTTATAGCCGAAACTTTTGAAGTACATGCCCCCTTATACGCCCCCTAGGGCATGTCGCATCGGCGTGTTGCTAACATAACATCTGCGGATAGAATTTCCGGCAGCTTCTGGATTTGGTTGAAAAGTACACAGGCGTGACATGATGGTCACGGGCGTGTACACTGGGCATGTCTGCTGGCGTGGCAGATAGACTTCGGCGGGGCATGACAACGCACGTTTTGCTTGGTCACGGGTGATGTCATGGGCATGAGAGCTGGCACACGGGAGTGTAGCCTGGGCGTGACTTGAGTTCGATGGTCAAAATCTGCCGAACTGCTGGAATTGCTGGTTTTAAAGTTACAAGTCCTAGGTCACGGGCATGACCTAGGGGCGTGACTTAGGAAAATTTGTTGATTTACTCCAAAGTCGCAGAAATACATGTATGACACAAAAATAGGTTAAGTTAGAACTGAAAATAAAAAAGAAATGATTTATTTAAGTATGTACATAATATAATTACAATTTTTATTAAAATGAAACTAAAATAGAACCTACAAATATGTATATTTTGTTGTTCATCACATGTCATAACAGAAATAAAAGTACATTAAGCCATTATATTAATTGCTTCATCGGCAAGTATGTACAGATCATGCAAAACTAATCTCACACATCTTTCCTCTTAAAAATCTATTGGGTCCATTGATCACAATATTCCAGATTTGAAGATGGCCCACAGGTCAATGATATACACATGATTATATCTGATATATGTTAAAAGTTCATTATATCCAAGTTGTCCACTGTTAAGTAATTAGACAGGTTGTCAGGGTCACAATGTTAGTTGGACTCAAGACAAGATGCTGGAAAAGCAGAAAACATGCTAAGTTCTGAAGCATAGAGTGAATACACTTTACTCAACGCCAGAGGTCTAAAAGCGGTGATAGAAGTTCAAGCAGTCAAAGCCTCAGTGTTGTTGGACTTAAATCTGACTAAGTTCAGAAGCATTGAGTTAAGGCAGTTCATTAAATGCTAACTCAAAAGAAAATCTTCCTAAGATCAGAAGCGTTGAGCGAAGACAGATCACTCAACGCCTCATCAGGAATTCAGCAGAGTCAAGAAGCATTAAGTAAAGGAGCTATAATCAATGCCTTCAACCAAAAGAATTCTGCCAAGTACAAAAGCGTTGAGTGATGAAGGCTCACTCAACGCCTTATCAGTCAAGCTGACTAAGTAAGATGCATTGAGTGATGAAGGTTCACTCAATGCCTCAGGAAGCTGATTTTCTACCAAGTGTTTTTGCGTTGAGTCACTTGACTGAACTCAATGCCTGTGCATATTGACTAAAAATTGCGAAGTCCACAAGCACTATATCATGCTGACGTCATCCATAATTCAAATATTGCGGGACTTGTGCGCTAGAAGAAAAATTACGTTGAATGCCTTATGTATATCAAGTAAAGCTAATGGTACTTTATAGTTTCCCTTTTTGGCTGGCCCATACAGAGAAAAGAGTCGTTGGTCGATGGGAAATAAAGATGACTTTTACAGAGAAATTAAAGACAAGCTTTCTTCACACGATAGTCTTCTTCTCCATCAAGTCAGAAAATCCATTACACTCGGATTTACAGAAGTTCTTAGGAACACAAAAAGAAGCTGGCTGTTTGAAGAGATCAAGAAATGAAACATCTAAGTCTTTTATAGTAAGAACAAAAATCATTTTTCTGTAAGAGGATAAGAAACATAGCATTCATAAGTTGTTGTTAATCTTCAAGGCCACTTCATACGACACTATTACATCAATAGCTTGAAGAAACAAAGCTCTGAAGTTGTTTTCTCAGCACAAGAAGAGATACTCTGAAGATCAATAATCTTGTTGTTGTGAAGAAGATTGGATAGAGTTTTCTCTGTTCTAGAAGGAGGCTCAGAGAAATATTTCTCTGGAGTCAATCATCATCAAACCTTTACTTAATTTGTAAGATCATCAGTTGATATGAGTTGTAAGCCTGCACTATAAAGTCTGAGAGTAGGAGCTGAGTCTCTGAGTTGTAGCGTCCTGTTTAGGGTCTGAGGTAGGTCTTGTGCCTGAGGTAGGATCTCTGTGTAGATCTGAGGTAGGAGATCTGATATCTCTAAGTGTAAGGTTGTCTAGCTTGAGGTAGGAGTTGTTATACTCCGAGCAGTAGGAGTGTGTTTCACTCTGTGGTGTAGGATCCCATGGGATCTGAGGTGTAAGCTCAAGGAGATGAGATAAAGGAGGAGTTAGCCGAATCTAGCTCACTTCTAGATAAGTGAAAGGGGAAAGTGGAATCACTATAAATTCTGGTGTGTTGTTTTGTTTCTTAAAAGCTAACCATATAGTCTAACTCATAACTCAACTAAACTAAAAAGTTGTTCAAAAGGACTTGAAAACCTATTCACCCCCCCTCTAGGTGTGTAGCTACTATTGAACAAAGACTTTGAAGTGGTATTAGAGGGAGGTTGTTCGAAAAGGACTTAATAGTCTGAACAAATCTCCAAGAGTAGCTGAAGATTATCTCCATGGGTTCAAGTGAGAACCATAAGGAGTTGAGCTCAATAAAGCTTCCTATATGTAGGAAAGAGAACTTTAAGATATGGAAAGAAAGGGTAGGGTTGTTTATAGAAGCCTCAGACCCTAGGATATTCATAACATTTCAAGAGGGACCCTTCATTCCCGTGAAGGTCTCTACAATAGATGTAAACATCCAAACACCAAATAAATATACTAAGATGACCGAGGATGAAGTCATTCTGTCAACTACGGATAAAAGAGCTCAAAACATTATTGTTAGTGCCATAGATGACGTAACATTCTAGAACTTGGTCCACTGTAGAACTGTTAAAGAGATATGGGATTCTCTTATAATATATATGGAAAGTACAGAGGAGGTGAGGGATGATAGGAAATCCCTCCTGAATCAGAAGTATGAGACCTTCAAGCATGGCAAAAAAGATTCCATAGTTGAATGTTATGAAAAGTTCTTCATGATAGTGAACAGTCTAATCACCTTTGACAGACAATTCACAAACTATGAGCTAAATGACAAGTTCTTGAGATCCCTAAATAAGAAATGAGATATCAAGATCTGTGTCATTAGAGAGGTTGGTAACTTGGCCAACACATTGCCTCAAAATCTGTTTGGGAAGCTGCTGTCTCATGAGATACAGCTGAACTCCAGAAGGGCAGAAGGAGATGCTGCTAGATCTCTTAACAAAGAGAAGGTTGTGGACTCCAGAGCTGAAGCAACAAGGAGGAGCATAGAAAAGACTCCTTCTCCACTAAGGAGAGCTGCAGAGTCAGAGAGTTCAGGTCCCAGCTCCTCATGCAATGAGCTGTTAGATGGAGAACTCACCTTGTTCTCCAAACAGTTCAAGAAAATGTTGAGCAGGAGAAGGCAATGGAAGAACAAGGGTTCCTCAAGCTCCAGCTCAAGAAAGCCTTATTCCAGCATGGAGAAGTCCAAAAAAGACCCCTCTAGGGAAAGGTATGACTCTAAGCAGAACAAACATATTAAGACTAATGTTGTTTGCTACTATTGCAACATGAGTGGACATGTCATTGCTGATTGTTGAATCAAGAGGAAGGAGCACAAGAAGTCTGAAGACAAGAATCATTACATGGATAAGAAGACGGAAAAGTGCTTTTTGGCCAAGAAGAAAATCATCCTGCCAAACAGTGATTCTGAGTCTTCAGAATCAGAGGAAGAAGAGGCCTATAATGGTCTCATTTCTGTTGAAGAAGAGGCAGATCATCCAACTGCCTGAATTGTAATAAGAGCTCCATTATCCTCTGTTGACAGTGATTTTGAAGTGGATGATTAATTTAGCCTCATGGCCCTAACTGAAGATAATCAGGACAATTTTGTTCCTGTTGAGGTACACTCTCTCCCTAACTCTCCCTCTATCTATGGGACTGGCTCAGACTCTAAAGCATCCACTTCATCCAGTGAGGGTGATGGATCAGAATCTGATGATGATGTCAATAAATTGATTGACAAGTATGGTGAAATTCTAGATGCTCTAAAGAAGAGCAAGGGGCTTGTCAAGAGACAAGCTGAGGAGATTGCCTCTCTTTATCATGTTGCTTCCCTACAGTCTGAGTCAGCACCTTTGCTAGACCAGATGAGGAGGGAAGTCAGTCAGCTGAAAACAATCTCTGTTATCCAAATTATCACCATTAACTAGAAGAACAAGATCATCAAGGTTCTTGAAGAGAAGCTCCTCAAGGAGAGGATGCTTGAGGCTGAATTTTCTAAGCCCAAAATCGTTTTGTCACTGATTGACTCCTTCACCTTTCAAAAGGATAAGAGAGGATTGAGGTTCACGTGGAATACTAGAGCTTCTAATTCCAAAGGGACAGGTACGGTTCCTGTTGTGCCTCAAACCATATTTAAAAAATGTAATCCTCCCTTCTAATAGGTATGAATAAGACAATATGTATGGTCACTGGAAGAATGAAATCTCTTCTTACAATGAAAGGAGAAAGGGCATGGGATTGAGTGTACTAAAGGCTCCACATGAGGAAATCCAAATGGCCCATTATGGACCATTTGTGTTTGGTGCTCCAGGCCCCACTCTCAAGGATAAGGCTGTGGCCAAATCTCAAGTTTCCTCAGCAAAAACCTTAATTAAGGGTAAGTCATTCAGTAAGCCTCACTTTGCTGTCTCTCATGCCATCAATAGCATGTCAACTGCAAAGAAGACATTTGTTGGTGTAACTCAGATCAAACCAAGTATATCTACTAGCAGACTCACCTTCAGTCAAATTCTTGCTAAAAGAAATAGGATGAAGGTTGTTGCTCTCCCCTCTAAACAGAGAAAAAGCTTGCTTAGTCCAAAGGCTGTTCAGAAGAGGAGATATAATATTCATGAGTGTTGGTGTTGTGACAATTTAAGTCACTTTGACATAGACTATTAGCAAAACCCAAGTATGCCAAGGGCAAAGGCGAGTCTTCCTGTTAGGGCTACTATAGGTAGACATAGTTATTTTCAAGCTAACATGAACCAAGGACCCAAACCTTTTTGGGTTCCTAAGGTAAATTAATATGTGATTACAGGGCAATCCAAGTACCCATCAATTGCTAATATGGTACTTGGATAGTGGTTGTTCCAGACATATGACTGGAACAAGGAGACATCTTAAGGATTATACTCCAGTGAGTCATCTTTGGAGGTTCAGACAGAAGATTTACCAGGGACTATGGTATGATCACCAATGACATAGTCTTCATTACAAAGGTAGCTTAAGCGGAAGGATTGCAACACAATCTGATTAACATAAGCCAATTAAGTGATATTGGCTATATCACTGTCTTCCATTAGGATGATTGTCTGATCAAAAGGTCAAGTGACTAGGAGGTCATTCTGACAGGCAATAGGAGTGGAAACATTTATTGTTTAAGTTCAGACTCACCAGTGTGTCTTGTTGCAATGAGAAAGTCTCTTATTATCTGCAATGACATAAGAGGGTTTCTCACTTGAATTACAAGACAATCAGCAAGCTCTTCAATGAAGGGCTATTCAGAAATGGACCCAATCTAAGATACATCAAAGAGGGCTGAAAGAAATTGTACCTAATCACCTAGAGGGGGGGGGGGGGGTGAATAGGTGACTAAATCTTTGTAGACTTTTTAGGCAGATTACAGATTATATCACAGAGTTATAATTACTTCTTCACAGAAATCAATCAGCAATCACAGAATCAAACATGCACACAGTGAACACACAGATTTATAGTGGTTCCCCAAGGTTTGGGTACATCCACTTTCCCCCTTCGCCTATCTAGTAGTGTACTAGATTCGGCCAAACTCCTCCACTATCTCAGATCCTCAGATCTTACACTCAGAACCCCAAACAGGTTCCTACAGCTCAGGCCCAAGGCCCTACAACTCAGTCTTCTCCAAAGACCTACACTCAGCCACAAGGCCTACACTCAGCCACAAGGCCTACACTCAGCCACAACAGGCCTACACTCAGAGAAATAGATCTCCTACACTCAGGCACACAGGCCCTACCACTCAGCCTTTATAATTACAGGCTTACAACTCAGATCCCTAAGGATCCTACAAGAAATTTAGAAAACAAAGAATATACCTACAACTCAGAGAAAGAGAGATGAGTTGATAGGTTCTTGATGAGTTCTTGAAAGAACTCTGCTGAGATCAACCTCACTTGGCTTTCTTCAAAGCTTCTTGAATGTAGAACACAATAGGATTGATTCTCTGCAGCTGATCTTCAATCACTGCAACTTAAGATTCAGAACTAGGTCTGAACCCTTCTTCACAGCCTGGTTCCAACGGCTGTCTTCTTGGAAGGAGCTCTCTCTCTCCAACTTCTTAGATCTTCACTTGATTCTTCAATGAATAGCTAGATTTTTTTCGCTTTTTCAATCTCTTGATCTCTTGTTGTTAATCTCTTAGACTACTGTAAATCATCTTCTTCTGTTGATAGAATAGGCCTTTATATAGGCCTTCTTCATGGTAACCGGCTGACCCGGTTCCTAACAGCTTTCTAACATCTCTGACAATTGTAGTAGACCGGCTGGAATGGCAGCTGTCATGTCATCCAGTCACTTCTTGAAATATTTGTAACTGTCTGAAAATGTCGAGACAATCTGTCTTTAAGTGTCGACACTTGTTGACTAAGTGTCGACACAAGTAGACTAAGTGTCGACACTAGCCTTCAAGGTGTCGACACAACTCCTTGTGTTGTAGAATTTATATCTCGACACTGCTTCTTCATCATGTGTCGACACTGATAATGTGTGTCGACACTACTTTTTGTTCTTCAGTACTTAGTTGAATTCTTGTAAGTGTCGACACAACTCCTTTGTGTCGACACATCTTCTTGTGTTGATACTTGCTGAGTGTCGACACTGCTCCTTGTGTCGACACATTCTTCTTCTGTTGAGACTTTGGCTGAGTGTCGACACATCTCCTTTGTGTCGACACTTGTACTTAGAATTTTTGTTGAACTTTGCTGAGTGTCGACACAGCCTCCTAGTGTCGACACCTTCTTCATGTATTGAGTCTTCTGCTGTGTGTCGACACATTCTTCATTGTGTCGACACTTCCTTCATGTGTTGAGTCATCTGCTGTGTGTCGACACATTCTTCATTGTGTCGACACTTCCTTCATGTGTTGAGTCTTCTGCTGTGTGTCGACACATTCTTCATTGTGTCGACACTTCCTTCATGTGTTGAGTCTTCTGCTGAGTGTCGACACATTCTTCATTGTGTCGACACTTCCTTCATGTGTTGAGTCTTCTGCTGTGTGTCGACACATTCTTCATTGTGTCGACACTTCCTTCATGTGTTGAGTCTTCTGCTGAGTGTCGACACATTCTTTATTATGTCGACACTTATACTTAGACTCTGCTGAAATTTGCTGAGTGTCGACATAGCCTCCAAGTGTCGACACTTTCTGATGTAGACACAGTTCCTCTGGGTGTCGACACTGCTTCTAAGTGTTGACACTTCTTCACTGGACATTTCTTCATTGAGTGTCGACACAGCCTTCATGTGTCGACACTTTCTGTCTGGTGTCGACTCTGCATCCCTGGTGTCGACACAATTACTCCAAGTGTCGACACTGCTTGCCTGGGTGTCGACACATTCTTCTTAAGTGTCGACACTTTCCTTCTGGGTGTCGACACATGGACTTAGAAACTTTTCATCTTTCCCTGCAAATACTTAACCTGCACAAGGCAACTCAAAATACATCAAATACATTTTGATGTATATCATTGAGTAGGGTGAGGCTTCTTCAAATCAGGTACATTTGATCCAATGTACCCAACAATCTCCCCCTATTTGGAGAAGTCATAACCCTTAGTCAATGATATACACCATACATAACAAAATTACAGTATGATGAAAAACAGGATTATGCAATCAGGGAAAGTACATTAACATGTATTAAACAAAACATGTACACACATATATCTCAGAACAATTATGTAATAGATTTTTCACACAACACATTGTTCTAACAACTTTGTCATATTCATTATACAAAAGTTTACAGAGTGTTTAAAATCAAAAGATTACAACTGTAAACTAAAGATAATTCTAATCTATTTTTGCTCAGCCTCCTTGATAACTATGCCCTTGCCAGAATGTATCTTTGCTTGTACTGGGGCTTCAACATCTTCAGCAGCAGCAGGCTTCTTGCCTTTAAGATCCTTCTTCTTTTGCTCTTCAGCTTTAATCTTCTGCCTCTCAAAGTAATGATAAGGCTTGGGAAAGTACTTGCTAGGCTCCTGGGCAGTAGGAGGTAGCTTTCCCATCTTTGCCTTTCTTCTATATTGCACAATGGCTTCTTGCCTAGTCTCATGCTTCCTCCACTCCAGTTCAGAAAACCACTTGTTTCTATCTTGAATATTGTCTTTGGCAGCCTTCCATGCAGTTAAGATAATATTCCTGGAGGTGGGGCTCCACTGTTCAAAATCAGGCCTTTGTTCAGCTTGCTCTCTGAACCTCTTCTTAGACAATTTAGCTTCTTGTTCCTTCAGTATAGCTTCTTGTATAGCCTCAGATACTGGCTGAACCACCTTTTCTATGATGACATTTTGCTGTCCCTCAGGTGGACTATACATTGATTGTATATCTGCTTGTATCATATCAAAGTCTGGTGGAGGATAGATCACCTGAGCTACTTCAGCTTGCTCACCTCCAAGATAGGCAGGATTAATCCCAGACTCTGCAACATTATCATCATCACATAAAGGAGGATAACCAAGAGTGGCTCTGATGGAATTGGAAATCCATTTTGCATGATCAGAGCCTGCTTTGACTAACACCCTCTCCCCCTTTATGACTTCTCTTTCTATGTGATCTCTTAGATCATCTTTCTGAAATCTGATTTGGGCATTTAGGTAATTGACTCCATCCTTGTAAAAAGGTTTCAACCTTTGGAGCTTTTCAGTGAGGAGCTTCTGGGAATCTTGAATTGCAGAAGTTACATCAGTTAGGCTTTCTTGCAATTCTTTGTCAAATTCCTCTTTGGCAGTGGTCAGGGCTGCATTCTGGGCAGTGGCTATATTCTTAAGTTCAGTGACAATTGCATTGTGGGAAGCTGTCAAATTATCATTCATTCTTATTTGATTTTCCAGAACATAGCCTTGCTTTACTTCAAGTTCATCCACTTGAGCTTCGATTTTCTCTTGATGTGTAGCCAAGTACACCACTGCATTCCCTCCCTTGTGGAAGCAGTCAGTCATCTCTTTCTTATTTAGATTCATCTCAAATCTAATAGACTTAATGTCTTGGGCCAGATCAAATTGTAAAGACTTATGCCCCTCATCCATATATGTTTCTATTGCTTTCCTTTGCTCATCAAGCTTTATCTGCAGTGCAATCATCAAAGAACTGAAATCTGTTGATGGTGCTGGCTGTGGTGTAGGCTGTGGTGCAATAGTTTGTAAAGCTTTCTTATAATTTTGGCTTCTCCTCTTGAAGACTTGAAACTTTCTCTTTTTAGCTCTGGCAGCCTCCTCATCTTCAGAAGCTGATGTGCTGGCTATTTCTACCCTCTCCTTAGGTAGCTCCTCAACATCCTTTGGCTTCTCAGGCTCTTTCCTTGCAGTTTCTTCTAGATTCTCTACTTGCTCCCCCTCAACTTGGGCCTTCTCCCCCTCAGCAGCAGCACTTTCCTTCTCAAAGTCTATTTGGAGAAGATCAGGGAAAAGTTCTTCCAAAGTAAACTCTTGTTGATGAGGGAGTGGAGAATTCCTGATCTCATCAACTACTTGATCAGACACTACTTGATCTGCAACAGATGTGTCCTCCATGACAACATCTTGATGTTGACTAGGAACCTGAGGTTGCTGATTTTCAGTAGATAATGTGTCAGTTATAACTGCATTCTCAATAGAGAAATCTAATTGGTTTATTTCAGTTATTACCTCAAGTATGGTTTGTGTAGCTCTTTCACTTTCTAGAGGAGTTGGCTCTTCAACCAGTAGAGACTCCCCCTGGATAGAATCCTGGTGAAGAGGGCTAGCCTGTGGTAGCTCCCCTTGTCTCTCTGCATCATTTTGTCTAGCTGGAGACTTGCTAGCAATTCCAGTGTCTTCTTCATCAGGAGTGAACACTACTTGTTCCTCTGAACTGCTTGATGATTCTTGAGCCACAGGGGCTGACTTCTTCTTCTTCTTTAGGGGTGTTTCTTTCTCAGGAGTGGGCATTTCCTTGGTCAAAACTCTATCCCATCTAGAGAAGATTCTCATGTCCATTCTTCTCATGTGGTTGATTTTAGATCCAGCAGCTTGACTCATAACCTTTGGTATACTACCAGCAAGGTATAGACTAAGAATCCTACCCAAATTGGGTTTCTTCAGGCTCTCCTTTATCTTCTCAAATACTACTACAGACCAATCAGTTTGCAGTGTGAAGATAATCCTTGTCATGAGACTGAACATATGTGCTGAAACTCTGTCATGCCCTCCAGGCTTACTCAAGATCACCTTGCTAACAATTTCTGAGAGAAATTTGCCTTGGCTGTTCATCCCCTTTCTATTAAACACTGATCCAATTTTCATCTTGGAATCCAGTCCACACCATGTTAAAGCTTCTCTGGTCTTAGAAGCAGAAACTTCATCTTCTTCTTTAGTCCTTGGTAGGTTTAGTACCTTTCTCAAACTCTTAGGTGATACCTTCACCTTTTCTCTATGAACCCTTGACTTTATCTTGAGTCCAGATTCGTCTAGGGTTGCTCCATTCAGGAATTCTAGAACTTCTTTCTTCCATATTTTGGTTGGCTCTGAAACAAGAAAGTCTAACCCTGAGTTTGCAACTAGGGTTACCACATCCTTGATCTCTGGTTCTGCGTCATCAAACGCGTGCCGCACCAGTTCATAGCCTTCATTCACGTTCTCTTCGAGCTTGGGCGCCATTAGGGTTTGAAGAATTTGAATTGAGAGAAGAGAGGTGTCGACACACAAGTTTGGTCTCGAAACTTTGGTGAGCGTGTCGACAGACAATGTTGAAACCATATTTATACCTTTCTAGAGTTGAAGATGAAAGGGCGCGTCAACAAACTCAAATTGTGTCGACACTGTTGAAAAGTGTCGACACAGACTTATAATGTCTCGACACCTATGTGTCGACACAAGTATAGTCGACAGAATATATGTATCGACACTTGTTTATGTGTCGACACCGCTTAGCTCGACACATAGTCGAGACTTTTACTTCACTAATTCTGCATAAAGTCTAAGTGTCGACACCATCTTGGATGTGTCGACACCCATCCTGTATGTGTCGACACTAATTTTCTGAAGTGTCAACACCAACTTCCTAGATGTGTCGACACCTTTTCTCTGAAGTGTCGACACCAATTCTCTGTCTCGACACAGACAACTCTGTGTGTCGACACTATTTTACTTAGCCATTTCTGTAAACTTATTCTAAGTTTATCATACCTAATTCAATTTTAAATCTATTGAATTTGGTTTCTTCTAAAGGCTTAGTATACATGTCAGCTAGTTGATTATCTGTATTTACATACTCCAGTGAAATATCTTCTTTTTCTACATGTTCCCTTAGAAAATGATATTTTATTTCAATGTGTTTAGTTCTACTATGGGAAACAGGATTGTTTGCAATAGATATAGCACTTGTAGAATCACAAAATAGTGGTGTTCTACTTACCTGAATACCATAATCCTCAAGCTGATGTTGTATCCATAGAAGTTGAGCACATCAACTTCCTGCAGCCACATATTCTGATTTTGCTGTGGAGATAGCCACACTTGTTTGCTTCTTGCTACTCCATGAGATCAGTCTTCCACCTAGGAATTGACAGGTTCCAGTTGTACTTTTTCTATCTTCTTTGCAGCCTGCAAAATCTGCATCTGAATAACCTGTCAGTTCAAAGTCTCCATTCCTAGGGTACCAAAGGCCTAGATAAGGAGTGCCCTTTAGATATCTCAGTATCCTTTTGACTGCTGTCAAATGAGACTCTTTAGGGCATGCTTGGTACCTAGCACAGACACATGTAGCATACATGATATCTGGTCTACTTGCAGTCAAGTACAATAGGGAGCCAACTATCCCTCTATACAAAGTCTCATCTACAGGTTTCCCTGCATCATCTTTGCTAAGAGACATACTTGACCCCATAGGAGTTTTCATGGTACTGGATGAATCCATACCATACTTCCTTATCAGTTCTAGGGTGAACTTAGACTGGCATATGGATAAACCATTCTCAGTCTGTCTAACTTGGAGACCCAAGAAGAACTTAAGTTCCCCCATACTGCTCTTCTCAAATTGTCCTTGCATAAGTTTTGCAAACTTCCTGCAAAGACTACTTTCAGTAGACCCAAATATGATGTCATCTACATATATTTGGACTAGTATGATCTTGCCTCTGGATTCCCTAAGGAATAGAGTCTTGTCTATTTTCCCCCTTGTGAATTTATTCTCAATGAGGAAACTAGACAGGGTTTCATACCAAGCCCTAGGGGCTTGTTTTAACCCATACAAAGCCTTCCTAAGTCTATAGACATAATTAGGTTGAGTTGAATCAACAAAACCTGATGGCTATTCCACATAGACCTCTTCCTTTAGATTACCATTCAGAAAGGCTGACTTAACATCCATTTGGTATACTTTAAATCCTTGATAGGTTGCATAGGCCAGGAACATCCTTATGGCTTCCAGTCTGGCTACTGGAGCAAAGGTTTGATCAAAGTCAATACCTTCTTCTTGCCTATATCCCTTAGCAACCAGTCTTGCTTTGTTCTTAATAATCACTCCATGTTCATCCATCTTGTTCCTAAAGATCCACTTGGTTCCAATTATGTTGTGGTCTTTTAGTTTAGGAACAAGCTCCCAGACTTTGCATCTCTTGAACTGATTCAGCTCCTCTTGCATTGCCTCAATCCAATGAGGGTCTAGGATGGCTTCTTCAAACTTCTTTGGCTCTACTTGGGATAGAAAACTGGAGTAGAGTGCTGCACTCAGATTTCTGCTCCTTGTTTGTACCCCTTGTCTTAGATCACCAATGATTTGATCTGCTGGATGATCTCTTAGATGCATATTAGCTGGAGGCATCCTGGCTTCAGGTTTAACTCCTTCAGCTTCTTCATCTTGCTGCACTCCTTGGTCTTCTTCTACATTAGGTACATGTAGTACTCCCCTGGACAACAACCACTATCATCTTCATGCTGACTTGCAGTAGATCCTTCTTCAATAGTGAGCTTGTCCATCTTCTTAGTTACACCTGTGGAGCTGCAAATACTTCTAGACAACTCATTGTTAATAAGTCTAGCTTCATCAAATACTACATGTACAAACTCTTCTACAACTTGAGTAGACAAGTTGTAGACTCTATAAGCCTTACTATTGTTGCTGTACCCAACAAAGATCCCCTCTTGGGATTTGGCAGCAAACTTGGTCAAGTAAGACTTTCCATTGTTAAGTATAAAGCATTTACAACCAAAGATCCTGAAATAGGATAAATTTGGTTTCCTGCCTTTCACAATCTCATAGGGGGTCTTATTGTGGCTTTTAGTAATGGTAGCCCTATTAATTACATGGCATGCAGTATTAACTGCCTCAGCCCAGAAATATTCTGGGAGAGATGTGTCACTTAATAGGGTTCTACCAGCCTCAATCAAGGTTCTATTTTTCCTCTCAGCAATGTCATTTTGCTGAGGTGTTCTTGGTGAAGAAAATTCCTGAAATATCCCAAATTCTTCACATAGTTTTGCCATACTATCAGACTGAAATTCAGTACCATGGTCACTTCTTATTTTGACCACTGTACTGTCTAACTCATTCTGAATTTGTTTGATAAAGCTATAGAAGATACTAGGTGTTTCAGATTTCTGTCTAAGGAAGAACACCCAGGAAAACCTTGAGTAGTCATCTACAACCACAAATGTGTAGACCTTCCTACCTAGGCTGTGAACTGGCATAGGACCAAAGAGATCCATATGCAAGAGGTATAAGCACCTCACAGCATCTTTGTTTTTGTTGAGAACAAAGGTCCAGCGGGATTGGGTGTGTGTGGGACCGCATATTTGGGCTTCCCCATCGCGTTCCAGGTCTGGGTGTTGACCCCGGTGGGCCCCCGTGTGGCAGAATATCCCCGCCATCCCGTGGATGGATTAGTCCCACATCGCCTGCAGCGGGTGGTCCTTGGTGTTTATGTACCCCCGTCCCCCCTTACCATCACCTCGGGGTTTTGGGAAGATGTGTGGTGACGGGTGGTTTCCACATGGTATCAAAGCCATCCCGCTGCGGGGGTGTGTTGAGAACAAAGGTCCAGCGGGATTGGGTGTGTGTGGGACCGCATATTTGGGCTTCCCCATCGCGTTCCAGGTCTGGGTGTTGACCCCGGTGGGCCCCCGTGTGGCGGAATATCCCCGCCATCCCGTGGATGGATTAGTCCCACATCGCCTGGAGCGGGTGGTCCTTGGTGTTTATGTACCCCCGTCCCCCCTTACCATCACCTCGGGGTTTTGGGAAGATGTGTGGTGACGGGTGGTTTCCACAGTTTTCAATGCTACTAAAGGTGGATCTAGTCTGCTTGCCCTTTTGACAAGCTGAGCATATTCCATCTTTGATACACTTAACTTGAGGACCATTCCTCACTAACTCTTTGCTATAGAGTTGGCCAATTGTCTTGTAGTTAAGATGGGCTAGCCTCTTGTGCCATTTGACACAATGAGAGACTTTCTCATCAGCTACAAGACACACTGGAGAAGCATTGTTCTCACTCATAATGTCTAGACAATAGACATTTCTTTTTCTATAACCTGTCAAAATGATCTCCTGATCATTTGACCTCCTGATATGACAACCATCTTTGACAAATGAGATGTCATATCCTAAATCACTCAGTTGACTTATACTAATAAGGTTATGTTTCAAACCTTTAACATAAGCCACTTGAGTAATAGTTATATGGGTGCTAGAAATGTTACCAAAACCCTTGATAATTCCTTTTTCAGAACCACCAAAGGTGACTTTAGGACCATCCTTGATAGGTGTGTAGTCCTTTAGCAATCCCCTAGTTCCAGTCATGTGCCTGGAACATCCACTGTCCAAGTACCATATTGGGGCATGGCTACTTGGACTTACCTGCAAAACAGATTAGTTGACCTTAGAACCCAAAGAATTCTTGGGTCCTTGGTGCTGGTTAGTTTGCCTCTTAACAAAGCTACCTGCAGATTTTCCAACAGGCAGTTTGCTACTCACTTTGGCATTAGTATTATGCCAACAGTCTATGGAAAAGTGGCCTACCTTGCCACAGCACCGACACTCAAACCTATTGTACCTTTGCTTAGGTACATTCCTAGCTGTTTTATCTACAGCTGGCTTGTTGAGAGCTGGGGCTTTGCCCTTAGACTTAGACTGAACAGTCCTAGCAGGTTTTGTGAAACCTAATCCAGTTTTACCCTTTTGATGTACAAATTCATCAATCAAAGGTAGAACAGACTTAGGTTTTGAAAACCTTGCAACTATGTCTCTCTCCTTCTGAAGACTAATCTCCAGATTTCTGATTTGATCATTCTTGAATGTTATAGTTCCCATCTGAATAACAGTTATGTTTTTCAGTCTGGCTATTTCATTTAATTTTTGATCAAACAACTTCTCAAAACCTGTTGCAGCATCTTTAAGATTAGCAATCTCCTTTGCCTGTCTCTTGGCCAAGGATTTGCTTTTCTTAAAAGCATGCAACAGTACTCTATATTCATCAATCAATTGATGAATATCCCCTTCATATTCAGATCCACTGGCATCATTTGATGCTGATGTAACTGAATCTGAACTAGCACTAGAAATTGAACTTAAAGAACAATTTTGTACCTTACTAGGTCCAGGCTGCTCCTGGATTTTGTCACCTTCTGTTAAGGCCATCAGTCCTTTGCACTGGATGTCCTCTTGCTCATATATAGAGTTCATTATCTGGATGAACTCTTCTTCCTCTTCTTCAGCAAATAGTCCTATGTATGCTTCAGCTTCTGACTCAGTTTCTGAAGAAGATATGTCTGACAGGCTTTTGTCCTTCTTGGCAACAAAGGACCTTTCCTTCTTGCCCTTGGTTTGAATCTTCTTCTTATCATTAGACTCTTTCCTTTTCTCAGGACAGTCATCAATAACATGTCCTTGTCTGTTACAGCAATAGCAAACAATTTTTGACAAAGTTGCTTTGCTTGACTTGGTCTTTCTCCTGTCTTTCTTTGATGACTTCTTGTTCTGATAATAGTCATCTTTTCCCTGTGAAGTGGATGGCTTTGACCTCCACTGTTTCTTCTTTAGAAACTTCTGAAAGTGTCTTGTGAATGCTGCAAAGTCCTCATCACTTTCACTGCTTTCAGACTTTCTGCTTTCTGATTCATCTGACTCAGTCTCAGCCACTTTTGGAGGTGGAGATGGAGACTTACTTCTGTATTTCCTGGTGGCTTCTGTCTTGAATGCCACTGTTCTTTCTTTATTCTCAATTCTGGTAGTCTTCTCCTCTTCTTTCCTTACCATCAACTGCATTTCATAGGATAGCAGTTTTCCAAACAAAGTTGGAGGTGGGATATCTGCTAACTTGGCCATTTCCCTAATGACACAGATCTTGGTGTCCCAATCCTTTGTTAGGGACCTCAAGAACTTATCATTTAGCTCATAATTACTGAATTCTCTTCCATAGGACATTAGCTCATTGATAATCCTATAGAACTTCTTATAGCATTCTGTTATGCTATCAGACCTACCTTGCCTGAAACTTTCATATTCTTGGTTTAACAAAGACTTTCTGTCCTATCTCACTTCTTCTGAACCTTCCATGTACACTATAAGAGTATCCCACATCTCCTTAGATGTCTTACAGCGTATCAAGTTCTGAAAGGTAGCATCATCTATGGTACTCACAATGATATTCTGAGCCCTCTTGTCCACTGTGGCTAGAATTATCTCATCTTTTGTCATTTCAGAGAAGTCCTTAGGTGTTCTCTGATTTGCATCCAGGACTGAAACCTTCATAGGCACATATGACCCTTCTTTAACTGTGATATATATTCTAGGGTCTGAAGCTTCCATAAACAGTCTCACCCTTTCTTTCCAGATGCCAAAAATCTCTTTTCTGCAAATGGGCAATTTCATGGATCCAAGTTCCTTATGATTCTCTGTAGAACCCATGTTTCTTGATTTTCTTGATTCTGCACTTTACTTATACTGAATCTGCCAACAGGATCTACTCAGACAGTTAAGTCCTTTTTGAGTAACCTGGCTCTGATACCACTTGAAAGAAATTGTACCTAATCACCTAGAGGGGGGGGGGGTGAATAGGTGACTAAATCTTTGTAGACTTTTTAGGCAGATTACAGATTATATCACAGAGTTATAATTACTTCTTCACATAAATCAATCAGCAATCACAGAATCAAACATGCACACAGTGAACACACAGATTTATAGTGGTTCCCCAAGGTTTGGGTACATCCACTTTCCCCCTTCGCCTATCTAGTAGTGTACTAGATTCGGCCAAACTCCTCCACTATCTCAGATCCTCAGATCTTACACTCAGAACCCCAAACAGGTTCCTACAGCTCAAGCCCAAGACCCTACAACTCAGTCTTCTCCAAAGACCTACACTCAGCCACAAGGCCTACACTCAGCCACAAGGCCTACACTCAGCCACAACAGGCCTACACTCAGAGAAATAGATCTCCTACACTCAGGCACACAGGCCCTATCACTCAGCCTTTATAATTACAGGCTTACAACTCAGATCCCTAAGGATCCTACAAGAAATTTAGAAAACAAAGAATATACCTACAACTCAGAGAAAGAGAGATGAGTTTATAGGTTCTTGATGAGTTCTTGAAAGAACTCTGCTGAGATCAACCTCACTTGGCTTTCTTCAAAGATTCTTGAATGTAGAACACAATAGGATTGATTCTCTGCAGCTGATCTTCAATCACTGCAACTTAAGATTCAGAACTAGGTCTGAACCCTTCTTCACAGCCTGGTTCCAACGGCTGTCTTCTTGGAAGGAGCTCTCTCTCTCCAACTTCTTAGATCTTCACTTGATTCTTCAATGAATAGCTAGATCTTCTTCTCCTTTTCAATCTCTTGATCTCTTGTTGTTAATCTCTTAGACTACTGTAAATCATCTTCTTCTGTTGACAGAATAGGCCTTTATATAGGCCTTCTTCATGGTAACCGGCTGACCCGGTTCCTAACAGCTTTCTGACATCTCTGACAATTGCAGTAGACCGGCTGGAATGGCAGCTGTCATGTCATCCAGTCACTTCTTGAAATATTTGTAACTGTCTGAAAATGTCGAGACAATCTGTCTTTAAGTGTCGACACTTGTTGACTAAGTGTCGACACAAGTAGACTAAGTGTCGACACTAGCCTTCAAGGTGTCGACACAACTCCTTGTGTTGTAGAATTTATATCTCGACACTGCTTCTTCATCATGTGTCGACACTGATAATGTGTGTCGACACTACTTTTTGTTCTTCAGTACTTAGTTGAATTCTTGTAAGTGTCGACACAACTCCTTTGTGTCGACACATCTTCTTGTGTTGATACTTGCTGAGTGTCGACACTGCTCCTTGTGTCGACACATTCTTCTTCTGTTGAGACTTTGGCTGAGTGTCGACACATCTCCTTTGTGTCGACACTTGTACTTAGAATTTTTGTTGAACTTTGCTGAGTGTCGACACAGCCTCCTAGTGTCGACACCTTCTTCATGTATTGAGTCTTCTGCTGTGTGTCGACACATTCTTCATTGTGTCGACACTTCCTTCATGTGTTGAGTCTTCTGCTGTGTGTCGACACATTCTTCATTGTGTCGACACTTCCTTCATGTGTTGAGTCTTCTGCTGTGTGTCGACACATTCTTCATTGTGTCGACACTTCCTTCATGTGTTGAGTCTTCTGCTGAGTGTCGACACATTCTTCATTGTGTCGACACTTCCTTCATGTGTTGAGTCTTCTGCTGTGTGTCGACACATTCTTCATTGCGTCGACACTTCCTTCATGTGTTGAGTCTTCTGTAGAGTGTCGACACATTCTTTATTATGTCGACACTTATACTTAGACTCTGCTGAAATTTGCTGAGTGTCGACACAGCCTCCAAGTGTCGACACTTTCTGATGTAGACACAGTTCCTCTGGGTGTCGACACTGCTTCTAAGTGTTGACACTTCTTCACTGGACATTTCTTCATTGAGTGTCGACACAGCCTTCATGTGTCGACACTTTCTGTCTGGTGTCGACTCTGCATCCCTGGTGTCGACACAATTACTCCAAGTGTCGACACTGCTTGCCTGGGTGTCGACACATTCTTCTTAAGTGTCGACACTTTCCTTCTGGGTGTCGACACATGGACTTAGAAACTTTTCATCTTTCCCTGCAAATACTTAACCTGCACAAGGCAACTCAAAATACATCAAATACATTTTGATGTATATCATTGAGTAGGGTGAGGCTTCTTCAAATCAAGTACATTTGATCCAATGTACCCAACAAGGACATTTGCTCTCCATGCCAAAAGGACAAACAGACAAAGGCCTCCTTTAAAAGCATTGGGGCCAAAGATTCTGAGAGGTGTCTATACCTCTTGCATATGGACTTGTTTGGTCCAATGCCAGTTCATAGTTTAGGTATAAAAGTCTATAAACTTGTGATAGTTGATGACTATTCTAGATTTTCTTGGTTTTCTTTCTTAATAAAAAGTATGAAATGTTGATGCGTGAAAATGAACGACACCAACAGATAACGGGTGTTCGGTCTTACGGGCGAGGTGGAGAAGATTGTGGGGATAGATGAGAGGTTGATGAGGATGTGGGGATAATGGGAGGTTGATGAGGAACTGTCGAGCAGACGGTTACTTTGATGGTTAGGTTTAGAGGTTGATGCCGAGAGAAGAGAGGAGAAGAAAAGTGGGGCCGCTTGCAGCGGCAACAACAGACTTCGCCCGCTGCGGCTTAAATGCCACTCTTGTGACGAGCTTTCCTTTGATTATAATTTAGTATTACAGCTTGAGTTGAGTCTTTACATTAGAATATATAGGGTACAAGGGGAAGCTGGCGGCTAGAGGAAAGAAGATGCCAGAGGCCGCGCCGACTAAGCCAAGAGGTCGGCAGACCGCGCGACTTGTTGATCTCACAGGTCGCAAAACAAGGTGGAGCAGACTACGTGATCAGGCGAGAAGATCACTTAGGTTGCTGATGCCAAGGTCGGGAACCAGACCGGGATGACTTAACTGTGCGGACTGGGAAGTTGTGTCCGCAGGGTCTACTGCGCTGGTTGGTCCTCGACTGTTCATGTCTGTCCCCCAACGAGAGGTATGGGGGTATATTTATAGGCCCGGGGAGGTAACAGTCTTGGTAATGTTACACCTGGTACGTCAGTGAGTTGTGCAAGCAGACAGGGAATCCTCCAAGTCCGTGCCATGTGCGGATAGGAACTTGTCTTGGACTGGTCTGCTATTGGCGGACTAGGACGAGTTTGCCTCTGCTGCACTAAGCGAGCCTGCATCAAGTTATGCGAGCTGAGGTGTAGTTCGCCTGCTATTGGGAATCTGGAGTGCTTTTGGCAGACTGTATAATGAGTCTGCCTAGCTCGTGACAGACAGGTTGAGTCCGCCTCTACTGCTGGATGGAGACGAGTCCGCTGCCTTCTACCGAAGAGAAGGAGCAGGTCGCCTACTGCTGGAGGCTTGTCCCCCCTACTGGGTAACAAAAGACTGGTGGCCTGGCAGACTGAATAAAGCAGGTCGCGCATGTTGTTGGATGAAACAAGTCCACCTCCTCCTTGCGAGCTGGAGTTGAATCCGCGCTGTGTTGTGCGGTCTGGTGAAGGGTTGGAGGGACGAGCAAGTCCACCTCCCTTAGGAGGACTGAAGACCGAGTCTGCCTACTACAGGTGGACAAGGGTTGGTCGCCGACTGGGCGACCTGGCAGACTGAAGTAGTAGGCCGCTTGTGCTACTGAAGTCCACCCACTGGATGGGCAGGCTTATTGTCCCTGCTGGGCATCCTAACGCTTGTCGCTTGGGCGACCTGAGGAGTTTTCGCCTGCCTGGCGACCTGAAGCTTGTATCGTATTGTTGGGTGACCTGGAGGCAGGGTACCTTCATCTTGGAAGACTGGGACGTAGTGGAGAGCTGTCCGCTCCTATATAAAGGGTGGTCGCCTGGCGATGACGTAGACTCGCTAGCCGGGCGACCTGCAGGAGCGGGCTAAAGAGCATACCATGCCTCCTGCTGAGCATACGGTTAAAGAACGGTCTAGGCAGATAGGAATGCGAGTCCGCCACCTAGTTCAGTAGTAAGCACCTGTTGGAATTGAGGGAACTATTGCGCGGTTAGCTGACCTAACCATGCGGCCTACGGGGGAGGACTGCGAAAGCAGTCCGCAGCCCCTGTAGAACAAGCGACTGTTGCACGACCTGGGCGGTCAGACCTTAGAGACCATCCTAGCCGCGCGACCTGAGCGAATAGAGAAGTCTATCCGCCAGACCCAGAAAAGGGAGCTGAGACAGGCCGAGACCTTCATGGGGAACCTGGAGTAGGCCGCAACTTGCAAGCTGGCTACCTTGGGAGGGATCGCCGATTTCTGGGTTAACATGAAACCCTTGACATCTTTATGACCTTTTTTAAGCAAGTTCAGAATGAAAAGGACAGCTCTGTGGTCAAAATTAGAAGTGACCATGGTACTAAATTTCATTCTAAAGGAATGACAAAGTTCTTTGGAGAGCGGGGTATTCTTCAGAAGTTTTCATCTCCAAGAACAACCCAGCAAAATAGGATTGCTGAGAGGAAGAACAAGACTCCAATAGAATCTGATAGGACATTACTCAATGACACTTCTCTCCTAGAATAATTCTGGGCTGAGGCAGTAAACACTATTTGTCATGTCCTGAATTGAGCATCTATCAATAAGTATCACAAGAATACTCCCTATGAGATTATGAAAAACAGAAAACCAAATCTTGCATATCTCAGGATCTTTGGAAATAAGTGCTTTGTACTCAATAATGGGAAGTCCTACTTAACTAAGTTTGCTTCCAAATCCTATGAGGAAATATTTGTTGGGTATAGTAACCACTTAAAGCCTATAGAGTCTACAACTTGAAGAACCAAGTTGTAGAAGAGTCTGTCATAGTGTTTGATGAGTCTTCTATGATTAACAGTGAGCTACCTAGCTCCTCTAAATATGTAGGTGTAGAATTGAAGATAGACAATCTAACCATCTATGATACTCCTCCCTCTGTCCAGGAGGAAGATAATAGTGTATTCATTCCTGAAGGTCTAAATGAACATGATATAGATGAAGACCAGTAGGATCCAAAAATTGAAGTTCAAGTTGCTGAAGATAGAATGTCAGCAGTTGTCAGGCACTAGAGAGATCATCCCAGAGATCAAATCATAGGAGATGCAAGCCAAGGTGTTACAACAAGGAGGAAAAATCTTAAGATTGCTATTTATTTAAGCTTTCTGTCTCAAGTTGAACCAAAAAAGTTTGAAGGTTCCAACATAGATCCTTTTTAGATTGTGGCTATACAAGAAGAACTGAAATAGTTCAAGAGATGTAAGTTCTGGAAGCTGGTTCCCAGACCACATGGACATAACATCATTGGAACCAAGTGGATTTTTAGGAATAAACTTGATGAGAATGGTGTTATCAACAAAAATTAAAGCTAGACTTGTTATCAAGGGATACAAATAAGAGGAATGTATTGACTTTGATCAAACCTTTGCACCAATTTCTATACTAGAGGCAATATGATCATTCCTTGCATATGATGCACATAAAGAATTTATGGTATACCAAATGGATGTTAAGTCAGTTTTCCTAAATGGTGACCTAAAAGAGGAGGTCTATGTTGAGCAACCCTCAGGTTTTGTTAATTCTAACTTTCCTGATTATGTGTTCAAGCTAAGAAAAGCTTTGTATAAGTTGAAACAATCCCCTAGGGCATTGTATGAAACTCTATCTAGCTTTCTCATTGAGAATAAATTCTTAAGGGGAAAGATAAACAAGATAATATTCCTTAGGGAAGTCAAGGGTAAAATCATTCTAGTCCAAATTTATGTAGATGATATAATTTTTGGGTCTACTGATGATGGCCTCTGCAAGAAGTTTGCTAAACTTATGAAAGGGCAGTTTGAGATAAGCAATATGGGTGAACTCAAGTACTTCTTGGGTCTCAAAGTTAGACAATCAGAGGATGGTCTATTCATCTCTCAGTCAAAGTTCACCAAGGAGCTAATCAAGAAGTTTGGAATGGAGAGTGCCTCCATAATTATAATGAAAACTCCTATGGGGTCAAGTGTGTCAATAGACAGAATGAGAGTGGTAAAACTGTTGATGAAACCTTATATAAAGGCATAATTGGCTCAATCCTCTACGTGACTACTAGTAGGCCAGAAATTTTGTATGTTACCTGTGTTTGTGCTAGATACCAGACTAGCCCTAAAAAGTCTCATTATTCTACTACAAAAATAATTATGAGATATCTCAAGGGCACACATGATCTTGGTATATGGTACCCTAGGAATAATGATTTTGAACTAATTAGGTATTCAAATGTAGATTTTGTAGGTTACAGAGAAGACAAGAAAGGCATATCTAGCACCTGTCAATTTCTAGGAAGAAGACTAGTATCTTGGAGCAGCTAGAAGCAGAATAGTGTTGCCATCTCCACTGCTGAATAAAAATATATCTCGGCTGAAAGCTGTTGTGCACAGCTACTATGCATTCAACATCAGCTCAAGACTACAATCTCCAACTAAGTAAAACTTCCATGTTTTGTGATTCTTCTAGTGCAATCTCTATTGCTAGGAATCTTGTGTCACAAACCATGACTAAACATATAGAGATTAGATATCATTTCATTAGAGAGCATGTGGAAAGGAAAAAACATCAGTGTTGAGTTTGTCCCCACAGACAAACAAGTGGCTGGTACTTTCACTAAGTCACTAGATGACGCCAAGTTCAACACCTTCAAATTTGAGTTAGGCATGTTAAACTTAGTGTAGCCTCATTGTCTTTTCATGCATGTGTACTCCAGGTAGAATTGAACTTTACAAGTTATTAAGGAAGATATGGACTAATTGTCTAGGCGTCGTGTGCACCAAGACTAAGTGTCGAAGTGTCGAGTGCATTGAGACAACTTCAGGCGTCTGTGCGCTGAGACTGACTGTCCAAACATGATTACGACTATCATTCGGGATTAATCTTAGCCGTTGATATACTCGTGTTAATCACGACAGGTACATGACTCTCCACATTCTCGAATATGGGTAAGTATAAAAAGAAGTGAGTGCTTAAAATAAAAAACATAAATCCTAGCCCTATTCGTCTTTTTGTCTCCCTACAAAGATATCTCGAGCAAGTTCCTTCTCACTCCAGAAATTCAAAGTCTCAATGGCACCCAAAGGAATGGATTTCCTTTTCGAGGGTTCTGAACTAGTCAATAATGGGTTCAAGGATGCTCCAGAAGAAGTTCAACTGGTTCTTCTCTTACTGCAGGTCGTCGGCCTAGATTTCATCCTGTTAGAGCCGATTTTGATACGGAACTGAGAAGTACTGGAACTCTACTCGAATGCCAATATCGACTCTTCTTCCAAAAAAATTAATACATCTATCAATGGACACAAGATCAAGATCACTTCCAGGAGGCTAAGCAAAGCTCTGAATCTGACAAAGTTCAGCTCGTCACATGAAGAAGATGAACTGTATCAAGAAGATGTAAAATCTGCTCTCAAGTGGTGTGGCCTTTCAAAGCACACCATTGACTCTATTCTGAGAAAGGAAATGAATCTGAAAGGAAAGTTTCTAGCATATGTTAACAACAAAGCTCTGATCTGCAAAACAGGGTCCCATGACAAAATCTCTAGAAAAATGTTTGAGATAATGGCAAGGATAATTCTATCCAAAATAACTAACTGGGGAAAGGTACTGTTTGATAGAACAGTGGAATGTGTTCCAGATCCAAACCTAGGAAAAATTCTGTCCATGTACTTGCATGTTTCTATTCCAAGAATCCTCAATGTGAGGCTAGGAATAAAGATCCATCATATGAGGAGAATGGACTCTAAGATGTTTGATAGATTTGAAAGGGTATTGCTTCTACATCAACAAACAGCTGATAAGAAGAAAAAGAAAACAGTAATCATCAATGAAGAAGGCATAGGAAGCAGCTCTTCTGAGAGCAGAGAAGAAGAGCCCTAGTTGTCTCACTGTTCTGAAGATACGAAAAGAAATATGAGTACTCAGGTTTTTATGTCCTCGTAACCTGCATCAAGGACTATACAAAGTAATGGCTCTCACTCTGAAGACATTCCAGCTGATACAACTGAACATGTGATTGGAAATATAGTGGATAGAATCTATGCAGATATTGTGGGGGAGATATAGTAGATTTGAAAGGGTATTGCTTCTACCCAGTTGGATGCACCTGCTGAGGGGGAGCAGGGTCAATCATTACAAGACAAGATTGAATTCTTCTTGGAAAATCTTCGGAGAAGGATAAATCAGACTCCAAATGGTCCTGAGTTACTGTTCTTCTGCCCTCAGACCGAGGGGGAGTAAATTCTTGGCACAGTGAATGAAGGTGCTCCTATCACAGTTGATGTAGAATAACAAGTTACAATGGAAAGTGCAGAAGTTGAGGGGGGAGCAAGTTCTAATTACAGTAGAAAGGGATGTGCTGACTCCAGTTGCTGAAGATCAACAAATTCTACTGGAAAGTGCTGAAGTTGAGGGGGAGATTCACACTAAACTCCCTCCTCAAGAGACAGTTTATGCAATAGAGATATTTGAATATGATTAGCCAGCTATTGATGCTGATGATCATTCTTCTGAATATATGTGGGTCGACTCAGAAATAAGGAAAGATACAAGGAAAGAGGATGAGGATGTTTGCTTCCAAGGGGCATCTCATCAACCAGATAGTATGTCCTCTACATTCCTAGCACAACTGAAAGAACTTCTTGATGATCAAAGGAGACAATTAGAGCATTATATTGATGACTCTATCAAAGGATTAAGACAAGATCTCTCTACTGAGATCAAGTCTATCAGATTTGAAGTCAATCTACTCAAGGCCAACACAGTTGCATTCTTCAAGAGGGCTGCTCTTGCTATGATATATACTGACTTTAGGAGATTAGACTAAAACAAAATGATATAATAGATAATCAGACCATCATCTTAGGAAATATGAAAATGATACATAATATGCAAAAGACACTCATAGAAACACACAAGACAACTCTAGAGAGGAGGATGGATGTCTGTACTCAGTTTCTGGATGATCACATGCTAAGGGTTAAGAATCATATTACCAAAGGGGTAAATTTCTGGATGAAAGGATCTTTCTGGCCAAGAACTCCCTGACTACAACTATGTCTGAAGAAGTCATAAAGGGGGAGAAATCAATGATCAAAGAAAATACTAAAAATGTTGTATGGATCACCAATGTCATCAGGGGATCATTGGGACAGGAATAATATTCATATGATAATGTTCCTGTTCTTCCTCTAGAAGAACAGATGGATGGTGATCTGTATGGTGATTAGTGGGCTGAACCCTCTGCTGCTGATATTCCTACCTTCAGCCCCACTGCTGAACAAATATCAAGGGCCAAAGGAAAGTCTGCTGCTAAAGAAAATGAAGAGACCAGGCAAAGTAAAAAGAGATATAGAGAAGAGATGAAAACCAGACCTGACTTTGAAAGATGGAGTCTGAAAGTGTGAGCTAGATCTGATATACTCTAGAGGGGGGGGGGGGGGTGAATAGAGTATGGTGCTTAAAAACTTTTTACAACAGTTGTTGTAATCTGAGTGAACACGGAAGCAAATATTAAATCTAATCACAGAACCTATCTAATCACAATCTACAAAAGAAACTAATCACAGATCAATCACAGCCAGAAACAAAAATAAAGATAAGCAAGCCAGAAGACACAAGGAGCTATAGTGGTTCCCCTAAACTTGGGTACATCCACTCTTCTACCACCCTAGGTAGGAATCCACTGCAGGATGAGTTGATCAGGTGTCCTGGGCACCAATGAGCTTTTGATAAGGTGCTCAAAAACCAAACCAGATTTTTTGATCAGGTGTCTTGCCACCAATGAGCTTTTGATAAGGTGCTCAAAAACCACACACAAACTTTTGAAGGGAGTTTGAAAAACCCTTTACAGAGATGGGGATGAGAGAGTTATGGAAGTCTTCTCTTTCTCAAAGCAGCTGGGAAGACTATGTGGATTTGATGTTGTCAAAGCTCCCCCTGAGTTCTTGAGATGTTCAGGAAATGAAGCTTTGCTGTAGGGTGATAGGCCTTCAGAAGTTGATCTCCAGCAAATGATAATTTCAGGAACAGCTGAAATGTTAGGTGTCTGGAGTCTTGAATGATGATGGCCTTGAACACTTGAATCAAAGGGGATCTGAAGATTTCAGATTTGTTGATCTCCTTTTGGTGTGTGTTCTTGTATGAATTCTTTTAGACAGAGAGTGTCTACAGCTCTTTCTCTTTTTCTCTTGTGAACAGTTGGTGTTGAGAAAGATGTTGTTCTAGAGAAGAGATTGTTCTTGTTCTTCTTGTTCTGCTTATCTGTGTTGTGAGAGATTCAAAAATCTTGTGTTTTATTTCTTGGTTCTGAATAGAAAATAATCCTCTGTCAAGAATAACCGTTAGCCTGTCATTAATTGACTCCTTAATTGCAATTGTCTTCTGGGGGAAAGTCCAAAGAAACATTCCTTGATAATCCCTTGAAACTTGGTCCAGAATAAATGAAAACGGTTAGAAAATCTTCTGAATTAATTGCTGAGAATAACTCCTTAACTATTCTGAATTTGAATCTTGAAAATCATTTACTCTTCAGAAAAACATCAAACTGAGCTCTACTAACGTCGAACTGAGCTCAGCGATTTGGACTTATACAGCAACAGAGATCGTCGATCTGAGCTCAACTATCGTCGAACTGAGCTCAGAGATAGAGAATCAACACTGGAGTCAAGATCGTCGAACTGAGCTCGAAGATCGTCGAATGGAGTTCGACGATTTGTTGAAGTTGAGCTCAGCGATCGTCGAATGGAGTTCGACGATCCGTCGAAGTTTAGCTAGACGATCGTCGATTGGAGTTCGACGATTCGTCGTACTGAGCTCAACGAAATGACTTAGTCTCCAAACTGAAAAACCTTGTTCTTGAGGGTAGCTTCCAAACCTAACTACTAACCCTTAGACTCAATTCTAATTGACCTTTAGATCTATACAGGAGGTCAAAAACAGGTTTCCTAGAGACATAGTGATCCTGACCCAAATTAGTAATAGGGTGTTCCAACAATCTCCCCCTATTTGGGTTAGGATTACTATTTACAGAACTTGGAAAAATTAAAAACAACATACAAAGCAACAATACAGAAATGCAATAAACAAAGCATTGCAGAAGCACAGATATATTATCCCAGACAGAAATCAGAAATCAGAATGATTGTCACCTTACAGAATTATTCCTTCCCTTTTCTCTTTATAAGTTTGATTTCTCTATTAGGATCAAGAGCTTCCTTTTTGGATCTTCTGTCATCTGCAGCACCTAGAGAAGTTTGTTGTTTAGGCCTGGGAACCACAGCTTCAGGATGCAACTCCATATATCTTTCAGAATCAAAAAATTTGCTTGAGGCATATCTTTCCAGTTCTTTCTTTCTTTGTTCAGACAGGGTAGTAAAGCTTGAGGTGTCCTTGCCTTGCTCTTTGGCTTTCTTGATCTGATCCAGGGCAGCTAACTCTTTCATCCTGGCAGTCCATGCAGTAGGGTTATTTTTTGGATCTTCAAAGGGCACTGGAGGCTCATATCTGTTGGATGGATTATCTTGAGGAGCTCTGGATGAGACTACTTCTTTTAACTTATAGGGAAAAGGGCCTGAAGTTGTATCTGATGAAGCTTGTCCTTCCCTAGAGTATGGATGTTGCCTTGAATAGCCTTTTGAATAAACTTGGAATTCCCTCTGGCTTCCTCTATAATTTCCTCTTCTTGATTGAGAGCCTCTGGACTGGCTTCCCCTATATTAAGATCTTGCATGAGGCTGATAGGGGGTTTGGCTTTTAGCAGAAGGATGAGTAGCTGAGCTTCCACCTGCACCTGCATCAGGAGGAGGTGGTGGAGGAGGATGAGGATGATGAAACTGAGAAGATCCTTTCTCATATTTCCTTTTCTTCTTCATAGCCTTCAATTTGTTCTTGGAATATTGCATCCAATGCTCAGTAATGGGGCAATCATGAAGAATGTAGTAAGGAATGTCATTGTTGTCCTTTACTTTGGCTGGAGGCACCCTTTTCATAGCTTTGCTCCTTGCCTTTCTTTTCCTGGCTATGGTGGCAGAGGAATCATCAGAATCAGTCCTGAATTCATCACTTTCAGAGCTTTGCTCATCATATAAGGCATCAATCTTTTTCAAATAATCTTTCTGAAGTTGGGTTGGAGCAGATGAAGCAGCAGTGGTGACAACAGCAAATACAACACTAGTAGCAACAGAAGTTGTAGCAGCAGCAGTTGTAACAATAGATACAGAAGTTTCAGGAGCAACACTCTTAGAAGATATAGCAGCAGTAATATCAGCAGTAACTGGAGCAGCAACAGATTCAGATGAAACATTTTCAGAAACACTAACATCAGCACTAGCAGTAGGCTCAAAATCATATGCCTCTGTCTGCATATCCTCAGGAACTAGAACATCAGCAGCATCATCACTGACAGCAGCAGCAACAGAAACAGCAACAATATTTTCAGCAGGAGTAGCAGCAGCATCACTGGAACCAGAAGGCTCAGCAGTATATATGGAGGATATATAGGAGCTAACTAAGCTGGAATCACAGCTGGAGAAGGGCACAATGGCCTTGGAAAGATCCTCTGATGGCTGGACTGCAACTTTCTCTGGAAGACAGCTGAAGTAGACTGAATCAAAAGCTGACAGTAAGGACCTGAGGTCCACTGAAAAGACTGCAACCTGAGGTGGAACTGGAGCTTGAGTTGGGGTAACAGCAGCAGCAGCAGGAACTGAAGAAACAACAGCAGCAGCAGCAGGCAAACTCACATCTTCATGAGGCATCTCCCCCTGCCTGGATTCAGATACAGCTGGATAAAGGCACCCAAATGAAGGGATTGCCTGAGGAAAGAGAGAGGATAGCCTGGCAGAGAGGGCTGCAACTGACTGAAGTAATGGAGCCAAGGAGGTCTCCAGTAGAAGTGAGAGCCTGGGAGCTATCAGTTCATACAGTTGGTCAGCTAGGGCTGGAATGTCTACTTGCTCAGCAGGGATTGGAGCAGAGGTAGAGAGGGATGGTGGAGCAACCGGTGATGTTGGAGGAGAGCTGGTGGATGGTAGAAGTGATGGTTGAGGTGTGGGGATTGTGGAAATGGAAGACAGTGGGATGGAGATAGAGGGTGTGAAAGAGGGTTGATCAATAATGTCTTGTAGAAGTTGTTGGTATGAAGTTGATGAGGAGGGTAGCTCAGGAGGGGATGAGGGTGAATCATCCATGAAGGAATCATCTAGAAGATTGAAGGATGGAATGGTGGATGATGTGGCAATGTCTGGTTGAGGGTAGTGATATAATGAATGGAAGATTTCTTCTGTTACTTGAAGAGTTGGGATTGGAGAAGGAATTGATGTTGGAGATGGGCTAGAGATGATGATGGTGGATGAGATTGGAATGGAGGAGGGTACTGGTGGAGATGGAATAGGAGGAGGAGGAGAAGCATCAGCAGGCAAGTCATCTGCAGGGGCAGAGACTTGAGGGGAAGTGACTGTTACAATCCTTGTGCCTAAAGTTGTGCTTGCAGAAGGCCTGCTGGGCTTTGTTATCTGCCTGTCCCATTTGCCAAAGAGGGCACAGGACAGCCTCTTTGAAGCATTAATATGCATCCCAGATGATACAAGCAGTGCAGGGCATCTGTTATGAAGAAAAAGCCCTAGGATCCTCCCATAGTTCACAAAGTTCTTGTTTATCTTCTTCTTGATCAAATCAAAGAAGACTTCTCCCCAGTTTAACTGATTCTTGTCCACAATGGCACCCATCAGACACAGCTGATACCTGGAGATGGTATCATGTGCTGAATGCTTGGCCAGCAAAACCTTTCCCACTACATCAGCCAAGAACCTGTATTCCACAGCTAGGTTCTTTTTCAGCAGCTTGCTAGGGTTAGCTTCAGAATGACCCATTCTTGCAAGTAAATCAGAGAATTCCTCTCCAGACAATTCAGCAGAATCTCTTCCAGAACTTAATTCAAAAACCTCTGTCAGAATGGCTGGAGTCAAAGGTACCTGGGTTCCAGAAATGGAACCAACCACTGTGTTTTGGTCCTGGTTGTGGGCAGTATACACCCACTCCTTAATCTCATCAGCAGCTAATTTGATTCTTGTGGACATGATGGTAACAAGCTTCTGCTCCTTGAATAGTTCCAGAATGTCCTGAAAAACCTAATCAGTAGTGCTGAAGGACTCCATGTCAATATCAAATCCGACATCGAATTTCATTGCGGCTAGAACAGCAACACAGACGGCCATGGTTACCTGCAAAAATCAACAAACAAAACGACCAAGTGTAGAGATGTTTGGAGGGAAAGAGAATTTTTGCAGAGAGATTGAAAGCGCAAAAGGAGAACGACGGCCGAAAAATGAATTTTATATTAGGGTTCGACGCAGAAAAGGAAAGATCGTTGAACTCAGTTCGACGATCGGGGCTTCCAAAGGAATCTGAAGAGTCTGCAATATCGTCGATCTCCGTTCGACGATGTTGGAGAGCGTCGAGCTCCGTTCGACGATAGTTCAGGGAATAAAATCGTCGAGCGCCGTTCGACGATCGTTGATCGGAAGAGATAGTTCAGACTATCTGAGAAGCGTTGAACTCAGGTCGACGATTTCGGAAATCGTCGATCTCCGTTCGACGATCTGGGGGAAAATCGTCGAGCGCAGTTCAGAGACCAGAAATACACTCTAGACACTTAGAAAAAATCAAGATGTTTGCCTAGTCTTGGTCAATTTTTAAAGTTTTAAAATCTTGGATATTATTATAGACTTCCTCCATCTAACATTCCTAACTGATTTAGGAAGAAGGTGTGTTTCTTTTCATCCAAGGGTTTGGTGAAAATATCTCCCCTTTGCAAATCAGTTGGGATATATTGAAGTTCAATTTTATTCTTCTCAACATTATCCCTTAAAAAGTGATGCCTAATTTCTATGTGTTTTGTCCTACTATGGAGGACTGGATTTTGAGCTATAGAAATAGCACTGGTGTTATCACAAAAGATTTTAGACTTCTCTAAGTTGTAGCCATAGTCTAGGAGTTGGTTTTGAATCCACAATATTTGTGAACAACAACTGCCTGCAGCCATATATTCAGCTTCAGCAGTTGAAGTTGACACGGAAGTTTGTTTCTTGCAAAACCAAGAGACAAGTCTGTCACCAAGGAACTGACAAGTTCCACTGGTGCTTTTCCTGTCAATTCTGCATCCAGCATAATCAGCATCAGAAAATCCAGTTAATTCAAATGCTGAATCTTTTGGATACCAGAGACCTAGATTTGGACAACTTTTAACATACCTGAGAATCCTTTTTACTAATGTTAGGTGTGACTCTTTAGGGCTTACTTGGAATCTAGCACATATACATGTAGCAAACATTATATCTGGTCTACTAGCTGTAAGGTACAGTAAAGAGCCAATCATTGCTCTATATGTTGTCTGATCAACAGGTTTCCCATGTTCATCAGCATCCACTACATCATTAGTAGGCATGGGTGTTTTCATGCAAGATGCTTCAGACATACCAAATTTCTTGACCAATTCATTTGCATACTTGGTTTGAGAAATGAAGATGCCTTCAGCATGTTGTTTGACTTGCAATCCTAGGAAGAAGGATAGCTCACCCATGCTACTCATTTCAAATTTAGAATGCATTAGGTTGGAGAACCTTCTGCACAATTTTGAATCAGAAGACCCAAAAATAATATCATCTACATAAATCTGTACTAGTAGGGTATGAGACTTATGGGTTCTAATGAAAAGAGTTTGGTCTACTCTACCCCTTATAAATCCATTTTCTAGAAGGAAGCATGCTAGGGTCTCATACCATGCTCTAGGAGCTTGCTTGAGACCATATAATGCTTTGTTCAACTTGAAAACATAATCAGGATAAGTTGGAGAGATAAAACCTGGAGGTTGTCTGACATAGACTTCTTCTTTGATGTCTCCGTTGAGAAATGCACTCTTTACATCCATCTGATATACCTTGAAGCCTTTGTGTGCTGCATAAGCTAAGAAGATTCTGATGGCTTCCAATCTTGCAACTGGTGCAAAAGTCTGGTCATAGTCTATTCCTTCTTCTTGAGAGTATCCTTGAGCAACTAGCCTTGCCTTGTTCCTTACAATTACTCCTTGATCATCCAATTTGTTTCTGAATACCCACTTTGTTCCAACAATGGAGTGATCCTTAGGCTTTGGCACTAGTTCCCAAACTTTGTTCCTTTCAAATTGATGCAACTCTTCTTGCATTGCAATGATCCACTGTGGATCTTGATCTGCATCTTGAATGGATTGAGGTTCAATTTGAGATAGGAAGCAAGTGTGCAACAGGTTTTGGTTGACCTGATTTCTGGTTTGCACACCAGCTGAGATGTCTCCAATTATTTGGGAAATTGGATGGTCTCTTGATGTTACTAAATCAACAGGGGGTGTTGATTGTTCACCAACCTGTGTTGTTGTTTCCTCTTGTGGTACAACAACTGGCTCTTCAAGTTGTTTCTCTTCAATATGTTGAATGCTTTCTTCATCTTCACTGCTTTCCTCTTTTTGAGTAACCTGTAACCTGTTCAAATCTTCAACAAGAGAGTGTACCTATAAAGGTTCTATGGTAGAAATGTTCTTCTCCTTGAAAGACATGTTAGATTCATCAAATGATATGTGAACAGATTCCTCAATTTTAAGAGATGATTTATTATAAACCCTATAAGCCTTACTGATCATGGAGTATCCCAGAAACACTCCTTCATCAGCTTTAGCTTGAAATTTTGCTAAATATCTCTTGTCATTATTATGTATATAACAAATGCAGCCAAAAATTCTAAAATAATCAACTTTAGGTTTCTTCCCTTTGAGTAATTCATAGGGAGTCTTTCCCTTTAGTTTATGTATTAAACTTCTATTCAGCACTTAGTTGGAGGTGTTCACTGCCTCTGCCCAAAAAGATAGAGGAAGGTGAGCATCTGACAACAATGTAGTGGCAGATTCAATAAGGGTTCTATTTTTCCTTTCAGCTACCCCATTTTGTTGAGGAGTTCTAGGAGCTGAGAAAGTATGCCTGATCCCTTCACTCTGACAGAACTCTTGCATAAGAAGAGAATCAAACTCTGTCCCATGATCACTTCTGATCAGGGCAATGTGAGTATTGAACTCAATCTGTATACATTTGATAAACTCTGTCAAACACTTAAAGTTATCAGACTTCTTCCTCAGAAAGAACACCCATGTGAATCTAGAGAAGTCATCTACAACTACTAAAGTGTAAGATTTCCCTCCTAGGCTTTGTACTGTAATGGGTCCAAAAAGATCCATGTGTAACAGATACAAGATCCTAGGTGAATCACTCTTATTAAGTTATTTGAAACTATTTTTAGTTTGCTTGCCTAATTGACAAGCCCTGCAGAGTCCTTCCTTCTTGTAGGGGCCAGAAGGTAGTCCTCTAACAAGGTTGTCCTTGGATAGCCTAGCAATGGTTCTAAGGTTTAAATGTCCTAGTCTCTTATGCCATAAAACATTAGGTCTACAGACAGAATTAAACAGGCAAATATCTACATCTGTTGAAAGAAAATCTACTAGATAGATGTTACCTTTCCTTTTACCTGTCAACACAGTTGTGTTTTCCTCTGACTTGATCTTGCATAATGCTTTGCTGAAAGTCACCTGGTAGCCTTCATCACATAGCTGACTGATGCTGATCAAATTGTGCTTCAGTCCTTCCACATAGGCTACCTTCTTAAATGTCACTGTCCTAATCTGGACTGCACCATATCCTTTAGTTTGTCTAAAGTTTGAATCACCAAATATGACTTTGGGTCCAAGCTTGGCTTTAAAGGATGTGAGGTTGTCCTTGTTTTCTTTCATGTGCTTAGAGCACCCTCTATCCAAGTACCATTGCTGGTTTGATGTTGGATAGGTCTTCACCTGCACATAAAACAATTTACTTGTTTTTGACCCAGTTTACCTTGGGCCTAGGTTGATAACCTTTAAACTCAGAAATAAAAGACATCCCAGGTTGACTCTTATAACCTTCAGGATGATATCTCCTTGGAGGTATTATCCATTCAGTATAAGGGTTAAAGCTTTGGGATGAAGGACCCCTAGGATTGGATTTTGATTTGCCCTTGAAAGAATTTCCAGAGCTCTGATCTCTGTTCGACGATTGTGGAGCTGCGTTTGACGATCTTGGGTCAGATCGTCGAGCTCCGTTCGACGGTCGACTGTGGTGGAGTTCAGGAATTAGAGATCGTCGACCTGAGTTCGACGATTTTGCCTGAGATCGTCGATCTACGTTCGGCGATCGTCGAGCTCCGTTCGACGATATCTGCTGGAACTTAGTTTTCTTAGGCAGATCAGAATTTTTCCTAGCTACCTCTACAACTCCCTTCCCTTTATCAGAAATGAACTTGATTGGGGTTGTTAGAACTATAGGTTGGCTGGATGAAGCACCCAAGCCCAGTGTACTATTGAATCTGGAGTTCACTGTGCTTGTGATGTCCATCAGCTTGATACTTCTCCCATTAAGGGGTTCTTCAAGCTTCTTGGCCTCTGATAGCTCACCTTTCAGTGAAGCTATCTGCTCCCTACAACACTCCAACTCTTCAGAGAGTTTGAGGTTTTCTGACTTTAAGGAACTATGTTCAGACAATTGATTTCTGAGAGAAATAATTTCCTTCTCAGATTTTAGTAAGTCTAAACATAATGCTTTAAACTCAGATTTAAAGTCCTCTGAATTGAAATCAAAAGAATTGATTACCTGGTCCTCTTCAAGTTGAGTCTCTGAGTCTGACTCTGACTCTTCTGCATCTGAATTATGTTGAGAGGCATTGATTGCCATCATGCAGAACTCCTTCTCTTCTGCATCATCTTCATCATCACTGGAGCTGGATGAAGCTTCTGATTCCTCTTCAGTATCACTCCAGGATTCAGCAACAAATCCCTTCCTTGTGTGTTTGTTCTTGCTTGAGGAGGGTTTGCCATTGCCATTCTTCTTGAAGTCCTTATCTCTTCTTCTTTCTTTCTTATCCTTTCTGTCCTTATTTTTGTTCTCTGGACAGTCAGGTACAATGTGCCCTGGTTTCCTGCAACCAAAGCAGACAATTTCTTTATTGTTTGACTTATCATACCTTGGCTTATCATGCTCCTTGTATGATCTCTTTCTGAAGTCCTTTCTGGCCATCTTGTAAAATCTTTTGGCCAATAGACTGAGCAGCTCATCATTGCCTGTGACTTTGTCTTCAGGCTGATCTTCAGTTACTTTGAAAGCTATTGTCTTTTCTTTTCTTGTGGCTGGTGAGGCAGCCTTTTGCTCTTCTTCTCTGTTCTTAATGAGCAGCTCATAAGATTTGAGCTTACCCAAAAGAGCTTCTGTGGTGATCTCATTCAAACTTCTGGCATCCTTGATTGGCCAGATTCTTGAATCCCAAGTGCTTGGGAAGCACATTAGGATTTTGTCATTAAGTTCAGTCAGTGAGATCTCCTTATCCAGAGTCTTCAGTTCATTGACTATCAAACTGAGTCTATTGTACATATCTCCAACTGACTCAGCTTCTCCCTTCTTGAAATTCTCATATTGGGATATGAGGTGGGATCTCCTGTCCTTTCTTTCATCAGCTGATCCTGAGACTATTTCAGAAAGCCTATCCCAGATTTCCTTTGCTGAATTACATTCAGCCACCTTTTGGAAAATGTCATCAGACATGGTCTGGGCTAAGATGTTCATAGCCTTTGCATCTGCAACCTTCCACTTCTTGATATCAGCATCTGTTCTTGATGGAGGTGGAACAACATTTGTGCTTGTGTTCTCTGGAGGTCTTGGACAGACTGTCAAAACAGAATTAAAAATATCCTCGTCAATAGAATTCATGTATAATCTAATCCTTGCTTTCCAAAGTGCAAACTTAGACAGATTGCACACTGGAGGTCTGGTGCTAGCATAATCTTTGTTTTGGGCCATGATTGGTGAAAACAAAATCTAATAATAAACTCAAAAGAAAATAGATCTAACTAGGGATCTTGGGGTTCAGGTGTTAGCCTGTGCAACCACCAAGGTGTGGTATATTTAACCAACCTGGAAGATGTGGTATTTTTAACCAACCTGGAAGATGTGGTATTTTTAACCAACCTGCCTCTGATACCAATTGAAAGTGTGAGCTAGATCTGATATACTCTAGAGGGGGGGGGGGGGTGAATAGAGTATGGTGCTTAAAAACTTTTTACAACAGTTGTTGTAATCTGAGTGAACATGGAAGCAAATATTAAATCTAATCACAGAACCTATCTAATCACAATCTACAAAAGAAACTAATCACAGATCAATCACAGCCAGAAACAAAAATAAAGATAAGCAAGCCAGAAGACACAAGGAGCTATAGTGGTTCCCCTAAACTTGGGTACATCCACTCTTCTGCCACCCTAGGTAGGAATCCACTGCAGGATGAGTTGATCAGGTGTCCTGGGCACCAATGAGCTGTTGATAAGGTGCTCAAAAACCAAACCAGATTTTTTGATCAGGTGTCTTGCCACCAATGAGCTTTTGATAAGGTGCTCAAAAACCACACACAAACTTTTGAAGGGAGTTTGAAAAACCCTTTACAGAGATGGGGATGATAGAGTTATGGAAGTCTTCTCTTTCTCAAAGCAGCTGAGAAGACTATGTGGATTTGATGTTGTCAAAGCTCCCCCAGAGTTCTTGAGATGTTCAGGAAATGAAGCTTTGCTGTAGGGTGATAGGCCTTCAGAAGTTGATCTCCAGCAAATGATAATTTCAGGAACAGCTGAAATGTTAGGTGTCTGGAGTCTTGAATGATGTTGGCCTTGAACACTTGAATCAAAGGGGATCTGAAGATTTCAGATTTGTTGATCTCCTTTTGGTGTGTGTTCTTGTATGAATTCTTTTAGACAGAGAGTGTCTACAACTCTTTCTCTTTTTCTCTTGTGAACAGTTGGTGTTGAGAAAGATGTTGTTCCAGAGAAGAGATTGTTCTTGTTCTTCTTGTTCTGCTTATCTGTGTTGTGAGAGATTCAAAAATCTTGTGTTTTATTCCCTGGTTCTGAATAGAAAATAATCCTCTGTCAAGAATAGTCGTTAGCCTGTCATTAATTGACTCCTTAATTGCAATTGTCTTCTGGGGGAAAGTCCAAAGAAACATTCCTTGATAATCCCTTGAAACTTGGTCTAGAATAAATGAAAACGGCTAGAAAATCTTCTGAATTAATTGCTGAGAATAACTCCTTAACTGTTCTGAATTTGAATCTTGAAAATCATTTACTCTTCAGAAAAACGTCGAACTGAGCTCTACTAACGTCGAACTGAGCTCAGCGATTTGGACTTATACAGCAACAGAGATCGTCGATCTGAGCTCAACTATCGTCGAACTGAGCTCAGAGATAGAGAATCAACACTGGAGTCAAGATCGTCGAACTGAGCTCAAAGATCGTCGAATGGAGTTCGACGATTTGTTGAAGTTGAGCTCAGCGATCGTCGAATGGAGTTCGACGATCCGTCGAAGTTGAGCTAGACGATCGTCGATTGGAGTTCGACGATTCGTCGTACTGAGCTCGACGAAATGACTTAGTCTCCAAACTGAAAAACCTTGGTCTTGAGGGCAGCTTCCAAACCTAACTACTAACCCTTAGACTCAATTCTAATTGACCTTTAGATCTATACAGGAGGTCAAAAACAGGTTTCCTAGAGACATAGTGATCCTGACCCAAATTAGTAATAGGGTGTTCCAACAGAGTCCTTAATCAAGGAATATCATTCTATCTGTCTGGGACCAAATTAAAGAAAACAAAACTGAAAGGGGAAAGCTATATAGCTCCCTAGAATGGGCTAAGCTAGAAAAGAATGAAGAACTAAGAAGAAAGTTCAGAAGGGACAATAAGACCGGGGCGGTGCCATTCGATGCTCAAGAGCCAAGAAAGTACTTTCCAAAGCCTTACAACTACTTTGTAAGGCAATGTCAAAAGCAAATTGAAGCTGATGAGAAGGCTGTCAAGAAACCAAGCAGTGACATAGTTATCAAGGAACTAGAAACTTGAAATGTTTATGTATCGGGTTCCTTAAGGGCTCTAGGAATATGAACTTTATTATAAGCACACTTTCTGTTTATAATTATCATTTTAAATGTTAATCACATTTTTCATTATGTGGTATTTATTGCTCTTATTTGCTGTGAAAGTTTCTCTTCATATGCCAGTGTATATCATTGACTAGGGTTCTGAATTCTCAAATAGGGGGAGATTATTGGGTCCATTGATCACAATGTCCCGGATTTGAAGAAAACCCATAGGTCAATGGTATACACATGATTGTATCTGATATATGTTCAACGTTCATTATATGTAGGTTATATATTGTTCAGTAATTAGACAGGTTATCAGGGTTACAATGTTAGTTGGACTCAAGACAGGATGCTGGAAAAGAAGAAAACAGGCCAAGTCCAGAAGGATTGAGTGAATACACTTCACTGAATGCCAGAGGTCTAAAAGTGGTGACAAAAGTTCAAGCAGTCAAAGCCTCTGTGTTGCTGGACTTAAATCTGGTTAAGTCTAGAAGTATTGAATAAAGATAGTTCACTCAATGCCCACTCAAAAGTAAATTTTCCTAAGTACAAAAGCATTGAGTGGAGAAGGATCACTCAACGCCTCATCAAGAATTTAGCAGAGTCAAGAAGCGTTGAGTAAAGGAGCTTCACTTGATGCCTTTATACAGAGGAATTCTGCCAAGCCTAAAAGCAATGAGTGATGAAGGCTCACTCAACGCCTTATCAGTTAAGCCATCTAAGTGTTTTTGCGTTGAGTCACTTGACTACACTCAACACTTGTGCAGATTGACTGAAAACTACTAAGTCCACAAACACTATATCATGCTGACGTCATCCATAATTCAAATATTGACGGACTTGTGCGCTGGAAGAAAAATGTCGTTGAATGCCTTTGGTAAAGCATTTAAAGCTAAAGGTACATTACAGTTTCTCATTTTGGCTGGCCCATACAGAGTATAGAGCCGTTGGTCGATGGGAATAAAAAGGAACTTTTATAGAGAAATAAAAGAAAGCTTTTCACATGATAGTCTTCTTCTCCATCAAGTTAGAAAATCCATTACTCTCGAATTTACAGAAGTTCTTAGGAACACAGAAAGAAGCAGATGTTTGAAGAGATCAAGAACTGAAACATCTAAGTCTTCTATAGTAATAACATAAATAATTTTTCTGTAAGAGGAGAAGAAACAAAGCATTCATAAGTTACTGTTTATCTTCAAGGCCACTGCATACAACACAGTTACATCAATAGCTTGAAGAAACAAAGCTCTGAAGTTGTCTTCTCAGCATAAGCAAAAATACTCTGAAGATCAATAATCTTGTTACTGCGAAGAAGATAAGATAGGGTTTTCTCTGTTCTAGAAGGAGGCTCGGAGAAATATTTCTCTGGAGTCAATCATCATCAAACCTTTACTCAATCCGTAAGATCATCAGTTGATCTGAGTTGTAAGCCTGTACTATAAAGGCTGAGTGTAGGAGCTGAATCTCTGAGTTGTAGGATCTTGTTTAGGGTCTGAGGTAGGGCGGTGCCTTAGGTAGGATCTCTGTGTAGATCTGATGTAGGAGATCTGATATCTATGAGTGTAGGGTTGTCTAGTATAAGGTAGGAGTTGTTATACTATGAGCAGTAGGAGTGTGTTTCACTCTAAGATGTAGGATCCTGTGCGATCTGAGGTGTAAGCTTAAGGAGCCGAGATAAAGGAGGAGTTACCCGAATCTAGCTCACTGCTAGATAGGTGAATTGGGAAAGTGGATGTACCCTAGATAGGGGAACCACTATAAATTCTGTTGTGTTGTTTTGTTTCTTGAAAGCTAACCATATAGTCTAACTCACAAGTCAACCAAACTAAAAAGTTGTTCAAAAAGAATTGAAAACCTATTCATCCCCCCTAGGTGTGTAGCTACTCTTGAACAAATACTTTCAAAATCCTTAGCCTTTATCATGCAAAACTACACCGCGAGCTATACTACCTGCACAAAACACAAGTCAGAAAAAATAAGGGTCACATATGAGTTGACCTTTGTAATACCCCTCCTGCAATGATCAAATAATATGGGTTCAGACGGTACCCCAAAATGTATAATCGTCATAGCTCTGGTATTAAAAGCTGATATAAGAACTTCTACCCAACATCAAACACAAATTATAAAACACAGAAACATAAAATAAAACTCAACAGATGTCTACATCTACATTGGAGTAGTTTGACCGTATATTATTACATCACAAATATTCAAATCCATGCATCAACAAATTATAGTTGCAACTCCTAAGCTATATCGACGTGCAAGCCAGAACTATGTAAAAGAAATATGAAAATTCAGAATAGTGGGAATTGGTACACTGCATGAGACTTAGGCATTTTTGGCCGGAGAGCCGGCTCTTGCTTGCGATCCTACCCTGAAACCAACACATAAGATATGGTACAACACCGATCAGCCAGGGTTGACAATAACTACATAACAATACCCTTCCTATCGGTCGTCCTAGCGGACTTCGGGGAACTACATCACCCTGCAAGTCAGTATTTCGTATACAAATGAAATAAAGCATGACATTGAAACTAGCAAGTAAAGATGTCATAAGCATCAAACTCATTTCTATATTGAGCATGTAAATCGAAGGGGGATATCAATGCAGCATGTATGCAAACACTGGTTTCACCAAAGGCACCATATAACTCCTGACTCCTCCATATATTGGAGGCGAGAAATGGTGGATTTTCCTCAAGAAATGAACACCACCCTCAGACTTTACCATCTGCTCCCACAGTCCCTTTGCTGAGGCAAAGTTGGGACAAACCCTTGCAACCTTATTAGGCATGTTTCAGACTGCTATTTGAAAACAACTACATCAAGTCATTTATAGGACGAACATATTAACAACCTTCTGAGGGTTAAGACCTCCTATTTACCGAGGTATCAAGACGATGATGCAAACAGAGGAATGGATAGAAAGAGTCGAGGAACTACTAGAAGGGATGAGATGCCCAGGAGTATTTGCAGTTCCCTTGGTGGTGATCTTACTTGAAGGATTTGCCTGTGACTGGAGGAGGGCAGTTATTTGTTCCACTTTTTAAGGACATTCGCTTAGCACTATTTTATAGTGAAAATTCTCTAAGGTGTTTTGGAACACTTCATACCTGAAGCAGATCGAGCTGAGTTGCAGGAGTGCTTCCTGCAAATTCGTTAAAGAAAAAAGATGGTACCGGAGTACCAGAGAGAATTCATCCACTTCGCCCGTTTTGCAGGAATGCTTGCAGTAATTGATAAAGACAAGGCCGCTAGGTTTTATCGAGGGTTGTGTGATGACCTCCGACAGGCTTTGATTATGATTGCCCAAACCTCTTTTCACAACATTGTCACCCACATTGCCTCTTTCGAAATTGACTAGGTGATGGTCGCGCACCAACGAAGAAGGCATATAGAGGTCACTCGAGGACGATAGAGGGAGGCGGTCCCTCGACGATAGTCTATAGATTGGAGACAAAGTCATTACAACCAACCATATCGACAAGTACACCAACCTCGATAGCAGTCAGTGTAAGCACCACTACCCCTGGTAGTATCACAACATGCACCTCGATCAACACCCCAACCAACATCAATATGGGAATGAGATGTTCCCTTCACATGAAACTGCTTCTTATATCATCAGCCCAAACACATTTGAGCTTTTTGTCCGCAGGTCGCGAGTTGGCCAAGACCGGTGTAGGGAATAGTGGTTACGAATAGAGAACAAGGATGAGGAGGCCGTGAAAGCCGACCAGGCAGAAGGGACCAGTTGAGGAATGACAAAGCCGCACCAATAGAGGAATATGCCCTAGATTTGTAACAAGGACCATCCTTGGACGTGGTAATTGGTGTATATTTCTAACCGTTCTCATTGTTCTCTTATCTAGTTGATGATGTTTTGTATGTTGATATAGTTATAGTGTGCAGACCTTCGGGGTTACTTATGGTAGAAGGTATTCCCTCCGTCTCGTGTATAAGATTAACTTTAGCACATACTGCCAAGTTGGTAGGGCAACAAGACGAGATGTTTTGAAACGAAGAATAAACCCAAGTACTTGCCAAGGTTCCGGTTATTCAGGACTTTCAGATGTTTTTCCCGAATCTCTCCCAGGGTTGCCCCGTAATGGGAGGTGTACTTACAAATTGAGCTTGAGCCTGGAACTCGATCGATGTTTCGAGTACATTTTTGAATGGCCCAAAGGAATTAGGGGAACCCAAAATCCAGCTTTAAGAGCTGATCGATGCAAGATGCACCCGTTCGAGTTTTTCGTCGTGGAAAGCCATGGTATTATTTGTCAAACGAAGGACGGATCATTTCATCAATGCATCGACTTTAGGGAGCTTAACAATCTCACCAATCAAAACACGTACCCTCTACCAAGTATTAATGAGTTGTTTGATCAGTTACAAGGCACGTCTATCTCTTCCAAGTTGGACTTGAGATATGGTTACTATTAGCCTTAGATACGGGAAGAGGATATTCCCAAGATAGCTTTTAGCTTTCGTTATTGCCTCAATGAGACCTTGGTGATGTCGTTTAGGCTCACCAACGCACTGTCCGCCTTCATGGATTTGATAAATAGCGTGTTCAAACCGTTCCTAAACCACCTCGCAATCTTCTTCGATCTACTCGAGAACCAAGGAAGACCACTCTATACACCATGTTTTAATGGACGCCGGAGTGCAAGGCTGCAAATTGAAGAATCACTTGACTTCTACCTCGATTTTTACAGTCCCCTCAAGAACCGAAGGGTTCCATATTTACACTGATGCATTCTTAAATGGGTTAAGAGTTGTAATGTAACACCTCCATCTATCTCATGAAATATAACAAAGGGTCCGGTCAGGGCCCCACACCATATTCCACAGACAGTCGGCAGAGTTATGTATTAATATCAAACGACCAAACGAATCCTAACTCAGAGCATTCTGACAGAAGCTTCACGGGTTGAATTTGAACTCATTACATATGAATGTCCACAAAATACACAAAATACACAAAATACATATCTATATAGATATAACATGAATACACAAAATACATATATAACATGAATGTTGACAAAATATATAACATGAATGTTTACAAAATACACAAAATGTTACGACCTTAAGGACTTACAGTTATACTTTAAAAGTGTGGTTTACAAATATCGGCGCGCAGGCCGGTCACACATGAAATTAATAAAGCCTTCGCTTGGCCTTCAAGGGCCGACATAATATCAAGGGCTTCGGCCCAATATTTCTCGCTCGGCTCTCCACACCTGCACAGGGACAATCCACCATGAAGGTGGCAAACATGGCAATGTTTAGCTTTAGCTGACCAATTTATAATGACCCTAACTCATACTCAGGGCAGTGGTACTTCTTCCCTACATGCATAACATTAACACAGATATATCACAAGAAGGCACACACAAACACCATTCAATATATCACAAACGAGTGCCTTAATGGCCAAACGTTCCGTGCACTCAGGGCACATTCTCGGTGTACCTGATTCCTAGGGTCCCACCACCATTCATAGGTCCAAGACTTGACGGCCAACTTTGAGAATTTATAGTATTTTGGGCACTACGCCTAAGATTCTCATTATGCGCTCCAACGAAACCAATTACTTTAGGCATTCTAGTCGGACAGACATAACATGGGTACAGTTCAGATATTTCCCGTTGCTCAAATTGCCAGATAAATGCTGATGGTCACAGCCATCATGGCGAACAACAAGACGCGGGCCAGCCTCCCCTTTCCCATTAGGCTGACTAGCCTTTTAAGAGCTCACAGCTCACACTAGCCACATGGTCTCCGAGAGACTGGCTTCATCAATAAAAATTCTATCTAGGAAGCTATCAACTAGCAATAGTGGCAGAACTCTCTTCTATCTCCAGACTAAGCTACAACTGGAACACCAGTCCAAAAAAATCCTGCACCATCCTGCAGTGCTAGAAAATTGGGCTTTCATAGCAATCATAGCTCACCAAGAGCTATCGCTGTTGGAAATGATGTTTCAGATTCCCTGGGTTTGAGAATATCAAATCCCAGGTTGTATTTGATCACGTCTTTTGTTGATAGAGTGTGCAAGTTGACAGGTGCAAGAGAAGAAGAAGAAGAATCCTATGGCCACTAATGCCGAGTGGTAGAAGGTATCGCCAAGCAGTAGCCGTGAATTAATTGGACAGAGCTCTCTGGAAGTTACCGCTCCGCGCTAGTCCTATCGCACGAGCTAATGCAAGGAATTATTTCGGCCAACCTCTCGGGAAATTACCGCAGACGGTAGCCATTACCGCGCCGCGCTAGGTTCTCGACGAACGTCAAGTAGGACCTTTCGACGAATGCTAAGATGGACTTCTCGAGAAACCAATTTACCAACAAGCGATAGAGGTTAACGCACCATGCTAGTCACTCGACGAACACAGGTCTTTCTTGAGAAACGACCTACCACCTGGCGCTAGCAGTACCGTACCGCGGTAGCCGTTCGATGAATGCAGAGGCAAATTTCTCAAGAAACCTAATTACTGCCAGCGATAGCAGTTACCGCACCGCGCTAGCCTCTCGACGACTTGACTACTACTCTGAATCATCGTGCTCCATATTACCACGCGGCGATAGCGGTAATCACGTGGCGCTAGCAATGACTAAACGATAAATGTACATTTTAATTGTTATTCCAGATTTGGATGACAGCTGGCACAACAAGTGCGCAAACCTACCTCCAGACGCTAGTCTTACTGTCGACGGTAGTCTATTTTTATGAAGACATATAAAAATCCGCCTTGGTTTCTGTGCCTCACATCTGGAGAATTTGAAAGGACGAGAGTTCGTGAACTCTAGGGTTCGGTAGCTCTTCCTTGCGCTTCGTTCCACAAGTCTCCGTCGTCGAAGAAGAAGATAGTCATCTCCCTCCCGCTCATGATCGAAAGACTCTGGTGATCCAAGATCTACATCGAATATGACGAGCCGACCGATTGTCATCAAACGGAGTTCTTACTCACCGACCGAGGATCGTTCTACTAAGAAGTCTTTAAGAGGGAGAACTCCATCTTAGAAATATTTACATCTCTTATTCTTATAATCTTTCTTGTTTTTCTAAATCTTGTGGAGAGGAAAATCGACCGGTAAGGGTCGTCGTAATCCGGGCAGGACTCCGTGGGAAATCGTCCTGGCGATAAGGACGTCTAGATCGGGAGGATTTAGTGGTTCTCTAAGACCCTTCCTTGTGTTGAGGTGAAGATTCGGCTCGAAGACTTTTCCTGGAGGGAAAAGGAGAGAACCAACCAGTCCGCGGAGTAGATCGGTATAGAAACTAAAAGATCCTTTCTAATCATCGCCTTAGATATCCGACATTACATAGATCACCCTTTTTGTACTCATCTAGAACTATTGTTGCTTTGAATTTTTGCAATGAAATCTTTCATGTCTGTGTTGATTACTTCTGGATGTGTACTGTGAATTCTTAGAGAGTTTGTGTGTTTGTACGGTTTGAACTCGGATCTGCACAGGAAAACGAGTTCATAGACTTACCATCGCGCGTTATCTACTTAACGCCCTGCGGTAGCATCGAGAACTCGATTCCCTGAACGAAATATTTTTAGATTCTAATTAACGCTCCAAACATTATTCACCCCACCCCCTCTAAGGTTGGCCACATGATCCAATAAGTGGTATCAGAGGGAGTTTACTTCAAAAAGGCTTAAAAACCCGAAGTAATATTGCCAATGTCGTTAACACATTCAATGAGGGACAAGGTGTGAGTAGACCTCCACTGTTTATGGGGAGTGACTATATTCACTGGAGAACATGCAAGAGATTCTTTCTGATGACTCAAAGCATGGATGTATGGGCCATGATAGAGACAAAGTACACTGCTCCCACTGTCACGGTTGGTGATAAAGTCTTAGAAAAACCACGTGATAAGTGGGATGATACAGACAAGCTGAAATGTACGAATAATGCCAAGGCTATGAACTCATTATTTTGTGCCTTAGAAAAAACTAAATTCAATAGAATATGTAACTGCGAGACTACTTATGATATATGGCGTCTTCTTGAACTCACTCATGAAGGCACCTTGCAGGTGAAGGAGTTGAAGCTGTTCAGACTCGAATCTGAATATGAACAGTTCCGGATGGTGATCGACGAGTATGTGGACAACATGTACACTCGGTTTACAAAGATCATCAACGCCTCAAGATCTCTCAGAAAGAACTTTCCAAATGGCGACCTATTGAGGAAGATCCTGTGATCTCTGCCTCGTCGCTTCAACCCAAAGGTGACAGCTATTGCTGAGTCTCATGAGATCAGTATCCTGGAGATAGAGAGCCTCATCGGCAATCTGAAGACACATGAACTTTAATTAAAGATTCAAGCAGAGGAATATCCCAGGAAAGGAAATACGAATGGACTAGCGCTGAAGGCCGCAAAGGAGAGAAAAGCTACTGAAGATTTTGAGGAGGATGAGGAGGAGAGCCTCTATGTTCGGGAATTCAAAAAGTTCATAAAGAATCACAAGAAGCAGGGACAATTCAAGAAATTCCTAAAGAGAGGAGCTGGAGAAGGAAGAAGGTGGAACATGCCATCGAAAGAGATGGAAAGCGATGATGAGAAGTCCTTGTCGGAGTGTTATCACTGCCACAAGCCTGGGCACCTAAAGAGAGAATGCCCAAGACTCCAGAAGGAGGAAAAGAAAAGCAAAACAGGCACAAAGTGAGTAAGAAGGTGCTGAAGGGGCTCACCTGGGATGAAGATGGTTCTGATGAATCAAGCACCACAGACTCTGGGAGTGAAGATGAGGCAAATCTGTGTCTCATGGGAAAGAATCAAGAAGATTATGATGATGAGTTCAGTGTCCAGAGTGACACTGAGGTAACTCCACCTACTTATACTGAACTTCTTGAAATCTATGAAAATTTAGTTGATAAATTAGAAAGTGTTCTCTCTGAGAAAAAGACCTTGAGAGGCGAAAATAAGAAAATCAAAAAGGACTTAGAAAAATTAAAAAGTGAAGTAATTATAACTGACAAAGAGAAGATTGAATGTCTAGAGTGTTCTCACTCGATGACAATGATCTAGGATCTAAAATCAAGCCTCTCCAAGGCAACATTGAGAACAACTAGTCTCATCAATGAGAAGAATGTCTTGGAGAAAAGACTTCAAATGTCTCTGGGCAAGATAGAGGAAGACAAAAAGCAATTTGCCAATCGGTGCGTGATGCTAGTTACTGAGAACACCGCCTTAATGGCGAGGATCCATGATCTCAACTATGTCGTCTAAAAGTTCAGAATAGGCCAAAATTCATTGGATATGCTTTTGGGAGCACAGTGTCCTGGATCTGGGAAGTTTGGATTAGGATATGTGAGTCCAACATCACCATCAAGCAGGAATCACTATCACTTCAAGCCTAAATACAACTTAAATAAATATAAAGATAAGGTTAAGAATTCTGGAAGGCTATCCCCATACTCAAGCAAGAGCTCAAGCAAACCGATAAAGGGAGTGTCTACTGCTTATATTGTTTGCGCAAACTATCATAAGTTTGGTCAAACTTCTAGCTCGTGCCTGAGGAAAGGTGCTAAAAAGAATTTGCAAGTCTGGCTACCAAAGTCTTTTACTATCATTTGGGTGGGACAACTTGTGTAACCAGATCTTTACCCTCATCTTCTTTTTATGTTTGTTGGCAAGCTAAGGACACAAGGAACATGTGGTACTTGGACTCTAGTTGCTCCAAGCACATGATGGGAGATAAAGACAAGTTTTTTAGCCTGGAGAAGAAAAAGGGTGGCATGGTGACCTTTGGGGACAACAACAAAGGACGGATACTTGGAAGAGGCACTATAGGTAACAAGGCATTCTCTATTTCTAATGTGTTGTATGTTGATGGACATAAGCATAATTTCATCTCTATTAGACAAATGTGTGATAAAGGTCTAAATGTCTTATTTGAGTCATCTACAAGCACTTGCAAGATTATTGATGCAAAAACTTCTAGTGTATTACTTGTAGCTCACAGAAATCATAATGTGTACACTGTTAGTTTTGATGATATTTCTGCATCTAATTTGAAATGCCTAGTTTCTAAGAATGAGGAATTAGACCTTTGGCATAGGAGACTAGGACATACCGGTAGAAAGCTTATTGTAAAACTATCAAAAAAAGAATCTTGTTAGGGGACTTGCCGACTTAAGCGGTAGTTTAAATGTCTTTTGTGGTCCATGTCAAAAGGGCAAATTTGTTAAAACCTCTTTCAAAAGCAAAACTGAAGTTTCCACTTCTAGACCACTCAAACTCATTCACATGGACTTCTTTGGACCTCTAAGTACGTGTAGTCTATGTGGAAAACGATACACCTTCATTATCATAGATGATTATTCACGTTAATGCTGGACGATATTCTTAGTAAATAAATTTGACACCTTTAGCAAATTCTCCAATCTCTGCACACGACTTCAAAATGAGAAGGAGCTAAATAAAAAATGTATTAGATCAGATCATGGAGGAGAGTTTGAGAATGAGGACTTATCAAACTTGTGTGACACTTTTGGAATTAAGCATGAATTCTCTGCCCCTCTCACTCTACAATAGAACGGTGTTGTCGAAAGAAAGAATCGCATTCTCCAAGAATTAGCCCGCAGTATTCTCGCCGAGTTCGGCTTACCACGATCTTTTTGTGCTGAAACATTTAACACGGCAAGCTACGTGATGAACCGAGTCATGCTTCGTCCACTTTTAAAGCGAACTCCATACAAGTTGTATTTCGAGAAGAAACCCTCCGTATCGTATTTTATGGTCTTTGGTTGCACATGCTTCATTCTAAACACTAAGGATCATCTAGGAAAATTTGATGAAAAATCCGATCTATGCGTCTTCTTAGCATACTCGAGCAAGAGTCGAGCATATAGGATCTATAATAAGAGGACTTTAGTGGTTGAATAATTGGCTCATATGCATTTCGATGAAAATTCCCCATCTAACGAGCCCAAGACGAATGAAGAGGAGGTTGAAGAGAGTGTACCGATAGGGGATGAAGGTGAGGAGAGACTCATGGAGAGTGAAACTCAAAGTCTTGAACAAGGATATAGGCCTCCTCGTAACTTATCTTTTTCAAAGCAACATCCACGTGAACTAGTCATAGGAGAGCCATCTCATGGAGTTAGAACACGGTCCACACTTCATGAGTCTTTCTCAAACTTGTGTTTCCTATCCGATATTGAACCCAAGAACATCTCAGAAGCCTTGAAAGATGAATCATGGTTCTTGGCGATAAATGAGGAGCTGAGCCAATTCAAGCGAAGTAAGGTATGGGTGTTAGTGGAACAACCAGATAACCATCCAGTCATAGGCTTAAAATGTGGTTTCAAAAATAAGCTTGATGGTGAATCTAGGATAACAAGAAATAAAGCTAGGTTGGTGGCTCAAGGGTATTCTCAGATAGCGAGTGTGGATTTTGAGGAGTCATTTGCCCCGGTTGCTCGTCTTGAGTCCATTCGTATGTTTTTGGCATTTGCAAGTTACAAGAAAATTAGATTGTACCAAATGGATGTCAAGAGTGCTTTCTTAAACGGATGTATTAAAGAAGAAGTATATGTCGAGCAACCACCCGGTTTCATGAATGCCGCCTACCCAAACCACATATATAAGTTGGTGAAAGCCTTGTACGGACTGAAGTAGGCACCCCATGCTTGGTACGATAGGCTCACTACTTCTCTTAGATCATGGCTTTAGGATGGGTAGTGCGAACACAACCTTATTTGTAAAGACATAGAATTCAGATCTAATTATCCTACAAATCTATGTGGATGATATCATTTTTGGGGCCACGAATGAAAAGATGTGTGAAGAAATTGTCACCTTAATGAAATTCGAATTCAAAATGAGCCTAGTAGGAGAACTTACCTGCGTCCTAGGATTCCAGATTTCTTAACGCAAAGACGGGTTTTTCATAAGTCAATCAAAATATATCAAAGATATGCTTGTGCGTTTTGGGTTTGAGAATCTGAAATAAGTAAAAAACTCCTATGAGTGCTTCTCTTAAATTGGGAAAAGATGAGAGTGGCATATTTGTCGATCAGACTGTGTTTAGAGGTATGATAGGGTCATTGCTATATTTGAGTGCCTCTAGGCCTGATATCACATTCGCGGTGTGCTTTGCGCTAGATATCAAGCCGACCCTAAGGAGTCACACCTGAAAGCCGTAAAGCACATTTTCGGTATCTGATTGGCACGCAAAACCTTGGACTTTGGTGCCCACATACCACTGATTTCACACTTCACGGGTACTCAGACTCGGACTATGCCGGATTCTGGCTTGATCGCAAGAGCATAAGTGGTACATGTCTCTTCCTAGGGCCTGCATTAGTTTCCCGGTCAAGTAGAAAACAGAATTCTGTTGCACTGTCTACCGCTGAGGCCGAATATATTGCCTTAGGAAGTTGTTGCGCACAAGCACTATGGATGTCCCAAATGTTAGAAGACTTTGACTTAACTTGTAGGAATGTTACACTTAGGTACGACAACAAGTGCCATAGACTTGACATATAATCCAGTTCACCATTCAAGATCAAAACATATTGACGTGCGTCACCATTTCATTCACGATCATATCAAAAAGGAGAACGTGAGTGTAAGCTTCATTGGTACTGATGACCAACTAGCGAACATATTCATTAAACCACTACCAGATGCACGTTTCTCACTACTTCGACTCGAGCTTGGTATTCTGGATCTCTCATCCTAGTCATCGTCGTGTGTTTTTTTTCTTGTGGCTCTTGTCTTTGTCTATTTTGTCTTTCGTAATTATTTGTTTACTTGTTTTTTTTCTTTTAAAAAAACCCAAAAAAATTATATATATAGAAACAAAAAAACTATGGATTGTTCATTTCTAAAGGGCACACATGACTTGAACTTAGGCTATAACGAGTACGCACAATGTTTGAGCTAAATTGTTAATCCGTGTGAACATTGTCCCCGGTCATGGTGTGTCGAATCTATAGGTGCCTAGCTACGGAGTGCGACATTATATGTTAGTGCAAGTTGACTATGCCTCTAGGTATGTGTGAGGATTTAGATAGGGAATGACTTCACACTATTCACACATCCCTAAACAAAACAGTCATGTACAAATACTAAGCTTACATGCTGCAACTTATGACATTATATCGTAACACGCTTGAAATACTTTGAATAATCAATGTCACGATACATATGTGCTTAAATACAGATTATAACTTTGGGTCAAATCTCTAGTGCTAAAATCTTATGTATACAAGTTAAAGTGTATCTATCTAGGTGGATAGATTTCGATTTACTCGGGGCTCCTTTGTCCTCAAAACTTATATAAAAGTGATTGCTCAAAGCAAACTAAAAAGAAAACTATGCAAGCTATCAAAGGTCATGTCTAGGAACCCCCCAAGCACTATTCATTCCTCCTAATAAGTCTCTATGAGCATTGTGAGGATGAGCACCTTGGTTCTAAGAGTCATTTCGATCTTGTGCATAAACTCTACCTTAAGCTTAGTGCCCTTCGTTCTAGTCTTGGTATGACGTAGATTGGTATGTGACGTGAGTGTTCACTCTATTTCTCTTGTGTTAGCATTCTTAAAGGATCGAGATAAACATGTAATTTATGATATTTCTACTTGGTGTTTTCTCTCTTGTTGATGATACACGTACACGTCATTGCCTTATTTAATGCTTCCATGTATAATAATTGGACATAAACTGCACTATATATTTTTATCACATATGTACTAGCACGTGAATTATACTTGTGACGCTTACAATGTCTAAATGTGATTAACTTGATAACTCTCGTAGCATTATAGTCTTACTTGTTATGTGCTTAGTTTTATCTGTGCTGTCCAATTCACATTCACTCTGCTAAATATTTTATCTATATTTGTGTTGCTTGCTCCATTTTGTGACCTATGTGCTTACAATTTTCTGATATGTATTCCATTTTGAGTCATCTCTATGATCATTATCTCTAACTATACTGTGTGTGTGCACTATTTGCTATTTGTCTCAATGTTCATCATTTCTACTATTTTTCATCTTGCATGTCTGGTTGGCCTTGCCTGCCCTTTTGATATTATCAAAGGTGGAGAATAAATTGTTCATGAGTATGAGTCACGGGTTAGGAGAGAGGTCATATGTAGGGGGAGAATGTTAACAATGTGTATGCACATAGATAGGGGGAGCATGTTGAACATGTAGATAGGGGGAGTGTGCGTGTAGGGGAGCCATATAGAGAACTTGCAACCCGGTGTTAGTCTATAACTCTTAATCCTTATATATGCACTCTATCTCATTATTATTTCTCATGAATGGAAGTTGATGTTATCAAAATGGGGAGTTTGATGGAATTGATGTTTTAGATTCCCTGGGTTTGAGAATATCAACTCCCAGGTTGTATTTGATCACGTCTTCTGTTGATAGAGTGTGCAGGTTGACAGGTGCAAGAGAAGAAGAAGAAGAATCATATGGCCACTAACGCCGAGCGGTAGAAGGTACCGCCAAGCGGTAGCCGTGAAGTAATTGGACAGAGCTCTCGGGAAGTTACCGCTCCGCGCTAGTCCTATCGCACGCGCTAATGCAAGGAATTATTTTGGCCAACCACTTGGGAAATTATCGCAGTCGGTAGCGATTACCGCGCCACGCTAGGTTCTCAACGAACGTCAAGCAGGACCTTTCGACAAATGCCAAGATGGACTTCTAAAGAAACCAATCTACCGCCAGGAGATAGAGGTTAACGTGCCACACTAGTCGTTCGATGAACACAGGTCTTTCTCGAGAAACGACCTACCACCAGGCGCTAACAGTACCGCACCGCGGTAGCCGTTCGACGAATGCCGAGGAAAATTTCTCGAGAAACCTAATTATCACCGGTGATAGCAGTTACCGCATCGTGCTAGCCTCTTGACTACTCGACGACTTCTCTGAATCGTCGTGCTCCATATTACTGCGCGGCGGTAGCGGTAACCGCGAGGCGCTAGCAATGATTAAACTACAAATATATATTTTAAATGTTATTCTAGATTTGGACGACAGCTGGCACAACAAGCGCGCGAAGCTACCGCCGAGCGCTAGTCTCACCTCCGACGGTAGCCTATTTTTATGAAGACGTATAAAATGCCGCCTTAGTTTCTGTGCCTCACATCTGGAGAAATTTAAAGGATGAGAGTTCGTGAATTCTATGGTTCGGCCGCTCTTCCTTGCGCTCTGTTCCACAAGTCTCCATCGTCGAATAAGAAGATAGTCGTCTCCCTCCTGCTTGTGATCGAAAGACTCTGGTGATCCAAGATATACATCGAATATGAAGAGCCGACGGTTGCCATAAAATGGAGATCTTAAGCACCGACCGAGGATCGGTCTACAATGAAGTCTTTAAGAGGGAGAACTTCATCTCAGAAATATTTACATCTCTTATTCTTGTATTCTTTCTTGTTTTTCTAAATCCTGTGGAGAGGAAAATCGACCGGTAAGGGTCTTCGGAATTTGGGTAGGACTCCATGGGAAATAGTCCTGGGGATAAGGATGTCTAGATCGGGAGGATCTAGCAGTGCTCTAAGACCCTTCCTTATGTGGAGGTGAAGAGCCGGCTCGAAGACCTTTCCTGAAGGGAAAAGGAGAGAGCCAACCGGTCCATGGAGCGGATCGGTATAGAAACCAAAAAATCATTTCTAATCATCGCCTTAGATCTCCGACGTCACATAGATCACCCTTTTTGTACTCATCTAGAACTATTGTTTCTTTGAATTTGTGAAATAAAATCTTTCATGTCTGTGTTGATTACTTCGGGATGTGTGTTGTGAATGCTTAGAGAGTTTGTGTGTTTGTAGGGTTTGAACTCGGATCTGCACAGGAAAACGAGTTCATAGACTTATCTCCACATGTTAGCTACTTAACGCCCCGCGGTAGCATCGAGAACTCGATTCCCTGAATGAAATATTTTTAGGTTCCAATTAATGCTCCAAACCTTATTCACCACCCCCCTCTAAGGTTGGCCAAGAGATCCAATAATCGTCAGCGGTACTCGCTGTCGCCCGACGATATCCAACAATTATTCAAACTGTGGTATTTTCTGGGTATTTTCTTGGAGCACACCTCCAGTACTTCTTGCTACTCTCATTTCATAGGTTCAACACACAGACCCCGTAAACTACTCATTTATACTCAGAGTCTTCTCCTACACACAAAATAAAACATCACCAATCCAGACCAACCTGTCTAGATGGGCTTCACATAACATGCATATTCCGTATTGCGATTTCTAGATCTATATGCAAAACTAACCCGGGGATACTACATATCAACCCATCGGAATACCCTCGATTCCCCACCTTTTGGTGTGGGATTCCATGCATATGCAAAAAGGAGGACTTCACTTGTCTAAGAAGGAAGATCATTATCCTGGTAGATCTCTTCAGAGCCATGAATAAGTCTTCTATCAGAATGTAAAGGAGCGCCTCACTTTCCTTTTCACGGATCTTACTTCGTCTCTTGAATCTGACCACAGGATCTCCTTCCCCTAGCTAGCAAAGCTTCAGCCTTCTTCTTCCTTAGCTCTTTATTTCAAGAGAGTAACTTAAAAGAGGACAAGTGACCAAGAGGTCATCTTGACAGGCACTAGGAGTGGGAACGTTTATTGCTTAAACTTTCTATGTCTAGATAAGGATTATCCTATCTATCTAGTGGCAAATAAGAAAGTTTCCTACTATGTCCAGTGGCACAAGAGGCTAGCCCATTTGAATTACAAGACAATTGGTAAGCTCTTCAGTCAAGAGCTAGTTAGTAATGGCCCCAATATTAAGTGCTCAAAAGAGGGCATTTGCTCAGCTTGCCAAAAGGGCAAGCAGACAAAAGCCTCCTTCAATAGCATTGGGGCTAAAGATTCTATGAGGTGCCTATACCTCCTGCATATGGACTTGTTTGGTCCTATGCCAGTTCATAGTCTTGATAGGAAGGTCTACACCGTTGTGGTGGTTGATGATTTTTCCAGGTTTGCTTGGGTATTCTTCCTAAAGAGAAAGAATGAAACCATTGATATCTTCACTAAATTTATCAAGCAAATTTAGAATGAGTTAAACAACTCTGTGGTCAAAATCAGAAGAGATCATGAGACTGAATTCCAATCTGATAGCATGACAAGATTCTGTGAAGAACATGAGATTCATTAAGATTTCTCTTCACTTAGAACACCCCAGTAAAATGGGATTGTTAAGATGAAAAATAGGACTCTCATAGAGGCTGGTAGAACACTGTTGAGTGATACATCTCTCCCAGAATACTTCTAGGTTGAGACAGTAAATACCGTATGTCATGTCCTCAATAGTGCCTCTATCACCAAAAGCCATAAGAAGACTCCCTATAAGATCTTGAAATACAGAAAACCAAATGAAAGTTATTTACTTAAGGTTAGCGAGTCACCTAGAGGGGGGGGATGAATAGGTCTTTGAAATTTTATTAGTCTTTATGTTGTTTTCTTCTTGTGTGAACTAGAGCTTGTCCTTAGATCCTGCAATATGAAAGAAAACAAACAACACAACCAAGCATACAAGTGTTTATAGTGGTTCCCCAATTGGGTACATCCACTTTCCCTCCCACCTATCCAACTATTTTGTTGGACGAGGCACAAACACCGCAAATATGCTCCTCAAAGCTTACACCTCAGACCCTAAGCCTTGCACATAGGTTCTCTTCAGAACCCAATCTCAGAACCATAAGGGTTCCTACCTCAAAGCCCTGTAGAGCTCCTACAGCTCAGTGGTCCACTGACCACCTACCTCATCCTTATCTCTAAGGCCTATAGATCAGGCTTTTTAGCCCTACAACTTCAAGCACAAATCCCTGCTCTCAGAGTGCTGTAACACTCCTACAACTCAGTACCTATTTAGTTACTTACCTCAGTGCCCTTCCAGGAACCTACAGCTCAGCCTCCTCCAAGGCCTACAACTCAGTGACTTACCAGTCACCTACCACAATATTATTTCTAAGGCCTACTACTCAGGCTGGGAGCACAGCCCTACTCTTAGATCCACACTTGGATCCTACCTCAGTACCCCGACAGGGCACCTACCTCAGTGACTATTAGTCACCTACAGCTCAGGCCAAAAGGCCCTACAACTCAGATTCAGGTAAACTAATCCTATAGTAGTTCATACAAGATGAAATAAATTTAAAACAACTAACTCAGAGATAAATCTCTGAGTCTACCTTGCTGGACTGAGCAGATATCAGTCCAGCCCACTTACTGTAGAAGGAATTAGTCTTCTTCTACAGCTAACTCCTTTGTTGTACTGATGAACAGCTATCTGCTATTGAAGGCTAATAAGCCTTCACACAACTAACTTCTTGCTGAATAGATGAATCAACTGCCTTGTTCTAGAGAGAATAATCCTGCTGAACCTGAAAGAGCTTCAGCTTTCTTTCTTTGCCTTCTGGATAACTCTGCTGGACTTTTTGCTTTCAAGCTTATCGGAGAAGATGAAGTCCAGCTGCCTCTATTTCCTGTGTTATGCGTATTTATTTTGTTTCGTTAACCCTAATCCTTTTTTTTTCCTTTTTATATCTGTTGATTTGAATCAACTACACAATTAAGGAGTGTGGCCAGCCAAGGATTGGTGAGTGCCACCTCCTTCAAAAAAGGACAAAGCAGCTTTCGGCACTACCGCAGCTTTCCCTCAACGACTTCATGTAATTTGACTCTGTTAACTTCTTGGTGACGTCAACAGTGGTCATCCTGCTGCTGTTATGGCTTTCCCACGACGACTTGAACCACTTTGACTTATTGACTTTTGATGATGTCAGTAGCGGTCATCATATTCTGGACTTAGAAAAATTCTAGATCTTTAATAAGCATTTAGTGATGTTAAGTCACTCAACGCCATCTGTCTTGGCCCTCAGCTCTTTTGGACATGTGAATTTTCACTGGCTTCGTCTCAGCGGTTCTTTCTCAGCTCTCTCAGTGGTTTCTTCTTAATAGCTGAGACAAGCATCTGTCTCGGCGCTTTCTTCTTAGCGGTCTTAATACTTTATTCTTCTCAGCTGAGACAGATTGCTTTCTCAATGGATTTCTTCTCAACGGTCTCAGCGGTGTCTGCTTCATAGCTGAGACTGTCTTCTGTCTCAGCACTTTCTTCTTCTTTAGAAGGGTTGAGTGAACCTGCCTCACTCAACGCTTCTGGACTTAGAGAAATTCCAGCTTGCTTTATCTCAGCGGTTATGCTGAGACATACTTCTCAACTGTCTCAGCTCTCTCAGCGCTTTTGCCTTTGTCAATTCTTGTTGCTGTAGTTCGACGAATGTTGAACAACATTCGATGATCGATGGGCTGAGCTTAACAAATTCTTAATCCCAAGATTCTGGATTTAGCTCAACGAATTGTGAGCTCAGCTCGACGAATGTTGAACTATGTTCGACGATCAGTGGGCTGAGCTCGATGAGTTCTAAATCCCAAGCTTCTGAATTTAGCTCGATGAACGGTGAGCTCAGCTCGATGAAAGGTGAGCTGAGATCGATGATTTCTGAATCCCGAGTTCTGAACTCCGTTCGACTAATGGTGAGCTCAGCTTAACGAAAGCTATGTTGAGCTCGACGAAATGTGAGCTATGCTTGACGATCTCTGAGTCTTCCAGCATACTCTTTAATATCACATGTCCAATCATGGACATCCTGCATGTATGAACTCAAGCACACATCAAACACATTATGTGTGTATGTCATTGAACAGTTTGACTTCTTACAAATCTAGGACATTAAGATCAATAGACCCAACAATCTCCCCCTATTTGAAGAAGTCAAAACTTTGTTTGATCAATAATACGGGTCATTGGCATACACAACATATTTAACATATAAATTTGAAACTTGTGTAACACCATTAGAGTTTGGAAATGTTACCACAATTCTCCAGCCTGTGTGGAGAATTACTTACTCCCCCTGGCATGCTGCCACCCTTACAATTCTAGTGCTGCATTGCACCTGACTTTGAGCTTCCTGCATCTTGGCTTACTCTCCTCCTTTTTGACTTCTGCAATAGGGAGATTTCTGTGGGGCTGTCTAGAGTTGATCACCCCAATTTGACTCAATCCATTGCAGCTGTTTGGCCTGCTCCACCTCAACAGTTGCACACTAGCTTTATTGTCTTGAGGAAGGACTTATACTAACTGCAAAGTAGACAGTGCAGTATATGGTAGAGGAGAGAATTGAAGCTACACAAGATTCAACATACTCAATTCAAATTTGAAGGTGTTGAACTTGGCTTCAACTAGTGGCTTAGTGAAGATATCATGCACTTGCTTATCTATGGAGACAAACTAAAGGTTGATGTCTTCCTTTTCCACATATTCTCTAATGAAATAATACCTAATTTTTATATGCTTAGTCCTGCTATGGGAGACAGGATTCCAAGCTATATAAATTGCACTAGTAGAATCATAAAAGAGTGGAGTTCTACTTATCTGAATATTATAGTCTTAAAGTTGATGTTGTATCCACATCAACTGAGTATAGTAACTCCCAGCCGAAATATACTCTGACTCTACAGTTTAGATTGCTACACTTGTCTGCTTCTCGCTTCTCTAAGAGACAAGCCTTCCACATAGGAATTGATAGGAGCTAGAAGTGCTCTTCTTGTCTTCCTTGCAGCCTGCAAAATTTACATCTGAATAGCCAATTAGTTGAAACTCCCCATTTCTAGGATACCATAGGCCAAGATCTGGGGTGCCCTTAAGATATATCAGGATTCTTTTCACAGTAGTGTAGTGAGATTCTTTAGGACATGCCTGATACCTAGCACAGACACATGTTGCATATATAATATCAGGCCTACTTGCAGTAAGGTAGAGAAGAGAGCCAACTATACCTCTATACAAAGTTGGATCAACAGGTTTCCCTGGATCATCTTTACCTATAGGCATACTTGAGCTCAAGTGAGCTCTCATGGTGGAAGTATTTTCCATACCATATTTCTTGACTAGCTCCCTGGTGAACTTTGACTGAGATATGGATAGACCATCATCAGTCTATATTACTTAGAGACCTAAGAAGAACTTCAGTTCACCCATACTACTCATCTCAAACTTCCCCTGCATAAGTTTTGCAAACTTTCCTACAGAGGTTGTCATCAGTAGAGCCAAATATTATGTCATCAACATAAATTTGGACTAGGATGATCTTTCCCATAGATTTCCATAGGAATAGGGTCTTCTCTATCTTTCCCTTTGAGAATTTATTCTCAATGAGTAAGGTAGACAATGTCTCATACCATGCTCTAGGGGCTTGCTTGAGCTCATATAGAGCTTTTTAAGTCTATACACAGTAGTAGGAGAGTTAGAATCTACAAAACCTGGAGGCTACTCTACATAGACCTCTTCTTTCAAATCTCCATTCAGGAAGGTTGATTTCACATCCTTCTGGAAGACTTTAAATCCTTCGTAGGCTGCAAATGAAAGGAATAGTGTGATTGATTCTAACCTTGCAACTGGGGCAAAGGTCTGATCATAATCAATCCCCTCTTCTTGTCTATACCCTTTGGCCACCAGTCTAGCATTATTCTTTATTATAATGTTATTTCCATCAAGTTTATTTCTGAAAATCCACTGGACTACAATGACATTATGTCCATCTGGTCTGGGAACTAGCTTCCAGACCTTGTACCTTTTGAACTGCTTCAGTTCTTCTTGCATTGCACCAATCCAGAATTGATCTAGAATTGCATCTTCTGTTGGGTACATTGGTTCAAATGTACCTGATTTGAAGAAGCCTCACCCAACTCAATGATATACATCAAAATATATTTGATGTATTTTGAGTTTACTTGTGCAGGTTAAGTATTTGTAGGAAAGATGAAAAAGTTTCTAAGTCCATGTGTCGACACCCAGAGGGAAAGTGTCGACACTTAAGAAGACTTGTGTCGACACCCAGACAAGCAGTGTCGACACTTGGAGTCATTGTGTCGACACCAGGGATGCAGAGTCGACACCAGACAGAAAGTGTCGACACAAGGAGCTGTGTCGACACTCAATGAAGAAAAGTGCAGTGAAGCAGTGTCGACACTTAACAGTTGTGTCGACACCCTGAGGAACTGTGTCTACATCAGAAAGTGTCGACACTTGGAGGCTGTGTCGACACTCAGCAAAAGTCAGCAGAGACTAAGTATAAGTGTCGACACCCAGAGCAATGTGTCGACACACAACAGAAGAGTCAACACTTGAAGAAAGTGTCGACACAAGAAAGCATGTGTCGACACTCAGCTGAAGACTCAACACTTGAAGAAAGTGTCGACACAAGGAGCTGTGTCGACACTTAGCAAAGTTCAAGAATATTCTAAGTACAAGTGTCGACACAAAGGAGATGTGTCGACACTCAGCAAAAGTCTCAACAAAAGAAGAATGTGTCGACACAAGGAGCTGTGTCGACACTCAGCAAGTATCAACACTGAAGACATGTGTCGACACCAAGAAGAAGTGTTGACACTTAATAAGTTCAACACATGAAGATGTCTCGACACAAAGGAGTTGTGTCGACACTTAGAAGAATACAACAAAGTGCTGAAGAATAAAGTGTTGTGCCGACACTTAATATCAGTGTCGAGATAAAAATCTACAACACAAGGAGTTGTGTCGACACCTTGTAGGCTAGTGTCGACACTTAGACAACTTGTGTCGACACTTGGTCTATAAGTGTCGACACTTAAAGACAGACAGTCTCGACACTTTCAGACAGTTACAGAATTTTCAAGAACTGACTGGATGACTTGACAGCTGCCATTCCAGCCGGTCTACTGCACCTGTCAGAGTTGTCAGAAATCAGTTATGAACCGGACCAGCCGGTTACCATGAAGAAGGCCTATAAATAGGCTTACACTGTCTACAGAAACTGATTTTGATTGAACACAAGTTCAAGTGATCATAAACAAGAAGAAGATCTAGCTATTCCTTGAAGAATCTAGTGAAGATCTAAGAAGTTGGAGAGAGAGAGCTCCATCCAAGAAGTCAGCCGTTGGAACCAGGGTGAGAAGAAGGGATCAGATTTGTTCTGAATCTTAAGTAGCAGAGATCAAGGATCAACTACAGAGGAGGTCAATCTTATTGAGTTCTACATTCAAGAAGCTTTGAAGAAAGCCAAGTCAGATTGATTTCAGCTGAGTTCTTCCAAGAACTCATCAAGAAACTCACAACTCTTCTCTCTTTTCTCTGAGTTGTTGAGTTAACATTTTGTATTCATATTATATTGTAGGATCCTTAGGGATCTGAGTTTTGTAAGCCTGTAATTATAAAGGCTGAGTGTGGGGCTTGAGTGCCTGAGTGTAGGGGATTTGAATCTCTGAGTGTAGGCCTGTGGTGGCTGAGTGTAGGCCTTGGTGGCTGAGTGTAGGCCTTGGTGGCTGAGTGTAGGCTTTGTGAAGAAGCTGAGTTGTAGGGCCTTGGGCCTGAGTTGTAGGAACCTGTTTTGGGGTTCTGAGTGTAAGATCTGAGGATCTGAGATAGTGGAGAAGTTTGGCCGAATCTAGTACACTGCTAGATAGGCGAAGGGGGAAAGTGGATGTACCCAAACCTTGGGGAACCACTATAAAACTGTGTGTCTACTGGTTGATTGTGTATTTCTGTGATTGCTACTTGTGTGCTGTGATAAAGAAACTAGAACTCTGTGATATTATCTGAATTCTGCCTAAAAAAGTTAAAAAGATTTAAGTCACCTATTCACCCCCCCTCTAGGTGATTAGGTACAATATCTTTCAAGTGGTATCAGAGCCAGGTTACTCAAAAAGGGACATAACTGTCTGAGTAGATCCTGTTGGCAGATTCAGTCTAAGTAAATTACAGAATCAAGAAAATCAAGAACCATGGGTTCCACTGAGAATCATAAGGAATTGGGATCCATGAAGTTACCCATTTGCAGAAAGGAAATCTTTGGCATTTGGAAGGAAAGGGTGAGACTTTTTATGGAAGCCTCAGACCTATGGATTTATATCACAGTGAAAGAAGGGCCATATGTGCCCATGAAGGTTTCAGTCTTAGATGCAAATCAGAGAACACCTAAGGATTTCTCTGAAATGACAAAAGATGAGATTGTTCTGGCCACTATGGATAAGAGGGCTCAAAACATCATTGTGAGTGCCATAGATGATGCTACTTTTCAGAATTTGATACACTGTAAGACAGCTAAAGAGATGTGGGATACTCTTATTGTGTACATGGAGGGTTCTGAAGAAGTAAGGCAAGACAGAAAATCTATGCTCAATCAAGAATATGAAAGTTTTAGACAAGGTAAAGCTGATAGCATAATTGAATGCTACAAGAAGTTCTATAGGATTGTGAATGAGCTAATGTCCTATGGCAGAGAGTTCAGTAATTATGAGCTCAATGATAAGTTTCTAAGGTCCCTAACAAAAGATTGGGACACCAAGATCTGTGCCATTAGGGAAATGACAAAGTTGGCAGAAATTCCTCCACCAACACTATTTGGAAAACTGCTATCCTATGAGATGCAGTTGATGGTGAGGAAAGAAGAGGAGAAATCAACAAGAAGTGAACATAAGGAAAGGACAGTGGCCTTCAAAACAGAAGCCCCCAAAAAGTACAGAAGTAAGTCACCAACTCCACCACCAAAAGTAGCTGAAACTGAATCAGATGAGTCAGCAAGTAGAAAGTCTGAAAGCAGTGAAAGTGATGAGGACTTTGCTGCCTTCACAAGACACTTTCAGAAGTTCTTAAAGAAGAAACAGTGGAGGACAAGGCCATCTACTTCACAGGGTAAAGAAGACTATTATCAGAATAAAAAGTCTTCAAAGAAAGACAGGAAAAAGACCAAGTCTAGCAAAGCAACTCTTTCAAAAATTGTATGTTATTGCTGTAATAGACAAGGACATGTTGTTGCAGACTGTCCAGAGAAAAGGAAGGAGTCTAGTGACAAGAAAAAGACTCAATACAAGGGCAAGAAGGAAAAGTCTTTTGTTGCCAAAAAGGACAAGAGCCTGTCAGACATTTCTTCATCAGAAACTGAGTCAGATGCTGAGGCATATATAAGACTGTTTGCTGAGGAGGAAGAAGAAGAGTTCATCCAGATCATGAACTCTATATATGAACAAGAGGACAGTCAGTGCCAAGGGCTAATGGCATTGACAGAAAGTGACAAAATCCTGGAGCAGCCAGGACCTAGTAAGGTACAACATTGTTCTTTAAGTTCAATTTCTTGTGCTAGTACAGAATCAGATTCATCATCATCAAGTGATGAGAGTGCATCTGAGTCTGAAGAGGATATTCATCTGTTGATAGATGAATATAAAGTTCTGTTGCAAGCATTTAAGAAATGCAAATCCTTGGCCAAGAGTCAAGCTAAGGAGATTGCAAGTCTCAAAATGGCTGCAACTGATTATGAGAAGATGTTTGATCAAAAGCTAAATGAGATAGCCAGACTGAAGCACATAACTGTGATTCAGATGGGGACTATATCATTTAAGAATGATCAAATCAAGAGTCTGGAGATTAATCTTCAGAAGGAAAAAGATTTAGTTGCTAGGTTTTCTAAACCTAAGTCAGTTCTACCCTTAATTGATGAATTTGTTCATCACAAAGGTAAAGCTGGACTGGGATTTACTAAACCAGCTAGGACTGTTCAGTCCAAGTCCAAGTCCAAGGGCAAAGCCCCAACTCTCAACAAGTCAGCTGTAGATAAAACAGCTAAGACTGTACCTAAGCAAAGGTACAATAAGTTTGAGTGTTGGTGTTGTGGCAAGGTAGGCCACTTTGCAATGGACTGTTGGCACAATGCTAGTGCCAAAGTGAGTAGCAAACTGCCTGTTGGAAAACCTGCAGGTAGCTTTGTTAGGAAGCAAACTAACCAGTACCAAGGACCCAAGAATTCTTTGGGTTCTAAGGTTCACTAATCTGTTTTGCAGGTGAGTCCAAGTGGCCATGCCCCAATATGGTACTTGGACAGTGGATGTTCCAGACACATGACTGGAACAAGGGGTTTACTAAAGGACTACACACCTATAAAGGATGGTCCAAAAGTCACCTTTGGTGGTTCTGAAAAAGGGATCATCAAGGGTTTTGGTAACATATCTAACTCCTTTATTACAATTACTCAAGTGGCCTATGTTAAAGGTTTGAAACATAACCTTATTAGTATAAGTCAATTGAGTGATATAGGATATGACATCTCATTTGTGAAAGATGGTTGTCATATCAGGAGGTCAAATGATCAAGAGATCATTTTGACTGGTTATAGAAAAAGGAATGTCTATTGCTTAGACATTATGGTTGAGAACAATGGTTCTCCAGTATGTCTTGTAGTTGATGAGACAGTCTCTCATTGTATCAAATGGCACAAGAGGCTTGCCCATCTAAACTACAAGACAATTGGCAAACTCTTTAGCAAAGAGTTAGTGAGTAATGGTCCTCAAGTTAAGTGTATTAAAGATGGTATTTGCTCAGCTTGTCAAAAGGGCAAGCAGACTAGATCCACCTTTAGAAGCATTGAAAACAAAGATGCTGTGAGGTGTTTATACCTCTTGCATATGGATCTCTTTGGTCCAATGCCAGTTCACAGCCTAGGTAGGAAGGTCTATACCTTTGTAGTTGTAGATGACTACTCAAGGTTTTCCTGGTGTTCTTTCTTAGACAGAAATCTGAAACACCTAGTGTCTTCTATAGCTTTGTCAAACAAATTCAGAATGAACTAGACAGTACAGTGGTCAAGATAAGAAGTGACCATGGTACTGAATTTCAGTCTGATAGCATGACAAAACTATGTGAAGAATTTGGGATATTTCAAGAGTTTTCTTCACCAAGGACACCTCAGCAAAATGGCATTGCTGAGAGGAAGAATAGAACCTTGATTGAGGCTGGTAGGACCCTATTAAGTGATACATCACTACCAGAATATTTCTGGGCTGAAGCAGTTAATACTGCATGCCATGTAATTAATAGGGCTACCATTACTAAAAGCCTCAACAAGACCCCCTATGAGCTTGTGAAAGGCAGAAAACCAAACCTATCCTACTTCAGGATCTTTGGTTGTAAGTGCTTTATACTTAACAATGGAAAGTCTTACTTGACTAAGTTTGCTGCCAAGTCCCAAGAGGGAATTTTTGTTGGGTACAGCAACAATAGTAAGGCTTATAGAGTCTACAACTTGTCTACACAAGTTGTAGAAGAGTCTGTACATGTAGTATTTGATGAAACTAGACTTATTAACAATGAGTTGTCTAGTAGTATGTGCAGCCCCACAGGTATAACAAAGAAGATGGACAAGCTCGCTATGGAAGAAGAACCTACTGCAAGACAGCAAGTAGAAGATAGTGGCTGCTGTCCAGGGGGAGTACTACATGTACCAAATGCAGATGAAGTCCAAGGAGTACAGCAAGATGAAGAAGTTGAAGAAGTTCAACCTGAAGCCAGGATGCCTCCAGCCAATAGGCATCTAAGAGATCATCCAGCAGAACAAATCATTGGTGATCCAAGACAAGGGGTACAAACAAGGAGCAGAAACCTGAATGCAGCACTCTACTCCAGTTTTCTATCCCAAGTTGAACCAAAGAAGTTTGAAGAAGCCATCCTAGACCCTTATTGGATTGAGGCAATGCAAGAAGAGCTGAATCAGTTCAAAAGGTGCAAGGTCTGGGAGCTTGTTCCTAAACCAAAAGACCACAATATAATTGGAACCAAGTGGATCTTTAGGAACAAGATGGATGAACATGGAGTCATCATTAAGAACAAAGCAAGATTGGTTGCTAAAGGATATAGGCAAGAAGAAGGTATTGATTTTGATCAAACCTTTGCTCCAGTAGCCAGACTGGAAGCCATAAGGATGTTCCTGGCCTATGCAACCTTTCAAGGATTTAAAGTTTACCAAATGGATGTCAAGTCAGAATTTCTGAATGGTAATCTAAAAGAGGAAGTCTATGTGGAACAGCCATCAGGTTTTGTTGATTCAACTCAACCTAATCATGTCTATAGACTTAGGAAAGCATTGTATGGGTTAAAGCAAGCCCCTAGGGCTTGGTATGAAACCATGTCTAGTTTCCTCATTGAGAATAAGTTCACAAGGGGGAAAATAGACAAGACTCTATTCCTTAGGGAATCCAGAGGCAAAGTAATACTAGTCCAAATATATGTAGATGACATAATATTTGGGTCTACTGAAAGTAGTCTTTGCAAAAAGTTTGCAAAACTAATGCAAGGACAATTTGAGATGAGTAGTATGGGGGAACTTAAGTTCTTCTTGGATCTCCAAGTTAGACAGACTGAGAATGGTTTATCCATATGCCAGTCTAAGTTCACCCTAGAACTCATAAGGAAGTATGGTATGGATTCATCTAGTACCATGAAGACTCCTATGGGGTCAAGTATGTCTCTTAGCAAGGATGATGCAGGGAAACCTGTAGATGAGTCTTTGTATAGAGGGATAGTTGGCTCCCTATTATATCTGACTGCAAGTAGACCAGATATTATGTATGCTACATGTGTCTGTGCAAGGTATCAAGCATGCCCTAAAGAGTCTCATTTGACAGCAGTCAAAAGAATATTGAGATATCTAAAGGGCACTCCTTATCTAGGCCCCTGGTACCCTAGGAATGGGGATTTTGAACTAACAGGTTATTCAGATGCAGACTTTGCAGGATGCAAAGAAGACAGAAAAAGCACAACTGGAACCTGTCAATTCCTAGGTGGAAGACTGATTTCATGGAGTAGCAAGAAGCAAACAAGTGTGGCTATCTCCACTGCAGAGTCAGAATATGTGGCTGCAGGAAGTTGCTGTGCTCAACTTCTATGGATACAACATCAGCTTGAGGATTATGGAATTCAGGTAAGTAGAACTCCACTCTTTTGTGATTCTACAAGTGCTATATCAATTGCACATAATCCTGTTTCTCATAGTAGAACCAAACATATTGAAATAAAATATCATTTTCTTAGGGAGCATGTAGAGAAAGAAGATATTTTACTGGAATATGTTAGAACAGATAATCAACTAGCTGATATGTATACTAAGCCCTTAGAAGAAACTAAGTTCAATAGGTTTAAAATTGAACTAGGAATGATAAACTTAGAATAAGTTTATAGAAATGGCTAAGTAAAAAGGTGTCGACACACAGAGATATCTGTGTCGACACAGAAAAGTGGTGTCGACACTTCATGGAAAAGGTGTCGACACATCTAGGAAGTTGGCGTCGACACTTCAGAAAATTAGTGTCGACACATGGTAAGTAGGTGTCGACACATCCAAGGTGGTGTCGACACTTAGGCTTTACTCAGAATTATCTAAGTAAAGTCTCGACTAAATGTCGAGTTATGTGGTGTCGACACATAAACAAGTGTCGACACATATATCTGTTGACTAAACTTGTGTCGACACATATGTGTCGAGACATTATAAGTCAGTGTCGACACTTCTCGACAGTGTCGACACAATTTAAGTTAGCTGCCCGCCCTTTCATCTTCAAACCTAGAAAGGTATAAATAGGATTTTGCCTTAGTCTGTCGACACGCTTTCAAAAGTTTCGAGACTAAACTTGTGTGTCGACACCTCTCTTCTCTCAGTTCAAATTCTTCAAACCCTAATGGCGCCAAAGCTCGAGGAGAACGTCAGTGAAGGATATGAACTGGTGCGAGACGCGTTTGGTGATGCAGACCCAGAGATCAAGACTGTGATAACCCTAGTCACAAACTCAGGGTTAGAATATCTTGTTTCAGAGCCGACTAAAATCTGGAAGAAAGAAGTGTTAGAATTTCTGAATGGAGCTAAAATCGACGAATCTGGATTCAAGATCAAATCCAGGGTACATGGAGAAAAGGTGAAAGTATCACCTAAAAGTTTGAGAAAAGTCCTAAACCTGCCAAGGACAAAAGAAGAGGATGAGGTTACTGCTTCTAAGACCAGAGAAGCTTTAACTTGGTGTGGACTGGATTCAAAATTGAAAATTGGATCTGTGTTTAATAGGAAGGGCATGAACAGCCAGGGAAAATTTCTATCTGAAATAGTTGGAAAAGTAATCTTAAGTAAGCCAGGAGGGCATGATAGGGTATCAGCCCATATGTTCAGTATTATGACAAGGATAATCTTCACTTTGAAAACAGATTGGTCTGTTATAGTCTTTGAAAAGATCAAGGAAAGTCTGAAGAAACCCAACTTGGGTAGGATCTTAAGTTTATACCTAGCTGGTAGTTTACCAGAGGTTATGGGTCAAGCTGCTGGCAGTAAAATCAACCATATGAGGAAAATGGACTTGAGGATATTCTCTAGGTGGGACAGGGTTTTGTCTAAGGAGATGCCAACCCCTGAGAAAATAACTTCAGAGAAAGCAACACCTCTAAAGAAGAAGAAGAAAACTGCCCCAGTGGCTCAAGAGTCAACTAGCAGCTCTGATAGTGAAGAACAAGTTGTCTTTACACCAGATGATGGACAAGAAGACACTGAAATTGCTGGGAAGTCTCCAGCTCCACAAGAAGTTGCTGAGAGGCAGGGGGAGCTACCACCAGCTAGCCCCTTACACCAGGATTCAGTCCAGGGGGAGCCTCTAGTTGTAGAAGAGCCAACTACACTGGAAAGTGAACAAGCAACACACATCATCCTTGAGGTAATCACTGAGCTTAATGCTTTAGATTTCCTTAAAATGGATACTGTTTTATCTGATCCATTAGTTAATGTTAATCAGCAAACTCTGCTGGATAGCCAACTCCCAGATGTTGTCATGGAGGACACATCTGTTACAGTTCAAGTAGTTTCTGATCCAGTGGTAGATGAGCCAAGAATTTCTCCAGCTCATTCTCCACAAGAATTTACTATGGAAGATCTCTTCCTCAATCTAGATCAAGCAGATCTTGAAAAGGACAATGCTGCTGCTGAGGGGGAGAATGCTCCAGTTGAGGGGGAGCAAGTGCAAATTCTGGAAGAACCTGCAAGGCAAGAACCTGAGAAGGCACCAGAAGTGCAGAAGGAGTTACCTCCAAGCCCTAAGGAGAGGGTAGAGATAGCCAGCACATCTGCTTCTGAAGATGAGGAGACTACAAGGGCTAAGAAAAGAAAATTTCAAGTATTTAAAAGGAGGAGTCAGAATTACAAAAAGGCTCTCCAAACTATTGCTCCACAGCCTATATCACAGCCAGCACCAACTGTTGATTACAGTGCTTTAATGGTTGCAATGCAAATTAAGCTTGATGAGCACAGGAAAGCCATTGAGAAGTATGTGGATGAAGGGCAAAAATCATTGCAGTTTGATCTGGCCCAGGATATAAAGTCTATAAGATTTGAAATGAATCTTAATAAGAAGAAGATGACTGACTGCTTCCACAAGGGAGGGAATGCAGTGGTGTACTTGGCTACACATCAGGAGAAGATAAAAGCTCAAGTGGATGAACTTGAAGTCAAGCAAGGCTATGTACTTGAAAATCAAATTAGAATGAATGATAACTTGACTGCTTCTCACAATGCCATAGTAACAGAGATGAAGAATCTAGCTGCAGGGCAGACTCCAGCTAATGCTACAGCTAAAGCAGACTTTGACAAAGCCTTCCAAGAAGAAATAACTGCTGTTAAGACTGCCATACAAGACTCTCAGAAGATCATAACTGACAAACTCCAAAGGTTGAAACCTTACTTTAAAGATGGAGTCAACTATTTGGATGCCCAAATAAGATTTCAAAAGGATGATCTGAGGGATCACATGGTTAGAGAAGTCATAAAGGAGGAGAGGGTATTAGTCAAAGCCAGCTCTGATCATGCCAAGTGGATATCCAATTCTATCAGAGCTACTCTTGGTTATCCTCCTTTATGTGATGATGATAATGTTGCAGAATCTGGGTTTAATCCTGCATATCTAGGAGGGGAGCAACCTGAAGTGGCTCAAGTCATCTACCCTCCTCCAGATTTTGATATGGTACATGCTGATATCCAGACCATGTATAGTCCACCTGATGGTACTCAGAAGGTTATCCTAGAAAAAGTGGTTCAGCCAGTATCAGAGGCTATGCAAGAAGCTCTGCAGAAAGAAGAAGAAACTAGATTGTCTAAGAAGAGGTTCAGGGAGCAAGCTGAACAAAGACCAGACTTTGAGCAGTGGAGCCCCACTTCCAGGAACATTATCTTAACTGCATGGAAAGCTGCAAAAGATAACATTCAAGACAGAAATAAATGGTTTTCTGAATTGGAATGGAGGAAACATGAGACAAGGCAAGAAGCCATAGTCCAATACAGAAGAAAGGCCAAGATGGGAAAGCTACCTCCTACTGCTCAGGAGCCTAGCAAGTACTTTCCCAAGCCATATCATTATTTTGAAAGGCAAAAGATTAAAGCTGAAGAGCTTAAGAAGAAGGAGCTGAAAGGGAAGAAACCTGTTGATACTGAAGCTGCTGAAACTCCTATGCAAGCCAAGATCCAGTCTGGAAAAGGGATAGTGATCAAAGATGCTGATCAAAAATAGCATAGAATTTTCTTAAGTTTACTATGTAATCTTTTGATGTTAAACATTCTGTAAACTTTTGAAAAATGAATATGACAAAGCTGTTAGAACAATGTGCTGTGTGATAAATTTGCTGTGTGATAAATTTATTTCATAATTGTTCTGAGATGTTATCTGTGTATACATGTTTTGCTTGATACATGTTTATGTTTGCCCTGTTATATAATCCTGCTTTACATCATACTATGATTTTATTCTGTATGGTGTATATCATTGACTAAGGGTTATGACTTCTCCAAATAGGGGGAGATTGTTGGGTACATTGGTTCAAATGTACCTGATTTGAAGAAGCCTCACCCAACTCAATGATATACATCAAAATGTATTTGATGTGTTTTGAGTTTACTTGTGCAGGTTAAGTATTTGCAGGAAAGATGAAAAAGTTTCTAAGTCCATGTGTCGACACCCAGAGGGAAAGTGTCGACACTTAAGAAGACTTGTGTCGACACCCAGACAAGCAGTGTCGACACTTGGAGTCATTGTGTCGACACCAGGGATGCAGAGTCGACACCAGACAGAAAGTGTCGACACAAGGAGCTGTGTCGACACTCAATGAAGAAAAGTGCAGTGAAGCAGTGTCGACACTTAACAGTTGTGTCGACACCCTGAGGAACTGTGTCTACATCAGAAAGTGTCGACACTTGGAGGCTGTGTCGACACTCAGCAAAAGTCAGCAGAGACTAAGTATAAGTGTCGACACCCAGAGCAATGTGTCGACACACAGCAGAAGAGTCAACACTTGAAGAAAGTGTCGACACAAGAAAGCATGTGTCGACACTCAGCTGAAGACTCAACACTTGAAGAAAGTGTCGACACAAGGAGCTGTGTCGACACTTAGCAAAGTTCAAGAATATTCTAAGTACAAGTGTCGACACAAAGGAGATGTGTCGACACTCAGCAAAAGTCTCAACAGAAGAAGAATGTGTCGACACAAGGAGCTGTGTCGACACTCAGCAAGTATCAACACTGAAGACATGTGTCGACACCAAGAAGAAGTGTCGACACTTAACAAGTTCAACACATGAAGATGTGTCGACACAAAGGAGTTGTGTCGACACTTAGAAGAATACAACAAAGTGCTGAAGAACAAAGTGTTGTGTCGACACTTAATATCAGTGTCGACACATGAAGAAGAAGCAGTGTCGAGATATAAAATCTACAACACAAGGAGTTGTGTCGACACCTTGTAGGCTAGTGTCGACACTTAGACAACTTGTGTCGACACTTGGTCTATAAGTGTCGACACTTAAAGACAGACAGTCTCGACACTTTCAGACAGTTACAGAATTTTCAAGAACTGACCGGATGACTTGACAGCTGCCATTCCAGCCGGTCTACTGCACCTGTCAGAGTTGTCAGAAATCAGTTATGAACCGGACCAGCCGGTTACCATGAAGAAGGCCTATAAATAGGCTTACACTGTCTACAGAAACTGATTTTGATTGAACACAAGTTCAAGTGATCATAAACAAGAAGAAGATCTAGCTATTCCTTGAAGAATCTAGTGAAGATCTAAGAAGTTGGAGAGAGAGAGCTCTATCCAAGAAGTCAGCCGTTGGAACCAGGCTGAGAAGAAGGGATCAGATTTGTTCTGAATCTTAAGTAGCAGAGATCAAGGATCAACTGCAGAGGAGGTCAATCTTATTGAGTTCTACATTCAAGAAGCTTTGAAGAAAGCCAAGTCAGATTGATTTCAGCTGAGTTCTTCCAAGAACTCATCAAGAAACTCACAACTCTTCTCTCTTTTCTCTGAGTTGTTGAGTTAACATTTTGTATTCATATTATCTTGTAGGATCCTTAGGGATCTGAGTTTTGTAAGCCTGTAATTATAAAGGCTGAGTGTAGGGCTTGAGTGCCTGAGTGTAGGGGATTTGAATCTCTGAGTGTAGGCCTGTGGTGGCTGAGTGTAGGCCTTGGTGGCTGAGTGTAGGCCTTGGTGGCTGAGTGTAGGCTTTGTGAAGAAGCTGAGTTGTAGGGCCTTGGGCCTGAGTTGTAGGAACCTGTTTTGGGGTTCTGAGTGTAAGATCTGAGGATCTGAGATAGTGGAGAAGTTTGGCCGAATCTAGTACACTGCTAGATAGGCGAAGGGGGAAAGTGGATGTACCCAAACCTTGGGAAACCACTATAAAACTGTGTGTCTACTGGTTGCTTGTGTATTTTTGTGATTGCTGCTTGTGTGCTGTGATAAAGAAACTAGAACTCTGTGATATTATCTGAATTCTGCCTAAAAAAGTTAAAAAGATTTAAGTCACCTATTCACCCCCCCCCCTCTAGGTGATTAGGTACAATATCTTTCATCTTCAAATTTCTCGGGCTCTTTTTGTGACAGGAAACTGGAATACAGAGCTGTGTTGAAACTCCTGCTTCTGGACTGTACACCTTGGCTGGCCTCACCTATTATCTGATTTGGAGGATGATCTCTCAGATATCTGACTACTGGGGGCAGCCTGACTTCTTCTTGCTGGGCACCATTCTCTTCAACTGGTTGGTCTTCATCTCCAGCTAGACTATCATGTGCTTCCTCTATACATCTTCCCTCTCCACATTCTTCTTGCACAGCTGGGTCTTTATCTTTTATGGAGAGCTTTTCCATCCTGACTTCTGTACTTGCAGATCTAGGCAAGGAGCTTGATATCTCACTGTTAATCATGTTTGACTCATCAAACACTACATGAACAGATTCTTCTACAACCTAACCAGTCAAGTTATAGACTCTATATGCCTTACTATTATTGATGTACCCAACAAAGATCCCCCCATGGGATTTGGCAGCAAACTTAGTTACTTTTGACTTACCATTGTTTAAGATGAAACACTTACAACCAAAGATCCTGAAATAGGATATGTTTGATTTTCTGCCCTTTAAGATCTCATAGGGAGTCTTATTGTGGCATTTGGTGATAGAAGCCCTGTTGAGAACATGACAAGCAGTGTTAACTCCCTCAGCCCAGAAATACTCAGGGAGAGAAGTGTCACTCAACAATGTTCTCCCAGATTCTATGAGAGTCCTTTTTTTCTTCTCAGCTAACCCATTTTGCTGGGGTGTTCTTGGAGAGGGAATTCCCAAAGAATCCCTTGCTCCTCACAGAAAGTTGTCATGGCAGCAGACTGAAATTCAGTTCCATGGTCACTTCTTATTTTGACCACAGAGCATGTAAGTTCATTCTGAATCTGCCTGACAAAATTCATGAAGATATCAAGGGTTTCATCCTTTCTTCTAAGGAATAACACTCAAACAAATCTGGAATAGTCATCAACCACCATAAGAGTGTAGACCTTCCTACCTAGACTATGAACATGCATATGACCAAACAAGTCCATATACAGGAGATATAAGCATCTCAATGAGTCTTTGGTCCCAATGCTCTTGAAGGAGGTGTTAGTCTGCTTATCCTTTTGGCAAGCAACATAGATATCCTCCTTGGAGCATTTTATTTTGGGACTATTTCTTACTAGCTCATCACTAAAGAGCTGGACCAATGGTCTAATAGTTCAAATGAACTAGTCTCTTGTACCATTGGACACAAAGTGAGACATTGTCATTTGTAACTAGGTATATAAGGGAACTACTATCTAGGCATGAAAAATTTAAATAATAAACATCCCATCTCCTAGTGTCTGTTAAGATGACACTTTAGTCACTTAATCTCTTGATGTGACACTTATCCTTGTGGAAGGAAATGTCATAACCAAGGTCTCCATATAAGCCACCTTTGTGATGATGATTATGTCATTTGAGATCTTACCATAATCTCTGGTTATTCCCTTGTTAGAGCCTCCAAAGATGACCTTAGGTCCATTCTTTACTGGAGTGTACTCCTTCAACAGCTCCTTTATTCCAGTCATGTGCCTGGAACATCCACTGTCCAGGTACCATTTAAGGGAGTAGGTACATGAACTAAACTGAAAAGGACACAAATTATCTCACCTTAGGACCCCAATATCTATTGGGTCCTAGGTTCATATTAGCCTGAAAATATCCTTGCCTTCCTGCAGTATTCCTGACAGGTTGGCTAACTCTGAACACTGAAGGATTGTGCCAGCAATCTACAACATAGTGACCCACTTTGCCACAACACCAGCATTCATGGATATTATATCTTCTTTTCTGTTTAGGAACAACAGTTTGCTCGACAGCTCCTTGAACAGTGGGAAGATGAGCTGTTGTAGACTTCTGTTTTCTTCCAGCAGCCATTTGACTGAAGGAAAGTCTTACAGCTGACTGAATTGGTCTTTTCCGAAATCCATTAGCTGCATGTCTCTTTTCAGCTAACATGCATCTGATAACATTAGAAAATGCTATTCCAGCCTTGCCAGAAGAATCACCCTGAGTTTCCACTTTTGCCGGATGACTTAGATTTCCTGTAGCAGCATTATCCTTGAGTTTTGGGGCTAGGGAACCAAAGACAAATGGTCCAGGATGGGCCATTTGAATTTCCTCATGGGCAGCCTTAAAGACCCTCACATGGTTGTATCTTCCACCTTGGCTAGGGCCACATTGGTCCATACCAGTGGATCTGCCATTTTCCTAGTGACCATAACAACTTTCATGGTCATACCTGTTTGAAGGCAACAGGACTCTCTGAAAAGGAATTTGAGGCAATGAGGCTAGAAGCACTACTAGTGCCTTCCCCTTTCCTTTTGGATTGGGAAGTCTAGCAGGTCCCTTGAATCCTAACCCTTTCTTACCCACTTGGGTAAGGTGGGTGTCAATTAAGGGAAGCACAGTGTTTGGCTTAGAAAATTTTTTCACTAGCAATTTCTCATTTAGGGGATCATTTTCAAGTTTCTGGATAAGTTTCTCATTTGAGACTCTTACCGCAGACTACTTGTCAATGGTCTTCTTGAGCTGGGCTGATTGTGCAGCCATGTCACTGAGAGCTTTTTCTTAGCTTTCACACTTGCTCTTAAGACTGAGAAGCTCTTTTGCTTGTCTCTTGGCAAGGAGCTTGCACCTCATGAATGCTTCAAGAAGTTCTCCATACTTGCCAATTAAAGAATTGACATCATCCTCAGAGTCTGAATCCCCTTCATCTCTTGATCATTGAACATCAAAATCTGAGCTAGTCTCATGACTTGAAATAGTATATAGAGATTTTGAATTTACCTGAGCTTGTCCAGGCTGATCCTGGCTGCTCTCATCATCAGTAATTGACATCAGTCCATGGCATCGACCATCTTCTTCTTCATCTTCATCCACCTCTGATTCACTATCTGAATGTGATAGAGGGGCCCTGATCCATATCCTGGCAACAGGATATTCCTCAGGTTCTCCTTCAGCAACAACCATCAGCCCAATGCAAGCTTCTTCTTCTTCACTGTCTGAACTAGAGGATGAGTCAGACCAGGTCTTTTCCTTCTTGGTCACAAGGGACTTCTCTTTTTTCATTCCCTTGTGGTGCTTCTTCACTCCTTTCCTCTTCACTGGGCAGTCAGCAACCATATGCCCAGGTTTGCTGCAGCAAAAACAAATAATATTAGAAAAAGTTTGTTTGTTAGAGTTAGGAGCATACACGTCCTCCTTAGAGGATTTTATTCTATGCTGTGAGAAAGAGTATGGCCTTCTGTTCTTCCAGTGCCCCTTCTTCATGAACTCTGAAATTGCCTGGAGAAGGCAGCAAGGTCCTCATCAGATGTATGGCTGTCTGAAGTGCTGGTCCTTGAGCTCTTAGAATCTGACTCAGGAGTTTTCCAGAGTGGAGAGTTCTTCCTTCTGCTCCTGGATGGGGTTTCAGCTTTGAATGACACAGACTTCTCCTTGGCCTGTGACTTCCTGAAATTTTCTTCTTCCTTTCTTACTACAAGCTGCATCTCATATGACACCAGCTTTCTAAATAGAGTTAGAGGAGGAGTGTCGGCTAACTTGCTCATTTCCCTAATGAAACAAATCTTTGTGTCCCGATCCTTTGAGAGGGACCTGAGAAATTTGTCATTCAACTCATAGGTGCTGAAGACCCTTCCATATATTCTCAGTTCATTCACAATTCTGAAAAATCTCTCAAAGCTCTCAACAATGCCCTCAGACTTTCCTTGTCTGAAGGCCTCGTACTCCTGGTTGAGCAAGGATTATTTCTCATCCCTCACCTCCTTTGAGCCCTCCATGAACACAACTAGGGTGTCCCACATCTCCTTGGAGGTCTTGCAATGCACAAGATTCTGAAAGGTTGAATCATCTATTGTACTGGTGATGATGTTTGAGCTCTCTTGTCCATGGAGGCAAGTAGGAGCTCATCTTTGTTCATTTCCTCATAGGATTTGTAACACCCCCTATCCTTCGCATCGCATATAACAGTAGGTCCGGCCGGGGCCCGACGCCATATACCACAAACAGACCGGAAGGTTACGCAATGGAAACCATCTTGCCAACAACCAACGTCCTACACAGAGTACATTCTAGCGGAAGCAATTTAAAAGTTGCAAATTAAGAACCCAGCCAACAACATGAATGTCCACTACAAAAACACAACAGGAATGAATGTACAAATACACAAGTACATGGCCTTACAATAGTTTTCTCAATTAAAAGTGTCTTCCAAACCTCGGCACGCCGGCCGGTCACACATGAGAAACAAAGTAAACACTCAAAGTTAGGCCTCGAGGGCCGGCTCAGCAATATGGGCTTCTGCCCGCTATTTGCCACTAGGCCCGAAACACCTGCAAGCAACAATCCACCGAGCGGTGGCAAATAAAAGCAACGGTCAGCTATGCTGACCAAATTATAACGATACCGCCCCCAAACTCAGGGCGGCGATGCTCCTTCTCTGCACTTTATTAGCATTGCCATATAATAGAGAAATATCACAGCATCACAGGCGTAGGCTCACACGACCATACACCCCGTGCTTTCAGGGCACATTCTCGGTGAACCCCGTCAAAGTCCGTGGTCTCACCACCGCCCCTTGGATGGTAGTTTCTCGTGAGCATTTTGGTCTTTCCGATAGCAGTCACGTCAATTTAAGCCATAGACTGCCTAAGACCCTCCATCTATGCCGACGGCAAGTCCCACGTACTTTAGGTCACTTGTACCGAACGATATAGAGCGAGTACGGTTCTGCCTAACCCATTGCTCACACCGCAACGTCAATTTAAGCCATATACGCGGGTCAAGCCTCCCCGAGTCCCAAATCGATCACACACATTTACATAACCTAGTTATGTTAAAGTTTGCTCCCATGCCACCAAGTTAGCAAAACCACAGATCTGCCCAGTTTTCTGGGTGCACCTTGGAGTTAGTCCCCAAGGCTCCCTATTGCAATCTACCGCGTAGAAAACCCGAAAAACAATCATCTGCACGGAGTCTTCTCCGGCCATTCATGCAATGCAACATCATCGATCCAGACCAACTTGTCCGGGTAGGCTTCACACACCATGCCTATGTCTGTTTCTCGATTACAGACTCTACATGCAAAACAACGGGTACTATTCATGTCTACCCGAAGGAACACCTCACACTCACCGTAAACTCGTGAAAGCGGGCTTCCTATGTAAGGGAAAAGAGGACTTCACATGTCCAAGATGAGAATTGTTACCCTAGCATTCCTCTTTGGCACCATGAAGATCTATGCGGATGAAAAGCACTGCAATGTCCTCGCCTCCGTAGATCCGAACTCGGCTTGCGATTTGGCGCTCCGAAGCTCCGCCGGTGGCCGGATCTCTCTTCCTTCTTCTTCCTTGCTCTCTCCTCTCTCTAGAACTTTAGAAAGATTAAATCCAAATAGAATGAGGGTTTCTAAACCCTATTCTCGGGTATATCCCTTCAAGAACAGCCCTGAGCCATTGGATCCCAAAATAAGGAAACGGATGACCATGATTCGCACTTAAAATCCAAAACATGGGCCGAACACGGCTTGCGACACGCCCATGTCCAAGGCCATATGCCCCATTCGACGCCGAAACCGTCACGTCCCAAAAAGAACACGGGCTCTTGACACGCCCGTGTCAGGATTGACACGCCCATGTCATCCAGTACACGCCCGTGTAGCTGGGCGTGTTCCTCCATCGACACAGGACCAACACCAACTCGAGAAGAACACGGGTATGCGACACGCCCGTGTCCCATTTGACACGCCCGTGTCAAACCCGAACACACTTGGGCTCCAGGTCGTGTTTCTCCCCAGACACAACTCTGCCAACTACCCGAGTAGGACACGGCCTGGGACACACCCGTGTCTCAGGCCGTGTTCGCTGCTCGACGATCGTCGACTGCAATTTCATCGACCACACGGCCATCGTTGAACCCGAGCATGACACGGCCGTGGGAAATGCCCGTGTCCCAGGCCGTGTGACCTTTACCAAGTCCCAGACTTGGCTCAAAATGCCACCCGTCGCTCTTTTGAGTTTCAGGGTGTTACAAATATCTCCCTCTTAAAAGAATTTCATCCCAAAATTACATAAAGGAAAGATATAAACAAAACTTAAACGGTACCTACGTGGAATAACTCCGGGTACTCCTCAAAAATGGTCTGCTCTCACTCCCATGAGATCTCCTCCCGACCGCAGTTGTCCCAACGGACCTTGACCATCTTGATGTCTTTGTTACGCAATCGCTTGACTTCCGAGTCTTCAATGCAAACGAGCTTGACCTTCGTCGTCAACCCATTATCGACCGGCACTTGATCGACCGCAATTACTTGCGAAGGTTCTTGCACCGCCTTCTGTAGCACCAATATGTGGAATACGTCGTGTAGACCACTTAGCTCCACTGATAGCTTTAACCGATAAGCTGCTTCGCCAATCCACTCCAGAACCTCAAACGGTCCAAGGTACCTCGGTCTTAGCTTCTTCAAGCGCCGTACCTGCGAGACACCCTTGAACGGCTTAATCTTCAAGTACACCCAGTCACCAACAGCGAACTCCACGTTCCTATGCTTGGCGTTATAGTACTTAGCTTGCCGGTCCTGAGCGATTAGCAATCTTTCTCGAATCGTTCGAACCAATGACGTTGCATCTTCCACCTCTTGCCGCTTGTACAACTTTGACTCACCCGTTTCCAACCAAGACAACGGCGTGCGACATCTTCTACCATAAAGGGCCTCGAAGGGCATCATTTGAATGCTCGCCTGGTAGTTATTGTTGTAAACGAATTCCACCAAGAACGCACATGCGAAGCATGTCTTCCATCGTCCTGTTGACCGTCTCGGTCTGACCATCCGTCTGCGGATGAAAGGCTGTGCTGAAACTCAACTTTGTTCCCAACATCTACTGCACCAAACTCCAATCATTGGATGTGAACCACCCATCTCGATCACTCATGATGCTGCGGGGCACACCGTGAAGCCGCACAATATTATCCACATATAACTTTGCCAATTTCTCCATAGAATCATCCTTCCTATGCGGAATGAAGTGCGACACTTTCGTCAAACGATCTACGATCACCCAGATGGCGTCGTTTCCCTTCTGCGACCTTGGCAACCCATGCACAAAGTCCATAGTAATGTCGTCGAACTTCCACTCCGGAATAGGCAAGGATTTTAAGAATCCCCCAGGCTTCTGGCACTCCACCTTCACTAAGACGCATGTTTAACACTTCGCCATATAGAGTGCCACATCCTTCTTAAGTCCTGGCCACGAGAACAATTTATTCATATCACGGTACATCTTTGTGCTCCCCGGGTGAATCGAGTACTTGGTATGATGAGCCTCGTACATCATTCCACCCGCAATTTGCCCACACTTGGGATGCACAGATGACCATCCTTCCAGAGCAATCCATCCACATCCTCAAATTGGGAATTTGACCGATCCAAAGCCTCAACCATGATTTGCTTCATGCGGCCATCCAAATCTAGAGCCTGCCAAATCCGATCAGCCAGGTCACACTAAACTTCTGTCCAGTTCAATAGTGCTTCGGCACTAGTCTGCTTGTCTACGCAAGAGATCTCCAACGCCTCCAACTCCTGAACCCAACGCTCGTCATGAACCGACAGCCAATTGGCTTGAGCTGGGGCCTTACGACTCAACGCATCCGCAACTGCATTGCCTTTCCTAGGCACATAATGAATCTTGAATGTGTAGTCCCCCAGGAACTCCATCCATCTCCGTTGTTGCATGTTCAGATCCTTCTGGACCAACAAGTATTTCAGGCTCTTGTGCTCGGTATAGATATCGACCTTCACCTCGTACAAGTAGTGCCTCCACAGCTTCAAGGCAAAAATCACGGTCGTTAACTCCAAGTCATGGAGCGGAAAATTCCTCTCATACACTTTCAGCTGTCGCGAGCCATACGCTATCACACTTCCATGCTGCAGTAGGACACAACCCAATCCACTGCCCGAAGCATTGCTGTAGATCTCAAAGCCTTCGGTCCCACTTGGCGAACTCAGCACAGGCGCCGTGGTCAATCGACTCTTCAACTCTTCGAACGCTCGTGCGCACTCCGGTGTCCAAACAAACTTCTACTCTTTCCTCGTCAGAGTTGTGAGGGGTAACGCTATCCGCGAGAAGTTCTCCATGAAGCGCCTATAATAGCCAGCAAGCCCTAGAAAACTCCGGACTTCCGCTACCGTGGACAGCACAGGCCACTCTCGTATAGCAACAATCTTCGCCTGATCCACCGCAATTCCCTCTCCACTGACTATGTGACCAAGGAACGCTACTGAGGACAACTAAAACTCGCATTTGGAGAACTTGGCGTACAATTGATTCCTCCTCAGCGTCTCCAACACCAAATGCAGATGCTTAAAGTGATCCTCCTCACTCTGCGAGTACACCAATATATCATCGATGAAGACGATCACAGAGTGGTCTAAGTACTCCCTGAAAGTTCTGTTCATCCGATCCATGAACACTGACGGCCCATTAGTCAGCCCAAATGGCATGACCGTAAACTCATAATGCCTGTATCTCGTACTAAACGCTGTCTTGGGGATATCACTTTCCCTTATCCTCAGCTGATAATACTCGGACTTAAGATCCAATTTTGAGTACACCGTTGACCCGACTAATTGATCGAACAGATCATCAATCCTTGGGATCGGGTACATGTTCTTCTCCGTCAACTTGTTCAGCTCTTGATAATCAATACAGAGCCGCAAACTTCCGTCCTTCTTCTTCACAAAAAGGACCGGTGCGCTCCAAGGCGACGAACTTGGACGCACGTAACCCTACTCCAACAACTCTTGAAGTTGAACCTTCAGCTCCGCCATCTCCTTAGGCGCTAGCCGATATGGAGAGCGTGACACAGGTTTCACACATAGCACTAGCTCGATAGTGAAGTCTATCTCCCGTTGAGGTGGGGCTCCAGGAAGATCGCCAGGGAACACATCAGGGTACTCGGGTACCACTGAAATACTTTCCAACGTAGGCTTAGGCTTTGCAACCTCCACTAGCGTGAAGAATAGCTCTGCTCCAGCACGAACTGCCTTCACCACCTGAAGAGCAGACATCAGAGTCTTGCTCGACCCTTTCAAGCTCGTAAAAGTCGTCTCACGACCTGTTCCCAACTTAACCTCCTTGCGACTGCAATCAATATAAGCTTACTGCTCCGAGAGCCAGTCCATGCCAAATATCACGTCAAACTCCACTAGCAGCAGTAACGATGCTTGCAAATCGAACTCTTGATTCCTAATACAAATCTTTACGCCACAGACTCTATCCGCGTGCATCGAACACCCATTCTACAACAACACATCCAGTTTGTCCTTTGCCATCGAAGAGGTACTCCGATGCGCGATATGAATCATTCGGACAAAAAGGAGTGTGAAGCTCCCGTATCAAAGAGTGCTCTTGTTGGATTATTACAAATCAAAACAAAGCCTATACAAGCAGTGGTAAGGTAACACGCGCATAACAAGTATTTAAAAATTAACTTGCTATAACTTTAAACTGTACCTGTCACCACATCCGCTTGCTTGATGGCCTCCTGCTGGACAAGATTATAAACTCTAGGTTGAGCATAATGGGATGTGGTTGACTCCACCGCCTTGCCCTTTTCCTCATATGTTGGTCCCGCTTCCTCTTGGACTTGGGACGTACGCTCCAGCAGTCTCGGGCACAATGTCCCGGCTTTCCACAAGTATTGCATGCGCCCGGGGTTCGACCCGTAGTCGCCCCAGAAGCACCCGAAGAAGGGGCTGGACCCGAAGTCCTAGCCTTCTTATAGAACTTACGATACCCAGATTTTGAGGTAGTCGGCACCTTGAACTCTGTCCTCTTATCACCAGATTTTTTCTTCACTTGCAAATTCTTCATATCCTTTTCCAAAGACTGGGCCATATTGACTAGGGTCAAGAAGCCCTGCATCATAGGCCCCGAGAGCAGTAGCCTTAGGTCATCCCTTAGACCTTCATAGAACCGATTTGTCTTACGCTCCTCATCCGCGAACGTAGAGCTAGCGTACCGACCCAACCGAGTAAATTCGTGGAGATACTCATCCACGCTACTCTCTCCTTGCGACAATTTCTGGAACTCATTCTACAATGCTATCCTCTGAGCCGAGGGAAGGTACCTTGCCAAAAACAGTCTCAAAAACTCTTCCATCGAGACGTCCGTGAGTTGCCTTCCCCTCAAGTGATGTAGCTCCAAACCTTCCCATCACAGCCTAACATCTCCGTCCAACAGGAATGTAGCTATAGTGGTCATCTGCCACTCCTCTGTTTCCGTCGCTGTCAAGACTCTCTTCACTCAGAGAGCCAATCTTCAGCTTGGGATGGGGTTCTCATCCCTGAGAACACCGGAGGATTGAAGCCCATAACATGTTTGAGCTGCCTTTCAGTTGCTCTCCTAGGCACCAAAGGCTCCACCACCACCTGCTCCACCCTTCTCAGTTCAGCCGCTTGAAGCGGTACCTGCTCCATCGCAGGAGCGGGCTACTGCATTTGCCTTGCAGGCTGTGCGTTGATCAAAGCAAACACCGCTTCGGCCACCAATCGTATCATTTCTGCCGAGGGAGGTGTTGCAGGCACATCATTCGGTACGCTACTAGCCTCAAAACCCGGGCATTCTGACGGCCCTGTACCACTCCTGGTCACCTATAGTTGTACAAAACATCGTTAAGCGACCAAAAAAATTGCAAAAAACAATTATAGGAACATGCAGGTTCCTCAAACATATGTATTTTCATTCCTAAGTGGACATTCATGGGTTCTTTTATGTTATAACTATGACGCACACACATGTGCTCACCACCCCTTAAACGAATTCGCCCACGAATTCATTTAAGTTGACCGAAACCAGTAGTCTGATACCAAATTGGTAGAGGTCAAAAAAGGGAGAGAGTTGTAACGCTCTGAAACTCAAAAGAGCGACGGGTGGCATTTTGAGTCAAGTTTGGGACTTGGTAGAGGTCACACGGCCTGGAACACGAGCGTGTCCTAGGGTCGTATCGTGCTCGGGTTCGACGATGGCCGTGTGGTTGATGAAATTGCAGTCGACGATCGTCGAGCAGCGAACACGGCCTGAGACACGGGCGTGTCCCAGGCCGTGTCCTACTCGGGCAGTTGGCCGAGTTGTGTCGGGAGAGAAACACGGCCTAGAGCCCAGCCATGTTTGGGTTTGACACGGGCGTGTCAAATGGGACACGGGCGTGTCGCATACCCATGTTCTTCTCGGGTTGGTGTTGGTCCCATGTCGATGGAGGAACACGCCCAGCTACACGGGCGTGTCAATCCTAACACGGGCATGTCGAGAGCCCGTGTTCTTTTCGGGATGCGACGGTTTCGGCGTCGAATGGGGCACACGGCCTTGGACACGGGTGTGTCGCAAGCCGCGTTCGGCCCAGGTTTTGGATTTTAAGTGCGAATCGTGGCCGTCCGTTTCCTTATTTTGGGATCCAACGGCTCAGGGCTGTTCTTGCTTGGATATACCAGAGAGTAGGGTTTAGAAACCCTCATTATATTTGGATTTTCTCTTTCTAAAGTTCTAGAGAGAGGGGAGAGCAAGGAAGAAGAAGGAAGAGAGATCCGGCCACCAGCGGAGCTTCGGAGCCCCAAATCACAAGCCGAGTTCGGATCTACGGAGGCGAGGACATTGCGGTGCTTTTCATCCGCATAGATCTTCATGGCGCCAAAGAGGAATGCTGGGGTAACGATTCTCATCTTGGACATGTGAAGTCCTCTTTTTCCTTGCATAGGAAGCCCGCTCTCGAGAGTTTGCGGTGAGTATGAGGTGTTCCTTCAGGTAGACATGAATAGTCCTCGTTGTTTTATATGTAGAGTCCGTAATCGAGAAACGGACATAGGCATGGTGTGTGAAGCCTACCCGGACAAGTTGGTCTGGATCGGTGATGTTGCATTGCATGAATGGCCGGAGAAGACTCCGTGCAAATGATTGTTTTTTGGGTTTTCTACGCGGTAGATTGCAACAGGGAGCCTTGGGGACTAACTCCAAGGTGCACCCAGAAAACTGGGCAGATGCATGGTTCTGCCAACTTGGTGGTCTGGGAGCCAACTTGAACATAACTGGGTAATGTAAATTGTGTGTGATCGATTTGGGACTCGGAGAGGCTTGACCCGCGCATATGGCTTAAATTGACGTTGCGGTGTGAGCAATGGGTTAGGCGGAACCGTACCCGCTCTATGTCGTTCGGTACAAGCGACCTAAAGTACGTGGGACTTGCTGTTGGCATAGATGGAGGGTCTTAGGTAGTCTATGGCTTAAATTGACGTGACTGCTGCCGAAAAGACCAAAATGCTCACGAGAAATTGCCATCTAAGGGGCGGTGGTGAGACCGCGGACTGTGATCGGGTTCACCAAGAATGTGCCCTGAGAGCACGGGGTGTGTGGCCGTGTGATCCTATGCCTGTGATGTTGTGATATTTCTCTATTATATGGCAATGCTAATAAAGTGCAGGGAAGGAGCATCGCCGCCCCGAGTTTGGGGGCGGGATCATTATAATTTAGTCAGCATAGCTGACCGTTGCTTTTGTTTGCCACCGCTCGGTGGATTGTTGCTTGCAGGTGCTGCGGAGCCTAGTGGCAAATAGCGGGAAAAAGCCCATGTTGTTGAGCCGACCCTCGAGACCTAACTTTGAGTGTTTACTTTGTTTCTCATGTGTGACCGGCCTGCGTGCCGAGGTTTGGAAGACACTTTTAATTGAGAAAACTATTGTAAGGCCATAAGGACATGTACTTGTGTATTTGTACGTTCATTCCTATTGGGTTTTTGTAGTGGACATTCATGCTATTGGCTGAGTTCTTAATTTGCAACTTTTAAATTGCTTCCACTAGAATGTACTATGTGTAAGACGTTGGTTGTTGGCAGGATGGTTTCCATTGCGTAACCTTCCGGTCTGTCTATGGTATATGGCGTAGAGGCCCAGCCGGACCTACTGCTATATGTGATGCGACGGATAGGGGGTGTTACAGGATTTAGGTGTCTGGATGTTGGCATCTAGAACTGAGGTCTTCATAGGGATGAAATGTTCGTCTTTAACTATGATGTAAATCCTGGGGTCAGCAGCTTCTATGAATCGTCTGACCCTTTCCTTCCAAAGGCCAAAGCATTCCTTTCTGTAGATAGGTAGTTTTATGGCTCCCAGTTCCATGTAGTTTACACCAAACCCCATTCTTATGTCTTATAGCTAACCTTGGAGGTATACTCAGATTGTTAGATCCTTTTTGAGTAACCTCCCTCTGATACCAATTGAAAGTTATTTACTTAAGGTTAGCTAGTCACCTAGAGGGGGGTGAATAGGTCTTTGAAATTTTATTAGTCTTTATGTGGTTTTCTTCTTGTGTGAACTAGAGCTTGTCCTTAGGTCCTGCAATATAAAAGAAAACAAACAACACAGCCAAGCACACAAGTGTTTAAAGTGGTTCCCCAATTGGGTACATCCACTTTTCCTCCCACCTATCCAACTATTTTGTTAGACTAGGCACAAACACCACCAATATGCTCCTCAGAGATTACACCTCAGGCCCTCAGTCGTGCACACAGGTTCTCTTCAGAACCCAATCTCAAAACCATAAGGGTTCCTATCTCAGAGCCCTATAGAGCTCCAACAGCTCATTGGTCCACTGACCACCTACCTCAGCCTTATATCTAAGGCCTACAGCTCAGGCTTTTCAGCCCTACAACTTCAGGCACAAAGCCCTACTCTCAGAGTGCTGCAACTCAGTGACACACTTGTCACCTACAACTCAGTGACTCACCAGTCACCTACCTCAGCCTTATTTTTAAGGCCTACTACACAGGCTGGGAGGACAACCCTACTCTCAGATCCACACTTGGATCCTACCTCAGTACCCCAGCAGGGCACCTACCTCAGTGACAAATTAGTCAACTACAACTCAGGCCAAAAGGCCCTAAAATGCAGATTCAGGTAAACTGAATCCTACAATAGTTCATACAAGATGTAATAAATTTAAAACAACTGACTCAAAGATAAATCTCTGAGTCTACCTTGCTGGACTGAGCAGAAATCAGTCCAGCCCACTTACTGTAGAAGGAATGAGTCTTCTTCTACAGCTAACTCCTTTGCTGCACTGGTGAACATCTATCTGCTGTTGAAGGCTAACAACCCTTCACACAGCTAAATTTTGCTGAATAGATGAATCAGCTGCCTTGTTCTGGAGAGAACAGTCCTACTGAACCTGAAAGACCTTCATCTTTCTTTCTTTGCCTTCTGGCTAACTCTGCTGGATGTTTTGCTTTCAAGCTTATCGGATAAGATGAAGTCCATCCGCCTCTATTTCCTGTGTTCTGCATTTTTCTTTTATTTTGTTAACCCTAATCCTTTTCTTTTTTCTTTTTATATCTGTTGATTTGAATCAACGACACAATTGAGGAGTGGGCCCAGCTAAGGATTGGTGAGCGCCACCTCCCTCAGAAAAGGACAAAGTAGCTTTCGGCGCTACCGCAGCTTTCCCGCAACGGCTTCATGTAATTTGACTTTGTTGACTTCTTGGTGACGTCAGCAGTGGTCATCCTGGTGCTGTTGTGGCTTTCCCGCAACGACTTGAACCACTTTGACTTGTTGACTTTTGATGACGTCAGCAGCGGTCATAACATTCTGGACTTAGAAAAATTCCAGATCTTCAATAAGCGTTGAGTGATGTTAAGTCACTCAACGTCATCTGTCTTGGCTCTCATCGCTTCTGTACTTATGAATTTTCACTGGCTTCATCTCAGCGGTTTTTTCTCAGCTCTCTCAACAGTTTCTTCATAACAGCTGAGACAAGCATCTGTCTCAGCGCTTTCTTCTCAGCGGTCTCAACGCTTTCTTCTTCTCAGCTGAGACTGACTCCTGTCTCAGCGATTTTCTTCTCAGCGGTGTCTACTTCACAGCTTAGACTATCTTCTATCTCAGCACTTCCTTCTTCTTTAGAAGCGTTGAGTGAACCTGCTTCACTCAACGCTTTTGGACTTAGAGAAATTCCAGCTTGCTTTGTCTCAGCGGTTATGCTGAGACATACTTCTCAGCTGTCTCAGCTATCTCAGCGCTTTTACCTTAGTCAATTCTTCTTGCTTTAGTTCGATGAATGTTGAACTGCGTTCGATGATCGATGGGCTGAGCTTGACAAATTCTGAATCCCAAGCTTCTGGATTTAGCTCAACAAATGGTGAGCTTAGCTCGACAAATGTTGAACTGCGTTCGACGATCAGTGGGCTGAGCTCGACGAGTTCTGAATCCAAAGCTTCTGAATTTAGCTCGACAAACGGTGAGATCAGCTCGACGAAAGGTGAGCTGAGCTCGATGATTTCTGAATCCCGAGTTCTGAACTCCGTTCGACTAATGGTGAGCTCAGCTCGACGAAAGCTGAGCTGAGCTCGATGAAATGTGAGCTAAGCTCGATGATTTCTGAGTCTTCCAGCATACTCTTTAATTTTACCTATCCAATCATGGACATCCTGCATGTATGAACTTAAGCACACATCAAACACATTATGTGTGTATGTCATTGACCAGTTTGACTTCTTATAAATCTAGGACATTGGGATCAATAGACCCAACACCAAACCTGAGTTATCTCAGAATCTTTGGTAGTAAGTGTTAGTACTTCATAGTGGAAAGTCCTATGTGACTATGCTTGCTGCCAAATCCTTTGATGGAATTTTTGTTGGGTACAAATATAATAGAAAAGCCTACAGGATCTACAACTTGAAAAGTCAAGTTATAGAAGAATCAGTTCATGTAGTCTTTGATGAGTCTACTATGATTAACAGGGAGCTACCAAGCTCCTCTTATAGTACTGCAGGTACAGAACAGATGATGGACAAACTGACCATTAAGGAAGCATCACCAGTTATATAGGATGAAGTGGATACTCCAGAAGATCTACCAGGTACACTGGGAGTGGATGAAGATCAACAAGAAGCTACACCTAAAACTGAATTGTTGCTGAAAGAAGACTGCCACCTGCAGTCAGACACATAAGAGATCATCCAGCTCACTAGATATTTGGTGAAGCATGCTAAGGAGTAACAACAAGGAGTAGAAGTCAGAATATTGTCATGTATTCAAGCTTTCTATCCCAAGTGGAGCCCAAGAAGTTTGAAGAAGCCAACATAGACTATCATTGGATTGGAGCTATGCAGAAGGAACTGAACCAGTTCAAGAGGTGCAAGGTCTGGAAGTTGGTTCCCAGACCACAAGGACATAATGTCATTGGAGTCAAGTGGATCTACAGAAACATGCTTGATGAAAATGACATCATAATCAATAATAAAGCTAAACTAGTGGCTAAGGGGTACAAGCAAGAAGAAGAAATTGACTTTGATCAAACCTTTGCCCCTATAGCAAGATTGGAGGCCATCAGATTGTTCCTTGCATATGCTGCACATAAGGGATTCAAGGTCTACCAGATGGATGTGAAGTCAGCCTTCCTGAATAGTGACTTAAAAGAGGAAGTCTATGTTGTGCAGCCTTCGGGTTTTGTAGTTCCTAACTCACTTGATTATGTTTATAGACTTAGGAAAGCTCTATATGGGCTGAAGCAAGCCCCTAGAGCATGGTATGAGAATTTGTCTAGCTTCCTCATTGAGAATAAATTCTCAAGGGGGAAGATAGACAAGACCCTATTCCTAAGAGAATCTAAGGGTAAGATCATCCTAGTTCATATTTATGTAGATGAAATCATCTTTGGATCTACTGATGACGACATCTATAAAAAGTTTGCTAAAGTTATGCACGGGAAGTTTGCGATGAGCAACATGGGTGAACTTAAGTTCTTCTTGGGCATCCAAGTAAGACAGACTGACGATGGCTTGTCCATATCCCAGTCTAAGTTCACTAGGGAGTTAATAAAGAAATTTGGCATGGAGAACCCCTCCATCATGAGAACTCGCATGAGGTCAAGTATGCATGTAGACAAAGATGAGGCAGGGAAACCTGTTGATAAAACTTTGTATATAGGGATAATTGGCTCCCTTCTATATCTGACTACAAGTAGGTCAGACATCATGTATGTTACATGTGTTTGTGCTAGGCATTAGGCTTGCCCTAAAGAATCTCACTACTCTGCAGCTAAGAGAATCTTGAGGTATCTTAAGGGCACTCCAGATCTTGGCCTATGGTACCCTAGGAATGGGGAGTTTGAACTAACAGGTTATTCAGATGCAGATTTTGCAGGCTGCAAAGAGGACAGGAAGAACACATCTTGCACCTGTCAGTTTTTGGGAGGGAGACTGGTATTTTGGAGCTGCAAGAAACAAACCAGTGTTGCAATATCAACTGCAGAGTCAGAGTATATCTCAGCAGGTAGTTGTTGGGCTCAGTTGCTGTGGATCCAGCACATCTTCAAGACTACAATCTCCAGATAAGTAGAACTCCTCTATTCTGTGATTCTACTAGTGCAATCTCAATTGCTAGGAATCTTGTCTCCCATAGCAGGACTAAACCTATAGAGATTAGATATCATTTCATTAGGGAGCATGTGGAATGTGAAGAGATCACCCTTGAGTTTGTTCCAACAGACAAGCAAGTGGCTGACATATTCACTAAGCCACTAGATGAAGCTAAGTTTAACACGTTTAAATTTGAGCTGGGTATGTTAAACTTAGTATAGCTTCAGTTGCTCCTCATCTGGTTGCAAGCTATTTGGTATTTTGCAGATGGAATTGTTCTTTAAAGAATTAAAGATTCTCCAATTGAGGGGGAGCATGTCCAACACAATTCTAACAACTCACTGCTGCCTAATTGAGGAGGAGCAGATGACAAGATGATCAGATGATCAGATGAATTCTACCAGCTATTTGCTGAAGTCAAAAGGGGGGAGGAAAAGATTATCAGATGATCAGATTAATGTTCTATCATGGCAGCAACAATTCAGGAGAAGCAGGTGCAGTGATGTTCCACTCTGCAGGCTGAGAAGTATGGTAACTATAGATCACTTCTCAATTATATAGTTTTTATGCTTATTGCTGCATGGTTCTGTGTATCATTGACTCACTTGCTTAAGATTTTTGACTTCCTCAAATAGGGGGAGATTGTTGGGTCCATTGCCCACAATGTCCTAGATTAGAGGAAGTCAATATTATCAAAGATATACATATATCAGTAGATGACAGTGATAGGATAGGTAGCTTATGTGGCTAAGTCAGGAAAACTCTTACATAAGATATGGTTTGAGAAATTTGGGTAAGTCTAAATTCGTCGAACTAAGTTCAAAGTTTGTCGAGCTGAGCAAATTGTTCGGCGAACTAAGCTAAGAGTTTGAGAAATTTCGCCAAGTCTAAATTCATCGAACTGAGTTCAGAGTTCGTCGAGCTGAGTTCACTGTTCGTCGAACTCAGTTCAGCATTCGTCGAACTCAGTTCAGAGTTGAGTGAGGCTGGCTGAGACAGTCAATGCCTAAGGTTTAAGAGGCAGAAATGTGGCTAAGTCCATAGACATTGAGTGAAGGTCATTCACTCTACGCCATAGCCTCTTAATTGTTGAGTAACACTCAGTCAGTCAAAGCCTGTACTTTTAAAGAATACATAAATTTGGTTAAGGCAGAAAGCATTTAATGAGGCATGGTCACTCAGCGCTCTCAACACCATGACGCAGAATTTGTTAAAGCAAAAGTATTGAGTGAGGCATGCTCACTCAACCCTGTCAACGCTTAAGATGCTGAAGAAGCAGAAATGGCTAAGCCAGAAAGCGTTGAATGAGGCATGTTCACTCAACGCTCTCAACGTCCATACATACAGAAGAGACTGCAGAAATTGTTAATGCAAAAAGCATTGAGTGTGCATTACTCACTCAACGCTGTCAATGCCTAGTGAAGACAAAATTTTGTCTAAGGAGTTTGGCGTTGAGTGATGCTCACTCACTCAATGCCAAGCAGTAGAAAGCTGAGAAAGCAAGTTGGCGTTGAGTGAAACTGAATCACTCAACGCCTAAAAAAGATTTATATTTTAAGTAGTTTGGCGTTAATAGAAGGTAACTCACTCAACGCCAAGAGACAGTAAAACTGTCTAAGTACTTTGGCATTGAGTGAAGCTCACTCACTCAACGCCTATACTATTGATGCTTGAATTTTGACTAAGTCTTCAGGTGTTGATATCAGCAAGTCAAAAAGTCAACCATATTCAAATTGTTAGTGGCAAAGCCACAGTACACAACAAAAGGCATCGTAGGCCTACAATACGACAGATAGGAATTAAAGTAAGACGCAGCTGGAAGCTGCAGGTGGGACCCACTGATCTCTAAGAGTCGTTGATCAACGAACTACAAAAGGATGAGATGGAACAAGACACAAGACAACTTTTATGGCATTATCAACTGAAAAAGTTTACAGCTGACTTCATCTTCTTCATCATTGATGCATGCAAAAAGCTTGAAGCTCTCCTGCAAGAAAAAGTTCAGATAGCTGTGCAATCTCAATCAGCCACAACAAAATCAGAAATTGTTCTGAAGAAAGAAGAACCTTCAGTCTTGGGCAGGTTCAGTTAGTTGCCTGAAGACTCAAGATCAACAGATCTTTAGTCTTCTACAACAAGTTCAGGAGTAAGCTTCTAAGTTCCTCCAGCAAAGTTTTTCTCTACTGTGGGGAGAGATAGAGCAGAAATTCTCAGCTCTAGTTGTTAACACAGAGAAATTTCTCTGTGTCAAAGTTAATTAAATTGTTTCTTGTTGTAGGATCCTTCTAGATTTGAGCTTGTAGGGCCTTGGGCCTGAGGTAGGGCAAATTTGCCTGAGCTGTAGGAGAGGGCTCCTCTCTGAGTGTAGGATCCTGCTAGGATCTGAGGTAGGTGAGTTTTACTCACTGAGAAGTAGGGCACTTGTGCCTGAGTTGTAGGAGAGTGCATCTCTCTGAGTTGTTGGAGCAAGTTTGCTCTGAGCTAGGGCTATCCTCCATAGCCTGAGTGGTAGGGCTTAATTGCCTGAGGTAGGTGATACTTGTATCATTGAATGTAGGTCTTTGTGGTTGAGGTGTTAGTCTTGGAGGAAACTAGGAGATCCTGAGGGGTCTGAGGTGTAAGCTCATTGGAGCATTGATTTGGAGAAGTGCCTTGACTAACAGGAAGTTAGCAAGGTGGGAGGAGAGTAGACGTACCCATAATTTTGGGGAACCACTATAAAATATTTGTGTGCTTTTATGTGTTTGATTTCTGCTTGCAGGTACATAAAAATCTCTCAATCATATAGTAACTAAAGAAGAAACAAAAAGAAATCAAAAGACCTAGATAAACTTATTCACCCCCCCCCCCCTTTAGGTTGTTAGCTACCTTGAAAACAAGAACTTTCAAACACGACGACCTGGATGTTCCCATTGCTCTGTGCAAAGGAGTGCGGGCGTGTACCCAACATTCGCTTATTATCGTTATTTCCTATGCTCGTCTTACCCCTTATCGCAGGAATTTTGCGTTGGATATCTCTGCCACTACCACTCCCCGCACATACCAGGACGCCCTTGTTGTTCCTCATTGGAAGGCCGCTATGGATGAGGAAATTTCCACCCTCACCGAGCGAGGTACATGGACTCTTGTTCCTCCTCCTTTTGGCACCGATGTTGTTGGATGTCGCTCGATTTTTGTTGTGAAGTTCCATCCAGATGGCAATGTGGACTGTTACAAAGCCTGACTGGTTGCTAAAGGTTTCACTCAGACCTAAACATTGATTACTTTGATACCTTCTCTCTCATTGCTTGTCTCAACACCATTCGGGTTCTCCTATCCGTGGCCATCAACAAAGATTGTTCCATTTCTCAACTAGATGTCAAGAATGTCTTCCTCTATGGTGATCTACAAGAGGATGTCTACATGGAGCAACCTCCTGGTATGTTGCTCAGGGGGAGAAACGCGTATGCCTGTTGAAGAAGGCTATCTATGGCCTAAAGCAAAGCCCTCGAGCGTGGTTTGATAAGTTCAGCAGCATTGTGGCAGCTTTTGGTTTCACAAGGAGCTCTACCGATCACTTATTATTTATTCGCAAAACCGCCCTGGGTCTTGTGGTTCTTGTCATATATGTGGATGATATTCTTCTCACTGGTGATGACCAGGCTAGGGTAGTGCTAACAAAGAAATATCTCCGTCAACACCTTGTCACGAAGGATATGGGCTCCCCAAAGTACTTCTTGGGGATAGAAATCTCTCAAAAGCTCAATTCTTTGGTTCTCTCCTAATGTAAGTATTATCTTGATCTTATGCAAGAGATAAGGTTGAATGGGACTAAACCTGCCTGATGCCCCATGACTACCGTAGAAGATAAAACCCGGACAGACGACTCGCCTCTTTTGTTAGATATTACAAGGTGTAGGCGTCTAGTGGGCAAACTCATTTATCTCACTGTAATAAGACCTGACATCTCATATGTTGTGGGCAAAGTTAGCCAGTTCATGCAAGCTCCTAGAGAGTGTCATCTACAGTCTGCCCTGAGGATATTGGAATATGTTAAAGCAGCCCCTGGCAAGGGACTAATGTTTCAGAGAAATGATCACTTAAAAGTTGAAGCCTACTCATATTCTAGCTATGCTGATGACAAAGGTGATCGCAAGTCCACATCGGGTTTTTGCACATTCGTGGGAGGGAACCTAGTGAGCTGGAAGAGCAAGAAATAATCTGTTATCTTCGGGTCCAGTGCAGAAGCTTAATATCGCAGTGTGACGTCAACCACTTGTGAGTTAAAGTGGTTACGGGCTCTCATGCTGGACTTAGGAGAAGTCTACAATCATCCTTTACCTATGTTCTACGACAACAAGGTCGCTATATACATCTCCAAAAATTCAGTATTCCATGAGAGAACAAAGCACATCGACGTTGACTGTCATTTCATCAGAGAAAAGATCTTGAAGAAACAGATTTGTACTATATTCGTTACTTCTGACAACGAGTTGGCAGATATCTTCACCAAGTCTGTGTCAGCTTCTTTTTTTCACATTTGCGACAAGCTTGACATGATTGATATATATGCTCAATCTTGAGGGGGAGTGTTGCAATATGGAGACCGGGCGGTCTGGCGGCTTGGAGACCGGGCGGTCTGAAGGCTTGTCTGGCGGCTTGGAGACCGGGCGGCTTGGAGACCGGGCGGTCTGGTGGCTTGTCTGGCGACTTGGAGACCGGGAGGTCTGGCGGTTTGTCTGGCGACTTGGAGACCGGGCGGTCTGGCGGCTTGTCTGGCAACTTGGAGACCGGGCGGTCTGGCGGCTTGTCTTCTCTTATCAGTATGGTCGGGCGGTTAAACCTTCTTGTCAAACCGCGCAGCCTATGCGGTCTGGGTTTGTCTAAGTCGCTAGTCCCTTAAATGTATTTAGTCTCTCATTGCTTAATTGTATTATCTCCCTTCTCATCTATGCTATAAAAGAGAGGTCATACCTTTGTAATAGATACATTTTTTGGAAATAAAAACTCTGTGTTTTGTCCAAATTTTGGTTTCTCTTTTTCTGTTCGCACAGAACTAAGAAAATAACAAAATGAAATAGAAATTCATTTCTTTTGTTGAAGTGGCTTTGACCGTGGAGATTCCCGAAACATGAACAGACCTCTCTCAAGGATTATGTTCAACTAAGTTTAGGTGTATCGACCAAACTCTCGTTCTCAAGTCGCATCACCTAAGACTTGTTTTAGGTTATGAACCCCTCTATTGAATTTCACTCCAATACGAAAGAATTACATTGTCATCTCTCTAGTGTTGCGTTCTACTCTTTTTACATATGAGTGATCAATTTGTCTTACGAGCCTCTCGGCTAACTAAAGAACGAAAACAAATATGAAAACTATTTATTGATTATATAGCCTCAATAATTTGATCAAAGGTAAATCGTAAGCGTTCATCAAATTCGAGAAAATGAATTCTAAATCATAACAAAATTACTTCATTTAGGATCATCTCGATCGAGTACTATAAGAATTGGTTACTCATAGAAATGGAGGAATCATCAATATAAAAGTAAGACATTATGAAAGAAAAAGAGTAAGGAGTAGAAAATAAGAATTTTATTGCTATCAAATGGAATTACAAGAGGGGAAATTGCAAGATTATAAGTTAGAAAATTCTAAGAGCAAGAAAAGTGAAATACAAGATTGACTAAAACGCTAAGAATCGTACAAAAATTGCAACTTGGACTCCAAAATTTCATCCCTGGCTGTCTGGAGGAGCTAGTTTATATAGCTGAAAAAGTACAGGTTGCACGCCACCTGGTCACGCCCGTGACCTGGGGCGTGTCTCCGGCATGAATGTTGAAGGCGGAGGAGGCGCGATCTGACTTTAATTCGGAGGGTTATGGCTGGATCACGTCCGTGACCTGGGGCGTGTCTTCTCTTTTTCGGCTTCTGGCGGGAATTTTTGGAGGGCATGGCGTGCAACGACGCGATCCTCGTGATTTACACGGGCGTGACCTTGAAGTTCACGGGCGTGTCGGAGGCATGATCACTGGAGGGATGGCTGGTAGGCCGCTAGTGGTCCGGGAGGAGGTTCACGGGCGTGACCTTGGAGTTATGCCCCCTAGTCATGGGCGTGACTCCCAGGCGTGTAAATTTAAATGACCTGGCAACCAAAACCTGGATCGGGGGGGGGGAGGATCCGGGGTGTGACACAAGGTCAACACAAAGTTCATGCCCGTGAGTCCGTGACCAGGCGTGTAATTTGAACTTTTTGCATAATCATCCCCATTTTGCTCCTGAACCTGTCAGTTTGATCCAACTTGCTATAGGCAGCCCGGTTTATCCTGAAATCATGAAAAAACACATTTTAGATTATAATTAAAAAAACAAACATAAATTAATTATTTAAATAACAAAATACTAACTAAAATAAAGATAAATTAAGCTTTATCACGTTGTTGGTTGGGCAATGTGATAGATAGGATCCGCCAAAACGGTGGCCAAGGTCTTGTGATGTTCTTGCCTGATGAAATTGAACCCCATGAAATTGATCGGATTGTTGAATTGCAAAAGGAGAAATTATGCACGTCTGGCTAGTGTAGAAATGTATGAAAGTGTTGGATGATGGGTGACCCCGTGTAGTGACCGATGAGGAAGGGGGCAAACAAAGGAAAACTATTGTTCTTGGCGAGAACTCATTTCCTTCCATATCTCTTATTGGCCGGTGGCCAATTCCTTGAGTCTTGTATTCAATGGTCCTTGGCGGCCATAGGAAGGAGATGAGGAATGACTCAACGAGAACACCAATGTAATCTCACCAACGAGATGACTGGAGTAATTACTGCGGAGCTTTCACTACTTCTAACGGCTATGCCAATGGAAGGCTTACAAAAAGGAAAACTATTTTTATTACTCAAATCATATTGTTTACATTACAAGTCCTTGGTATTTTATACTCGCAGTCGTATTCAGCCGTTGCAATGAATACGGTAAATAGAAATGGATAGCTAGCGCTTTATGATTCATTTCATTTCTATGGGATGGATAGCTGGGAAGATGAGGCTTGATCTGCATCGTTGGTTTAGGCTCCGTTTGGGAGGACTTATTTTCACTGGTAAAGTGGTTACGATCGCATGAACCGGACCTTAGTAACATGCGGTTGTAACCGCTTGACCGGTGAAAATAAGTCTCCCCCCCCCCCCCCCCCCCCCCAAACGGAGCCTTAGTAACATGTGTTTCTTCCTGTTACATAAAATGATGTCATATTAAACAAACTGATCAATTTTGGGTTCTCTGGTTTGGTTTTAATTCTTTATTACCCGGCAATGGAGTGTTCTCTGAGTCAACTCACTATGTTTCACCTCTAAAAAATGCCCGTAATGTTCCAGAAAATGGAGTGGTTGTTAGTTATAAACAGACGTTTCTTAAAGAAATAAACGAGAAACAAGGACAAAAATGTTATGTTTTATTCAAAGCATGCTCCACTTTGTGTCGCACGTGTTTGTTTCCTAGCATAAAGGTTATGCTGAAACCAAAAGAATGGTACTGGGTGCAAAATAAATAATTAGCTGCTAACTAATTAAGGCTCCGTTTGCGGGGACTTATTTTCAACAGTCAAGCGGTTACGACCGCATGAACCGGGCCTTAATTAAGATCCGGTATGAACAGGACCTTAATTAAGGTCCCGTTCATGCGGTCGTAACCGCTTGACCGGTGAAAATAAGTTCCCCCAAACAAAGCCTAAGAGCATTGTTACTAGATTATATAGGAGTTCTGCCATCTAACTCATTTTGTATTTTAAACCTCTCATTGTTTATAGTCCTCATCGTTGTATTGTTATGTTAGCCACATTCCTCTTCTTAAGTGTTAATAGTATTTTTCTTGAGTTCACATATGAAGCATACATTTCTTGCACTATTTTTGCTCCTCGCTATTTAATTTTCCTACAAAATGCATGTACTTCTAAATGAACTGTTTCATGATTTTGCATTTGACATTTAACTTCAACCATATACACATCACATAATGCAAGACCATGTGTGTTTCTTATTTAGTAGTACATTTTCATCACACATAATTTTGTTTGCAACTTAAAATATTTGGCTCTATTTTGTAGGTGCAACTAATGACTAATTTCTTTTACCAAACGATTGGGAAAAATTCTTTTCATTTAACTTAACAAATTATTTTATATGTGATTTTACAACCTAGAATTATTACTCATGTTGTATAGTGAGGATAATATGATCATAGACGTTGATGTAGACACGACTTAAAGTTTCAAAATAATTTAATATTTTATAGCGAAATATTTTATTTATTATAAATAAAATTAGAGTTCTGTAAATTAAGTGGATTTTTTAGTTTTGAAAAAAGGCCGAGCGGGCCAAATTGAGATGTTCGCGCGTAAACCGTCTTAGCTGCTGGGCGGCTCTGGTTGTCGCTGTTGAAGAGACTGCATCGGCTGGATTGACGGGATTGTTGAAGATGAACAGGACGGTGAACAGTACCGACAATGTAGAGAATCGATTATAAAAATCGATCTCTACTGTCCGGGGGCTTTTATTTCAAAGGCATGGCTACCTTTTAATAATGACTGAATTTCCAAGAATGGCCAACCATAATACTAGATTGATTTTCATTTCATTTTTTGAATATTTTTTCCAAACAAGGGCCAGTCAGCGAAGATAAGAATGATTTCATTTATTATTACATTTTTTTTCTAAACAGGAGCCGACTAGAATAATGGAAGATTTTTCATAAGTTTTAAGTTTCCAAAAGAAAATATATTCCAAGATCTCATCTTTTTGAAATTTAAATTTAAATGTATGCATTTTAAATAATTTTGAGCTTGTCCGTTGCGTCCTAGCTACCAGAATTACCGGACCAATTTATTAAGGGTCTCGTCAGACGATCAACCCAACGAACAGAGCAATTTCGAACAAACAGGAGTACGATGAAGGAAATATATGAAAGAAACAAAAATAAAAAATTGCATAAATAAAAAACGCGACGCCTAGTGACGTCATGCAATAACTGATGCGATGGAGGATGCATCAATTTCCTCGGGGTTGAAAGTACCGGGCCCCGACGAGAACTTGCAAAGACTGGTACTGGAGAGAGATGAAGTCGTCGTTGGTGTTGAATCAGGTGGTATGTTTGAGGCCTTGTCAGGTGGCTTGATACGCTTCTGAATTTGAAAATGACAAGAACTCCTGCAATAATCAAACAAACAGTCCTCCCATGGAAAGTACAACTCATGACGATAATGATCGACCATGAATTTGTATTTTCAACAGGTGGCTCGCATTTTATTAGTAATAAATTTATACAGTTCGTTAAATAATTAATATGAGCTTGCGCGTCGAAGAAAATACGTTCATGGAATGAGCTGTGATGACAGTCGGGTGGGTGGAATATCAAATGGATAAACACGGAAGGAGATACATAACGTAAGCGATATTTAGAATCATTGAATGTGAATTATGTTTGTGGAAGTACAAGATTTCATTGCTTTAAATTCTCACCGATTAATTGTCTAAGAAAATTCTCCAAACGTTTATTAACGGCGTTGATCTACTCATTGGTCCGAGAGTGATAGACGCTACTAACCTCAAGTTTGGCTCGTTTTTGCCCACATAATGTGTTCCATAAATATGATAGAGAATATTTATTATGTTGGTATAATTCCCTAGATTCTGCTCTTTCCAAATGATAATGAGGTGAAGTAAAAATATAATCTTTAAATACGAAGTCGACATGGTGAGGTGTGTCGAGTGATTGTTCATCATACATAGTATAGGTGAACTAAAAAATGTTAGGTGGCACGTCCGGAATCAATAATCGTGGGGTGAGTGACATATCTGGGCTACGAGTTGCCTCATAGGATGGGGGTTCAGGTGGGAGAGTGGTGAGTAGTAATGTGATGGAGTCAGTGAGTAGTGCACTAAAAGTCATAGAGGTCCTCTCTTGTGTCCTTGGAATAATGCAGTTCTTCTAGGGTAGAGGAATAATCTTGTGTCTGTGGTGCTCAAAGGAGTGAGAGTTCTTCGTGTCATCGTGCATGACACGTTGATCGTACTGCCAGGCTCGCCCCAATAGGATGTGACAGAATCTATGGCAACAACATGACATAAAACTCTATCTGAATATGTGCTCCCTATAAAGAGCTCTACTAGATAGTAATGGGTGACGGACATAATCAAATGACTATTTACTCCGGATAAGCTGTAGGGTTGTTCTAACGAGTGCACCTCAAGCCCTAATATGTCGACCATAAGCTGAGATATAAAAACTTTCATACTAGCACTATCGATGATAATAAAGCAAAACTGCCCCTAGATGTGTGCAGTAGTGCGGAAAATGTCGTGTCTCATACAATCTTCCTCATTTGACTCATTAGGGGTGACCAGGCTATATTGTAAGACGCGAACTGAAAGAATTGGTTTCAAGATAACCTAAACACCTAGAGGGGGGTGAATATGTACAATTCCTTTTTACTCTAAGGTAGAATATTAATCCAGTTATTCAATTAGAATCACACAGTTCTACAGCTACCACATCACAGAAATCACAGAATTACACACAATCACAGATGGCACACAGATTTATAGTGGTTTCCCAAATGATGGGTACATCCACTTTTCCCCTACGCCTATCTAGCAGTGTGCTAGATTCGGCCTAACTTCTTCCTTCCTTCTCAGATCTATAGATCTTACAGCTCAGAACCCAGTCAAGGTTCCTACAACTCAGAGTGAGTCCACACTCCTACAACTCAGGCAATTAAGCCCTACCTCAGCCTTCACCCAGGCCTACAACTCAGAGAATCAACTCTCCTACCTCAGGCACACAGCACTACCTCAGCCTCCCCAAGGCCTACAACTCAGAGATGTAAATCTCCTACCTCGGGCACTCAGCCCTACCTCAGCCTTTATAACATAGGCTTACAACTCAGATCAATAATGATCTTACAGAAAAATGACAAAAATAAGTTTTATCTTTCACTCAAGTTGAGAGAGAATGGGTAGAAAAATTTCTTGATCAGTTCTTGAAAAATCTGATTATTCAGAAATCAACCTGTCTTTGGCTTTCTTCAAAGCTTCTTGAATTTGAACACAATAAGGTTGAATTTCTTGAAGATGATCTTCAATCAGCTTCCTTCTTAAAATCCAGAAATCAATCTGAATTCTTCTTTGCAGATTAGTTCAGGATCTGTACTTAAGAGACTAGTTGTTGATAGTCTCTTTCTTCACTTGAATTGTTGGAGCTCTCTCTCTCTCTATGAATTCTTCTGAAGAAATGTTGAAATTCTTCACTTAGATCCACTTGAAATCTCTGCCTGGATTTCCTTGTGTATGTTGGATCTTCTGTTGTAATTGTGATTTGTGAACAACGTTTTTTCCGTTCTTCTTTCCTCTTTTTCTTTGTTGATAGAATCTGTCTTTATATAGACTTCATCCAAGGTTACTGGATGATCTGGTTGCTAACCAACTTCTGAAAAATCTGACAGTTGCAGTAGACCTGTTGGTCATGACCGCTGTCAAGTCTTCCAGTCACTTCTTGAAACTTTGTCTCTGTCAGCAAAATGTCGAGTCTGAACTTCACATGTGTCGACACAAGTAGACTAAGTGTCGACACAATCTTTGGTGATGTCGACACAGCTCTCATGGTGTCGACACTGCTTCTTGACATAGCTTCTGTAAGAATCTGTCGACACAAGTCCTGTGTGTCGACACAGTCACTTCTTGTCTTAACACAATTAACTTAAAAGAAATTCTGGTGTGTTTGTCGACACAAGTCCTGTGTGTCGACACAGTTGATGTCGACTGAACTTTTTGTGTGTCGACACAAGTCCTGTGTGTCGACACAGTTGATGTATACTGAACTTTTTGTGTGTCGACTGAACTTTCTGTGTGTCGACATTGCTTCTCCAAGTGTCGACACAATTGACTCCAGGTGTCGACACAGCTTTTCTCAAGTGTCGGCACAAGTCTTCACAAGTGTCGACACAACTTCTTCTGGTGTCGACTCATGGACTTAGAAACTTTTCCTGCATATTCTTAACCTTCACATATAAACTCAAAACAACATCAAATACACCTTGATGAATATCATTGAGCTAAGTTAGGCTTCTCCAAATCTAGTACATATTTTCTAATGTACCCAATAATCTCCCCCTATTTAGATAAGTCATAACCCTTTGTCAATGATATACACCATTTATAATAAATACACATTATGATGTATATAAACATTACATGACAGGTCAACATATAAACAAAACATGTCTTATATGTCATTACAGAATGATGCAAACAGAGTGAGCATGAATCATTATTTTGTTTAAACCATCAAAAGTTTTTCAACAATCAGTTTACATAGATTTTTATAACAACTAAAGATTACATTGTTGTAAAATCTAGTTAATCTATACTAAGGCTGATCTGGTTCCTTGATGACTATGCCTTTTCCTGGTTTGACCTGAGCCTGCATAGTAGGTTCAGCATCATCAGCAGGTTTCTTGCCTTTCAGATCTTTCCTTTTCTATTCTTCAGCCCTTATCTTTTGCCTTTCAAAATAATGAAAAGGCTTTGGGAATACTGCTAGGCTCCAGAGCATTAGCAGGTAATTTCCCAGCCTTTGCTTTCCTTCTGTATTGAAGAATGGCTTCCTGCCTAGCTCATACTTGTTCCATTCTTGCTCAGTGTACCATTTACCCCTATCATGGGTCTTGTCCCTCATAGCTTTCCAGGCAGTCAAGATAATATTCTTGGAAGTATGACTCCATTGCTCAAAATCAGGCTTCAACTCTACCTGTTCTCTAAACCTTTTCTTTGAGAGCTGAGCTTCTTGTTCTTTATTCAAAGCTGCCACTGACTCTACTTTCTCAATGATAACATTTTTAGTACCCTCTGGAGGGTTGTACATCTGATCAACCAGGTGTTGAATTTCCTCAAAGTTAGAATGGGGGATATATGATTTGAGCTACTTCCTGCTGACCCCCTTCAATGCCTGCAGCTTGAATTCCTGACTCAGCAGTGTTGTCATCATCACATAGGGGTGGATATCCCAGAGTTGCTCTAACAACATTTGTTATCCATTTGACATGCTCTGAGCTAGCATTGACTATCAACCTCTCCCCCTTTATGACTTCTCTTTCAATATGATCCCTGAGATCATTCTTTTGGAACCTGATTTGAGTATCCAGATAATTTGTTCCCTCTGTATAATAGGCTTTAAACTTTAGAAGCTGAGCAGATATAATCTACAAAGAGGCTTGAAGTGCAGATTTAAAAGTGGCTAAATCCTCTTGAAGTTTCTTATCAAACTATGATTTGTCTTTAGCCCTCGTCTTAGTCAGTGCAGTTGCAGTATTCTTTAATTCTGTAACAATCACATTATGTGATTCTGTAAGATTATCATTCATCCTTAGTTGATTTTCTAGGACATAGTCTTGCTTAACAACTATATCATCAACTTTAGTCTTTATTCCTTCTTGTTGTTTTGCTAGGAAAACCACAACATTACCTCCTTTGTGAAAGCAGTCTGTCATCTCCTTTTTATTCTGGTTTACCTCAAATCTAATTGATTTTATATCTTGAGCCAAGGAGAATTGCAAATCTCTATAGGTCTCATCCATATATTTCTCCATGGCTATTCTTTGTTCATCTAATTTTACTTGCAAAGATACCAATAAGGAGTTATAATCTTGTGCAGGAACTGGTTGTGGAGCAGTTTGCAATGCCCTTTTATAGCTTTGGCTTCTTATTTTGAAAACCATCAACTTTCTCTTCTTTGCTTGAATTTCTGCTTCATCTTCAGAAGCTGAGGTACTTGGTATATCAACTCTTTCCTGAGGACTAGGAGGCAGTTCCTTTTCAGTTCTAGGTTGCTCCCCCTCAATTACAGCTTGCTCCCCCTTAGTTCTTGCTTGCTCTATATCAGGGAACAACTCTTCAAGGGTAAACTCTTGTTGAGTATGTACTGGAGGCACTCTTAACTCTGGAGCATCAGCAGCTGTAGATGTATCCTCCATGATAACATCATGTGCTTGATTGTTGAGTTGAGTGGTCTGGTCAACATCAACCAAGGGCACAGTTAGTGTTTCATCCTCATTATTGAAAATTGTTTGATTAACTTCTTGGATTACCTCAAGAATAATTTGAGTAGCCATTCCACTTTCTAAGTGTGTTGGCTCTTCCTCAAGATGAGGCTCCCCCTGCATCTGATCATCATGTCTAATGTCTTGAGCTGGTGATTTCTCAGTATTTTCTGGCCTCTCTTCATCAGCCATGTCTTTTATCAGCACTCTATCCCATCTAGAGATTATCCTTAGATCCATTCTCCTCATGTGATTGATCTTGGATCCAGCAGCCTGTTGCATTACTTCTGGAATTACTTCAGCAGCCAAGTATAAGCTTAATATCCTTCCCAGATTAGGTTTCTTGATGCTTTTTCTAATCTTTTCATATATGACTGCAGACCAATTGGTGCTGATTTTGTAGATGATCCTAGTCATGAGGCTGAACATGTAGGCTGAGACCCTATCATGTCCACCTGGTTTGCATAAGATGACTTTGCCAACTACTTCAAAAAGGAATTTTCCTTGTACATTCATTCTTTTTCTATTCATGGATGATCCAATTTTCATGGTGGGATCTAATCCACACCACTGGAGTGCTTCCCTGGTCTTGGAAGATGTAACTTCTTCGTCTTCTTGAGTTTTGGGCAGATGAAGAGTTTTTCGTAGGCTCTTCATGGTGAGTTTGACTTTATTACCCTGGACTGAAGACCTAATTTTTAGTCCAGTTGAATCCTGAGTTGAAGCTCCATAAAACTCAATGATTTCCTTCTTCCATATCTTTGTAGGTTCTGATGTCAAATACTACAAGCCATTTTCAACAATTAGAGCAATCGCAGCTTTAATCGCTGGTTCAGCATTGTCAAAGACATTCCGTACCAGTTCATATCCCTCGTTCACGTTTTCGTCAAGTTTCGGAGCCATTGGGATGGTGAGCAATCTTGAATGGAGAAGAGAGAATTTGTCGACACAAGAATCTGGTCTCAAAAATCTGGAGAGAGTGTCGACAGGGTTTGTTCTTGACCTATTTATATGTGTCTAAACATTGAAGGTCAAAAGGTGCGTCAAAATTTACCTAGTGTGTCGACACTGTGGAGTTGGTGTCGACACAGACTGCTAATGTCTCGACAGAAGTGTTGACTATAATGTGTTGACACCAATTAATGATATGTCGATACAGACATACTTATTAGTTCAACAGAAATTCTGTGTCGACTCTAATTCTAAGTGTCGACATAACTTCTCTGAAGTGTCGACACTAATTTTTTAGATGAGTCGACACAACTTCTCTGTGTCGACATAGACCTCTTTTTGTGTTGACACAAAATTACTTAGACAAATTTGTCAATCTATACTATGTTTAGCATACCTAATTCAATTTTAAAATTATTGAATTTAGTTTCGTCCAAGGGCTTAGTGAACATGTCAGCAATTTGATAACCTGTATTGACAAATTCTAAACATATATCATCTTTTTCTACATGATCCCTAAGAAAATGATATCTTATTTCTATATGTTTTGTTCTACTATGAGAAACAAGATTATTAGCAATAGAAATAGCACTTGTAGAATCACATAATAAAGGAGTTCTACTTAACTGGATACCATAATCTTTAAGCTGATGTTGTATCCACAATAGCTGTGCACAGAAGCTCCCTGCAGCTACATACTCAGACTCAGCTGTGGAGATTGCCACACTATTCTGCTTCTTACAGCTCCATGACACCAATCTTCCTCCTAGAAATTGACAGGTGCAAGTTGTGCTTTTCCTATCTTATTTGCATCCTACAAAGTCTGCATCTGAATATCCAGTCAGTATAAAATCTCTATTCTTAGGGTACCAAAGGCCTAGATTAGGTGTGCCCTTAAGATATCTCAAAATCCTCTTAACAACAGTATAATGAGATTCTTTTGGGCAGGATTGGTACCTAGCACAGACACATGTAGCATACATGATGTTAGGTCTACTAGCAGTCAGATAAAGGAGGGAGCCAACTATCCCTCTATACAAAGACTCATCTATAGGTTTTCCTGCATTATCTTTGCTTAAAGGTATACTTGTCCCCATTGGAGTTCTCATGGTAGTGGATGACTGCATACCATACTTCTTAATTAACTCATGGGTGAACTTAGACTGGGATATGGACAGGCCATCATCAGTCTGTCTTACTTGGAGTCCCAAGAAGAACTTAAGTTCTCTCATGCTGCTCATCTCAAACTTCCCTTGCATAAGTTTAACAAACTTTCTACAAAGTTTGTTTTCAGTAGAACCAAATATTATGTCATCCACATATATCTGGACTAGAATTATCTTCCCTTTGGATTCACTAAGGAATAGAGTTTTGTCTATTTTCCCCCTTGAGAATTTGTTCTCAATGAGGAAAGTAGACAAGGTTTCATACCAAGCCCTTGAGGCTTGTTTCAAACCATATAGGGCTTTCCTAAGCCTATACACATAATTAGGATAAAGTGGATCAATAAAACCTGATGACTGTTCTACATAGACTTCCTCCTTTAAGTCTCCATTCAGGAAGGATGACTTAACATCTATTTGAAACACTTTGAAACCCTGATAGGCTGCATAGGCTAGGAATAACCTTATTGCTTCCAACCTTGCCACAAGGGCAAATGTTTGCTCAAAGTCTATGCCCTCTTCCTGTATGTATCCTTTGGCAACCAGCCTTGCCTTATTCTTAATTATGATCCCACTCTCATCTAGCTTGTTCCTGAAGATCCACTTAGTCCTTATGACATTATGGTCTTTTGGTTTAGGAACTAATTTCCAAACCTTGCATCTCCTGAATTGATTCAACTCCTCCTGCATAGCATTTATCCAGTGTGAGTCTTGTATAGCTTCTTCAAATCTTTTAGGTTCCTATTGAGACAAGAAGCTTGAGATAGTACAATGTTCAAGCTCCTGCTTCTAGTTTGAACCCCTTGTCTAGGATCACCAATAATCTGGTGTATAGGATGATACTTTAAATGTTTAACTGCTGGAGGAAGTCTGTCTATAGTTTGACTTTCTCCATTTTCATCATTCTGATATACTTCATTGTCTTCTTCATCCAGAGAGACTTGTTCTCCCCCTGGACAGCAAGCATCTTTATCTTCATCCAGCCTAGCAGTTTGATCTTCTTTGATCATTAGCATGTCCATCTTCTCTTTTATACCTGTAGAGCTACAAGAACTACTAGGCAACTCACTGTTAATAAGTCTTGATTCATCAAATATAACATGAACAGACTCTTCTACAACTTGTGTAGTCAAGTTATAAACTCTATAAGCCTTACTATTGTTGTTGTACCCAACAAATATCCCATCCTGGGATTTGGCAGCAAACTTTGTTAGATAAGACTTGTCATTGTTAAGCACATAGCACTTGCAACCAAATATCCTAAAATAGGATAAGTTTGGTTTTCTGCCTTTCATAACCTCATAGGGTATCATTTTGTGGCTCTTAGTGATGGAAGCCCTATTGAGCACATGACATGCAGTGTTTACTACATCAGCCCATAAATATTTTGGGAGAGAAGTGTCACTCAATAGAGTTCTACCTGCCTTAATGAGAGTCCTATTCTTTCTTTCAGCAATTCCATTTTGCTGAGGAGTTCTAGGTGAGGAGAATTCCTGATGAATCCCAAATTCTTCACACAACTTTGTCATATTTTCAGATTGAAATTCAGTTCTATGGTCACTTCTGATTTTGACCACTGAATTGTTCAGTTCATTCTGAATTTGTTTAACAAAGTTGCAGAAAATAGTTGGGGTTTCAGATTTCTACCTCAGAAAGAAAACCCATGAAAATCTAGAATAGTCATCTACAACCACAAATGTGTAGACTTTCCTACCTAGACTCTGAACTAGCATTGGACCAAATAAATCCATATGCAAGAGGTATAAACACCTCACTGAGTCTTTGGTTTCGAGGCTATGAAAGGAGGATCTGGTCTGCTTGCCTTTTTGACAAGCTGAGCATATTCCATCCTTAATGCACTTAACTTGAGGAACATTCCTCACTAACTATTTATTAAAGAGTTGATCAATAGTCTTGTAGTTTAGATGAGCTAGCCTCTTGTGCCATTTGACACAATGAGAGGATTTCTCATCAGCTACCAGACAAGTAGGAGAATCTTTATTCTCACTCACAAAGTTTAGGCAATACACATTTCCTTTCCTATAACCAGTGAACATGATCTTCTGATCACTTGACCTTTTAATATGACAACCATTCTTAATGAATGAAATGTCATATCCATGATCACTCAGTTGACTTATGCTTATCAAGTTATGTTTCAAACCCTTCACATAAGCCACTTGAGTGATAGTAATTAAGCTGTTAGAAATGTTACCAAACCCTTTGATAACTCCTTTTTCAGAACCACCAAAGCTTACTTTAGGTCCATTCAATATGGGTGAGTAGTCCTTCAGCAATTCTCTTGTTTCAGTCATATGTCTGGAACATCCACTGTCCAAGTACCATAAAGGGGCATGACCATTTGGACTTATCTGCAACAAATAATTACTTAACCTTAGAACCCAAATTGTTATTGGGTCCTTGGTTTAGGTTAGACTGAAATTTAGCATATTTTGTAGCAGCCCTTCTTCCAGCTAAGCTGACATTCATCCTGACACTAGAGTTTGTTGGGTACATTGGTCAAATGTACCTGATTTGAAGAAGCCTCACCTAACTCAATGATATACATCATAATGTATTTGATGTTTGTTTGAGTTACTTGTGCAGGTTAGGTACTCACTGGACTGAAGCTAAAAGTTTCTAAGTCCATGTGTCGACACCCAGAGGGTAAGTGTCGACACTTGAGAAAGCTTGTGTCGACACCCAGACAAGCAGTGTCGACACTTGGAGTAATTGTGTCGACACCTGAGAAGAAGAGTCGACACCAGACAGAAAGTGTCGACACTTGGAGCTGTGTCGACACTCAGTGAAGAAGAATGCAGAAAAGCTGTGTCGACACTTAGCAGAAGTGTCGACACCTAGAAGAGCTGAGTCTACATCAGAAAGTGTCGACACTTGGTGTTGTGTCGACACTCAGCAAAATTCTGCAGAGACTAAGGACAAGTGTCGACACTCAACACAATGTGTCGACACTATGCTGAAGAGTCAGTATTTGAAGAAAGTGTCGACACTCAGCACAATGTGTCGACACACAACAACCAGAAGAGTCAACACTTGAAGAAAGTGTCGACACCCAGCACAATGTGTCGACACTTAGTTGAAGACTCTACACTTGAAGAAAGTGTCGACACAAGGAGCTGTGTCGACACTTAGCAAGAACAGAAAAGTTTACAAAATATTCTAAGTACAAGTGTCGACACTAAGGGAATGTGTCGACACTCAGCTGAAGAAACAAAATTGAAGACTTGTGTCGACACCAAGAAGCAGTGTCGACACTTGACAGTTTCAACACATGAAGATGTGTCGACACAAAGGAGATGTGTCGACACTTAGAAGAATACAGTTAAAGAATGAAGAACAAGTACTTGTGTCGACACTCAATTTCAGTGTCGACACATGCAGAAGAATCTGTGTCGAGACATACAAGGAATTGTGTCGACACCTTGTAGACTTGTGTCGACACTTACACAACATGTGTCGACACTTAGTCTATAAGTGTCGACACTTAAGAACAGAAAGTCTCGACACTATCTGACAGTTAGAGAATTTCAAGAAGTGACTGGTTGACATGACAGCTGCCGATCCAGCCGGTCTACAGCAACTGTCAGAGAAGTCAGAAGTCTGTTATGAACCGGATCAGCCGTTACCATGAAGAAGCCTATAAATAGGCACAGACTGTTTACAGAAAGTGGTTGTTAATGCAGAAGTTGTTGAAAGGATTAATCTAAGAGAATTGCTCAAGTGGTTGCTGATCAAGCTATCCAAGTGATACAAATCAAGAAGATCTGGCAGTCCAACTGCAGATCTAAGAAGTTGGAGAGAGAGAGCTCCAATCAAGAATTCAGTCTTTGGAACTAAGGCTGAGAAGAAGGATTCAGAAGCATCTGGATCTCAAGAAGCAGAGGTCAAGGAACAACTGCAGAAGATTCAGACTTATTCAGTTCTACTCAAGAAGCTTTGAAGGAAGCTAAGTCAGTTTGGATCTATCTGAGTTCTTCCAAGAACTCTTCAAGAAACTCTCAACTCCTCTCTTATTTTCTGAGTTGTAGAGTTAGTTATTGTAATTCAATTTTAACTTGTAGGATCCATTGGATCTGAGTGAATTGTAAGCCTATATTATAAAGGCTGAGGGTAGGGCTTGGTTGCCTGAGTGTAGGAGTTGAAGAACTCTGAGTGTAGGCCTTAATTGGCTGAGTGTAGGCCGTGATTGGCTGAGTGTAGGCCTGGGTGGCTGAGTGTAGCCTTGGTGGCTGAGTGTAAGGCTTTGGGCCTGAGGTGTAGGAACCTTGTTGGGTTCTGAGATAGTGGAGAAGTTTGGCCGAATCTAGTACACTGCTAGATAGGCGAAGGGGGAAAGTGGATGTACCCAAAGATTGGGGAACCACTATAAATTTGTGTGTCTGCTGTGCTGTGCTGTGCTGTGGATTAACTGTTTATATTCTGTTGTTGCTGTTAACTGTATAAATCTGTGAAAAACTGTTTGCTGCCAACAAAGTTTTAAAAGGTTTAGGTCACCTATTCACCCCCCCCTCTAGGTGTTTAGGTACCATATCTTTCAAGTGGTATCAGAGGGAGGTTCCTCAAAACAAGGACTAACAGTCTAAGGAGATCCTGTTTGGCAGATTCAGTCTAAGTCAGAAAACAGATTCAAGAAATTCAAGAACTCAAGAAACATGGGTTCTTATGAGAATCACAAGAGTTGGGTTCAATGAAGTTACCCATATGCAGAAAGGAGATTTTTGGAATCTGGAAAGAAAGGGTTAGGCTATTTATGGAGGCCTCAGACCCAAGAATCTACATCACAGTCAAGGAAGGGCCTTATGTGCCCATGAAGATTTCAGTACTGGATGCAAATCAGAGGACTCCAAAGGATTTCTCTGAGATGACCAAGGATGAAATTGTCCTAGCCACTATGGACAAAAGGGCACAAAACATAATAGTAAGTGCCATTGATGATGCAACTTTTCAGAACCTAATTCACTGTAAAACAGCAAAAGAAATGTGGGATACCCTCATTGTCTATATGGAAGGTTCTGAAGAAGTTAGGCAAGATAGGAAGTCCTTGCTTAATCAAGAGTATGAGAGCTTTAGGCAAGGAAGAGGAGATAGCATCACTGAATGCTACAAAAAGTTCTATAGAATTGTTAATGAACTCATGTCCTATGGAAGAGAGTTCACTAACTATGAATTGAATGATAAGTTCTTAAGGTCCCTAACCAAAGATTGGGACACCAAGATCTGTGCCATCAGAGAAATGGCAAAGTTGGGAGAAATTCCTCCTCCCACACTGTTTGGCAAGTTGTTGTCTTATGAGATGCAGCTGTCAGTGAGAAAAGAGGAGGAAAAATCAACAAGGACTGAGCACAGGGAAAGGACTGTTGCCTTCAAGTCAGAAGTACCTAGAAAGGGCAGGACTAAGTCATCAACTCCTCCTCCAGAGGTAGTTGAATCAGAATCTGATGAGTCTGTTAGCACAAAGTCTACAAGCAGTGAAAGTGATGAAGATTTTGCTGCATTCACCAGACATTTTCAGAAATTCCTGAAGAAGAAACAGTGGAGGTCCAGACCTTCATTTTCCAAAGGGAAAGAAGTCCAGTATCAGGAGAAGAAGCCTTCAAAGAAGGACAAGAAAAAGACAAAGACTAGCAAGGCAACTGGGTCTAAGATAGTGTGTTACTGCTGCAATAGACAGGGTCATGTTATTGCAGATTGTCCTGAGAGAAGAAAAGAATCCAGTGACAAAAAGAAGACTCACTTCAAAGGAAAGAAGGAGAAGTCCTTTGTTGCAAAGAATGAGAAGACTCTTTCAGACATTTCTTCTTCAGACACTGAGACAGATGCTGAAGCCTACATAGGGCTATTTGCTGAAGAAGAAGAAGAGTTTATGCAGATCATGGAATCAATCTATGAACAAGAAGAGTGTCAGTGCCAAGGACTGATGGCATTGACTGAAAGTACCAAAATCCTGGAGCAGCCAGGACCTAGTCAGGTACAAAGTCCAACTCAAAGTTCAGATTCCAGTTCTAGTTCAGAGTCAGATTCATCTTCATCAAGTGATGGAAGTGTTTCTGAATCTGAGGGAGATATTCATCAGCTCTTAGATGAATATCAAGTACTGTTGCAAGCCTATAAGAAAAGCAAGTCCCTTGCCAAAAGTCAGGCAAAGGAATTGCTGATCTAAAGGCAGCTGCAACAGACTTTGAGAAGGAATTTGATCAAAAGCTCAATGAGGTAGCCAGGCTGAAACACATTACTGTGATTCAGATGGGAACTATCACTTATAAAAATGATCAAATTAAGTTACTGGAGATCAATCTCCAGAAGGAAAGAGAGCTAGTTGCTAGGTTTTCAAAACCTAAATCAGTGCTACCTTGATTGATGATTTGTTCATCATAAAGGAAGGCTGGACTGGGTTTTGTTAACCTGCAAAGACTAAGCAGTCCAGGTCAGTCTAAGTCCAAGGGCAAAGCCCCAACATTCAATAAGCCTGCTGTAGTCAAGACAGCCAAGTCTGTACCTAAGCAAAGGTACAACAAGTTTGAATGCTGGTGCTGTGGCAAGGTTGGCCACTTTGCCTTGGACTGTTGGCACAATGCAAGTGCCAATGGGAGTAGCAAGTTACCTGGTGGAAAGCCAGTAGGTAGCTATGTCAATGTTGCAAACTAACAATCACCAAGGACCCAAGTTTACTTTGGGTTCTAAGGTTCATTAATTTGTTTTGCAGGTGAATCCAAGTGGCCATACCCCAACATGGTACTTGGATAGTGGATGTTCCAGACATATGACTGGAACAAGGGGACTACTGAAGGACTACATTCCAATCAAAAATGGTCCTAAAGTGACCTTTGGTGGTTCTGAAAAAGGAATCATCAAAGGGTTTGGTAACATTTCTTCAAACCTTGTTACCATTACTCAAGTGGCTTATGTTAAAGGGTTGAAACACAACCTTATAAGTATAAGTCAGTTAAGTGATGTAGGGTATGACATCTCATTTGTTAAAAATGGTTGTCATATCAAGAGGTCAAGTGATCAAGAGATCATTTTGACAGGATATAGAAAGAGGAATGTCTACTGTCTAGACATCATGATTGAGAACAATGGTTCTCCTGTTTGTCTTGTAGCTGATGAGACAGTCTCTCATTGTGTCAAGTGGCACAAGAGGCTAGCTCATCTTAACTACAAGACTATTAGCAAACTCTTTAGCAAAGAGTTAGTGAGGAATGGTCCTCAAGTTAAGTGTGTCAAAGATGGCATTTGCTCAGCTTGTCAAAAGGGCAAGCAGACTAAATCCACCTTTAAAAGCATTGACAACAAAGATGCTGTGAGGTGTTTATACCTCTTGCATATGGATCTATTTGGTCCAATGCCAGTTCACAGCTTAGGTAGGAAGGTCTATACCTTTGTAGTTGTTGATGACTACTCAAGGTTTTCCTGGGTGTTCTTCTTAAGGCAGAAATCTGAAACACCTAGTGTCTTCTATAGCTTTGTTAAGCAAATTCAGAATGAATTGAACTATACAGTGGTCAAAATTAGAAGTGACCATGGTACTGAGTTTCAGTCTGAAAGCATGACAAAACTGTGTGAAGACTTTGGATATTTCAAGAATTCTCTTCACCTAGAACACCTCAGCAAAATGGCATTGCTGAGAGGAAGAATAGAACCTTGATAGAGGCTGGTAGAACCCTACTTAGTGATACATCACTGCCTGAGTATTTCTGGGCTGAAGCAGTTAACACTGCATGCCATGTGATAAATAGGGCTACCATCACTAAAAGGTTAAACAAGACCCCCTATGAAGTTGTGAAAGGCAGGAAACCAAATCTATCCTATTTCAGGATTTTTGGTTGCAAATGCTTCATACTTAACAATGGAAAGTCTTACCTAACTAAGTTTGCTGCCAAGTCCCAAGAGGGAGTGTTTGTTGGGTACAGCAATAATAGTAAGGCTTATAGAGTCTACAACTTGACTACACAAGTTGTAGAGGAGTCTGTGCATGTAGTTTTTGATGAGACAAAACTAATTAACAATGAGTTGTCTAGTAATGTATGCAGCCCCACAGGTCTTACTAAGAAGATGGACAAGCTAACCATAGAAGATGTACCTGCTGCAAGACAGCAAGTAGAAGAAGATGGCTTATGTCCAGGGGAGAACTACATGTACCAGGAGCTGAAGAAGTACAAGGAACTCAGCATGATGAAGATGCTGTAGAAGTACAACCAGAAGTAAGGATGCCTCCAGCCAACAGGCATCTAAGAGATCATCCAGTAGAGCTGATTATTGGAGATCCAAGACAAGGTGTTCAGACAAGGAGCAGAAATCAGAATGCTGTAGTATATTCAAGTTTTCTGTCTCAAATAGAACCAAAGAAATTTGAAGAAGCTATACAAGATCCACAGTGGACTGAAGCTATGCAAGAAGAACTTAATCAGTTCAAAAGGTGCAAGGTTTGGGAGCTGGTTCCAAAGCCTAAAGACCACAATGTTATAGGAACTAAGTGGATCTACAGGAATAAGTTAGATGAACAAGGAGTCATCATTAAGAATAAAGCAAGACTGGTTGCAAAAGGATATAGGCAAGAAGAAGGTATTGATTTTGATCAAACCTTTGCTCCAGTAGCCAGACTGGAAGCCATAAGGATGTTCTTGGCCTATGCAACCTATCAAGGATTCAAGGTATACCAAATGGATGTGAAGTCAGCATTCCTAAATGGTAATTTGAAGGAAGAAGTCTATGTGGAGCAGCCTGCAGGTTTTGTTGATCCAACTCTACCTCATTATGTCTATAGACTTAGGAAAGCATTATATGGGTTAAAACAAGCACCTAGAGCTTGGTATGAAACCCTATCTAGTTTCCTCATTGAGAACAAGTTCTCAAGGGGGAAAATAGATAAGACTCTATTCCTTAGGGAATCTAGAGGCAAAGTCATACTTGTCCAAATATATGTAGATGACATTATATTTGGGTCTACTGAAAGTAGCTTTGCAAAAAGTTTGCAAAGCTTATGCAAAGTCAATTTGAGATGAGTAGTATGGGAGAACTGAAGTTTTTCTTGGGTCTCCAAGTTAAACAGACTGGAAGTGGTCTATCCATATGTCAGTCCAAGTTCACCCTAGAACTCATAAGGAAGTATGGTATGGATTCATCCAGTACCATGAAGACTCCTATGGGGTCAAGTATGTCTCTGAGCAAGGATGATGCAGGAAACCTGTAGATGAAACCTTGTATAGAGGGATAGTTGGCTCCCTACTATACTTGACTGCAAGTAGGCCTGACATTATGTATGCTACATGTGTTTGTGCCAGGTATCAAGCCTGCCCTAAAGAGTCTCACTTGACTGCAGTCAAGAGAATCTTGAGATATTTAAAGGGCACACCTTATCTAGGCCTCTGGTACCCTAGGAATGGAGATTTTGATCTAACAGGCTATTCAGATGCAGACTTTGCAGGATGCAAAGAAGATAGAAAGAGCACTACTGGATCCTGTCAATTCCTAGGTGGAAGACTAATTTCATGGAGCAGCAAAAAGCAGACTAGTGTGGCTATCTCCACAGCTGAGTCAGAATATGTAGCTGCAGGAAGTTGCTGTGCTCAACTTCTGTGGATTCAACATCAGCTAGAAGACTATGGATTTCAGGTAAGTAGAACTCCACTTTATTGTGATTCTACAAGTGCTATTTCAATAGCTAATAATCCTGTATCACATAGTAGAACTAAACATATTGAGATTAAATATCACTTTCTTAGGGAGCATGTAGAAAGAAATGATATTGCACTTGAATATGTTAAAACTGATAATCAGATAGCTGATATGTTTACTAAGCCCTTAGAAGAAGCTAAGTTCAATAGGTTTAAAATTGAACTAGGTATGATAAACTTAGACTAAGTTTACAGAACTAAAAATTGGCTAAGTAAAAAGGTGTCGACACATAGACAAGTCTATGTCGACACAGAATAGTAAGTGTCGACACTTCAGGAAAATGGTGTCGACACATGAAGTTGGTGTCAAGTAGGTGTCGACACATTCCCAGTGGTGTCGACACTTAAGTTTTACTCAGAATTTTCTAAGTAAAGTCTCGACTACATGTCGAGTAGTGTGGTGTCGACACTTAACCAAGTGTCGACACATAAAATCTGATGACTTAAACTTGTGTCGACACATGTGTGTCGAGACATTATAAGTCAGTGTCGACACTTATTGCCAGTGTCGACACATCTTTAGTAATCCATCCCGCCTGTTCGTCTTCAAACCAGAAAGGTATAAATAAGATTCTGTCTTTGTGTGTCGACACGCTTTCAGAGTTTCGAGACCAAAACTGCTGTGTTGACATTTCTCTCTTCTCAAGACTAAATCTTCAAACCCTAATGGCTCCCAAGCTCGAGGAGAATGTTAACGAAGGCTATGAGCTCGTGCGAGGTGCTTTTGACGATGGCGATCAAGAAATCAAATCGGTGGTAACCCTAGTCACCGATTCAGGATTGGAGTACTTGGTTTCAGAACCAACTAAAATATGGAAGAAGGAAGTACTTGAATTCCTTACTGGAGGGTCAGTAGATGATTCAGGTTACAGGATCAAATCGCGAGTGCATGGCACCAAGGTCAAGATTTCACCCAAAACTCTGTGAAAGGTACTTCAGCTACCTAAAGTTCAAGAAGAAGAGGAAGTGACTACATCTAAGACCAGAGAAGCACTTACCTGGTGTGGTCTAGATCCTAAACTGAAGATAGGATCAGTATTCAACAGGAGAGGTATGAATACTCAAGGAAAATTCCTGTCAGAAATTGTGGGTAAAGTAATACTCAGTAAGACTGGAGGACATGACAGGGTGTCAGCCTCCATGTTCAGTGTTATGACCAGAATCATCTTCAACCTAAAAACAGACTGGTCAATGGTTGTGTTTGACAAAATTAAGGAGAGTCTGAAGAAGCCCAATCTGGGCAGAATACTAAGTCTCTACCTGGCTGGTACAATACCAGAGGTAATGAGTAATGCTGCTGCTACTAAAATCAATCACATGAGAAGGATGGACCAAAGGATATTTTCCAGGTGGGAAAGAGTACTATCTCAGGAAGTTCCTACCCCAGAGAAGCAAATTTCTAAGAAGGATTCCCCTCCAAAGAAGAAGAGGAAGATAGCTGCTGTGACTCAGGAGTCCTCCAGCAGTTCAGGTAGTGAAGAACAGGTTGTTTTCACTCCTGAGAGTCAAGTGGAAGTGGCTGCAGAGAAGTCTCCTGCTCCTCAAGAGCCAGCTGAAATCCAGGGGGAGCTGCCTACAGCTAGACCCCATGCAAAAGGATCCAAGCCAGGGGGAGCCTCCAGCTGTAGAACAACCCTCTACACTGGAGAGTGAGCAAGCTACACTCATTATCCAAGAGGTACTTTCTGACCTCAATACTTTAGATTTTTCTGTAATAGATTCTGATTTGTCTGATGTCCATCAGCAAACTCAGCAAGCAAATCAACTACCAGATGTTGTTCTCCAAGACACATCAGTAGTACAAGAAGTTGTTCCTGATAAAGTAGTTGATGAACCCAGTACTTCTCCTGCACAGTCTCCAGCTGAATACACAATGGAAGATCTATTTCTTAATTTAGATCAAGAGGATTTTGACTTGGACAAGAATGCTGCTGCTGAAGAGAAAGGTGCAGCTGTTGAGGGGGAGACACTGCAAGTTCAGGAAGAGCCTATAAGGCAGGAAAGTGAGAAGGCACTGGATGTGCAAGCTGAAAAACCATCAAGCCCTAAGGACAGGGTAAATATAGCCAGTACTTCAGAGTCTGAGGAAGATGAGACTGAACAAGCCAAGAAGAAGCAATTCTTTGTATTCAAAAGAAGGAGTCAGAGCTACAAGAAGGCTCTACAAACTGTTGCTCAACACTCCCTAGTCCAACAAGCTCCATCAACTGATTACAGTGGCTTAATGGTAGCCATGCAAGTCAAGCTGGATGAGCACAGGAGAGCTATAGAGAAGTATATTGATGAAGGGCACAAGTCCCTACAGTTTGACCTTGCACAGGATATCAAGTCCATAAGGTTTGAAATGAACCTGAACAAAAAGGAGATGAATGAATGCTTCCACAAGGGTGGAAATGCTGTGGTGTTTCTGGCTACCCACCAAGAAAAGATCAAAACTCAAGTAGATGATATAGCACTAAAGCAAGGCTATGTGCTGGAGAATCAATTAAGAATAAATGATAATTTAACTGCCTCCCACAATGCTATAATCACAGAACTAAAGAATAAGACTGCTGAACCTTCAACATCATCTGCTGCTGCAAAGGCTGAATTTGATAAAGCATTTCAAGATGAAATTGCTGCTGTCAAGACTGCAATTAAGGATTCACAGAATGTCATTTCTGAACAGCTTACAAAGCTTAGACCTTATTTTAAGGATGGCATCAGGTACTTGGACAGCCAAATCAGGTTCCAGAAAGATGATGTAAGAGATCATGTTGAACAAGAAGTCATAAAGGGGGAGAGGGTGTTAGTCAAAGCTAGCTCTGACCATGCCAAATGGATTTCTAACTCCATCAGAGCTACACTGGGCTATCCTCCCCTGTGTGATGATGATAATGTAGCTGAATCAGGTATTCAAAGTGCATATCTTGGAGGTGAGCAACAGGAAGTAGCTCAGGTGATCTATCCACCTCCAGATTTTGACATGGTTCATGCAGAAGTAAGCACAATGTATAGTCCAACTGCTGGAAAGCCTAATGTTGTTCTGGAAAAGGTTGTTCAACCTGTTACAGCAGCTATGCAAGAGGCTATGGACAAAGAAGAAGAGACACGGCTGTCAAAGAAGAAGTTCAGGGAACTAGCTGAGCAAAAACCTGATTTTGAACAGTGGAGCCCTACTTCTAGGAACATCATTCTCACAGTCCTGGAAAGCAGCCAAGGACAATGCACATGAGAGGAACAAATGGTTCTCAGAAGCAGAATGGAGGAAACATGAGATTAGGCAGGAAGCCATTGTCCAGCATAGAAGGAAGGCTAAGTTAGGAAAGCTACCTCCTACAGCTGTGGAGCCTAGCAAGTACTTTCCTAAGCCCTATCATTACTTTGAGAGACAAAAGATCAAGGCTGATAAGCAAGATCTCAAAGGAAAGAAGACTGCTGATGCTGAGCCTGCTGCTGTTGCTGTAAAGGCCAAAGTACAAGCTGGGAAAGGCATAGTTATAAAAGAGCCTGATCAGAACTAGACTAAGATTAGACTAAGACACATTGTTGTAATCTTTTACATATGCAATATTTTTGTAAAATAATGGAAATGTATTAAAACAATGTAAGAACAATTTTTGATAAATATATCTCATGATTGTTCAGTAGAATGTGTCTAATTCTTGTTTGTTATGTAATGCTGAATGAGTATACATGTGTGCTTTATTACATGTTTAAGTTTATCCTGTTGATATATACCTGCTTTACATCATTCTCTAATTTTTAATTATGAGTGGTGTATATCATTGACTAAGGGTTATGACTTCTCCAAATAGGGGGAGATTGTTGGGTACATTGGTCAAATGTACCTGATTTGAAGAAGCCTCACCTAACTCAATGATATACATCATAATGTATTTGATGTTTGTTTGAGTTACTTGTGCAGGTTAGGTACTCACTGGACTGAAGCTAAAAGTTTCTAAGTCCATGTGTCGACACCCAGAGGGTAAGTGTCGACACTTGAGAAAGCTTGTGTCGACACCCAGACAAGCAGTGTCGACACTTGGAGTAATTGTGTCGACACCTGAGAAGAAGAGTCGACACCAGACAGAAAGTGTCGACACGTGGAGCTGTGTCGACACTCAGTGAAGAAGAATGCAGAAAAGCTGTGTCGACACTCAGCAGAAGTGTCGACACCTAGAAGAGCTGAGTCTACATCAGAAAGTGTCGACACTTGGTGTTGTGTCGATACTCAGCAAAATTCTGCAGAGACTAAGGACAAGTGTCGACACTCAACACAATGTGTCGACACTATGCTGAAGAGTCAGTATTTGAAGAAAGTGTCGACACTCAGCATAATATGTCGACACACAACCAGAAGAGTCAACACTTGAAGAAAGTGTCGACACCCAGCACAATGTGTCGACACTTAGTTGAAGACTCTACACTTGAAGAAAGTGTCGACACAAGGAGCTGTGTCGACACTTAGCAAAGAACAGAAAAGTTTACAAAATATTCTAAGTACAAGTGTCGACACTAAGGGAATGTGTCGACACTCAGCTGAAGAAACAAAATTGAAGACTTGTGTCGACACCAAGAAGCAGTGTCAACACTTGACAGTTTCAACACATGAAGATGTGTCGACACAAAGGAGATGTGTCGACACTTAGAAGAATACAGTTAAAGAATGAAGAACAAGTACTTGTGTCGACACTCAATTTCAGTGTCGACACATGCAGAAGAATCAGTGTCAAGACATACAAAGAATTGTGTCGACACCTTGTAGACTTATGTCGACACTTACACAGCATGTGTCGACACTTAGTCTATAAGTGTCGACACTTAAGAACAGAAAGTCTCGACACTATCTGACAGTTAGAGAATTTCAAGAAGTGACTGGTTGACATGACAGCTGCCGATCCAGCCGGTCTACAGCAACTGTCAGGGAAGTCAGAAGTCTGTTATGAACCGGATCAGCCGGTTACCATGAAGAAGGCCTATAAATAGGCACAGACTGTTTACAGAAAGTGGTTGTTAATGCAGAAGTTGTTGAAAGGATTAATCTAAGAGAATTGCTCAAGTGGTTGCTGATCAAGCTATCCAAGTGATACAAATCAAGAAGATCTGACAGTCCAACTGCAGATCTAAGAAGTTGGAGAGAGAGAGCTCCAATCAAGAATTCAGTCTTTGGAACTAAGGCTGAGAAGAAGGATTCAGAAGCATCTGGATCTTAAGAAGCAGAGGTCAAGGAACAACTGCAGAAGATTCATACTTATTCAGTTCTACTCAAGAAGCTTTGAAGGAAGCTAAGTCAGTTTGGATCTATCTGAGTTCTTCCAAGAACTCAGCAAGAAACTCTCAACTCCTCTCTTATTTTCTGAGTTGTAGAGTTAGTTATTGTAATTCAATTTTAACTTGTAGGATCCATTGGATCTGAGTGAATTGTAAGCCTATATTATAAAGGCTGAGGGTAGGGCTTGGTTGCCTGAGTGTAGGAGTTAAAGAACTCTGAGTGTAGGCCTTAATTGGCTGAGTGTAGGCCGTGATTGGCTGAGTGTAGGCCTGGGTGGCTGAGTGTAGGCCTTGGTGGCTGAGTGTAAGGCTTTGGGCCTGAGGTGTAGGAACCTTGTTGGGTTCTGAGATAGTGGAGAAGTTTGGCCGAATCTAGTACACTGCTAGATAGGCGAAGGGGGAAAGTGGATGTACCCAAAGATTGGGGAACCACTATAAATTTGTGTGTCTGCTGTGTTGTGCTGTGCTGTGGATTAACTGTTTATATTCTGTTGTTGCTGTTAACTGTATAAATCTGTGAGAAAACTGTCTTGCTGCCATCTAAGTTTTAAAAAGGTTTAGTTCACCTATTCACCCCCCCCTCTAGGTGTTTAGGTACCATATCTTTCAGAGTTATGCCAACAGTCAATGGCAAAGTGTCCCACCTTTACACAACACCAACACTCATATCTATTATACCTCCTTTTAGGTACAATTTTAACAGCTTTGCTGTCAGTTGTTCTTAATGCTGTAGGTACAGTGTTTCTTTGCTTGAGTGCTGGATACCACTTGTCATTCAGAATGTCAGGCTTACCATGACCATGTATGATATCATGATCATTACTATTAGTAGGCTGTTGCACTTTTCTGAGAACAATAGGGGGATTAAAGACAAGTGGCTTAACTGGGGCTTTTCTTTTTCTTTTGAAATTAGCTACCCTAGTATTTCCCTTAAAAACCAATCATGTCTTACCCTTTTGAGACACAAAGTCATCAATTAAGTGTAGGACAGATTTTGGCTTAGATAAATTTGTCACTAGGTCTTTTTCCTTCTGAAATCTGACTTCCAGACTTTTGATTTGATCACTCTTGAATATGATTGTTCCCATCTGAAAAACAGTTATGTTTTTCAGCTTGGTAATCTCATTCATCTTCTGATCCAGCACCTTTTCTGAATCAGATGCAGCCAACTTAAGAGCTGCAATTTCCTTAGCCTGAATTTTAGTCAGGTTTTTGCATCTCTTAAATACCTGCAGCAAATCACCATATTCATCTATAAGTTGATGAATATCTCCTTCAGATTCAGATCCATCCACATCTCTTGATGCAGATGCTTCTGATTCTGAGCCAGTGTAATAATCAGAATCTTCAGATAAACTTTTTACCTTACTTGGACAAGACTGATCCTGGCAGTGATCTTTATCAGTCAGGGTCATCAACCCTTTACACTGATGATCTTCAGTTCAATTTATTGAGTCCAGCAGTTGCAAGGACTCAGTCTCTTCTTCTGTTGCAAACAGACCAATATAAGCTTCAGCAACAGATTCAGAATCTGAAGATGATGGATCTGTCCAGCTTTTCTCTTTCTTTACTACAAGAGATTTCTCCTTCTGGTTCTTATACTGAGACTTCTTCTTATCTGCAGATTCCTTTCTTTTGTCTGGACAATCAGCTACTACATGTCCTGGTCTATTGCAGCAATAGCACACAATCTTTGTAGTTGTTGATTTGCTAGGTTTTGACCTACTCTTGTCCTTTCTAGATGACTTTTTTTTTTGATAATATTCATCCTTGGACTGAGAGGAGGATGGCTTAGTTCTCCACTGCTTATTCTTCAAAAATCTTTGAAACTGCCTTGTGAAGGCAGCAAAGTCCTCATCAGAATGATTGCTGTCTAAGGTGTGACTATCAGAACTTTCAGAGATCACTTCTGCAGCTTTCTTAGGAGGAGATGAAGACATCCTCCTGTCCTTTCTTGTGGCTTCTGCCTTGAAGGCCACTGAATTTTCTCTATGGTCAACTTTAGTACTTTTCTCTTCCTCCTTTCTGGCCATGAGTTGCATTTCATAAGAAATTAATTTGCCAAATAGTGTTGGAGGAGAGATTTCTGCCAGTCTGGCCACTTCCCTGATGACACAGATCTTGGTGTCCCAATCCTTAGTCAAAGATCTAAGGAATTTATCATTCAACTCATATGTACTAAATACTCTTCCATATAATATTAGTTCATTCACAATTCTGAAGAACTTCTTGTAACATTCAGTGATGCTGTCTGATCTGCTTTGTCTGAAGCTCTCATATTCCTGGTTAATCATTGACTTTCTATCTTGTCTAACTTCTTCTGATCCCTCCATGTAGACTATCAATGTGTCTCACATCTCCTTGGAGGTTTTATAGTGAATCAGATTTTGAAATGTTGAGTCATCTATGTCACTTATTATAATATTCTGAGCTCTCTTGTCCATAGTAGCCAAGATAATCTCATCCTTAGTCATTTCTGAAAAGTCTTTTGGTGTCCTCTGATTAGCATTAAGAACTGAGACTTTCATTGAAATATAAGGCCCTTCCTTAACAGTTATATATATTCTTGGATCAGATCCTTCCATAAACAATCTGACCCTTTCTTTCCATATTCCAAAGATTTCCTTCCTGCATATGGGCAACTTCATGGAACCAAGTTCCTTATGATTTTCTCCTGAACCCATCTGTTCAAATTTATTCTGCCTCACAAATCTTACTTAGACTGTTAAGTCTATCTTTGAGTAACCTCGCTTTGATACCACTTGAAAGAATTGGTTTCAAGATAACCTAAACACCTATAGGGGGGTGAATAGGTACAATTTCTTTTTACTCTAAGGCAGAATATTAATCCAGTTAATCAATTAGAATCACACAGTTCTACAGCTACCACATCACAAAAATCACAGAATTACACACAATCATAGATGTCACACAGATTTATAGTGGTTCCCCAAATGATGGGTACATCCACTTTCCCCCTACGCCTATCTAGCAGTGTGCTAGATTCGGCCTAACTTCTTCCTTCCTTCTCAGATCTATAGATCTTACAGCTCAGAACCCAGTCAAGGTTCCTATAACTTAGAGTGAGTCCACAGTCCTACAACTCAGGCAAGTAAGCCCTACCTCAGCCTTCACCCAGGCCTACAACTCAGAGAATCAACTCTCCTACCTCAGGCACACAGCCCTACCTCAGCCTCCCCAAGGCCTACAACTCGGAGATGTAAATCTCCAACCTCAGGCACTCAGCCCTACCTCAGCCTTTATAACATAGGCTTACAACTCAGATCAATAATGATCTTACAGAAAAATGATAAAAATAAGTTTTATCTTTCACCCAAGTTGAGGAGAATTGGTAGAAAGATTTCTTGATCAGTTCTTGAAAAATCTGATTATTCAGAAATCAACCTGTCTTTGGCTTTCTTCAAAGCTTCTTGAATCTGAACACAATAAGGTTGAATTTCTTGAAGATGATCTTCAATCAGCTTCCTTCTTAAAATCCAGAAATCAATCTGAATTCTTCTTTGCAGATTAGTTCAGGATCTGTACTTAAGAGACTAGTTGTTGATAGTCTCTTTCTTCACTTGAATTGTTGGAGCTCTCTCTCTACGAATTCTTCTGAAGAAATGTTGAAATTCTTCACTTAGATCCACTTGAAATCTCTGCCTGGATTTCCTTGTGTATGTTGGATCTTCTGTTGTAATTGTGATTTGTGAACAACGTTTTTCCCGTTCTTCTTTCCTCTTTTTCTTTGTTGATAGAATCTGTCTTTATATAGACTTCATCCAAGGTTACCGGCTGATCCGGTTGCTAACCAACTTCTGACAAATCTGACAGTTGTAGTAGACCTGTTGGTTATGGAAGCTGTCAAGTCTTCCAGTCACTTCTTGAAACTTTGTCTCTGTCAGCAAATTGTCGAGTCTGAACTTCACATGTGTCGACACAAGTAGACTAAGTGTCGACACAATCCTTGGTGATGTTGACACAGCTCTCATGGTGTCGACATTGCTTCTTGACATAGCTTCTGTAAGAACGTGTCGACAGAAGTCCTGTGTGTCGACACAGTCACTTCTTGTCTTGACACAATTAACTTAAAAGAAATTCTGGTGTGTGTGTCGACACAAGTCATGTGTGTCGACACAGTTGATGTCGACTGAACTTTCTGTGTGTCGACATAGTTAATGTTAACTGAACTTTTTGTGTGTCGACTGAACTTTCTGTGTGTCGACACTACTTCTCCAAGTGTCGACACAATTGACTCCAGGTGTCGACACAGTTTTTCTCAAGTGTCGACACAAGTCTTCACAAGTGTCGACACAGCTTCTTCTGATGTCGACTCATGGACTTCGAAACTTTTCCTGAATATTCTTAACCTGCACCTATAAACTCAAAACAACATCAAATACACCTTGATGAATATCATTGAGCTAAGTTAGGCTTCTCCAAATCTGGTACATATTTTCCAATGTACCCAATACGAACTAAGTGTTCAGCGTGTTCTCCTTCCACTCCTATGACATCCTCAATCTCGTGTTTGTCCTCAGGTTCAGGGTGAGACTCATTCACGTAAACTCCATACTCAGGCTCATGTTCATCAGTAGAATCGATGATAGCTATGAAGTGGTGTCACAGGCACTCGAATGATTGTGCCCCGGCTCCATACACTTGAAGCATCAGAATACTCCAGTGTTGGGCTTAGCCCCAATAATATCATTACCCTTGGAGTGGCTAGTGGACGGGTCTTTGTTCCCGGCCGTGATGGGAGGCTGAGGGGAATCATAAATCCTGGCAGTAGTGGTAGTGGTGACACTCGTGGTGGATCTATCAGTAGATTTGGCTCTGGATGATCGTTTTTGTGAGGCCTCCACTCTCCGTGCACGACTCGATATTTATCCTAAGTGCTTGTAATCAAATAACTCTAGCTGGTCTCTAACAGAATAGAGCAACCCGTTCAGATAACGAGATAGGATCATGTCATCATCCTCTCGGAGATCGAGGCGAGGCTGAAGGACTAGGAATTTGTTCGTGTATTCATCTACCATCAATTTGTCCTGTCGTAGGTTGTGGAACCTATGGTAGAGGGTATGCAAGTAGTCCACTGGGACATACCACCTTCACAATTGAATTTTAAACTCATCCCAAGTGGTAATCGGAGGTAGACCTGAATTGAATCTAGACCGCTCTAGCTGACCCCATCAAACCAAGGCGGAACCCTTCAACATAAGGGTAGCGTACTCGACTTGCCTAGCTTGGGGCAATTGCTTCCAAGCCAGAAAGCGGTCCAATCGATCACATCAGTCTAGATAACCCTCGGGCTCTAAATGTCCCTCAAAATCACCAACATCTAATTTGACTCACACATCACATCGAGGTGGATACCTAACATTTTGGCACTCTTATGCAAGTTATCGTGGATTAGAGTTGTCTTTTTTGGGTTGCCTAGGGTTAGGATCTTCTTCAATTTGGGGTGGGATAATTCCTAACTGTTGATTGGCCTCCAAGGTGTTTACATGCGTGCGTAACCCATTCACCACTTGTCCCGCATATCGCATGTTTGCGGTAACATTCGTGCTTAACGCTTCGATGATTTTAGTCAAATTTTTAATTTGTGCGCTCAGATTGGCCACTCCATTCTCTAAATTGCCCCCACTATTTTTCATTTAAAAAAATTTAATTTAATTTAATTTTTTTAAAAAAATATAAAATAAAGATTTATTATTATTATTTTTAAAATGAAAAGACAGATCAACTAAAATTCATTTTGTTTTGTTTTTTCTGAAAAGCGAATTGTGTGATTCGCGATAGGAGCGAATCACAATATCTCTGACACCAAACTGATGTTGACCCGACTTAGGGTTTCAAAATAATTTAATATTTTATTGCGAAATATTTTATTTATAATAAATAAAATTAGAGATCTGTAAATTAAGTGAATTTTAAAGTTTTGAAAAGAGGGCCGAGCGGGCCAAATCGAGATGTTCGCGCGCAAACCATCTTAGCGACAAGCTTCAGCAAATCCACTATTTGTTATTCAGAGAGTCTGTTGGCGCCAAACGATTTGAATCGTCAAGAAATTTGTACGACCACAAGCACGTTCCATAAATGATAATTTATGAAAATAGACGGACATTATAGTGGTTCGAACGTTCGGAGCAAGCTCTTAATTATTTAAAGGTTGCATAAATTTAAAACTAAAAAACTCGAGCAAGAAAGGAGCGTCGTTAGCACCAGAGATTCGGTCAAACAAAACTCATAGGCGACAAATTCGGATGTTGGCCAACTGTTAGTTGGAGTCACCGGGGAGAAAGCTTCGAGGCTGGTCGGTTGAACACCAAGTGGTTGCGGGTGAGAGGCCGACACAGGGGCTCACCGAAAAAAGAGTTCCGGGTTGACGGTGAGTCCCTGGCGTTGATGGCCGGTGTCGAGTAGTTCTGTGACCCGTCAAAAAAAAAGAGTCGCAGTTGACTACAGGTTTGACGCGCGACAGCAACCGGACGGGAGCAACGCACGGGTGGTCGTTGGGTGCTCTGGCGGCGGAGGAGGGCAACGTTGCTGGACGGGGACGATCAGGAGAGCAGGGCAGCAGCTGGGCGGCTTTGGTTATTGTTGTTGAGGAGACTGGATCGGCTGGATCGGCGGGGTTATTGAAGATGAACAGGATGGTGAACAGTGTCCACAATGTAGAGGATCAATTATAAAAATCGATCTCTACTGTCTGAGGGCTTTTAATTCAGAGGCATGACTCCCTTTTAGTAATGGTTGAATTTCCAAGGAGGGTCGACCAATATACTGAATTGATTTTCATTCCATTTTATGAATATTTTTTCCAAATAAGGGGCCAGCCGACCAAGATAAAAATGATTTCATTTATTATTATATTTTTTTTCAAAATAGGAGCCGGCTAGAATAATGGAAAATTTTTCCAAGTTTTAAGTTTCCAAAAGAAAACATATTCCTAGATCTCATCTTTTTGAAATTTAAATTTAAATGTATGCGCTTTAAATAATTTTGAGCTTGCCCGTTACGTCCTAGCTACCAGAATTACCATACCTACATATTAAGGGCTTATCAGATGGTCAACCCGACGAGCCGATCAATTTCGAACAAACATGAGTACGATGAAAGAAATACATAAGAGAAACAAAAATAAAAAATTGCGTAAATAAAAAACACGACGCCTAGTGACGTCATGCAATATTTGATGTGACGGAGGATGCATTAGATGTCCTAGGAAGTCGGTAGAGTCAAGTGCATGAGAAAGACACATTGAACTAGGAAGAAAATCAAGTTATGTCAACTTGTATCGACTGAAAATCGACACAACTTCGACTAGAAGCGACACCACTTCGACTAGAAGTCAAAGCAATTGCATATTCTAACGTCGATGCCACTTCAAGGCAGAAGTCGACGCATACGTCGATAGGATATTGACGCAACATCGACTACAGAGTTGGCTCGATAGGATTTCATTCTGAAGCAAGATGTCGACGTAACTCCTACTTGAAGTTGATGTAGCGTTGAGTACAACCCAGAATGAAAATGACAGAGAATTCGCTCGGACTTATTTTAAGGAAGAATTTAAAGAATTATTTCAAATAATTCTAGCCGTTGGAAGAAGAGTTCAAGGAAAGGAATTCTCCATCAAATTCAGAAGGATTCATATGGAAAGATTTTTTATAATATGTCGAAATCTATTGAAGCAATTTTGGAAAAGGATAACATCATTCATTCTGGAGAAAAATATTCCATGAAGAGAATAATTCATAATCATTCAAGAATAATATACATAAATGACAAAAAAAGTTGACAACAGACAGAACATACAATATTCAAAAACATCAAGAGATATATACAGAGAGCCGAGAACTCTTGACAATCATCTTCTTCAATCTTCTCTGCTAGTGCTAGAATAGAAATTCGGAAAGGATAATCAGAGAAGATAATTGGATCCAAAGCCTATAACCCGTGTAAATTCTTCACCAGCAAAGGTTCATCTAATCAAAGGGATCAAATACACTTAGTGTCAAATAGTTCTCAGATCCCTGCTGAGAGAACTCTTCAAGAAGACATTCTCTTCTACTCTATTTCCTCTCTGCTTCTCAACTTTGCCTTTGTACTGTTGAGTAAAGATTTTTGAGAATCCCTCTTCAGTTATTGGTTCAGAGAGTCTCTTTATCAAAAGACTCATTTTGTGTTGGTTCAAGATTTCCGTATCAAAAGATCTAATTGTTGATTCTGAGTGTCTAATTATTAAAAGATTTAGTTTGTGTTGGTTCAAGATCTTCTTATCAAAAGATCTAACTGTTAGTTCTAAGAATCTCCTTATCAAAAGACTCAAACATTGAGATAGTGTATTCCTACCAAAGTGGTAGAAGAGTGGATGTGCCCAGATTTTGGAGAGCCAGTATAGCTTTGGTGTTCCCTGTGATTGTGTTTCTCTATGATTGATTGTTGTGTTGTCATTTTTATTTACTATTTTAATTTACTGGTCAACTATCTGTGAGTGGAAATCCCGTGTTAGCAAAAATTCAGGTAATTTATTATGTACAATTTTAAATCTATATTCCCCCCTCTAGAGAATACTTTGAGGATTTTAGTCAATTGTTCACAATTTTAATTGCTATCGGAGCTAGGTTAATCAAATAAAGATTAACACCTTGATCAAAAAGATCTAAATAGTTGTAAAGCTACGCATATATAAAAATATATTTTCAAAATATCATCAAGTAATTTTAAAGGATTTGTATCTACAAGACCTCCAATGTGCAACTTAGAGAAGTTCACACTCGGGAAGGCCAGAAGCAAAATATACATGAATTCTATTGATGAAAGTATTTTTGGTTCTATTCCCACAGGATCGTTTATGCCATACAGGAAGGATGCATGTTGAAACCGAAAATCGGTCTCCTGTGGAGTTCACCCTTGGGGAAGGGGTGGTCTCGCGCCTAGTTTACTCCTGCAAGCAAAACAACAAAGAAAACAAGGAAAGACCGGCCCAAAGGCTCGGCGGGGAGGACCCACCACACACCCGGAAGATCTGAGAGCGCTTCCCCTCCTTAGCCAGAGGCCGAGCTAAGGTACCCTCAGAAAGCACTTGAAAACTAGAGCAGGAGAGCACAGGAAGCATGCCTTCTGGGGTACCCCTTTTGTCCTATTTATAGTTTTTGGAATCTGAACTGCCAATAACCAAATGAACTGACCTGAAGTTACCAAAAAAGCCCTTGGCTGGGCCTGCCAACAGCCAAACTCCACTGTTTTGAAAGGCTATAGGCAGACCAGCGGGGGCAAAACAGTAAAAAGTACCTCATACATCCAGGCGAGCTGGGGGGCTTGATCACCTCGGCAGGTCCTGCTCGCCTGCTGTTGCCGAGCTCCGTTGCGAGTACGAGAGCTGGGACGGTGAGCTCGCCCATCCATTGGTCGCCATCAGTTGACCTGAGCTGGACGATTCTTGGACTAGCTCGGCGAATGCCGAGCTCGGGGTCGACTAATGCTGATCTTCGTTCGACGAATGCCGATCTCCGGTCGACGAATGTCGATCTCAGGTCGACGAATGCCGATATCCGGTCGACGAATGCCGATCTCCGGTCGACGAATGCCGAGCTCGGGCTCGGCTTCTCTACTGCCGAGCTCGCCCACTATCTTCAGCTCGATCTGTCTGGTTCCTGGCAACCTTGCTCGCCGGACACGAGGTTGTACAATGCAAGTGGAAACATCACATCAAAACTACTCCCAAGGGCTTAGTGGACTGTAGAAGAAAAGAGAGTGAAGGACTAGGATGCAAAGACCATGAACATCCTAGTCTTTATAATGACTGATGAGATATTCCAAAAGGTAGCTGATTGTCAATCAGCTAAAGAGATATAAGAGTCTTCATCCAGAATTGTGGAAGGTAGCTCTGATGAAAGAAAGGACAAAAAGTCTCTTCTCATATCCCAGTATGAGAACATTCAAAAGAGGACTGAAGAGAGTGTTGCGAAAATGTATGAAAGGTTCAGCATCATTGTGAATGAACTTAAAGGACTGGACAATGAGATCTCACTCACAGAGATCAAAGACAAGATACTCATTTGCTTCCCAAGCACATGAGACTCAGAGATCTAGGCCAGAGAGTGCAGATGGCACAGGGAAATCATAACAGATGCCTTGTTAGGCAAACTCAAGTCCTACGAACTTCTCTTGAAGAGTAGGGCTGAGTAGGAAGTAAAGGACAAAGTTTTTACCCTTAGAGATAAGTCTATTACTCTAAAGGAAGCTGATGGAGAGCCTTCGGCTTCTGAAGAATAGATGTTCAATCTCTTGGCAAGAAGATTTAGAAGTTGCATCAAATCTGAAGACTCTAGAAGATAAGTAACAAGCTCAAACAAACAAAAGTTTAACATGACCCACAACAAGGAAGTGATCTGCTTTACTTGTAGAAAGCCAGATAACATTGCTCCTGACTGTCCAAAAGACAAAAAAGGATAATTCAAGCAAGGAGCACATGAAACAGTTCTTCATAAAGAAGGATAAGAAGAAAGGGAAAGACTTCATTGCTAAAATCTAGAGTGACTCTGACTTAAAGTCAACCTCCTCGTCAGGGAGTGAAGATAAAGTTGTTGCTGAAGAAGCTTGTCTGATGGCTCTGGGAGAATTTTCAAAAGATGAGGAAAATAAAGTATTATGTTTTGATTATATAGATTTTTCTTCAAGTGATTTTCAAAATGCTTTAGAGATTTTTGCAAAGATCAAATTGAAGCTAAGAAACATATCAACACTAAGAAAATAATTGGAAAACTTACGAAATGAAAATCAATACCATGTCAATTATGAGCATAGAGTGGAATTAGGAAGAATTGAAAAACAACTAGCTGAATTAACCAATGAAAATAAAACTTTAAAGAATGATCTTGCAAAGGCAAAGAACTTTGAGGACGCCATAAATGGCAGGAGTCAGAAGCTCAGGGACATAACTGAGAATCTCACAATGAGGTTCAATTACTTAGGTTTGGGTGCTGAGCAAACTAGCTCAAGTAAAGTATTTAGCACACCTGCATGGAAAAATCTCATTACCTTTGTCAAACATAAAGACACACAACCTATAATCATTGAAGATAATGATGATCCTGAAAAAATAATTGTGTTTAATAAGATTAGCCCATCTAAATGTAAATACATTCTAGGGAAGAAACCCATGGAAATTAAATCCCTAAAATGTAAAATTTCTTATTATTGGGAACATGCATCGACATCATATTGAAGCAGCTCTGCCTATACGTTGAGTTCAACTCAATGCAAGTATGAAGTCGCGTCGACCTCATCTCGATGCAACCCCTCATATGTGTCAATTTCATATCGACGCAACCCAAATGTTGCGCCGAGTTTTAGTCAAAGTAACTTCCCAGTGCAGAATTCTAATAGATTTAGTTTAACCATATTTTCTAATTATCATTCCTCTGAACATAAATGCACTAATTGTTTGAGAAAATAACATGATGCTAGAAGTTGTTGGTTTAATAGACCAACATTATTTCATTCAAAGGGGTATCATGAAAGGCCTGTCTATACTATCATCACCCCTCACAATAGAAAAAGAAGTAATTGGATCAAGATAATCTGGGTGCTAACTAATATTTAGTAGTTTGTGCAGGTGAGAGATTGTCCTTCCACAAACCAATTGTGGTACTTGGACAGTGGCTGCTTCAGGAATATGACTGGACCTAAAGAACTGCTAGAAAACTATAAGGCCAAAGTTGTCCCTAAGGTAATTTTTGGTGACTCCAATTGTGGTCAAAACAAAGGCTATTGTGTGCTTAAAATTGAAGACATCTCTTTCTCTAAAAAATTTATGTTGAAGGGATTTAACATGATCTTTTAAGTATCAATCAGTTTTGTGATGGTAAATACAAAGCTATATTCACTTACAACCTATGTGAAATAGTCAACACTAAAACAAGTAAAATTGTTTTAACTGGTTGAAGAAAGGGGTAATGTAAACATGTTTGGCATAAACTTACATAACATGATTTCTCAATTATCTTACATATAAATCTCTAATAAGTTAGATGAGAAAAAAATCAGGCTAAGTCTTACCAACTGGTAAGCATAAGAGACGGTAGTAATGAAAGAATTTCTCACTTAAGCAAGTGATCTAAGATATCCCTTCTTCCTATTGGTTAGAAGAATCTACTTATACCATTTTCTTCAGTGCTAATGAACCTGTCAAATCAATACCTACAAGGGGTTTAGGAAGAAAGTCTTTTAACCTTAGACTAGAGGATACCTCCTCAAGGTTTAGCTGGATATTCACTCTCAAAGCTAAATCAGACACCTTTTAGATCTTCTCGAGATTCACTAAATAAGTTTGAACAGAATTCAATACTCAAGTACCAGTGATCAGAAGTTATCATGGGTCGGAGTTTAACAATCAGTAAATCTATAGAATCTGCGAGGATAGAGGGATACGACAAAGCTATCCAGTCTTGAAAAAAAAATCTCAATTGAACCAACAAGGACATTTTGACTAATGTCAGTACTTGTCCAAGTCATTTAAGACAAAGGTTGTTGATATTACCAAAAAATGTTCTGGGATGGCGTGATATTCAAAGATCAAAGTTGAAAAATGCATTATGATGAATTTCTAAGAGGGAATGGTGTTGAAAGCTTCAATGAAAATTCAAGAGAGGTTGTCATATTCATAAATACTCTTGATAATGTTAAGTTAAATGGGCTTAATCAATGCATCAAGGAAGCTAGATCATATCAAATATCTCTTATGATAAGGAGTGTAAATCAACAATTAATAAGAAACACCAACTTTTGGGAAAAACAATATAAAGACAATTTTTAGTATGTACTCGACGTAACATCGAACACAAGTCAACGTAACGTCAACCTTTATTCAATGTAATGTCGAGAGCTGGAGATTGTGAAAAGTTAGCATATAGTCGACACAACGATTATGATAAGGAAATCTCGTAGCTACATCAAATTTCAGTTGACGTAACGTCGACTCAATAACCGCTCAACAAGTACTACTTTCCTGAAATACGTCAACAACCCTAATTTTGGCCTATTGCCTTATATATCAGACTTAATCAATCATTCAAAACTTCTCATTTTCCTCACTCTCTATCTTCTCGTTTTCTCTCCCTCTCTCATGTGTTAAGAATTTGTGCATAAATTGCAATGGCACCAAAGACTAACTCGGGATTCAACGTCGACCTTGAATCATTTAGGGCAGCAACAGAAGTGTTTCAAGGGATTCTAAAACTATTTACTAATTCGAGTATTAACAAACTCATTTCCACTCGCTACAAATTATATGAGGCAGAACTTATAGAGTTTATTATTAATGCTTAGAGTGAGGAGGTTTGATCTTTGAGAGGGGTCGTTAATACACAAGAGATTCACATAACAGTGAAAATAGTTCAGAAAACTTTTTAACTTTTACCAGGGGAGGACTCTGCAGAACTATCAGAAGCAGAGATCAAAGAAATTCTAAAGATCATGAACTTTTCAAGAGACAAGGCTATCCGACTGAAAGGAAATTGATATCTCAAAATAATATCATTTTTAGCAAACAATGTGGGAAATGTGTTGTTGTGTAAATTTTTAGCACATGATGCAGTCCCCAAAGCTCAACTGCATCTGATGGGGGTTTTGGTACCCAAGAAAAAGATCAATTGGGGGCAATGCCTCATAAGACTTATTTCACATAAGTATGGACAAAAAGAAAATGCATACATGATTCTTATGAGTCAAATTCTCTCACTTAACATTTCATATTTGTGTGCATCCAAAGGAATATCATTCCTCCTGAAAAGAAGCTGACTATTGCCCTTATCTCCAAATGGATCAGGCAAATCAACAAGTCTGGATCCCATAAGAAACTTTCTCCTCCATCTCCTCTATAAAGTATTCCTTCGCACACCAGTCCTGAACAAACCTCAATACTACCTAATGCATCGAACCATGTATTTATTCTATCTGCTCTATCTCCACAACTTACCACAACACTACATTCATTCCCTACTGAGATCAATTCACCTGCTCCAACAACCACTCCCTCCAGCATTTCTTCCACCACTATAACCCAGGCAATCCAATTGGCCTCCTGCACTTTATCATCAATGCCCAATAAACATGCCTCAAAGATTCAAATCACAGTGGACAACATCCATTCACAGTTGAATTTGTTCATTACTTCAGTTCGTATCTTCAAACAAGGATGTCTTTTTCCTCAGTTACAAGATCATTCTTAACCTCTCTTGCTTATGAGGTCAAGAAGGGGGAGAGTTGGGATGAAGAAGAACAAGAAGTGCCAGATGAAGTAACATCCTCTTTGCATTGCCCAGACCCTTTCAAAATTGCTGGGAATGAAAATGCCTTGACAGAAATTGAAACTGCACCAAGCCATGGGAGGATAGAGAAGTTATTAATACAGAAATTATTGAACAAGATATGACATCAGTCCAAGGGGAGATAGTTGTAGCTCCAATATAAGAGGAATCTAGGGTCAGTGATGAAGAGGAGGAAGAAGAAACAATGGTATTTTCCAAGTGAGCAGTGAATGTCAAGTATACCAAAAAGGGAAAGCAATTACAATCCAAGAAGAGGTAGCTGTCAGTTACAAGCATTATTCAGCAAGATGAAGACGTGATTCAAACATGCATAGGAAGTTGCAACACTCCTCCAGTATTTTTCCTTCCAAACATAATTCTCATTCCTTTAAAAGAGTTAGATGTGATCAACATGAACAGAGGAATCTGCAATATTCCTCCAATACCAGTACCAAAGGGTCCAGCTGACAGAAGAACCAAGAAACAAAGGCTTGATGCTGCAACTAAATCCATGAAGGGAAAAGCTATGATTGAAAATTGCATAGAAGAAATCAGAAAGAATATAGTTGACCTGAAAAGAAAAAAATCAGTCTGAATGAAGTGTATCCAACTGCTCAAAGGGATTGAGAGAGGTTAATTTCAGTGTCAGATTTTGTTAAAGAAAGACCTAACCACTGGAGAGTGAAAAGTTTGCGTCAGTACTCTGAATTGACCAAAGAAAATATGTTGGAAAGGCTTCACAATTACCTACATGAGTTATTCTCTTCTGAACTACTTGGTAAAAACAATTAAAGATGTAAGGATAACAGTTTGTTGGGAGTTGTCCATACAATCTATTCTAAAGTTATACATATTCAGTTGCTTACTCATGCTTGTGCCAAATACTTGTCCTACGTCTTTCTCTTCATTGATTTATCAATGTTGAAGGATTATTCATTTTTAATGCTTTCTTGTGTAAAATCACAACTAAAAACCTTATAAATATTGTTAAGCTAAATAGGGGGAGATTGTTCAGAAAAATCATTTTGATTTAACTTAATAAATTATTTTATAAGTTATTTTACAACCTATCATTATTACTCATGTTGTATAGTGAGGTTAATATGGTCATAGATGTAATAGGAAGTCAGTAAAGTCAAGGGCAAGAGAAAGGCACACTGAACTCGGAATAAAATCAAATTAAGTCAACTTGCGACGATTGGAAGTCGACGCATCATTGACTAGAAGTCGATGCCACTTCAACTAGAAGTCAGAGCAACTACATATGCTAAAATCGACATCATTTCAAGGCAGAAGTCGACGCATACATCAATAGGATATCAACGCAACATCAACTATAGAGTTGGCTCAACGAGATTTCATTCTGAAGCAAGATGTCGACGTAACTCCTACTTGAAGTCGACGTAGCGTTGAGTACAACCCATAATGGAAATTATAGAAAATTCGCTTAGACTAATTCTAAGGAAAAATTTAAAGAATTATTTCACATATTTCTAGTTGTTGGAAGAAGAGTTTAAGGAAAGGAATTCTACATCAAATTCAGAAGAATTCATATGGAAAGATTTTGAATAATATGTCGAAATCTATTGAAGCAAATTTGGAAAAGGATAACATCATTCCTTCTGAATAAAATATTCTATGAAAAGAATAATTCAAAATCATTCGGGAATAATATACATGAATGATAAAAGAAGTTGACAACAAATAGAAAACACAATATACAGAAACATCAAGAGAAATATACAGAGAGCCGAGAACTCTTGACAATCATCATCTTCTCCAATCTTCTCTGGTAGTGCTAGAACAGAAATTCAAAAAAGATAATCACAGAAGATCATTGGATCCAAAACTTATAACCCCTGCAAATTCTTCACCAACAAGGGTTCATATAATATAAGGGATTCAATACACTTAGTGTCAAATAGTCTTCAGATTCTTGCCGAAAGAACTCATCCAGAAGACATTCTCTTCTACTTTTTTTCTTCTCTGCTTCTCAATTTTCTCCTTTGTACTGTTGAGTAAAGAGTTTTGAGAATTCCTCTTCAAAAAATTTAATTGTTGGTTCTGAGAGTCCCTTATCAAAAGACTCAGTTTGTGTTAGTTCAAAATCTCCTTATCAAAAAACTTAATTGTTGGTTCGGAGAGTCTCCTTATCAAAAAAATTTAAGTTTGTGTTGATTCAAGATCTCCTTATCAAATGATCTAGTTATTGATTCTGATAGCCTCATAATCAAAAGACTCAGGCACTGGGATATTGTATTCCTACCAAAGTAGTATAAGAGTGGATGTATCCAGATATTAGAAAACGACTATAACTTTGGTGTTCTCTGTGATTGTGCTTTTCTGTGATTGATAGTTGTGTTGTGATTTGTATTTATTGTTTTAATGTACTAGCTATCTATAAGTGCAAATCCTACGTTAGCAATAATTTAGTAAATTTATTAAATGTAATTTAAAATCTCTATCCCCCCTCTAGATTTTTTTGAGGATTTTAGTCAACTATTTACACTTTCACAAACTAAACTATTTAGTGATTAAAAAATTCAGCCAGTAAATTAAAAATTTTAGTGAACCATCTTTTTTGTCACTACTACACAATAATGTGCAATTTCAATTTTTTGAGAGCCACTAATTATCCATAAATATGGAGCCATATTTTCACAATGGATATATGTTCAGTCAACAAATAAATTTCATCATTATATATTATTATTAGAAGTCAATTTTCTTGAAAACAGGAAAACACCTATATTGCACTGATTCTCTCTCCTTTAGCCCCAACAGCTGGTGTATTTTGTTGGACCTTAAAAAATGCACTTGGGATGCTACCCTCTTCAGTAATGATCCCGAAGAGAATAAAATCCCAAGTGCATTTTTTTTAGTATCCAACAAAGAGCACAGTTACCCACAAGGAATTGTTGTCACCCACACTTGAGCATCACACTCAATTCATCAGCTTTAATACAAATTGTTAGGGGGCACGAACCAAAGGATGATCAAAGTTAGGACAAACACAATCAGTCCAACTTATACTCAACCACATGATATGTAATGCCCCTCGCCCCAGCATGCAAGCATGGTCAGGTTATGTTACCGAGCTGCAGCCCAAGCACCCAAACCCCACTCTCCGCCCCTATTTCTCAACAGCGGTGGGTTGTTGAGGAGGGGTCTCGAACCCACAACTTCCTTGATAAGGAGTTTTCAAACCACTTTTCATCACTAATTGAGTTGCAGTTTTTATTGTAACGCCCCTCGTCCTAGCACACCTGGGCTAGTCAGGTTCTGTTACCGGGCCTTTGCAATGGAGACGGGTTGGGCTGCTTGGGATGTAGCCCGATAACAGAACCTTACCAGCCCACCTGGGCTGGGGTGAGGGGCATTACATGATATTTCTACACCAATATTTTTGTTATCCATCCGATATGAGACTAAGGCTATGTTTGGCTTGGCTTATCGCGACTTATTTGCTCTTGTGAGGTTGGACAAAAATGTCATTGGCATACAAAAATTTTATGTCTCAAACTAGTTTCTTTTTTGTAACAATTGTGATATCAAACGTACATTCTATGACAATGACGTTTTTGTCCAACCTCATCGGAGCAAATAAGTTACGATAAGCCGCTCCAAACGCAGTCTAAACCAATGCTCTCGCTTGTGTTACCAAGTCTGACCAGCTTCTTTAGGTATGAAATTTCTAGATATAGCGAATGCAGTAAATACGTAAAACCATTCAAGGAAGAACACAGTAGATAAATGTGAATAAAACATAAAACTACCTTTTATACATCTAAAACATTTATAGGAAGGTTAGAAATTATTCTTACAAAACGAGCTATATGGTCAATTTTACTAAATGCGATCATCGAAATGGAGCAATGGGTTCACAATCATCTTAGAGTTCTTGCGAGGTCTATCGCTTAGAAATGAATTCAAGGCAGCAACTGCGCGTACAATGTTATCGCCTTTGTTAAGCATAATACAGCTCACCCTGCAAAATACAAGCACTGTGAATGCGACTAGGCCACTCGAAAAGTGTATTGGCAGAAGACAGGTACAAAAGTAGATTACCCTATAGCTTTGAAGACATCAGTAATTTCAGCCCTTGTAGGAAAACCAACTTTGACAAGGGATTCAAGAACCTGGGTTGCCCAAATGACAGGAACATGTGCAGCACTACAAATGGACAAGATTTCTTCTTGGATATCACCTAATTGATCCCATCCACACTCTATCATGAGATCGCCTCTCGCAATCATAATCCCCAAAGGGTTTGAGGTCTGCATCGCCTGGAATAACAATGAAGGCAGATTCTGTAGACCCTCCTTTGTTTCAATCTTTAGTATAATCCCCAATTCTGGAAGATTTCTTTTTTGTAACTCATGTTGAACAGAAACTACGTCATTAATGTCTCGAACAAACGAAATGCCAATCATATCTGCATTAGCAGCAATGAAATCAAGGTCAACGAAATCTTTCGGAGTTAGGCCTTTGAGCTGCTGCATTTTGCTCTCCGGAATATTGATGGATTTCCCCGAACTAAGTTTAGAACCCTTCGGACTAGCATGAGTTACTACAACGGTTACCCAATTTGCCCTCACGTCATGTATCTTCCCCAATATCTTTCCATCGTCAAATGCGATGGGCTCCCCATGTTTGACCGACTCGAAAAATTTATCAGAAGAACATGTTATCTTTGCTGTACCCAATGTTGTGCTGCCTAATTCATGAATGTGAGAGGAAAAGTTCTTGAAAATAGTAAGTAGATCTCCTACTTTCAATCTAACAAATTGCTTATTAGCTAAAACCTTGACCACCTGTCCAAAAGAATTGCCTTTCTTCCCCTTCACAGAAAATTCGGTGCCAGCTTTAATATAAGCAGTTTGCAAACAATCTGCAATGAAACCATTAGGAGCAAAAGGGAGCCTCTTTAAAACTTTCAGAAACCGCTTTCTTCCTCTAGCATCAATAAAATTCATGTAATCGCCTATCTTGAGTTTATTGAAGAATCTCTTCTGTATCCAAATAACTGAGATAGGAGAAAAATCACAAGGAGGATTGCTACCATCACAACACATCCAAACTTGAGCGGGGAAGACCATGTTGCCATCATAATCCTTCTTTGGGGACAATTTTACTAAACTAGAATCTGTTTTCAATAAGCCTGTTCTGAGCTTTGGCCCGGCTAAATCCATAAGAATACGACATGGCTTTTCCAGCAACTGAGAGTTGTGCTTCACATTTCTGATGATCTCACTCCAAACAGCCGAGTCATCATGCGCACAGTTGATGCGAATTATATTTGCCCCAGCTTTGAGAATATTATTTATAAGTATTTCATTTTTTACAGCTTCTCTTCCAACAGTGACCATGACTTGTCCGGTTCTCTTATCCAGGCATTCACCAAATAGTGCAATACTGTTAACAGATACCTGTTTTTCCATACTATTCATGGTGAACTCGGAATTTTCGCTCTTCTTCGCAGCGCTATAACCATTCCTATCCAAATAGGTAGCAGAAACATTCCTGTCAAGCGTATTAGATGACAGATTCTGGAGTAGTCGAATGCTTGCACCAATACTTACAAGAACATGAGGGTTTATGGATTCCAGGCTTTGAAGGCCAATGCAAGAGAGGTCTCCTTTAAGTTGCTGGAGGTGAAGGCATCTAAAGGCCAAGTAATGGGTCAAGTTTGTCGCACTCACCAAGTAATTTCTGTTAAACAAAGTAGAAAATAGAAGACATAACTTCACAAACTATGATTAACATTTGAAAAAAAATTTAATGGGCACATAGCTCTGCTAGTTCGAATAATGTACCTGTGACATAGCTTGAGATGAGAAGCATTCCAGTGTTCTGCAGCTAATAAATGGAGATGCAAAGCCTTCAACTTCTCAAGAAGGTTAGCGACATGAATTTCTGGGAGTTCGGGAAGACAATATCCATGAGAAGGTATCAATTCTGGAACTTTATCTGAACCAGATACTGGTTTATCTGAACCAGATACTGGTTTATCGGATTGAGCATAAACATCTCCTTCATGGGGATTCATTGCAAAGCTCCTATTAACTGCATTTAGGGTATCATAAAATGCATAGATCTTCCAACTATTGCATTCAGAATCACTTCCCTCCTGTATCTTGGCAAAAATGATCGGGGATTTTTTAATTGATTTGGTTGGAAGATTTGCATGCCTGAAACAGTGCTTACTTGCAAATGAATGAAATCTATAGGCAGAAGACAACCGTCCTTGTAGTTTGAGGGTCATACTTGGCCAAAATATGTTGAGAAATCCCTGTAAATTATAATATATTTACTGTTAAATCACATGGAAGCAGTTTCTGGTAAACATCAAAGAATTTCAGAAAGGATCCCTCAGGTTAACTCGATTCACCCCAGAAAATAGTGTGTTGTAATTGTTTCTCAGTAATATATTCAGTATCTCCACTGTTATACAAAGGAACATATTTTGTGCAAGGTTGTGAGAATCGAGATCCCAGATGAGATCGTTTCGAGATTAGATCGGATTGAATGGTAGGATTTGATCGAAGATCAATTTACAAAATCTGGATCGTACGATCGTAATGATCCGGGTCGCGATCCTGACAACCATGATTTAGTGTAATTGTATATTTAGAAATACTCAAAATCCTACTCCTAACCCACTTTAATACCCAATCAACCCCCAAAAAAGCTTATGTTGGCTGAGAGAAAGGAATACGGATGACGAATGTGGATGAAAGAGACGTAGAGTGACAGAGTAAATGGGGCACATCCGAAGGAGAATCAAGATGTTACGCCCCCGCTACGCTTTTCGGGTCGCCACTATGTTCGGAGGAGCAAGGACGCGCTAAACAACGGGGCTGAACCTTCCGGTTCAGCCCCCACTCAGTGAACCGTCCGGCCAGGGGCTGAACCAGGCGGGTTCAGCCCCCTTGGGAGGGGCCGGCCGGCCCCTCCATGCCCGGATATATATATATCCGGGCAGCCCCCTTTAGGGGTTTATGCAAAGTATGATCAGGTAGCCTCCTTCTTCTTCCTAACCCTAAATCTCCTCTTAATCTCTAGATCTCTCTCTTTAGTTGCTCCTTAGTAGTTTTCCCCTAACATTTGGTATCAGAGCCTTCGTCCATGGTGACCACTCGCACTCAAGAGGAGTCCTCACGGATTGAAACCCTAGAGGAGAGCGTTGTTGGCCTAACCGATTTGATGGCGGCCATGGAAGGGCGGATGGAGGCCCGGATGGAGGAGTTGAAGGCGTTGTTGAAAGGAAAAGGGCCGGCTAGTGAGGATTCGGCCGGATCGGGCGCCGAACTGGGCGGAACGGGCGGAAATCAACCCGGCGCGGGCTCGGCGGCCGCGTATGGCGGTTTGGCGGGTTCGATTCCGCCCGGAATCGGCGCAGGAGGGTCCGGTGGCCCTGGATGGGCGGCGTACGGGCCAGCAGGGGGCTCGACAGCGATGCAGGGGGGCTTGGCGGGGCCGATTCCGCCCGGATTCGCGGCAGGCGGGTTCGGCGAGACGGGACTGGGTCGCGGCCAGGGACGCCGGGGCTGGGAAGAACCCAGTGGGTTTTGGCGGCCACCCGATGTTACGGGACAGCCAAGGGGAGGGCTCCTCCCTCCTCCTCGTGGATTTGGGGCACCGGGAGTGGCCGGTTTTGGCCAAGGATGGGGCGGCCAGCCACAACCCCCTCCTTGGGGAGCAGGTCCGCATCAAGGCTACGGCGGTTTCGAGCAAGGGGAGCCCGCAAGACGGGAAGGAGGTCAGGGGGGACAACGTTTAACTCTCGGATTAACTCGGATGTACTTTCCGGAGTTCGAGGGCGGCGACACCTTGGAGTGGATCCAAAAGGCGGAATTATTTTTCCAATACCAGGAGGTGCCTGAAGGCCAGTGGGTGCAGCTAGCGTCCTTCCATTTGAAGGACGACGCTTTCCAGTGGACGCAGTGGTTCCTGCGAGGGCGGGAGTACGTGCCTTGGGGGGAGTTTGTGGAGGGATTTTCGGCCAGGTTTGGCCCATTGGAGTACGAGAACTTTGAGGCCCTCCTTCAGAAGCTTCGTCAAAAAGGGTCGGTGATGGAGTATCGTACGGAGTTCGAGAAGTTGGCAAATCGGGTTCAGTGGTCAGAGAGGACATTCTACAGCTGTTTCATATCTGGTCTCAAGGAGCACATTCGTGACGAGGTGCAAGCACTCATGCCTCGATCATTGAACCACGCGATTACCTTGGCTCGTATACAGGAGGAGAGGTTCAACAGGCAGAGGGCTCGCATCATGAGTAGGCCGGCTTTGACTCCTGCGACCGCAGCACGACGGGAGCACCCTACGGGTACCAAGCCGACTGTGACTCGGTTATCTTGGAGTGAGTTATCCGCCCGAAAGGAGAAGGGTCTGTGCTTTAACTGCGACGAGAAGTTTGTGTCGGGTCATAAATGCCAGAAGATACAGGTGTTCATGTTGCATCAAGACGCGGACGAGCCGGCTCCAGATGAGGAGCTGGAGGTCGACGTGGAGGAAACTGAGTTCGGGGTTTCTATACATGCTCTTGAGGGTTGCGCTCCCCCGCTTACTATGCGGCTGGCGGGCTGGATTGCCCAAGAAAGAGTTACCATTCTGGTGGACAGTGGGAGTACCCACAACTTCATACATCCAGAGGTGGCACGACGAGTTGGGCACGTGATTGACAGGGGAGCTGCCTTTCACGTTATGGTGGCGGATGGCAGCAGGCTGCAGTGCGAGGGGGTGCTGCGGGGAGTGGAAATGCGGATACGTGACTATGTGGGCAGGACTGACGTCTACCTGTTACCTATTCGGGCCTCAGACATGGTGCTGGGAGTTCAGTGGTTGCGCCAGTTACAGCGGGTGACGTTTGACTGGAAACATATGACTATGGAGTTTGTGCACGGAGAAAAACAGTTTTGCCTGCAAGGGATCATGTCATCTCCTGTTAAGGAGGTTTCTCTTCGCAGCTTGCAGCGGTTGAGCGGGGACGGACAACTGATGGCCGTCCTTCGGGAGGTCCAGACCGGCGATTCCACGCCTTCTGAGGTACCGATTCAGTTACAGTTACTTCTGACAGATTATGCTGATGTTTTTCAGGAGCCACGTACTTTGCCACCGCCGAGGTTTCGAGACCACCGTATTCCGCTCAAGGCGGATGCTGAGCCGACGAATGTTCGGCCGTACCGTTACCCACACGTGCAAAAGGCGGAGATTGAACGGAGTGTCCGCGAGATGCTGGAGGCCGGCATCATTCGGCCGAGTACGAGCTCCTTCTCGACTCCTATCATTCTGGTCAAGAAAAAAGACGGGTCTTGGAGATTCTGCGTGGACTACCGGGCCTTGAACGACGCTACTGTCAAAGATAATTTCCCGATTCCTCACATCGAAGAGTTACTGGATGAACTGCATGGGGCGCAACGATTCACCAAGCTGGATCTTCGTTCCGGCTATTATCAGATTTTGATGGCTCAGGAGGATGTTCATAAGACGGCGTTCCGGACGCATGACGGCCATTATGAGTTTTTGGTTATGGCCAATGGACTGACTGGAGGGCCTGCGACATTCCAGGCCAACATGAACGAGATATTCAGAGATTTCTTGCGGGCGTTTGTCCTGGTTTTCTTTGACGATATCCTTATCTACAGCGCCAACTGGGAGGACCACGTGCACCACGTGGGGCAGGTCCTTGAGAGACTTCGCCAACACCATCTTTATGCCAACCGTGCCAAGTGCTCCTTCGGGCAGGAGGAGGTGGAGTATTTGGGCCATTTGGTTTCCGGTCAGGGCGTTCGAGCCGATCCACGGAAGATTCAGAGTATGCAGTCCTGGCCGCGACCGGTGACAGTCCGGGCCTTGCGGGGTTTTTTGGGCCTCACCGGGTACTACCGACGGTTTGTCCAGGATTATGGGAAGATAGCCCGGCCATTGACCCAGCTGCTGCAGAAAGATTCTTTTTCTTGGAATGAGGAGACGGAGGAGGCATTTCAGGCTCTCAAACGGGCCATGACCTCCACACCAGTGCTTGCACTACCCGATTTCACGAAGGAGTTCGTTCTGGAGACCGATGCGTCGGGGGTCGGCATCGGGGCGGTTTTGATGCAGGCGGGGCGGCCAATAGCCTTTTACAGCAAGGCCCTGGCTCCTCGTACCTTGGGTCTCTCGGCCTACGAGAAGATGTTGGCCATCATTCACGCGGTGGCTGTGTGGAGGCCATATTTGTTGGGCAGACACTTTAAGATCAGGACGGACCACCAGAGTCTGAAGCACTTTCTGGACGAGCGGGTCTCTTCACCTCTACAGCAAAAATGGGTTACAAAGCTTCTGGGATACGACTATGAGATTGTGTATCGCCGCGGCAAAGAGAATGTGGTCGCCGATGCCCTCTCTCGCCTCCCAGGAGCTGCTCTCTCCACTATTTCGGGGCCGTTGGTTGACTCTTTGGAGGATATTCAGGAGGAAGTGTTGCGGTCGGACACGCTTCGGCCGTTGGTGGACTCTTTACAGCGGGGAGAGACGGGGCCGACCGGCTATCACTTGTGTAACGGCCGGCTATACTATCGGGGACGGGTGGTCGTTCCCGTCGATTCAGCTTGGAAGACGATTCTGATGCATGAGTTCCACTCGTCTCCCACAGGAGGACATGCGGGGGTGCTCCGGACCCTCCAGAGGGCGCGAGCAAACGTGTTTTGGGCAGGCATGCGACGGGACATTCAGCAGTTTGTTCGCCACTGTGACATCTGCCAGCGGCAGAAATATGAGACTTCTTCTCCTGCCGGGCTCCTCGTGCCATTGGATATTCCGCAGCTTATTTGGGACACGGTCTCCATGGACTTTATTGATGGGCTGCCTAAGTCGAAAGGCAAGTCAGTCATTTTGGTGGTAGTGGATAAGCTTTCAAAGTACGGCCATTTTCTGGCCCTCAGCCATCCGTATACCAGAGAGTCTGTGGCCGCACTCTTTGCTCGGGAAGTTGTTAGACTGCATGGCCTTCCTCGGGCCATTATTTCGGATCGCGACCCCACCTTCGTCAGTGGGTTCTGGCGGGAGCTATTCAGGTTGCAGGGTACCCGCTTACACTTCAGCACGGCCAATCATCCGCAGTCGGATGGTCAGACGGAGGTCCTCAATCGGGGTGTCGAGACATATCTTCGTTGCTTTGTGATGGATGAGCCTCGGAGTTGGCCGGACTGGTTACACTGGGCAGAGTACTGTTACAATACGTCCTATCATTCCGCCAGCAGGATGACGCCGTTTGAGGTGGTTTACGGACGGCCTCCTCCGACCTTGGCCAGCTATGAGCCCGGCAGCACTGCCCTTCCGGCGGTGGATCGGGCTCTTCTGGATCGGGATCGTATGTTAGTCACTCTTCGGGAGAACCTACGCCTGGCACAGGAATGCATGAAGTCCCAGGCGGACAAGCACCGCACGGAGCGGGAGTTCGCCGTGGGCGATGAAGTTTTTCTCAAGCTCCAGCCGTACCGGCAGTTGTCTGTGGCCCGTCGTGGCAACCATAAGCTTTCCCCGCGCTACTACGGCCCCTTTCAGATCATCAGCAGGGTGGGGCCGGTAGCTTATACGTTGGCATTACCGGAAGGTTCCCGCATTCATCCTACATTCCACATCTCCTTGCTCAAGCGGAAGTTGGGTCCGCATGTCCAGCCAAGTTCCTTATTACCTGAGGTTACGCCTGTGGGCGAGCTGCGTCCGCTCCCAGCGGATATCTTACGGCACCGGTGGAAGATTCGGCGCACGGAATACCGACCAGAGCTCTTGGTCCAGTGGAAGAATCTGCCGCCAGCACACAACTCTTGGGTAGACTCCTTCGATTTCAAGGAGCTCTACCCGGATTACCAACTTGCGGACAAGTTGGTTCTTGATGGGGAAGGGAATGTTACGCCCCCGCTACGCTTTTCGGGTCGCCACAATGTTCGGAGGAGCAAGGACGCGCTAAACAACGGGGCTGAACCTTCCGGTTCAACCCCCACTCAGTGAACCGGCCGGCCAGGGGCTGAACCAGGCGGGTTCAGCCCCCTTGGGAGGGGCCGGCCGGCCCCTCCATGCCCGGATATATATATATCCGGGCAGCCCCCTTTAGGGGTTTATGCAAAGTATGATCAGGTAGCCTCCTTCTTCTTCCTAACCCTAAATCTCCTCTTAATCTCTAGATCTCTCTCTTTAGTTGCTCCTTAGTAGTTTTCCCCTAACACAAGACAATTTAACGAGGTGGGAGAAGAACAATGAGGAACAATTATGAGTAAGATCAGGACCCAATTACTTGCAAGTTAATCATTACTATTGTTGCGTCTCACTCAAGGCTCCTGTAGACTGACCTAAATTGCACTGTCTTAGCCCGGGAGCGGTCGAGCGCGCAAGCAGTCACAGATATTGAGTCAGATGGAAAGACAATTTTTTTAACGTGGAAAACCCCGAAAAGAGGTGAAAAACCATGTGGTCGGGACTGTGCCGACCAAACTTTCATTAGTTCTGGAGTTGTTACAAAGCTTTTTGAGAATGTGAGGGCGACAGGTCGCTCCTCGTTATAATTATTGGGGAGAGAGAGTACTGGGCTCGAAGGGTGACAGACTGACAGGTCACCACTCACGGAGCTATTTTTTTTGCTTGCTACAGTGGGGAGTATTGCGCTTTGAGTGCTCTGGAATCTTTGACTGATGCTTGGAGGCTTGTGCAGGCGCGTTCTGCGCGCCCTAGTCTTTGTAGCTTGTCTATTGCTGCGCTCAGAGGAGTCTGGAGCAGTTGACTTATTGTAGACCGGAAGCTTCCCGCTGACTGGTGAGAGTGATGCACGTAGCGTGCTTGAGTATCCTTGAGAGGTACTTCGTGTGCACTGAAGTTGGCGTTGCGACTGCCGGCGTCACTTCGGGGCGAAGTGCGTTCTTGGAAGTAATTTGAAAAGCAGGGTACGCAGAGTGCGCACTTGGAGCGGAGCGCGCGGGGGCACTCTTGGAATGGAGCGCGCAGGGGGCACTTGGAGCAGAGCGCGTGAGGGAGTGCTTGAAGAGGAGCGCACAGGGGCACACTTAGAGCGGAGCACGCGGGGGCGCACTTGGAGTGGAGCGCGCGGGGGCGTACTTGGAGAGGAGCACACAAGGGCGCACATAAAGAGGAGCGTGCGGGGGCACACTGATATCGGAGCGCGCTGAGGCGCGCTTATGATCGGAGCGCGCGGGAGTGCACTTCTTAAGAGCTTAGGAGGAAAAGTGGTGGACGGAAGAATTCGTAGGAGAAAATTCGGGGAGAGAAAGAAATAAAAGAGAGCCTAGGGTCCTATTTATAGATTTTAGGAGGGGCGACCCGGAAATTCTATCCCAGAAACTAATGGACGGACGAATAGGGATGCCCGAAATGGGGAATGTGGATCACAAATTTTATGAATATGACGACCTCGTCCCCGGGCGGTTTGGGTCCAACTTAGGCAGCCAAGATGGCCGACGACCAAAAGGGGAGGGGGCACTCTCCCCCGATCGGGTCCCGGAGAGGAGTCGGGCAGCCAGAAGGCCTCCCGACCTTGGCAACGAAGAGGTCGCCCAATCGGGCAACCAAAGGGACACCCGATCTGGGCGGCCTTGCCCCCTGGCCGGGCGCTGGTGAGGGAATGGGCGGCCAAGAGGCCGCCTGTCCCAGGTGGCGAGGAGGAAGCCCGATCTGGGCAACGAAATGGCCACCTGATTGCGCCGGCCAGGAAACCTCCCTCCACACGTCGGCGGGGGGCGGAGCGGCTGGGAGGTCGCCCGATCCGGGCGGTTGAATGGTTGGGTGTCCATGGGGCCGGCAGGCTCGGGAGGTTAGGCTGGGGCGGTTATGCCTTGGTCGACCCCCCACCCCCCACCCCCCCTACTATCGGGCGGTTATCCCGTAGTGGGAGGTTTTTCGATATCCGCACCCCATGTCTGGGGTGCGTTTAACATTATTCGGGATTGCGCGTATGACGACTTGCGGTGATCATGGTGAAGGTGATCAGCATGTTAGATGCGCGGTAGGTAGACTAGCTACCGAGCTAAGGGCTTGTGAGGCGTAATGTGTGCAGGGCGAAGGGAGCAGTGGGCGCAAGGTGCAATGTGAGCAAGATGTGCGCAAGGCACGGTATGCTCAAGGCACGGTGTGCGCAATGTGTGTGTTGGATGCGATGTGCGCAAGGCTTAGTGTGCGCGATGTGTGCGCAGGATGCGATGTGCGCAATGTGGGGACGAGCTCCAAACTGTTGTGGGTTTGTACCAGCGTTTGAATTTTGTATACCTGCACTATGCAGTGACTTTGTATCTTGTTTGCGGCGCCTTGGACGCCCTTTATATATTGCATCTTTGCTCAAGTATTAAAATGGCGTAGAGCCTTGTCTGAGCTTGTGTGGTGTTGACTGTTAGAAATATCAAGCCCTCTGCGATGATGGCCGGCAGTTTTGGCCGGACCGTTTGTCGGAAAACTATATCAGCAAATATATATTCGTATATAACATTTTAATATATCTTGAGTTGATCAAAGTCAAAGGCAATGATATTAAATATGTTATATATTTAATATTAAGTGTGAATGGCAGGCTTTATTAAAGGCTTAACGTTGGGGGGCGTGAATGCATGCAGGAGGCGTAATTCAAGTCTCCACGTGGCTTGCACTCATTGGAAGGAGTTTTCTATAAATAGGCGTGAATAGCTTTCATAAAACGGGTAGCGGAGGAGTGCCATGGTCACGGCAAAAATTGTAGAATCTGCGGCCTGGTTTTGCGGAAAAGGGCAGTGCGGAAGCGTGACAAGGTAGCTGAGCAGAACGTGAATAGGAAAAGTTGCGGCCTTCTATTTCCTATCCGGAAAAAAACTGCATGCTGCAGCGTGCGGACAGTTTTTATTTTCTTGCGGATAGCTTTGAATGAACTGATCCTTGCGGACACCAAAACAGCAAACAAGCACAGGCAATACATCTTGCGAACAACTCCTTGCCATCACCAAGGTTGTGAACAATACTTGGCGGACTGTTCTTGCGGACATTCTTCTTGCGGACAGCATTGCAGAAGTTCTCCTTGCAAGTAGCATGGTGAAGTGTTTTGGTTGTGAAGTTGTAATACCCAAGTGTGGGTAGTGTGTTGTGCTGATTTGTAATTTACGTGACGAGTTGTCTTTGTTGTTGCTGTTGTAACCTCTTATTATTAATAGAAGAAATTGTTTGCCTCTTAAGTTGTGTTGTGCCCACTTTTATTCTGCTTCCAACATTGACATCGTTGCTTTGCACAGGCAACTCTGTTTTGCTTCTTTGAGGGTGACGGTTAGAGGACGAGACCCAGGCGAGGTCGTAACTCAGGCGAGGTCGTAACTCTGCTTTGCTCAAGGATTATATGATGTCTAGACTTTATCCCACTATAGTGGGGTCGGATATATGGATCTTTGTCGCCATTGTGCCCTATATTTTGTCATAATCTCACTAACGTCTAAGTACATCATGTCTTTCCATATGATCAATCTTATCAAAAAAAAATAAATCAATCAATTATTTCAACTTACTCAAAATTACTACCCAATTCCAGAACGATAATGGAGATGGAGAACACAAAAAGTATAGAAATATCAAAACAGGAAGTCTGTAGAGAGAAGTTCAAGAATCCAATCTAAAATTGCATTTCCTTCCTCTCAGATTACCAAGTACTATTAAAACTATAAGAAAATCAATTCATCCAAAATTAACCCTAAACTTGGAAAGGATTTAGTAATGGTTCAAAAATAATCTTCAGCAATCAAGCATACAATCAGATAAACTGTTTCCCGCTAAACAATTGGCATCATGAAAGTAAAGATGGTTCTATGCTCAATTTATGTAATTAAGTTTTCCATAACCAGACTGAGGGAGAAAATTCTAACACTTAAAGATGGACAAAGTGAACGAAAATAAGATTATATGATAATGGCAATGGAGAGCACAAAAGGTAAAGAAATACCAAAACAGTAAGTCGGTAGAGATAAGTTCTAGCAGCCAATCTAAAATTGCATTTCCTTCCTCACAGTTTACCAACTAGAATTAAGACTATAAGAAAATCAATTCAACCAAAATCAATCCTAAGCTTGGAAAGGATTTAGTAATCAAGCATACAATCAGATAAACTATTTCCCACAAAACAATTCGCATCATGAAAGTAGAGACGGTTCTATGCTCAACAAAGGGCCTGTTCATTTCCACCATTTTCGTATTAGGTTTTCGTTTTGCATCAAAAAAAAAAATCAAGTGTTTTTGTTTTGGGGCAAAATGAAAACTTATAGTTCTTTGCAGCAGTTTCGTTATGAGTCAAAACGAAAACACTTGATTTGCTTGCTTGCTCCAAAGAGCGGGACTTGCTTGCTTTCTCGATGTAAGTGGAAATCTCGGATTTGCTCATCGCTCCTCCCCAAGCCTAGAGATCGCCGTCAAATCTCTGTCGTCGCCGCTACCAGAGCAAGAGATGCGTCAATGGCAAGAAGAGATGCAGTCGGAGAAGATCGCTCACCACCATCGCAGAGATCGGGAGCTCTACCATTCTCAAAACCTACCAAAACAGGTCTGTTTTGAGGGGGTGTTTAATGAAGGAGTGAAAACGGTATGGTTTTGGGTCAAAACCAAAACATATCAAAACAGAGGCAAACTAGCAACATTGAGACTGCGAAAACTCAAAACCAAAACCGGCTGTGAAAACGTTGCAAACAAACAAGGTCTAATTAAGGTTGCGTTTAGCGCGACTTAATGCGGCTTATTTGCTCCGGTGAGCTTCAAAAATGTCATTGTCAAACCAAAATCTTATGTCCCAAACTAGTTTTTTTTGGTAATGGTAGTAACATTTGTCATACCAAACATACATTCTATGACAACAACGCTTTCTTCCAACCTAACCGGAGCAAATAAGTTGTGATAAGCTACGTCAAACACAACCTAAGTTTTCCATAACCACATTGAGGGGAAAATTTCAAACACTTAAAGATGAAAGTGAATGAAAATGAAAGAATATCTGAGCATCACCTATTACAGAACACCCTCCTGCAGAAAGATTGATTGATGGTCTCATTGTTTCAGATATATATACCGCAGACACCATTTTCCTCGAACAATCAGACAAAAAATCGGCCCTAAACAACGTTTTTAATCCAGAAAGCAAGGAAAACAGGAGACCCCGGAGTTCAGCCCTTCGTCCTTCCAATCCCTAGCTCTCTCCTTCGGGGAGATTGCAGAGCAGGTAATTTCCCATCCTGGCTCCTGTTTCTTGAAGGGTTTATGCACGGTATGCATTAGCTAACAGGCAGCTTGTCCGTACACGCTGGTTCACCCCACCGGAAGCTGCTCCGCCGGACCATCGCCTTTCAAATTGGCGCTCAAATCTATTGTTAATAATTATCCGAAAATTTACCCGCAAATCAAAAATTAATAACAGCAACCCAAAAATTCAAAAGGACTTTTGGCACTTTACATCCTTCCAATAGGGGTCTTTGTCACTTTGCACCCTAAAAATTTAGGTTTCGTTTGAGAGAACTTATTTTCACCGGTCAAGCGGTCGCATGAACCGGACCTTAATTAAGATCAGGTTCATGCGGTTGTGATCGCTTGACCGGTGAAAATAAGTCCTCCCAAACGGAGCCTTAGTTTTGACACTTTACACCCTTCAAATTTATTAATTTGTCATTTTGCACCATAACTTACTTATTATTATTATTTCTTGATTTTAAATCTGAAATAAGAACAGTATTTTCATCATACTATTAAGTAGACATTTATTTCTTATAATTATATCATTTATAATCATATCATTTATCGATAATCATTTTTTCAAACAATTTTACACAATTATATGTAAAAATACTGACTATTACTTTTTTTTGAAATTAATAAGCAGAAATTAAATTAGAGCGCTGATATCTGCACTTCAGTTTTGGATAGTCGCACCCACTCTCCTAATTTTTCGCGTTTTTTGGAAATACACCTTGTACATGCATTTTTAGGAAAAATGTTCAACACGGAAGTTGTAGATCTCGTCGAGATCTACAACTTCCGTGTTGGATACTTTTTCTAAAAAAGCATTTACAAAAAGTATTTTGGAAATACGTACAGGTTTCACGCCTTTTGGAAATACGCATCGTACATGCATTTTTTGGAAAAATGTTCAACACGAAAGTTGTAGATCTCGTCGAATACTTTTCCTAAAAATACATGTACAAAGAGTACTTTGTAAATACATACAGTTTTCACGCCTTTTGGAAATACGCATCGTACATGCATTTTTTGGAAAAGTGTTCAACACGAAAGTTGTTGATCTCGTCGAGAATTACAACTTTCGTGTTGAACACTTTTCATAAAAATGTATCTACAAGATACATTTCCAAAAGATACGAAAAATTAGAAGAAAGTGTGATACAACAAGCTAAATCTGTGATGCGAATATCAGCCCCAAAAAATAAAACCGCATCTCATTATTGCCCATGAAAGAGGAGGAAGCGGCAGAGAAGAAAGAATGAGGATGTCATTACCTTACTGCTGATCGTCGGCGCAATGGCGGAAGGCACTAGATGACACCTAGAGCTCTCCTTTCGGAGAACTCTCTGCTTCCAGAAACAGGCGGTTGCTGCTCTGTACTAAAACTCTAACTGTCATGGAAGTGGAGAAAGTCATGAGCCTATCCTGCTGCAGAATGTCAGAGAGAGAAAGAGAGAGAGAGACAGAGAGAGAGATTTTCTCCATCAATTCAGCGACTATCATCGAGTATCCACGGTTCTTGGATGCCGCATGGAGTGAGAAGATTCTCTCCATCACCTTCAATTCAATGCCACTCAGGGATAGCAGAAAGTCATCCGCTCAAGCAAATGGAAGCAGGGACGAATTGTCATCTGCCCAACTTTGTATACATTCATCATTCTGCCACTCTTTGCTCCTGAATTGGCTACAAAATGTTAGACAGAGTAAGAGAGAGAGGGGGAGCGATAGATGGTTAGAGAGGGAGAGAGATGGTAATCTCACCATGAGAGAGAGATTGCTCAGTCATGATTTGGTAAGGAGAGAAGGTTCGATTTGGCATGGATGCTCTTTCGAGGAATGCATCGGAAGTTGATGCCTACTCCCAAGCTTGCTCTGTGTTGGGGTCCAGTCCCTAAAGAGTCGGAGGGCTTGGAAAACAGATCAGTTCTGGAGCTGTTTTGCTATAGGAGTTCGTTGATGCAGGTTTTGCAGGCTTCTAACACTACCGTCGGGTGGTAACACTACCGGTGGTGGTAGCATGTCGTTGTGAAGACTGGTGTGCGTCGACGTGACTATGCTCGTATTGTCATGACCAGGTCCATATCGTCGTGTTGACTCATGTTTCATGTATGTCATCGAGATGGCCCTATATCGTCGAGATGAGTCTCTAATATCATCATGATGGCTCCTCATATAGTCGTGATGACTTCTTTGGCGTTGTTGCGGATTAATGGCTACCGCAGGGAAGTAGCACTACCACTGATGGTAGTAGATGGAGACTGTTCGGTAATGCTCTCGAATTCAGTTGTTGGATCTGTTTGTGAGGTGATTTAGGGGCTAAGATAACTTCACCCCTTTGCCCTAAATAGGCAGTCTTTCCAGCATTTATTAACACCAGATTTAGATGTCTTGGCAAGAACCAATAAAAGGGATCAGAGCTTTTCTGCCATCGTTGCTGAAGGGAGTTCTTCAAGGAGGAAGAATAGGTTTCTCTTAGATCGGTGTTCTTCTTATTCGCTGAATGATACTTTTTTCTTAAATCTTGTCTACATTTGCTTTGGGCTTAGGAAGAGAGATTTGATTTTTGTGTTCCTTTATTGAAGAGAAGATTTCACGGTGAGATGAGGGGGGGATTCAATCTGTGAATCTGGGGGGATCTAGGTCGGGCACACCTAGTGTTTTTGTTGTTATAATCTTTATTATTCTTAATAGTGGATTCCAAGTGCCCCGCCCCTTGATTTTTCCCTCGTTGATTTGAGAGAGGGTTTTCCACGTAAATCTTACGCCCTTTGTGATTTGAGTTTTCTTTTATGTTATTCTGCTGCGATTTTTTTTGTGTGCCCGATTACGCAAGCTCGGAGTGGGATATAGTCATGAATGGAGGATCTTTTGTATTGTAAAGATATTCATACTCTGTTGTCAGGGAGGTCGACTACAATGTTGGATGATGATTAGTGGAATGGATGGATCAAAAGGCAGTTGGGTTCATCCGGTAATGGATTGATGACTCTATTTTCATCATGTATCTAATGAGTCATCGACCCAGGTTTTGTGGAAGAAGTTGGAAGCGATGTACGAGTGAAAGACGATGATCAACAAGGGTTTCTTGATCAAACAGCTTGTGAACTTGAAGTACGCAGAAGGTTCTCAGATGACTGAGCATCTAAACCTTGCCCAAAGCATCATCAACCAATTGGACGCCATGAAGGTCGCCATAGGAGACAAGCTGCGAGCATTAATGATGCTTAATTCCTTGCCAGGGATTTGGTAAACTTTACTGGTATCATTGAGCAATTCGATGAAGATGGTGACAAGTTGTCTCCTGAATGAGGAGCTAATTAGGAAGGATTCTGGATCCACATCAGATTCCCTTCTCATGGAGGGAAGGAGCAAGTCGATGATGAAAGAAGGTAAGCAAAGAGCTATTTCCAGAAGCGAGTCCAGGTCCCAGCCCAAGAAGGAGATCGGGTGTTATTATTGTAAGAAGGTCACTTTAAGAAGAACTGCTTCAAGTTGCATAGAGATCTGAAGGGAAAGTCAAAGGAGACCAGAGAATCGAGTGAGGGTGTGGGTGCGGCCTGGATTGCAGAGGATGAGTCATTGTGCTTATATTATAGTGTGGCTACTTGTCAGGAGTGTATATACACAGGGGTATTGGATAGTGGTGCATCCTACCATTGCACTCATCATAGAGATTACTTCTACTCGTATACTACTAGAGATCTTGGCACTATCCGAATGGCAAATGCCGATGTGTCGAAGATTGTTGGTAGTGGAGACGTCCACTTGGAGACTGATCTGGGGAAGGTTATCCTCATGGATGTCAGACATATTTATGGCTTGAGGATAAACCTCATATTTGTTGGTAGACTAGATGATGGAGGCTTCATACGCATTGAAGGTAGAGGTACTTGAAGGTTAGTGGAGGAATCCTTGGTGGTAGCCTGGGCCAAGAAGTGTTGCAGTTTGTACCGAGCAAAGGTCGAGATCTACTGTCCGAGTGTAAATGCAGCTAAAGACAACTCTATGGAGTTGTGGCATTTCAGACTTGGACACATCAACGAGAAGAACTTGAAGATCTTGGTAAAGAACAAGGTTCTCTCTGAGTTATCATGTGAGCTTCTAGACATGTTTGTTCACATTTAGTTGGCATGCGGAGACGAGTATCCTTCATAGAAGCTGAACCAAAGAGGAAGACAGAGTTACTAAGCTTGATACACACGTATGTGTGTGTTGGGTTTTCTTAAAGGGTTTGCACAGACTGATGACTAAGGGCAAACGAACAGACCCAAAGTTATGGCAAGGAGGTCCTGCCACATACCCAGAAGATCTAAAAGAACTTTCCTCTCAAGCCAATGTTGAGTCTCGAAGGGCACTAGGAGCCAACCAGAGCTAACTAGAGGAGGAAGAAGCCAAAATATTCATCCCCTCCAAAGATTCCCCAAAGGGTCTATTTATAGTTTTTCAAGTCTTGCATGTACATAGCGGAATCCCCCCTTTTGGTTTTACTATACACAACCCAAAGTGGTCTGTCAATAGCGAAACTCTGCTGTTTAGAGAGGCTATTAACATGCCGAATTTGGATTCCTCTAGAAGAACACTACTAAGCGAGTTGACCTCTCGCCTAAGGCGGCGAGCGCTTGTTGAGGCTTGCACTCGCCATCCACCTTGACCCTGGGGTAAGTGCGGGTCAAAACAGCCCACTCGCTCCTGCTTTCTCTCGGCCTACGCAATTAATAAGCACGAGCGAGACCCAACCGCTCGCCTAGTCGGCTTGCCTAGTAAAAAATGACCTTTCTTGTCCCTGACCATATCTTAGGGGCCCACTCATCGAATACGGGGTCGTACACAATCCCTGCTATGTGTGAGATTGCCCCAAGCTCGTAAAGAAAAGTACAACCTCAAGTATTTGCTGAGTGGTAACTGGTTTTTGAAAGAATCTTTCGCGGTCCCACACTATGTTATATATAAGACGCCCCCTCGGGTGAAGACACACTCCTTCGTGAAAAAAAATACCTCTTTCTAAGGAACACTAGGATCGCCTCGATGCTGCTCGAGAGCAACACAATCCTCCTCACTCGGGATACTATCATGGGTGTTCAACGAACCCTTCAGTTCCCCTTCAAAGTGGAAGAAGATGACCAAGAAGGCGAAGCGCGATCTGATGTCCAATGAGCCTGCCCCGATCAACTTGTAGATCTCGGTGCCTGGCCCCGAGCTCTCGCATCTTCAGGAACCACATGTTCTTTTGGTACGAGTTACTTGTGTTCCCTTTCGCCACCTAGGTCATGATTACATATAGCATTTTCATAGAAACTGACCACAAGAAGCCGACTCAGGGGATGTTGCTATGGATGTTGGTTGCATCCTCTTACCAATGCGAGTCGATTAAGGGCCCAGGAGACCCATCCTCCTGAGGAGGAGAGAATCTGGGTCTCCCCTGGTGCACTTCAGCAGAATCCTAGTGAGTTGTCCTTCATTGCGCTGACGCATCTATTTCCTTATTTATCGTGCTGATTTTTCTTCATATCCTGCAGCTCCTCCATTCCGGATGACCGGTCATGGGGGATATCGTCAAAGTCACTAACTCGCGAGATAACAAATGATCCCGCCTCCACTGCTGCTCCCCAGTCCAAGGGCACTCTCGCCATCCAGATCCATTTCGTCACCCAAATTCGCGACCAGATCTCTTTCCCTTTAGGTCTCAGAAAGTCGATCTCGCTCCCCTACGATAATACTTCCGGGAAAGACCTAGTCCATTTCGTCATCATCCTTACAAAAAGCTAATCCCTCACACAGTTAGCTGAAGCATTCTCCCTCTCTTAATGATGGTGTTGATTTTGACATTTGCGCCCCCTCCTCGCAGATAGCCAGGACATTTTGGTGGTCGAGTCCTCGGACGCGGGTACTGGCTCACCGCCTCCTTCCCCCGAATCGATAGAGGGATTTCTTGGTGGTGCGAGTGATCCTGAGGGGATGAAGAGGCGTCTAGAGGAAGTTCTACGAAAGTATGGATATATGCTCCGCGAGATCCAGGCAGAACATCTACTGGAGGAGGAGGCAAGGCAGGGTGCAAGCGGCGAGGTGACTTCCCTCGGGGTATATCTCGGGTAGATTGAGGAACATCTGCATGTTGTGTAACTGGAGCTCAACCCGGTTCGGGAGTGTAACAATCCTCATCATCCTCCTGGGATGGGGGAGCGCGAGGCCGGGGAAGGTGGAAATGTCTCCAATTCTGAGCCTGCCGGTACTCGCCCTTCGCACCCGCCATTTCTCCTCTCTTTCTTTTTACCGATGGACATTGTCAATTTCTGTATTTTTCCTTCGAACTTAATTAGTGTGTTATTAGATTTTTACTCGCTTAGCTAGCGCTTGTGGTTTGGACTTTATGTGATGTTGTGCTGAAATTCTTTTGTGTGCCCTTATGCAAGATACGGTGCTTATTAGACTCGCTCCAAGGTGAGGTGAGGATCATAGGGCTGGCCTGCAGGCGAGGTCGGGGAGCGGTGAATTGGCTATCCACACTCATGCCTCCAATCCCCTCCCCCTCTTTCTCATCAATTATTTCCAGCGCCATCTATAAATATTGCCCCTCCTTTCACCATACATCTCAACCACGACATTTATTTCTTCTGTGATCTCATCCTTGCCTTCTTCTAGCAATTGATGTTACTCTTTCTTTTCTTCTCGATCTGCTGCGACGGGAGGCGACGACGAGCTGGTAGACGACGGGTCAAAGTGTGCGCAACAGTTCCTGGACCACTCTTTCTTTGAAGGCAACTTAACCAAGCAAGAATACCTTTCTTGCGTTGTTGAATACATCCCTCCAAGGTTTATCGCATGCTCCCCAAATAAAGGTGAGGCGATCAAAACCATTTACAAATATGAGCTCGCATTCCCCATCTCGCATTTTGAGGTGGCGCTATGCCTCCCCCTATGGCTCGAGGTTTGTCAGGCCCTAAAGTATTTTTGTAAGGTCCCCACTCAGTTGAACACTAATGCTATCGCGATGCTGGTAGCATTAGCCTGCTTCTTGCACGAGGAGCGGATGAAGTTCTGAAATGGGAGTTTAATTGATATATTCCTTAGAGTTTTCTTTAGAGGGTGCCAAATAAAGATTAAAATTTATTCTCAAATACTTGATTTACTTCACAAAATTTGTATTTACATAAACCACTATCCAGAATCAGATGCAATTAAATAAAAATCACAGCAAGGCACTACAGACAAAGAAATTAAATTAAAATCACAAAAGACACAAGAAATATACCGGCTCCCTCTCAATGCGGGTACATCCACTCCTTTATCCCCTTGGTATGAATTCAAAATCACAGTGTTTGAGTCTTTTGATCAGGAGACTCTTAGAACCACACCAGATCTTTTAATAAGGAGATCTTGAACTAATTATAATTTGAGTCTTTTCTCAAAGAGACTCTTAGAACATCTCATAGAATCCTTTGAAGAGGGATTCACAAAACTCTTTTCTCAATACAAAAAGTAAAATAAGAGAAGATTTGAGTTAGAACTATTCTTTTCTTAGTGTCCTCTCTTCAGATTTCTGAGGGCAAATTATTATGATCTCTGGAGCTTCTGATGAATCTCTGAATATCAAAATATCAAAGATTATGATCCATGTCTCCAGATGATCTCCAAACTCTGAATCTATTCCAATTTCCTCTTGAGAATAAGAAGCACTAATTCTCTTAACAGATTTAGCAACTATCAAATCAATCGTCTGATACTGGAATAAATTCAATTATAGATGATGATTTTCCAAACTTTCTCTATCAAATTAAATTTTCCCATGATCTGATATGAATTTTCTTGATTGTCAGATGATTGATAATAAATTTGATAATCTGTGATAGTTCTTCTTGTTGTCTCTTTGTAACTCATCATATATATAGATCGACTTCCACTAACGTCTCAAAGAATCTGTTATGTTACCCCTTCTTGATTTGATTTAGATTGAAGCCACAAAACAAATTTTGTTAAGAAATCCAGTCGATGTAACGTCGAGTTTTAGTCGAAGCAACATCTATTTCTAACTGTCTGTATGAAAATATCTATAGTCGACGTTCTGTCGATATCATGGCAAAGCATACGCCGATTTAATCTTTAAGTGTCGTCGACTTATCCAAATTAAGTTGCTTTGACTTCTATTCAAAGTAATGTTGAATTTCAGTCAACGTTGCGTCGAGATCTTGTCAACGTTGCATCGAGATCTAGTCGATGCATGTTGGCAATTCATGATTTTTTCTTCGATTCAGTATGTCATGTATATATCCTTTATATCAATGACACCCTAGGACTTCTAATACCAAATTACCCTCACTATACAACATGGGTAATAGACCTAAGATGTAAAATCACTAAACATAATTTGTTAAGCTAAATCATAATTTGTTAATAGACCTAGGTAATAGACCAAGTAATGTTGTATCTGTTTGTGCTTCTTAAACAATTTGCTCTTGTGATAATGAAGATTTCTTGTAAGTAGGTGGAGGTGGTACATCATTAGTAACATTTTGTTAAGAAGATGAAAGTATGGACTCCTTTTGAGATTCTGATTTAGCTATTTGTCTAGTCCATTTTGTGAAAAGAGCAATTATTAATTTCTTTCCTTAAGGTATTGTTATTCCCTTGGATATACATAGATGTTGGAAATTTTTCATCAATACTTGACTCATTATAGTCATGTAGGCATTCTTCCTTTGTCTATATTTGTATTCAATAAGCTTTATTATCATTTCGCTCCAGTTAATCTTTTTACCAAGCACCAGAACTCCCATTAGAAGTAATTGAATCTTAGGAATTGCATCATGTGTAGAAGTTTTACAAACCAATACTTTTCTGACTATATCTGCCATGAACTAATATTCTTCTGATATGTCTATCTTCTTGAGAACAACGTCTTTGTCCTTCGTATAGTTCATAATTCTTAATACATCTTTAATTTCTCCTTCAGATAATTCTAGAGAATCATTTCCTGACAAGAGATCAAATGTCCTTTGTATAATTTTTTAAGTTATAAGTACCTTCTGTGTAGCAATTGTTCCAGTCAATGAACCATCCTCTTCGCAATGAACACTTGTAACAAACTCTGCAAGTTTTGTCTCAAAAAGTCTACATCGCATTGAAATAAGCTTATCGAGACCCGAATCAGTGAATAGTTTAAGGATTCTTTGGAACTTTTTAGATGTTGCACTGAATGATTTCAGATCTGCACTGAATCCTGAATTTGTCTTTGGCGCCATTATGTTTCTTGCAAATGTTATTGCCAAAAAGAAAATGTGAAAGCAAAAATAGAGAGTCGGGAAGTTGAAGAGTTTTGAATGAAATACGTACTATATAACCATAAATGAAACGTCGACAGATTATGGCATCAATATTTCAACACATCTTTCTGTAGTTGACGTTACATCGAGTTATATCCAATGTATTGTGATTTTAGTCATAATCAGCGCAAGCATTGAATAGTTCCAATGTTACGTTGAATGGATTCAATACTCTTCATATACACCATCCCTTAGACGTTACGTCGAATATAATTCGACATTCAGAGGACTTCTATTCGATGCTACGTCGAGTTCAAACTTAAAAATTTAAGTCTTATGCAGGTTTTTCTCAGCAATAAATCCATTAAATAATATATGTTTATAATATTTGGATAAGAAGATTTTCTACTACTTTCATGGATTATGAGCGGTTTGGAACCCAGGTTACCTTTGACCAATTGCTCATTTTACAATAAAATGGTGTTATAAATTTATATGCAGGTTTATTAAAATATACCTTTGGATGATAACAGTTTGATTGATTATTCCAACAATTTTTGGTTTCATGTCGTTTTCTTAGACAAGTTGTACGCACATTTTCATAGATATGATAGTCATAAATAAAATTAGTATTAGTCTTGTTGTATGTTTGAAATTTTCTCTCATATTATCCAAATCCTACCCTTTTGAATTTTGTTTTTGATAATTTTGAATTATGCTTAGATGACTCTTGCTTCCAATGAATAAAATTTGTAGTTTTCATAGGTTGAATTATCTGAGATCTCTTTTTCATAAAACTTTTATTATTTTTTAACACTACTTCATTCTTTCTTTTATTTATATATTGATTATCTTTATTTTTAATCAAAACTGTCAATTTATTATGCATTGTGTCATCTGATGCATTATTTATTTTATTTTCCTCTTGATTCCTTTCCTACACAAATTTCTTTACATCTTTATCTTAGCTAGCTTGACTTGTATTTCACTATTTTCAATAATTAGATTTACTTTTTGTCTTTTTAATTTTCCTAATTCAACCTTATAGTTATAATTTTTATAATAATGACTTTCAGATATTAAATTATCTAATTCTTTTCTTAAAAATTCAACTTGGTGTTTGGATTCAATCTGATCAATACAAAACCTTTTAAAGTCTAATTTAAACATTTCTGAAGAAAAATCAATATCATAAAAATAATCTATTACCTCATTTGAATCATGATCAGATTCTATCTCCAGTGCCATGAGACAAGCTTCCTCAGCAACCTTTTTTTCTTCAGTATCAGATGAAATACTAGATTCTGAGCTTGTGTCACTCTAGGTTTCAGCAATAAAATCTTTTATCTATCTCTTATTCTTCTTCTTCAGATATTTCTTGAAAGTATCTAGCGTCTACCTAAATCACCTAGAGGGGGTGAATAAGTGATGTTTGTGTCTTTTCGTAGGAATTAAAAATCACTTTAAAACAAGCACACAAACACAGAGATTTTATTGTAGTTCCCCGAGTTGGGCATGTCCACTTTCCCGCCTCGCCTATCTATCACGAAGGGCTAGATTCAGCTACTTCACCAAACTCAGATTTCGTCAAATCTTACACGTCCGAGCCGCAACTCCTACAACTCGGAGACGATGCTCTTACCACTTGGAGAATAATCTCTCCCACAACTCGATCCACAAACCGGATCTACACACTCGATCCACAAACGGATCTACTCACTCGATCCACAAACGGATATACTAACTCGGAGATAAATCTCCTATAGTATTTAAAACGATATTACAACACTATTACACACAAGATCTGGAAACTTCAGTCCGTCGTTCTTCGAAATTAAAGGATCTTGAATATGCTTTGGAGAACACAATGAAATCTGAAATCTTCCGAAGGTCTTGGATCTTGAGTCTTCACCCGTCTAGATCTGGTGGAATAGAAGTCTTTCAATGGCAGCGATCCAGAGGTAAAAGGTCGAGGAAGACTAGATCTTGTTGTGCTTCTGTTATCAGTCGATCGGAAAATGTCGCAGATACAGGAGGCCGACGGGTTGCAGATTTGGAATTTTTTTCTCGTTTGAATCGAAGAGCAAATTAGCACAATAACAAGATTAGCAATTAAGAAAAATATCCCTAGGTATTTACAGAGATAAACCCTCCAACGGTAAAAAGAATTTTTCCAAAAACGAAAGCAAGAAGCAATGTGCATGGCCGCCGAACCCGTGACTGGTTTTTGAAAATATCCGAAAAAATGACCTCAGTAAAATTCGTCGAGTATCATATTGATACTCATCGAATATATCTTGATATACGACGAAAATGACTTAGCCATATCATCCCAGGCTGGTCGGTCACTCAACGCCATGGCGAGAAGTCATACTCGACGAATTCGTCGAGTATTAGCAGGTATACTCGACGAATTCATCGTGTATCGGTTGAAACACTCAACGTCATTGCACACTCAATGTTTTTTGATCACTCAACGCTAAGAGCAGCATTCGTCGAATAGAGTCGAGATGACTCAATGCTCTCGATGTCATGATATTCGACGAATTGAATTGACTCAACGCCAAAGACTGCATTCGTTGAATATCGTTGAGATGACTCAACGCACTCAATGTCTTTTGATATTCGACGAATTGAACTTGGAAAAATCTAGACAAGTAGTGTCGACTGGACTCGACGAATTCGGCGTGTATCACTTAGCATATTCGACGAATTCGGCTAGTATCGCTAAATACATTCGACGAATTCGACGAGTATGCACAACGATACTTGACGAATTTTACTTGGTGGATTTTTATATTTCTCCAACGAATTTTCCCTAAGTATATAGGACAAATTCGATGGGTATTGGTAAGTATACTCAACAAATTCGGCATGTATCATCAACGATACTCGACGAATTCGACGTGTATGCTTAACCATACTCGCCGAATTTTACTTGGGTAAAATTCCTATTTTTCCTGGATCTAACTCTTGACCATCCTTGAGCCTTCTCTTGTACTTAGGATAGAAGTACACCGCAATAGAGAGAGTACACGTGAGTTGACACCTTGGCCCATACAATGAGGAATTACATTATATATGAAAGTGCAAACTAGATCTGATATACTCTAGAGGGAGGGTGAATAGAGTATAGTGCTTGGTAAAAATGTTTTACAACAGTTGTTGTATTCTTATGTGAACAGGGAAACAAATAATATAAAGTAAATCTAACCACAGAATAATCACAAAACAATCAAAATCTACAAAGCAATCTAATCACAGAGCAATCTAGTCACAAACCACAGCCAGAAACAAAAGAAAGATATGCAACCAGATGACACAAGGAGCTATAGTGGTTCCCCAATCAACCTGGGTACATCCACTCTTCTACCACCCTAGGTAGGAATCCACTGTAGGATGAGTTGATCAGGTGTCCTGGGCACCAATGAGCTTTTGATAAGGTGCTCAAAAACGGCTACAAGATCTTTGAATTAAATGCTGATAATAATTCCACAGCTGTCCAAATTTGAATCTTGAAAAACGTTGAACTCTTCAGAGAAAACGTCGAACTGAGCTCCACTATCGCTGAACTGAGCTCAGAGACTTGGACTTGGACAGAAACAAAGATCGTCGATCTGAGCTCAACTATCGTCGAACTGAGCTCAGAGATAGAGAATTAAACTGGAGTCAAGATCGTCAATCTGAGCTCGAAGATCGTCGAATGGAGTTCGACGATTTGTTGAAGTTGAGCTCAACGATCGTCGAATGGAGTTCGACGATTCGTCGAAGTGAGCTCAACGATTGTCGAATGGAGTTCGACGATTCGTTGTACTGAGCTCGACGAAATGACTTAGTCTCCAGGAACTGAAAAACCTGGTCTTGAGGGCAGCTTCCAAACCTAACTACTAACCCTTAGACTCAATTCTAATTGACCTTTAGATCCATACAATGAGGTCAAAACAGCTTTCCTAAGAGACATAGTGATCTTGACCCAAATCAGTAATAGGGTGTTCCAACAATCTCCCCTTATTTGGGTTAGGATTACTATTTATAGACATTTGAGGAAATAAAAACATATAAAGCAGAAATGCAATAAACAAAATATTGCAGAATCACAGACATAATCTCAGATAGATCAGAAATCAAAAATAACTGTCACCTTATAGAATTACTCTTTTTCTTTGCTCTTTATAAGTACTATTTCTCTGTTTGGATTGAGAACTTCCATTTTAGATCTCCTGTCATCAGTTGCACCTAAAGAGGTTTGTTGCTTAGGCCTGGACACTAGATCTTCAGGGTGCAGCTTCATGTAGCTTTCAGAATCAAAGAACTTGCTGGAAGAATATCTTTCAAGTTCATTTTTCCTTTGTTCTGATAAAGTAGTATACTGAAAGTGTCTTTGCCTTGTTCTCTAGCTTTCTTAATTTGATCCAAAGCATCTAATTCCTTCATCCTGGCTATCCATGAAGTAGGATTGTTTTCTGGATCCTCAAAAGGAACTGGAGGCTCATATCTGTTTGAGGGATTGTTTGGAGGAGCTCTGGAGGAGACTAACTCTTTCAGCTTGTAGGGAAAGGGACCTGAAGTAGTATCAGATGGACCTGGTCCTTCCCTTGAGTATGGATGTTGCCTGGAATATCCTTTGGAGTATACTTGAAATTCTCTTTGGTTTCCTCTATAGTTTCCTCTTCTTGACTGATAGCCTCTGGATTGGCTTCCCCTGTACTGGGATCTACCTTGAGGTTGATAAGGGGTTTGGCTTCTGGAAGATGGCTGAGATGCAGAGCTACCACTTGCACCTGCACCTGGTGAAGGAGGAGGAGGATGAGGATTGAACTGGGTTGATCCCTTGTCATATTTCCTCTTCTTCTTCATAGCCTTCAGTTGATTCTTGGAGTATTGCATCCAGTGTTCTGTGATAGGGCAGTTATGCAGTATGTAGTAAGGAATATCATTGGTATCTTTGACTTTTGCTGGACGAACTCTTTTCATTGCTTTGCTTCTGGCCTTTCTTTTTCTTGCAATAGTAGCAGAAGAATCATCTGAATCAGTCCTGAACTGATCACTTTCTGAGCTTTGATCGTCATATAGTGCATCAATCCTTTTGAGATAGTCTATCTGTTGTTGTGATTGAGTAGATGTAACAGCAGTGACAGCAATAGTAACAGCAACAGCAGGAAGAGAAGTAGAAATAATACTAGCAGAAGAGGTCATGGCAGTAGTAGTAGATACAACAGTAGCTGGGGCAGCAGATTCAGATATAACAGTTTCAATAACAGAAATAACATCAGTAGTAACAGCAGGCTCAAGAATAAGTGCCTATGTCATATGCATGTCCTCAGAAATATCAAAATCAGAACTAACAGCAACATCAATGATATCAGTACTTTCAACAGAAACTGAAGGAGCAGCAGCAGAAAGGGACTTTACAAAAGAAAGTATTATACTGGTGTCACAGCTTGAAATAGACACAATGGCCTTAGAGAGATCTTCTGATGGCTGGACTGCAGTGTGCTCTGGAAGACAGCTGAAATAAATAGAATCAAAATCTGATAATAGTGTCATGAGGTCTAGTGAGAAAACTGCAACTTGAGATGTTGAGGCTTGAGCTTGAATTGAAGTAATAGCAGCAACATGCAATCTATCCACTTCATAAGGCATCTCCCCCTGCCTAGATTTCGTCAGGACTAGATCAAGGCACCCAGATAAAGAGATTACCTGAGGAGGAATGAGAGAGGAGAGCCTGGCAGACAGGTCTGCAATTGACTTGAGAAGTGGAGCTAAGGAGGTCTCCAACAAGAGTGATAGCCTGGGAGCTATCAGCTCATAGAGTCTGTCTGCTAAAGCTGGAAGATCTACATGCTCAAGAGGGACTTGAGCAGAGGTAGGGACTGAAGGTGGAGCAGCTGGAGATGTGGGTGGAGAGCTGGTGGATGGTGGAAATGAAGGTTGAGATATGGGGATTGTGGAAATTGAAGATAATGGGGTTGAAATAGAGGGTGTGAAGGAGGGTTGTGCAATGATATCTTGAAGCAATTGTTTATATGTGGATGAAGATGGTGGATCAGGAGGGGATGAGGGAGAATCATCCATAAATGAATCATCTATAAGATTGAAAGATGGAATGTTGGATGATGAATCAATTTCTTGTTGTGGGTAGTGATGTAAAGGATGGAAGAGTTCTTCATTTAGTGGAAGAGTTGGAGAATGAATAGAAGTTGGAGATGGGGTTGAAATTATGATGGTGGAGGAAACTGTAATGGTGGATGTGATTGGTGGAGATGAAATAAAAGGTGGAGGAGGAGGAGAAGAAGCATACAAGTCTTCTGTAGGGGCAGAGACTTGAGGGGAAGAGACTGCAACAGTCCTTGTGCCTGAAGTTGCACTTGTAGAGAGCCCGCTGGGCTTCACAATTTGCCTGTCCCACTTTCCAAACAGGGCACAGGAGAGCCTCTTGGAGGCATTGATGTGCACCCCACTGGAAACTAACAGAGGAGGGCATCTATTCTGAAGAAACAGCCCTAATATCCATCCAAAGTTAACAAAATTCTTGTTGATTTTCTTCTTAATCAAGTCAAAGAAAACTTCTCCCCAGTTCAATTGTTTCTTATCTACAAGAGCACCCATCAAACATAGCTGATACCTGGAGATGGTATCATGGGCTGAGTGTTTGGCCAATAACACCTTTCCTACAACATCAGCCAAAAATCTGTACTCCACAGATAGATTTTTCTTCAGGAGTTTGCTAGGGTTTGCATCTGAATGTCTCATTCTATCAAGCATAGTAGAAAATTCTTCTCCAGACATCTCAGCAGAATCCTCTCTAGAATGTAATTGAAAAACTTTTGTCAAGATAGTAGGTGTCAGAGGTACCTGGGTTACAGATATTGTTCCAATCACTGTATTCTGATCCTGGTTGTGGGCAGTATACACCCACTCTTTTATTTCATCAGCAACTAATTTGATTCTGGTGGACATGATAGTGATGAGCTGTTGTTCCTTGAAAAGTTCTAGAATATCTTTAAAAATCTGATCACTGTTATTGAAGGAATCCATGTCAATATCAAATCCTGCATCAAATTTCATTCCGGCCAGGACTGCAACTAAGACGGCCATTGATTCCTGCAAAAACGGACAACCAAACGACCAAGTGTAGAGAAGTTTGGAGGGAAAGAGAAAATTTGCAGAGAGAATGAAAGCGCAAAGGGAGAATGACGGCCGAAAAAAAAAATTTATATTAGGGTTCGATGCAGAAAAGGAAAGATCGTTGAACTCAGTTCGACGATCGGGGCTTCTAAAGGAAACTGAAAGGTCATTAACATCGTCAATCTCCGTTCGATGATATTGGAGAGCGTCGAGCTCCGTTCGATGATAGTTCAGAGAACAAAATCATCGAGCGCCGTTCGACGATCGCTGACCTGGAGAGATAGTTTAGACTATCTGAGCAGCGCTGAACTCTGGTCGACGATTTCGGAAAGCGCCGATCTCTGTTCGACGATCTGGGAGAAAATCGTCGAGCGCAGTTCAGAGACCAGAAATACTCTAGACATTAGAAAAATTAAGATGTTTGCCTAGTCTTGGTCAATTTTTAGAGTTTTAAAATCTTGGATATTATTTTAGACTTCCTCCATCTAACATTCCTAACTAATTTAGGAAGAAGGTATGTTTCTTTTCATCCAAGGGTTTGGTGAAAATATCTCCCTTTTGCAAATCAGTTGTGATATAATGAAGTTCAATTTTATTTTTCTCAACATTATCCCTTAGAAAGTGATGCCTACTTTCTATATGTTTTGTCCTACTGTGGAGGACTAGATTTTGAGCTATAGAAATAGCACTGGTATTATTACAAAATATTTTTGACTTCTCTAAGTTGTAGCCATAGTCTAAGAGTCGGTTTTGAATCCACAAGATTTGTGAACAACAACTACCTGCAGCCATATATTCAGCTTCAGCAGTTGAAGTTGACATAGATGTTTGTTTCTTGCAAAACTAAGAGACAAGTCTGTCACCAAGAAACTGACAAGTTTCACTGGTGCTTTTCCTATCAATTCTACATCCAGCATAATCAGCATCAGAAAATCCAGTTAAGTCAAATGCTGAATCTTTTGGATACCAGAGACCTAGATTTGGACAACTTTTTACATACCTGAGAATCCTTTTCACTAAGGTTAGGTGTGACTCTGTAGGGCTCACTTGGAATCTAGCACATATGCATGTAGCAAACATTATGTCAGGTCTACTAGCTGTAAGGTACAATAAAGATCCAATCATTGCTCTATATGTTGTCTGATCAACAGGTTTCCCATGTTTATCAACATCCAATACAACATTAGTAGGCATAGGTGTTTTCATACAAGATGCTTCAAACATACCAAATTTCTTGACCAATTCCTTTGCATACTTGGTTTGAGAAATAAATATGCCTTCAGCATGTTGTTTGATTTGCAATCCTAGAAAGAAGGATAGCTCACCCATGCTACTCATTTTAAATTTAGAATGCATTAGATTGGAGAACCTTCTGCACAAATTTGAATCAGTAGAACCAAAAATAATATCATCTACATAGATTTGTACTAGTAGGGTATGAGACTTATGAGTTCTAATAAAAAGAGTTTGGTCTACTCTACCCCTTATAAATTCATTTTTTTAGAAGGAAGCATGCTAGGGTCTCATACCATGCTCTAGGAGCTTGCTTGAGACCATATAATGCTTTGTGCAACTTGAAAACATAATCATGATGAGAGGAAAAGATAAAACATGGAGGTTGTCTGACATAGACTTCTTCTTTGATGTCTCCATTGAGAAAATCACTCTTTACATCCATCTGGTATACTTTGAAACCTTTGTGTGCTGCATATGCTAAGAAGATTCTTATAGCCTCCAACCTTGCAACTGGTACAAAAGTCTGGTCATAATCTATTCCTTCTTCTTGAGAGTACCCTTGAGCAACTAGCCTTGCCTTATTCCTTATAATTACTCCTTGATCATCCAATTTGTTTTTGAACACCCACTTTGTTCCAACAATGAAGTGATCCTTAGGCCTTGGTACTAGTTCCCAAACTTTGTTCCTTTCAAATTGATGCAACTCTTCTTGCATTGCAATGATCCAGTGAGGATCCTGCTCAGCATCTTGAATGGATTGATGTTCAATTTGAGAAAGGAAGCAAGTGTGCATCAGGTTTTGGTTGACCTGATTTCTGGTTTGCACACCAGCTGAGATGTCTCCAATCACTTGGGAAATTGGATGGTCTCTTGATGTTACTAAATCAACAGGAGGTGTTGATTGTTCACCAACCTGTGTTGTTGTTTCCCCTTGTGGTACAACAACTGGCTCTTCAAGAGCTTTCTCTTCAGGATGTTGAATGTCTTCTTCATCTTCACTGCTTTCCTCTTTTTGAATGATTTGTAATCTGTTCAAGTCTTCAGCAAGAGAATGTACCTGCAAATGTTCTATGGTAGAAGTGTTCTTCTCCTTGAAAGACATGTTAGTTTCATCAAAAGATATATGAACAGATTCTTCAATTTTGAGAGTTGATTTATTATATACCCTATAAGCCTTACTGATCATGAAGTATCCCAGAAACACTCCTTCATCAGCTTTAGCTTGAAATTTTGCTAAGTACTTCTTGTCATTATTGTGAATATAACAGATACAACCAAAAAATCTAAAATAATCTACTTTAGGTTTCTTCTCTTTGAGTAATTCATAGGGAGTCTTGCCCTTCAGTTTATGTATTAAACTTCTGTTCAGCACATAGTTGGAGGTGTTCACTGCCTCTGCCCAAAAAGATAGAGGAAGGTGAGCATCTGACAACAATGTAGTGGCAGATTCAATAAGGGTTCTATTTTTCCTTTCAGCTACCCCATTTTGTTGAGGAGTTCTAGGAGCTGAGAAAGTGTGCCTGATCCCTTCACTCTGACAGAACTCTTGCATAAGAAGAGAATCAAACTCTGTCCCATGATCACTTCTGATCAGGGCAATGTGAGTATTGAACTCAGTCTGTATGCATTTGAGAAACTCTGTCAAACACTTAAAAGTTATCAGACTTCTTCCTCAGAAAGAACACCCATGTGAATCTAGAGAAGTCATCTACAACTACTAAAGTGTAAGATTTCCCTCCTAAGCTTTGTACTGTAATGGGTCCAAAAAGATCCATGTGTAACAGATACAAAATCTTAGGTGAATTACTCTTATTAAGTGACTTGAAACTATTTTTGGTTTGCTTGCCTAATTGACAAGCCCTGCAGAGTCCTTCCTTCTTGTAGGGGCCAGAAGGTAGTCCTCTAACAAGGTTGTCCTTAGATAGCCTAGCAATGGTTCTAAGGTTTATATGCCTTAGTCTCTTATGCCATAATATATTAGGTCTACTAACAAAGTTAAACAGACAAATATCTACTTCAGTTGAAAGAAAGTCTACTAAATAGATGTTACCTTTCCTTTTACCTGTAAACACAGTTGTGTTGTCCTCTGATTTGATCCTACATAAGGATTTGCTGAAAGTCACCTGGTAGCCTTCATCACGTAGCTGACTGATACTGATCAAGTTATGCTTCAGTCCTTCCACATAGGCTACCTTCTTGAATATGACTGTGCCAATCTGGACTGCACCATATACTTTTGTTAGTCCAAAGTTTGAATCACCAAATATGACTTTGGGTCCAAGCTTGACTTTAAAGGATGTGAGATTGTCCTTGCTTCCTGTCATGTGCTTTGAGCACCCACTATCCAGATACCATTGTTGGTTTGATGTTGGATAGGTCTTCACTTGCACATAAAACAATTTACTTGTTTTTGACCCAGTTTACCTTGGGACTAGGTTGATAACCTTTAAATTCAGAAATAAATGACATCCCTGGTTGACTCTTATAACCTTCAGGATGATATCTCCTTGGAGGTATTATCCATTCAGTATAAGGGTTAAATCTGGATGAAGGACCCCCAGGATTGGAATTTGATTTACCCTTGAAAAAGTTTTCAAATCTCTGATCTCTGCTCGACGATCGTTGAGTTGCGTTCGACGATCTTATGTCAGATCGTCGAGCTCCATTTGACGATCGACTGTGGCAGAGTTCAGGGTTTAGAGATCGTCGACCTGAGTTCGACAATTTTGGCTAAGATCGACGATCTGCATTCGATGATCGTCTAGCTCCGTTCGACGATTTCTGTTGAACATTTCATTTCTTGGATAAGTCATAATTCTTCCTAGCTACCTCTACAACTCCCTTCCCTTTATCATAAATAAACTTAATTGGGGTTGTTAGTACTATAGGTTGGCTGGATGAAGCACCCAAGCCCAGTGTGCTGTTGAATCTAGAGTTCACTGTGCTTGTGATGTCCATTAGCTTTATGCTTCTCCCATTAAGGGATTCTTCAAGCTTTTTGGCATCTGATAGCTCACTTTTCAGTGAAGCTATCTGCTCCCTACAGCACTCCAACTCCTCAGAGATTTTGAGGTTTTCTGATTTTAAGGAACTGTGTTCAGATAATTGATTTCTGAGAGAAATGATTTCCTTCTCAGATTTTAATAAGTCTAAACATAGTGCTTTAAATTCATACTTAAAGTCCTCAGAATTGAAATCAAATGAGTCTATTACCTGGCCTTCTTTAGGTTGAGTCTCTGATTCACATTCAGTTTCTTCTGCATCAGAATTGTGTTGTAAGGCATTGATAGCCATCATGCAGAATTCCTTCTCTTCAGCATCATCCTCATCATCACTTGAGCTGGATGAAGTTTCAGATTCTTCTTCTGTCTCACTCCAAGATTCAGCAATAAATCCATTCCTTGTGTGTTTGTTCTTGCTGGAGGAGGGTTTTCCATTGCTATTCTTCTTGAAGTCCGTGTCCTTTCTTCTTTCTTTCTTGTCCTTTCTGTCCTTGTTTTTGTTCTCTGGACAGTCAGACACAATGTGGCCTGGTTTCCTGCAACCAAAGCAAATAATTTCTTTATTATTTGATTTATCATTCCTTGGCTTGTCATGCTCTTTGTATGATCTCTTCCTGAAGTCCTTTCTGGCCATTTTGTAAAATCTTTTGGCCAGTAGACTAAGCAGCTCATCATTGCCTGTGACCTTGTCTTCCGGCTGATCTTCAGTGGCTTTGAAAGCTATTGACTTTTCCTTTCTTGTGGCTGGTGAGGCAGCCTTCTGCACTTCTTCTCTATTTTTGATGAGCAGCTCATAAGACTTGAGCTTTCCCAAAAGAGCTTCTGTTGTGATTTCATTGAGACTTCTGGCATCCTTGATTGACCAGATTCTTGAGTCCCAAGTGCTTGGGAAGCACATTAGAATTTTGTCATTTAGCTCAGTCAAAGAGATCTCTTTATCCAAAGTTTTCAGTTCATTGACTATCAGACTGAGTCTATTATACATTTCAGCTACTGACTCAGCTTCTCCTTTCTTGAAGTTCTCATATTGGGTTATGAGATGAGATCTTCTGTCTTTTCTCTCATCAGCAGATCCTGAGACTATTTCAGATAGCTTATCCCAGATGTCCTTTGCTGAGTTGCATTCAGCTACCTTTTGGAAAATCTCATCAGACATAGTCTGGGCTAGAATATTCATAGCCTTTGCATCTGCAACTTTCCATTTCTTGATGTCAGCATCTGTTCCTGAGGGAGGTGGAACAACACTTGTACTTGTGTTCTCTGGAGGTCTTGGACATACTGTCAAAACATAATTGAAAATGTCCTCATCAATAGAATTCATGTATAGTCTAATCCTTGTCTTCCAAAGTGCAAACTTGGATAGATTGCACACTGGAGGTCTGATGCTAGCATAATCTTTGTTTTGAGCCATGATTTGTGAAGAAATAATTCTAATAACAAACTTAAAACAAGCAGATATAACTATAGGAATCTTTGGGTTCAGGTGTTAGCCTGTCCAACCACCAAGGTGTGGTATGTTTAACCAACCTGGCTTTGATACCAATTGAAAGTGCAAGCTAGATCTGATATACTCTAGAGGGGGGGGGGGTGAATAGAGTATAGTGCTTGATAAAAACTTTTTACAACAGTTGTTGTATTCTTATGTGAACAGGGAAGCAAATAATATAAAGTAAATCTAATCACAGAATAATCACAAACCAATAACAATCTACAAAGCAATCTAATCACAGAACAATCTAGTCACAAACCACAGCCAAAAACAAAAGAAAGATATGCAACCAGATGACACAAGGAGCTATAGTGGTTCCCCAATCAACCTGGGTACATCCACTCTTCTACCACCCTAGGTAGAAATCCACTGCAGGATGAGTTGATCAGGTGTCCTGGGCACCAATGAGCTTTTGATAAGGTGCTCAAAAACCAAACTAGATTTTTTGATTAGGTATCTTGCCACCAATGAGCTTTTAATAAGGTGCTCAAAAACCAAACACAAACTTTTGAAGGGAGTTTGAAAAACCCTTTACAGCAGAGAGAGAGAGAGAGAAAGGGATGAGATGATCTTCTCTGTCAGCAGTCAGAGAGAAGATAGTGGATGTTGTCAAAGCTCCCCCTGAGATCTTGAGTTGTTCAGGAAGTGAAGCTTTGCAGTAGGGTGATAGGACTTCAAATGATTTGATCTCCATCAAATGATGATTTCAGCAACAACTGAAATGTGAGGTGTCTGGAGTCTTGAGTGATGATGGCCTTGAACACTTGAATCAAAAGGGATCTGAAAGTTTCAGTTGATTGATCTCCTTTTGTGATGAGTGTTCTTGTATGAATCTTGAGACTGAGAATGTCTGCAACTCTTTCTCTTTCTCTCGTGTAATTGTTGTTGTGAGAGTTATTGCAGAAGTTGTTATTAATCTTTGTTGCAGAGAATATGTGTCTAACTTCTTGTTCTTCTTGAGCAGGAATGAAAAATATGATCTTTTATTCCTTTTGTCTGAATAGAAATGATCCACTGTCCAAGATAGCCGTTAGCCTGTCATTAATTACTTCCTTAATTGCTTTTGTCTTCTGGAGGAAAGTCCAATGAAACATTCCTTGAAACTTGCTCCAGATTAATTAAAAATGGCTACAAGATCTTTGAATTAAATGCTGACAATAATTCCACAGCTGTCCAAATTTGAATCTTGAAAAATGTTGAACTCTTTAGAGAAAACGTCGAACTGAGCTCCACTATCGCTGAACTGAGCTCAGAGACTTGGACTTGGACAGAAACAAAAATCGTCGATCTGAGCTCAACTATCGTCGAACTGAGCTCAGAGATAGAGAATTAAGCTGGAGTCAAGATCGTCGATCTGAGCTCGAAGATCGTCGAATGGAGTTCGACGATTTGTTGAAGTTGAGCTCAGCGATCGTCGAATGGAGTTCGACGATTCGTCGAAGTGAGCTCAACGATCGTCGAATGGAGTTCGACGATTCGTTGTACTGAGCTCGACGAAATGACTTAGTCTCCAGGAACTGAAAAACCTGGTCTTGAAGGCAGCTTCCAAACCTAACTACTAACCCTCAGACTCAATTCTAATTGACCTTTAGATCTATACAATGAGGTCAAAACAGGTTTCCTAAGAGACATAGTGATCCTGACCCAAATCAGTAATAGGGTGTTCCAACAATATAGTCGTGTGTTTATTAACCCACTGTAACCTGACATTGGTGTGTACTTGACATTGTAGACCTGCAAGTACATAACTAAACAGTAGCATCAAATACAATCTCAATTCATCTTAGCTTGATGATAAGTTGTAAATATTCGTATTTTTACGTATTTTATTTACGTCATTTTGATTTATTATCGTTGTTTTTGATTATTTTTGTTCAATAAAATGTTCCTTTTTGTATATATATTTTTTTCTAACTTAGCCTCATTTTGTTTTCTGAAATTTTACAGAAAAAGTCAAAAAACCAAAGTACACGTATGTAACCTCCATGTCATGCCCGTGACCTGGGCGTGTCACTTTGATTCCACGAAAAACTGCCGCCAGCAATGGAAAAATGAAGTCATGCCCGTGTCCCATCATTATACGCCCGTGTCCATTCCGACACGCCCGTGTCACGCCACTCGACACTCAACGCCGTCTAGACACTCAACTCCTCCTGCAAGTCGACACTCAACGCCCAGAACACGCCCGTGTCCATATTCGACATGCCCGTGTCAATACGGACTCCACGCTCCACACCTCCAGCTCGACGTTCGTCGAACTGCCAGTCACGCTCGTGTCGATTTCGAACAGCCCCGTGACTGCCACCTACTGCTCCAGAGAAGACGTAGCTAGCGTGGCAACAACTCGACGCCTTCACCAGATAAACCTTCGAGGCACACCCATATTAATTCGGCGCACTCCCATGACTGTCTCAAATTTCTAGACAAGACGTCGCCAGCGAAGCAAGGATTCGACACTCTACCAGTCATTCCCATGCTACACGCCCGTGACCTCAGGATCACGCCCGTGACCTCCACGTGGAAAGCCCCGAAGTCAACCGCCAATAAATTCTCGGCTTCACCTCAGCGCCAGTACTGACACGCCCCCCCTACACGCCCGTGACTAGGGCATGTAATCTGATTTTTTTTGCTTATAAATAGAACCTTGCTGTAAGGGCCAGGGGTTTGAAATTTTGAGTCATTTTGATGTTTGGGCTGCTGCTATGAGGCTTTTTGTGCCATGTAAGGATTATTTTCCCGTCTCCTCTTTGTGTTTGTTTTAGCTTTTGTAATCAGACTTTCATCTTAATAAAATTTGTTAGTTTTCTTATCTTTATATCGTACTGGAATGCCTCTGAGTGCCTCTCTTTCAGCAATCTTATGTATCTTCGTTTTTATTTTTTATGTGTGTGTGTATATATGAGTTAACTTTGTAGAATTTATGTTTTCAAATCATCAAATTGCTTAGCATCATTTTAGATTTCTTCAAACTCACTAGTCATTGTTATAGCTTTTCTTATCATGTCCCTTAGGTATTGGTTAGATTTAGGATTTTTATGCTTTTCATTCACTCTTATGAATCTATAAAAATGTTTTCAAAGTGGTTTTTATTCCCTCTATTTACTTAGGTTTTTCCTACTTGTAAAACTTTTGGTTTTTTCCCTTTCTTCCACTTTTTAAACATTTTTACAAAGTCATAAGAATGAATTATGTTGAAGCCAAAATCTGACTTCGACAAGAGTTCGAAAAATAGGGGCGTAGCCAACACCTACTCGTCCCAAGATCTAACTTCCGACTGGTCGTGAAGGACTAGAAACTGACCCAAGGCCTCAGTAGGGAGGTCCCACCGCTTACCCGGAAGATCTCTGAGAGTTTCCCCTCCAAAGCCAAAAGCTAGGCTCGGAGCTCCTCAAAAAGCACAGAAAAAAGCCTCTCAAGTCCCGGGAAAGATATCTATGTGCTTCTGAAGAACCCCTATGGGTCTATTTATAGTTTTCTGGGTTTGAACTACCAATAACCATACTGAGCTGACCTGAAATTACCAGAGTACCCCTGGTCGGGTCTGCCAACAGCCAAACTCCGTTATTCTTGTTAAAATTCAACAACCTGACACTACTACCACGTTGAATTTTCTCCAGGTGGTCAGCAGGATAGCCTAAAGCCAAATTAATATTCTCAGAACTATCCAGTTCACACCTTGATCACGCGAAACATTCCCTGGACCTTAAAGTGAGTAGAAGTTAACTCAACTGAAGTCAATCAACCAGCAAACACATGCAGTACAAGAGTCTTTATTGATTCACGGCTATCTTCTTTACACAGCGCGACATACATGGCGAGACATGCTTCACTAAACAACACCCAAGGGAAAGCAGAGACTACAAAAACAAGACAAGAGAAACAAGCCGCGCAGACTCAAATGCAAGACGCCGATCTCCTGCTGTGGAGTCCGCTCTGTCCGCAAGGTCGCCAGACAGCAACCCAAGCCGCGCGGACTACACCTTATTCCAATGCTTGCACTAGCCGCCAATATGTAAGCTATCTGACCGCGAGGTCGCCTAGCCGCCAGATCGCACAAGCTGTGATGCTAAATAGAACAGTCCGCCTGAAGCAGGCGACTTCTTGAACCCCAAACCAAGTTGTCAAAGAGAAGACCGTCTGGTCGCTGTCCACGACCTATTGTTTTCTGCCTGTTGCTTAACCGCAGAGTCCGCACTGTCCCTGACCGCAATCAGAGCCAAGTCCTGGCTTTCCAGTACTGTCCGCACAACCTGCACAACACACCCGGTCAACTCAATCAAACCGCACGGACACCAAAAAATAGTCCACAACAACCCGTGCGGGCTCAAGTTACTGTTCACTTACGCATGGAGGTTTTTTTTTTCTGATGTGACAAGGGTCCTATTTATAGACATGATGATGAGTGTGGTCACCGCCCTAGCCGATAGGATTACTGCCTCATCCCGCAGCAAGACTTCTCCACAGTCCGCGGATACAATCCAGTACGCCGCACCTGTGCAAGATAGCCAGCCCGCCTAGCTTCTCCAAGGCCGGACTCCAATTTACAGTCCGCCTTGTCGCCAAAGGCCAAGCTGCCAAGACATCACCAAGGCTGGACAGCAACACCAGTCCGCCTTGTCACCAAGGGCCAAGCCAGGACCACCACAGCCGGACTCCACAGCAACAGTCTGCTAATCCGCGGACACAGCACTTCAGTCTGCCAATCCCAAGCCCATGGCTTCGCCACCAAGGCAACTGCCGGGCTCACGTGGACATGCTATTCCAGTCCACCATACTATGGACAGCACTAGTCTGCATACCCTGCAGACAACTCCAGTCCGCACGCCGAGTCCATAGCCTTGTTACCAAGACACCTTACGGACTCAGTGGACTCCAGCTCTAGTCTGCTTACATAGCAAACTTCCAGTCCGCATATACCGCAAACTACAGTCCGCATATTCCAAGTCCACAGCCACGCCAGCAAGGCAACTGTCGGACTCAGCGGACACCCTGCTTTAGACCGCCCACAGTTGCGGACACAACCTCCAGTCCGCTCATCCCCAAACTCGCAACCAAGACACATGCACTTCTGTCGAGATTGGCGGACTGAGAAGCATGCTACACTCCATTACGCGATCTCCCCAGACTGAGCCAAACATGGACTTGGTTCAGACCTAACCAAGTCCACACCACTGGCCACTAGAGCCAGTCTGCACTTACTGGCGGACACTAGAACCAGTCCTCCTATCCCGGCGAACTCCAGTATCAGTCTGCTCTGACTGGCGGTCTCCGTGGCTTCCACTTGCCGCTGCACCAGAGCAACACCAAGGCAACTACCAAACCGGTCTGCCGAGCTCCAGTTCTTCAGTCCGCTTCATGTCGGACTCTGCGACTAGAATTTATAGCTGCCCGGTTACTTCCTGGGATCTGTCTGCTGAGCACAAGCCAGCCTGGCTAACCGCCGCAGCTGTCTGTGTAGTCCGCACGAACAGACCACCTAGACCACTATAGAGCAAACCGTCTGCAACATCCCTGCTGACTTAGCAGTCCGCCAACCCTGTCCGTGTAGTCCGTACGGATAGGTCCAAGTGCTCCATTCACCCACTTTCACTTCACAAATTTCAACACTCTCCCTTGAAGTGAGAAGTGGTGAATAACTCCAGCAGCTCTCGTAACCTTGCACCTGATCCCTACGATAGCCTCTACGAAGAAATGTCCAAGACATAGTCCTCGCCCCGCATATCATGGATCATGAGGGAGCCCTCCAACATCTCCCAAAAGGATCCATGCTTCCCTCTTCCTTCTTCCGCTTCAACCTCCACTCATGCATCACAGGAGTATCCCCAACTACCCTAGGCATAAAAGCCCAAGCCTCGTTACCTCTGAGAGAAGTTACCTCTTCAGCCTTAGTGTCAACCACCTCCTTGATTCTAGTGGGGTCAGCACAGCTAGAAGAAACTTGCTCAACATGAGGGCTAACAAAGAAACACGGAATCGAGCCCGTCATGTTCCCTTCACTATATCGAGCTGGTGGCTTACTGATCCTCTTCGATCTCCGAAAAACCGAATCACGGCTAACCACATCCGCTGCTTCTGAACCAGCTCCGTTCCGGGCAAACCCGAAACATGCTCCCCTTGCTCCCTGAACAAGACGCCTCCTCACTGGAACCAGGAGAACCTGGAGCAACGCTCCCCCTGCTACCTGAACCAGAAGACTCCCCTCTTGAATAAGAACTGCCTGGAACATTGCTCCCCTACTTCCTGAACCAGAAGCCTCCTCCTTCGAGCCAGAAGTACCTGGAGCATCACTCCCCCTACTTCCTGACCCTGACGCATTTGCCCCGGAGCTAGAACAACCTGGAGCTCCTAGTGACTCAGGCAACTTCACATGAACCTTAGCAGCAGCCTCCTTCAGCCCACCATCTGACCTGCTCATCTCTAGCTCCACATGAGAGCTACCCCAATACGGCATCAACTCATCGAAGATAACGTCTCTCGACATGATGAGTCTCTTCGTCGCAGGATCCATACATCTCCATCTTCTCCTCTGCTCATCATACCCAACAAAGGCTAGCTTTGTCTTGAGAACACCCGGAGAGTGTATGTAGCAGGTAGATCCAAACACCCATAGGTGCTTCACACTGGGCTTTTCTCCGAACATCAGCTCATAAGGAGTCTTCACATAGATCGGACTAAGAGGCATCCGATTTATGACATGAGCAGCACATGCCATCCCTTCCGCCCAAAGAGCCTTAGGAATGCCTTTACTCTGAAGCCAACACTTGCAAGTCTCCGTTAACCAACGGATCATCCGAGCTGCAATACTGCCTTGCTGTGAAGTATATCCACAAGAAAGCTCCTTCCGGATCTCTTACTTCCTGCAAAAGTTTGAGAACTCGGTTGAGCCAAACTCACCACCGATGCTTATCCTCATCTTCTTGATCCTCAGGCCAAGCTGGCCTTCCACAAGCTTCTTGAACTCCACAAATAAGCGCATCATGTTGGACTTCTTCTTCATGAAGTATACCCAAGTATACCTTGAATAGTCATCAACCAATATCAGCATGAACCTACTGTCTCCAAGACTGGCGGTGACAGTCGGTCTAACCAGAGCACAATGGACAACCGCCAATGGTGCTTTACATTTGGATTGTGCCTTATCAACCATGAAGCGATAAGCTTCACTTTGCTGACATCCCGCACACCCCTGACCATCGTCATAGGATGACAATCTAGGCAAGTCTCTTACAAGTCTTCTTTCCGTCATTGATTTCAGCTTGTCCATCCCTACATGCCCCAGTCTTTCATGCCAGATAGCTGCACTATCACTGGCCTTCATCCGATCAGCACTAGAACTTGTTGAAGACCCAACAAAGTTCTCCTCCTTGCCTCCAACATGAGCTACATTCGCAGAGAGCAAGGTAACCTTGCACTCTTTCCTGAGATGACCATGCTGCTTGCATTTATAGCACCTTGGTCCTTCCTTCCTCTTCCCATCATGCCTAGGAGAACCACTCCTCTCTTGTTGATATGAAGTAGAAGGACCATCCTCTGCAGTAACCTTCACCTCTGAAACAATTGGTTTCAAGATGACCGAAACACCTAGAGGGGGCGGGGGGTGAATAAGTATAATTCTTTTTATTACTTAGGCAGATAAATTTATCACAATAAAACCTGTTATGCACACTATCACATCACAGATAAAAGAACACAGCACACACATAGAATACACACAGTTTTATAGTGGTTCCCCAAATGATGGGTACATCCACTTTTCCCCTTCGCCTATCTAGCAGTATGCTAGATTCAGCCTAACTTCCTTCTTTTTCTCAGATCCTCAGATCTTACAGCTCAGAACCCAAAGATGGTTCCTAAAACTCAGACTTCAGCAAGTCCTACAACTCAGATTCTCTAAAAGAATCCTACCTCAGAGTGAGTCCACACTCCTACAACTCAGGCACACAGCCCTACCTCAGCCTCTTCCCAGGCCTACAACTCAGAGAATTTAATCTCCTACCTCAAACACTCAACCCTACCTCAGCCTTTATAATTTAGGCTTACAACTCAGATCTACAATAGATCCTATAGTGAATTGATAATAGAAAAGAATAAAACCTTCACCCAGATAGAGAGAGAAAGGGTTGAAGGTTTCTTTATTAGTTCTTGAAAGAACAGATAACTTTTGAATCAACCTGTCTTAGCTTTCTTCAAAGCTTCTTGAATCTGAACAAAGTAAGGTTGATCTTCTTGAAGTTGGAGATGATCCTCAATCCAGCTTCTTCTTAATCAGATGTGATTCTGATTTCTTCTTTCATATTGTTCAGGATCTGCCCTCTTTGGATTTCTGGATGAAGACTCCTCTCCTTGTAGTTAGTTATTCTCAGATTGGTTCTGTCTTTGATGCTTCCCGTTCTCTCTTTTTTCAAGCTCTCTATCTGATTATAGAACATGTCTTTATATAGGCTTCATCCATGGTTACTGGCTGATCCGGTTCATAACAACCTTCTGACAGCTCTGACAGATGCAACAGCCTTATTGGTCTTGACAGCTGTCAAGTCACCAGTTACTTCATTATACTTAGTCTCAGTCAGCAAAGTGTCGAGATATTCCTTTAAATGTGTCGACATAAATAGACTATGTGTCGACACAATCCTTGGTGATGTCGACACAGCTCCCATAATGTCGACACAACACTTTATAATCTTCTTGACACAGCTTTTGTAAAATGTGTCGACAGAAGTCCTATGTGTCGACACAAATACTTCTTGTCTTGACACAGTTGTTGTCTTGATACAATTCTGGAATGTGTCGACACAAGGCCTGTGTGTCGACACAATTGCTGTAGACATAAACTTGATGTGTGTCGACACAAGTCCTGTGTATCGACACAGTTACTGTAGACAAAATTCTGTGTGTCGACACAAGTCCTGTGTGTCAACACAGACTGTCTTCTGGTGTCGACTAAGTTGGTGTCGACAGATTTTCCATGTGTCGACATAAGTTCTGTGTGTCGACACAATCTTGCTTCTGGTGTCGACACAGCTTTTCGCAAGTGTCGGCACAGTTGTTGTCGACAGATTTTCTGTGTGTCGACACAAGTCCTGTGTGTCGACACAAACTAGCCTCTGGTGTCGACATAGCTTTTCCCAAGTGTCTACAATTGTACTTAGAAATTTTTTCTTCATTTTATTATCCTGCATATACAAACTCAACACAACATCAAATACACCTTGATGAATATCATTGAGTTAGGTGAGGCTTCTCCAAATCTGGTACACATTTTCCAATGTACCCAACAATCTCCACCTATTTGGAGAAGTCATAACCCTTAGTCAATGATATACATCACTTTATAATAAAACAAACATTATGATGTATATAGAAGAAAATATTTCTCAGACAAGATAATTCATAGCCAGAAACAACATATTATATCAACACAAAATATGATAACATGTTTTGAACAAGAATCAAAGTTTTGTTGAATTACAAGTATGTTTAACAATCAAAAGATTACATAGATTTACACATTATTTAAATTCATGTAAAACTATCTTAAGAATGATCAGGCTCCTTGATCACTATTCCCTTGCCAGATTGAACCCTTGCTTGTACACTAGTTTCAGTGTCTTCAGCTGGCTTCTTTCCTTTAAGATCTTTCTTCTTAAGCTCTTCAGTCTTGATCTCCTGCCTTTCAAAATAATGGTAAGGCTTAGGGAAGTATTTTTTGGGCTCCACAGCAGTAGCAGGTACCTTCCCAGCTTTTTGATCTCTTCTAAACTGATATATAGCATCTTGCCTCTTCTGATACTTGTTCCACTCTAGTTCAGAATACCACTTGCCTCTATCATGCATTTTATCTTTCACAGCTTGCCAGGCAGTGAGTATTATGTTCCTTGAAGTGGGACTCCATCTTTCAAAATCTGTCTTTGATTCAGCCTGCTCTCTAAATCTTTTCTTGGAGTTGAGCTTCTTGCTCTCTCTTTAATGCAGCCTCAGACATTTCCACTTTCTAAATCATAACATTCTTAGCAGCCTATGGAGGGCTATACATCTATTGAACCAGTTGTTGAATTCCCTCAAAGTTAGAAGGGGGGTATATAATTTGAGCTACCTCCTGCTGACCCCCTTCAATTCCTGCAGCTTGAATGCCTAACTCAGCTATATTATCATCATCACACAAGGGTGGATATCGAAGAGTGGCTCTGATAGAATTAGTTATCCATTTGGCATGATCAGAGCCTGCGGTGACTAACAACCTCTACCCCTTTATGACTTCTCTCTCAACATGATTCCTGAGATCATCTTTCTGAAATCTGATTTGATCAGCTAAGTAGTTGGTGCCTTCTGTATAATAAGCTTTAAACTTCTGTAGCTGAGCAGATATGATCTTTTGAGAGGCTTGAATGGCAGATTGGAAAGTGGCTAAATCTTCTTGAAATTTCTTATCAAACTCTGACTTCTCTTTAGCCCTTTCCTCAGTTAATGCAGTTGCAGTATTCTTTAACTCAGTAACAATCACATTATGTGATTCAGTAAGATTATCATTCATCCTTACCTGATTTTCCAGAACATATCCTTGCTTAACTACTATGTCATCAATTTGAGTCCTGGCCTCTTGTTGCTGCTTGGCCAGATAAACTACAGCATTACCTCCCTTATGGAAGCAATCTGTCATCTCCTTCTTATTCTGATTGACTTCAAATCTTATTGATTTAATGTCTTGAGCCAAGGTGAACTGGAGGTCTTTGTGACTTTCATCCAAATATTTCTCCATGGCTGCTCTTTGTTCATCCAGTTTAACCTGCAGAGCCACCAATAGTGAACTGTAGTTAGCTGCTGGGTCTGGTTGTCGAGTGATTGTTTGCAAAGCTCTCTTATAGCTTGAGCTCTTCTTTCTATAGACCATCAGTTTCCTTTTCTTTGCAATTGAGGCTTCCTCATCATCTTCAGAAGTTGATGAACTGTCTATATCAACTGGCTCTTTAGGACTAGAGTGCAACTCCTTCTCAGTCTTAGTCAACTCCCCCTCAGTCCTTGCCTCCTAAATATCAGGAAATAACTCTTCAAGAGTGAATTATTGTTGAGTTTGTACAGGTGGAACATCTGTATCTTGTACAGTTAATGGAGCATCATCTAATGCAGATGTATTATGCATTGTTATATCCTGTGCAGGGATGTTGTCATGGTTTGTCTGTTCAATATCAGTTAGAAGCACAGTTAGTGCATCTGGCTCAGTATCTAGTATAGTTTGATTAATATCATGTATTACCTAAAGAATAGTTTGAGTGACTGTTTCACTCTCTAATGCAGCTTGCTCTTTCTCATGAGCAACTTCTGAAGGTAATGCCTCTTGTGGAGCTGGAGAAAGCTCATTGGCTCCCCCTAGATGAGGCACTTCCTAAACTTGATCCAGTTGGATGATGCTTTCTGGAATCTGCTCCCCCTACATCTGACTATTATCTACATTCTTAGGGGCAGGTGATTTCCTTGCAGATTCTTGTTGTTCTTCATCTGAACTGAAGGTCACTTGTTCTTCTGAATCACTAGAAGATTTAGGTTTCCTGGAGGTTTGTTTCTTCCTCTTCTGTGGTAGTTTTTTTTGTGGAGTAGGAACATCTTTTGTTAGCACTCTTTCCCATATGGAGAGTATTCTTAAATCCATCCTTCTCATGTGGTTGATCTTATATCCTGCTGTCTGGTGCATCACTTCAGGTATAGTCGCAGCCAGATATAGACTTAGTATTCTCCCCAGGTTTGGTTTCTTGAAACTTTCTTTTATCTTCTCAAATATCACTGCAGACCAGTTAGTGTTGATTTTGAAGATGACTCTGGTCATGAGGCTGAACATGCAGACAGATATCCTATCATGTCCTCCTGGTTTGCATAGAATCACTTTTCCAACTATTTTATAAAGAAATTTTCCTTGGGAGTTCATCCCCTTTCTATTCATAGAAGATCCTATCTTGGTGGTGGGATCCAGTCCACACCATTGGAGAGCTTCCTTGGTCTTGGAAGATGCAACCTCATCTTCTTCTTGAACTCTGGGTAGGTGTAGAGTCTTTCTTAAACTCTTCAAGGTGAGTTTAACCTTTGTGCCTTGAACTGAGGACCTAATCTTTAGTCTTGTTGAGTCCAGAGATGCTCCTGCATAGAATTCAAGAATTTCCTTCTTCCAAATCTTTGTCGGTTCTGACACCAGGTATTCTAATCCATTGTCTGTGATTAGGTTAATCACAGCTTTGATTTCGGATTCTGCACTGTCAAAGGCATCACGAACGAGTTCGTAGCCCTCGTTAATGTTGTCGTCGTGTTTGGGCGCCATGGGGAATGAAAGAGATTTAGGATTGGGAAGAGAAAGAAATTGTTGACACAGGGATTTGGTCTCGAGAATAGGGAGAGTGTGTCGACAGGGTTTGTTTTCGACCTATTTATATGTTTTTAAACACAGAAGGTCAAGAGTCGCGTGGAAATACACTTAATGTGTTGACACTTTTGAGATGGTGTCGACACCAAACTGAGTGTCGACACAGACTACTAAGGTCTCGACAGAGGTATTTACTACTATATGTCGACACCAAACTGAGTGTCGACACAACTTCCTTGATGTGTAGGCACAATTTACTTTATGTGTCGACACCAAAATAAGTGTCAGAAATTCTCTATGTCTACACCACTTCCTAAGTGTCGACATAACTTTCTGGATGTGTCGATACAACTTTCTAGAAGTGTCGACACCAACTACTAAGTGTCAGAAATTCTCTGTGTCGACACCACTTCCTAAGTGTCGACATAACTTTTTGGATGTGTCGACACAACTTTCTAGAAGTGTCGACACCAACTACTAAGTGTCAACACAGACTTATTTATGTGTCGACACAGAATTACTTAGACAAATTTGTCATTCTATTCTAGGTTCAGCATACCTAATTCAATTTTGAAATTATTGAATTTAGTTTCATCTAATGGTTTAGTGAACATATCAGCAACTTGATTATTAGTATTGACAAATTCTAAATTTATATCTTCTTTTTCCACATGATCTCTAATGAAGTGAAATCTAATTTCTATATGCATTGTTTTGCTATGTGAAATAGGATTTTTAGCAATAGAAATAACACTTGTAGAATCACAAAATAAAGGAGTTCTACTTACCTTGAGACCATAGTCTTCAAGTTGATGTTGAATCCATAAAAGCTGAGCACAGCAGCTGCCTGCAGCAACATATTCTGACTCAGCAGTGGATGTTGCCACACTAGTCTGATTTTTACTACTCCAGGACACCAATCTTCCACTTAAAAACAGACATGTGCCAATTGTGCTTTTCCTATCTACTTTGCATCCTGCAAAGTCTGCATCTGAATACCCAGTCAGTAAAAAATCTCTATTCCTAGGGTACCAAAGGCCAAGATTAGGTGTTCCCTTGAGATATCTCAATATTCTTTTAACTGCAATATAATGAGATTCTTTAGGGCTTGCTTGATACCTAACATATACACATGTAGCACACATGATGTCTGGTCTACTAGCAGTTAAGTATAAAAGGGAGCCAATTATACCTCTATATAAAGATTCATCTATAGGTTTCCCTGCATCATCTTTGCCTATAGACATACTTGACCCCATATGATTTCTCATGGTGGAGGCTGACTCCATGCCATACTTCTTAATCAATTCCTTGGTGAACTTAGACTGAGATATGGACAAGCCATCATCAGTCTGTCTAACTTGGAGTCCCAAGAAGAATTTAAGCTCATCCATACTACTCATGTCAGACTTCCCTTGCATAAGTTTGACAAACTTTCTACAAAGGTTGTTTTCTGTTGATGCAAAGATAATGCCATCAACATATATCTGAACTAGGATCAACTTGTCTTTAGATTCCCTAAGGAATAGAGTCTTGTCTATTTTCCCCCTTGAGAATTTGTTCTCAATGAGGAAAGTAGATAAGGTTTCATACCAAGCCCTAGGGGCTTGTTTCAGTCCATATAGGGCTTTCTTAAGTCTATAAACATAATTAGGATAATGAGGATCTACAAAACCTGAGGGCTGATCAACATAGACTTCCTCTTTTAAGTTACCATTTAGAAATGCTGACTTGACATCCATTTGGAATACCGTGAACCCCTGGTAAGCTGCATAAGTAAGGAATAACCTTATTGCTTCCAATCTTACCACTGGAGCAAATGTCTAATCAAAGTCTATTCCTTCTTCCTGCCTATAGCACTTGGTAACTAGTCTTTCTTTGTTCTTGACTATGATGCCATTTTCATCTAGTTTATTCCCGTAGATCCACTTAGTCTCAATCACATTATGATTCTTTGGTTTTGGGACCAACTCACATACTCTACATCTCCTGAATTGATTCAACTCCTCCTGCATTGCATTAATCCAGTTTGAATCCTTTATGGCTTCTTCAAATCTTTTGGGTTCCACCTGAGACAGGAAGCTTGAACAAAGGACTGTGTTCATGTTCTTCCTTCTGGTTTGAACACCATGTCTTGGATCACCAATAATTTGGTGTGCTGGATGATCCTTTAGATGCCTTGTTACTGGAGGTAATCCATCTACACCTTGATTTTCTCTAATCTCTTCAACATGCTGTACTTCATTGTCCTCTTCATCAGCTTGAGGGTCTTCTACTCCCCCTGGACAGCAGCCATCATTTTCTTCATCCTGCCTTGTAGGTTGGTCTTCATTAATAGTAAGCTTGTCCATCTTTTCTTTTAAACCTGTAGAGCTACAAGAATTGCTAGACAACTCATAGTTAATTAGCTTAGATTCATCAAATACTACATGGACAAATTCTTTTATAACTTGTGTAGTCAAGTTATAGACCCTGTATGCCCTACTACAGTTGTTGCACCCAACAAATATCCTATCTTGGGATTTGACAGTAAACTTAGTTAGATGAGTCTTGCCATTGTTAAGTATATAACACTTGCTACCAAAGATCCTAAAATAGGATATATTTGGTTTTCTTCCTTTCATAATCTCATAGAGTGTCTTTTTGTGGCTTTTGGTGATGGAAGATCTATTAAGAACATGACATGCAGTATTTATTGCCTCAGCTGAGAAATATTCTAGCAGAGAAGTGTCACTCAATAGTGTTCTTCCAGCCTCAATAAGTGTCCTATTATTTCTTTTAGTAATACCATTTTGCTGAGGAGTTCTAGGTGAGGAGAATTCTTGATGAATCACTAGTTTTTCACAAAACTTTGTCATACTTTCAGACTGGAATTCAGTTCCATGGTCACTTCTGATTTTGACCACTGAATTGTTAAGTTCTTTCTGAATTTGTTTAACAAAATTATGGAAGATAGTTGGGGTTTCAGATTTTTGCCTCAGGAAGAAAACCCATGTAAATCTAGAATAGTCATCCACAATCACAAAGGTATAGACTTTCCTACCTAGACTATAAACTAGCATAGGATCAAATAGATCAATATGCAAGAGGTACAAACATCTCACTGAGTCTTTGGTATCAAGACTGTGAAAGGAGGATTTGGTCTGCTTGCCTTTTTGACAAGCTGAACATATACCACCCTTAATGCACTTAACTTGAGGACCATTCCTCACTAACTCTTTACTAAAGAGTTGTCCAATAGTCTTGTAGTTAAGATGAGCTAGCCACTTGTGCCATTTGACATAATGAGAGGCTTTCTCATCAGCAACAAGACAAATAGGAGAATCATTATTCTCACTCACAAAATTTAAGCAATAAACATTTCCTTTCCTATAACCAGACAAGATGACCTTCTGATCACTTGTCCTTTTAATCTGACACCCATTCTTAATAAATAAAGTGTCATAACCAAGATCACTCAGTTGGCTTATGCTTATTAGGTTAGGTTTCAGACCCTTCGCATAAGACACTTGAGTGATAGTGATGGAACTATTAGAAATGTTACCAAACCCTTTGATGACCCCTTTTTCAGATCCACCAAAGATCACTTTGGGTCCATTCTCTATAGGAGTGTAGTCTTTTAACATTCTTCTTGTTCCAGTCATGTGCCTGGAACATCCACTGTCCAAGTACCATATAGGGGTATGGTCACTTGGACTCACCTGCATCAAATAAGATTACTTAACCTTAGAACCCTAATAATTATTGGGTCCTAGGTTCTGGTTAGACTGAAACCTGTCAAACTTACCAGCAGTTTTTTTGACAGGTAAGCTGACATTATTCCTGACAGTTGTGTTGTACCAACAGTCAATGGCATAATGGCCTACCTTGCCACAACACCAGCACTCATATCTATTATATCTTCTTTTCAATATAGTTTTAACAGCATTGCTGTAAGCTATCTTTAAAACTGTAGGTTGAGTGGTTCAATTCTTAAGAGATGGGGCTGGAGCATCAACCATTGATGATTCATGATGACCATGTGTGATATTATGATCATATCTATTAGTTGGCTGCCATACTTTTCTGAAGGAAATGAGGGGTTTGAAGGCTAGTGGCTGTACTGGGGCTTTGCCTTTTCTTTTGGAATTGGCAGCCCTTGCATTTCCCTTAAAGCCCAATCCTGTCTTACCCTTTTGGGGAATAAAGTCATCAATTAAGGGTAAGACTGATTTTGGCTTATAGAATTTAGCCACCAGATCCTTCTCCCTCTGAAGTTTGACTTCCAGACTTTTGATTTGATCATTCTTGAATGTAATTGTACCCATCTGAATAACAGTTATGTTTTTCAGTTTGGCTACCTCATTCATCTTTAGATCCAACATTTTTTTGAATCTAATACAACCATCTTAAGAGATGCAATTTCCTTGGTCTGACTTTTAACAAGGTTCCTGTTTCTCTTAAGTGCTTTCAACGAATCACCATATTCATCAATGAGTTGATGAACATCCCCTTTAGATTCAGATCCATCCACACCTCTTGATGCAGATGCTTTTGATTCTGATCCAGTGTAATAATCAGAACCTGATGGCATATTGTTTACCTTATTGGGACCAGGCTGATCCTGACACTGATCTTCATCAGTCATAGCCATCAGTCCTTTACAATGAGGATCTTCAATCCCATTGATAGAGTCCAATATTTCCAAGAATTCTGTCTCTTCTGAATCCTCTTTAGTTGTAAATAATCTAATGTATGCTTCTGCTTCAGCTTCAGCTTCAGAATTTGATGATGAGGAGTCTGTCCAGCTTTTCTCCTTCTTTGCTACAAGGGATTTCTCCTTTTTGTCCTTATGTTGCAATTTCTTCTTGTCATTTGATTCCTTTATTTTGTCAGGACAGTTAGCAACTACAAGTCCAGGCCTCTTGCAACAATAGCAAACAATTTTAGTAGAAGATAATTTACTAGGTTTAGTGTCATACCTGTCCTTTCTTGAAGATTTCCTCTTCTAATGATAAGCATCCTTGGACTGAGAGGAGGATGACTTGGATCTCCACTGTTTTTTCTTTAAGAATCTTTGAAATTGCCTTGTGAAAGCAGCAAAATCCTCATCAGAATCATGACTGTCTGATGTGTGATTGTCAAAACTTTCTGAGATAGCTTCAGCAGCTTTCCTAGGAGGAGATGGAGACATCCTCCTGTCCTTTCTTGGGGCTTCAACCTTGAAGGCTACTGACTTTTCTCTGTAATCAGCCTTATTGCTTTTCTCTTCCTCTTTCCTGGCCATTAGTTGCATTTCATATGATAGAAGTTTTCCAAATAGGGTAGGAGGAAAAATTTCTGCAAGTCTGTCCACTTTCCTGATAACACATATCTTGGTGTCCCAGTCTTTGGTTAGTGATCTAAGAAATTTATCATTTAGCTCATATGTGCTAAAAACCCTTCCATATGACATCAGTTCATTGACTATTTTGAAGAACTTCTTGTAACACTCAGTTATGCTGTCAGTTTTGGCTTGTCTAGAACTTTCATACTCCTGATTAAGCATAGACTTTCTGTCTTGTCTCACCTCTTCTGATCCCTCCATGTAGAAAATCAAGGTGCCCCACATCTCTTTGGAGGTTTTGCAGTGAATCAAGTTTTGGAAAGTTGAGTCATCTATAACACTGACTATTATATTATGTGCTCTCTTATCCATGGTAGCTAAGATGATCTCATCCTTTATCATTTCAGAATAATCTTTTGGTGTCCTCAGATTTGCATCAAGAACTGAGATTTTCATTGGAATGAAAGGCCCTTCTTTAATTGTAATATAGATTCTTGTGTCAGATGCTTCCATAAACAACCTGACTCTCTCTTTCCAAATACCAAATATTTCTTTCCTACAGATTGGTAATTTCGTGGATCCAAGTTCCTCGTGATTTTCTCCAGAACCCATTTTATCTAAATGTTAACAGCCTTACAGATCTACTCAGACTATTAAGTCTATTTCTTGAGGAACCTCCCTCTGATAGCACTTGAAAGAGTTGGTTTCAAGATGACCTAAACTCCTAGAGGGGGGGGGGGTAAATAGGTACAATTCTTTTTATTGCTTAGGCAGACAAATTTGTCACAATAAAACCTGTTATGCAGTGTCACAACACAGATAAAAGAACACAGCACACACACAAAAATACACACAGTTTTATAGTGGTTCCCCAAATGATTGGTACATCCACGTTCCCCCTTCGCCTATCTAACGGTATGCTAGATTTGGCCTAACTTCCTTCTTCTTCTCAGATCCTCAGATCTTACAGCTCAGAACCCAAAGATGGTTCCTACAACTCAGACTTCAGCAAGTCCTACAACTCAGATTCTCTCAAAGAATCCTACCTCAGAGTGAGTCCACACTCCTACAACTCAGGCACACAACCCTACCTCAGCCTCTTCCCAGGCCTAAAACTCAGAGAATTTAATCTCCTACCTCAGGCACTCAACCCTACCTCAGCATTTATAATTTAGGCTTACAACTCAGATCTACAATAGATACTACAATGAATTGATAATAGAAAAGAATAAAACCTTCACCCAGATAGAGAGAGAAAGGGTTGAAGGTTTCTTTATCAGTTCTTGATAAAACAGATAACTTTTGAATCAACCTATCTTAGCTTTCTTTAAAGCTTCTTGAATCTGAACAAGGTAAGGTTGATCTTCTTGAAGTTGAAGATGATCCTCAATCCAGCTTCTTCTTAATCAGATGTGATTCTGATTTCTTCTTTCAGATTGTTCAGGATCTGCCCTCTTTGGATTTCTGGATGAAGACTCCTCTCCTTGTAGTTAGTTCTTCTCAGATTGGTTCTGTCTTTGATGCTTCCCGTTCTCTCTTTTTTCAAGCTCTCTATCTGATGAAAAAACATGTCTTTATATAGGCTTCATCCAAGGTTATCGACTGATTCAGTTCATAATAACCTTCTGACAGCTCTGACAGATGCAACAACCTTGTTGGTCATGACAGCTGTCAAGTCACCAGTTACTTCGTTATACTTAGTCTCAGTGAACAAAGTGTCGAGATATTCCTTTAAATGTGTCGACACAAATATACTATGTGTTAACACAATCCTTGGTGATGTCAACACAGCTCCCATAATGTCGACACAACACTTTATAATCTTCTTGACACAGCTTCTGTAAAATGTGTCGACACAAGTCCTATGTGTCGACACAAATACTTCTTGTCTTGACACAGTGGTTGTCTTGATACAATTCTGGAATGTGTCGACACAAGTCCTGTGTGTCGACACAATTGCTGTAGACATAAACTTGATGTGTGTCGACACAAGTCCTGTGTGTCGACACAGTTGCTGTAGACAAAATTCTGTGTGTCGACACAAGTCCTGTGTGTCGACACAAGTCCTGTGTGTCGACACAGTTGCTGTAGACAAAATTCTGTGTGTCGACACAAGTCGTGTGTGTCGACACAGACTGTCTTCCGGTGTCGATTAAGTTGGTGTCGACAGATTTGCCATGTGTCGACACAATCTTGCTTCTGGTGTCGACACAGCTTTTCCCAAGTGTCAACACATTTGTTGTCGACAGATTTTCTGTGTGTCGACACAAGTCCTGTGTGTCGACACAAGTCCTGTGTGTCGATACAAACTAGCCTCTGGTGTCAACACAGCATTTCCCAAGTGTCGACACTTGTACTTAGAAACTTTTTCTTCATTTTATTATCCTGCACATACAAACTCAACACAACATCTAATACACCTTGATGAATATCATTGAGTTAGGCGAGGCTTCTCCAAATCTGGTACACATTTTCCAATGTACCCAACAACCTCCTTCCTGAACAACCCATCAAGGGAAGTCCAAACCTCCGCAGCTGACCGACATCCACTGATGTGATCCAAGAGCTCCGATGAGATCACCTGCTTGAGAATAGACTCCGCTTTCGCATTTGTCTCCTTCCAAGCTCTTATCGCTTCAGCATTGCCAGCAGTAGCCTCTTGTCTTTCTGCTCTGCATACAACCTCCCAAAGGTCCTCGCCAAGAAGAAAGCTCTCCATACAAGACTTCCACCTATCAAAGTTCGTCTCTATAAGGAGATCAATTCCAAGACAACTTGCATCCTCCACTGCCATGGTTCTACCACTGGTTCCCTCTTCAAAGAGTCACAGCCACTTCAGTTGATCACTGCTTATCTACTCCAATATAGCTCCGAGACCAAGTTCACTTCTCAAGCAACTGAACCTCCATGTTAAAATTCAACAACCTGGCGCTACTACCACGTTGAATTTTCTCCAATTGTTCAGAAGGATAGCCTAAAGCCAAATTAATATTCTCAGAACTATCCAGTTCACACCTTGATCATGCGAAAAATTCCCTGGACCTTGAAGTGAGTAGGAGTTAACTCAACTGAAGTCAATCAACTAGCAAACACATGCAGTACAAGCGTCTTTATTAATTCACAACTATCTTCTTTACACAGCGAGACATACATGGCGAGACATGCTTCACCAACCAACATCCAAGGGAAAGCAGAGACTACAAAATCAAGACAAGAGAAACAAGCCGCGTGGACTTAAATACAAGCCGCTAGTCTACTGCTGTGGAGTCCGCTCAGTCCGCCAGGTCGCCAGACCGCAACCCAAGTCGTGCGGACTACCCCTTATTCCAATGCTTTCTCTAGCCGCCAATCTGAAAGCCTCCTGACCGCGAGGTCGCCTAGCCGCTAGACCGCACAAGTTGCGATGCCGAATAGAACAATCCGCCTGAAGCAGGCGACTTATTGAACCCCGAACCAAGTTGCTAAAGAGAAGACCGTCTGGTCGTTGTCCGCGACCTGCTGTTTTCCTCCTGTTTCTTAACCGCAGAGTCCGCAATATCCCTGACCGCAATAAGAGCCAAGTCCTGGCTTTCCAGCGCTATCCGCACAACCTGCACAGCACACCCGGTCAACTCAATCAAACCGCGCGGACACCAAAAAACAGTCTGCAGCAACTCGTGCGGGCTCAAGTTACTGTTCACTTACGCATGGAGGTTTTTTTTATGATGTGACATGGGTCCTATTTATAGGCATTGTTGGGTACATTGGAATACATGTACCTGATTTGAATAAGCCTCACCCTACTCAATGATATACATCAAGGTGTATTTGATGTGCTTTGAGTTTATATGTGCAGGTTAAGTAATTGTAGGAAAAGCATAAAAGTTTCTAAGTTCATGTGTCGACACCTAGAGGTGAAGTGTCAACACTTATGAAGGCATGTGTCGACACCCAGAGAAGCTGTGTCGACACTTGGAGTAATTGTGTCGACACCAGGAAGGCAGAGTCGACACCAGAAGAAAAGTGTCGACACATACAATTAGTGTTGACACATAGTGAAGAATTGTCTACAGAATCAGTGTCGACACTTAGAGGCAGTGTCGACACCCAGAGAAACTTTGTCGACAGCAAAAGTGTCGACACCAGGAGGCTGTGTCGACACTCAGCAAACTTCAACAAAGTTAAAGTACATGTGTCGACACAAAGGAGATGTGTCGACACTCAGCAAAGTTTCAACACATGAAGGCATGTGTCGACACAAAGGAGATGTGTCGACACTCAGCAAAGTTTCAACACATGAAGGCATGTGTCGACACCAAGAAGATATGTCGACACTCAGCAAAGTTACAACACATGAAGGCATGCGTCGACACAAAGGAGATGTGTCGACACTTAGCAAGTTTCAACACAAGAAGATGTATCGACACAAAGGAGTTGTGTCGACACACATCAGATTTCAACTAAGTATTAAAGAAGAAGTACTTGTGTCGACACACAGAATCAGTGTCGACACATTCAACAGAAGGCTTGTGTCGACACAGAGAATCAGTGTCGACATATTCTGAAGAAGCAGTGTCGAGAAGCTGTTACAACAACACAAGGAGTTGTGTCGACACCATGAAGGCTAGTGTCGACACTCAGTCTACTTGTGTCGACACTTAGTCTATTTGTGTCGACAAATAAAGACTATCGGTCTCGACACTTTCAGACAGTGACATAGATTTCAAGAAGTGACTGGATGACTTGACAGCTGCCATTTCAACCGGTCAACTGCAACTGTCAGAGCCGTCAGAAAGTTGTTAGAAACCGGATCAGCCGGTTACCTTGGAGGAAGACTATTTAAAGACCTTTATCTTTCAACAGAGAGGGTGATTACAGATTGACAACAATCAATCAAGAGATCTAACAACACAAAAGAATAAGACCTTCAACAGAAGATCTAAGAAGTTGGAGAGAGAGAGAGCTCCTTCTAAGAAGAGCAGCTGCTGAACCGGGCTGCAAAGTAAGATTCAGATTGAGATCTGAATCTCAAGATAGCAGTTGATTGAAGATCATCTGCACAGGAGATTCAACCCTACTGTGTTCTAATTCAAGAAGCTTTGAAGAAAGCCAAGGGTGGTTGATCTCTGCCTAGTTCTTCCAAGAACTCATCAAGAAGGTAGTCAATTCATCTCTCTCAGTCAGAGTTGTGGTTAATTACCTTGTTATATTAAATTCTTGTAGGATCCTGAGGGATCTGAGTTGTAAGCCTAAACTATAAAGGCTGAGGTAGGGATTTTGTGCCTGAGTGTAGGAGATTGTATTCTCTGAGTGTAGGCCTTGATTGAAGGCTGAGGTAGGGCTGTTTAGCCTGAGTGTAGGTCTTGGTGAAGACTGAGTGGTAAGGCTTTGTGCCTGAGTTGTAGGAGTGAGGACACTCTGAGTTGTAGGAACCTGTTTGGGGTTCTGAGTTGTAAGATCTGAGGATCTGAGAAGAAGTGGAGAAGTTAGGCCGAATCTAGTCCACTACTAGATAGGCGAAGGGGGAAAGTGGATGTACCCAGATCTTGGGGATCCATTATAAAAATCTGTGTGCACTATGTGAATGTTAGTTTCTGTGGATGTTGTGTTGTGATAGCTGTAGAATTGTATTTACTGTACAATATTTCTGCCTTAAAATTAAAAAGAAAAAGAACACCTATTCACCCCCCCTCTAGGTGGTTAGGCACTATTTCTTTCAGGCATGATGATGAGTGTGGTCACCGCCCTAGCCGATAGGATTACCACCACATCCCGCGGCAAGACTTCTCCGCAGTCCGCGGACACAATCCAGTCCGCCGCACCTGTGCAAGATAGCCAGCCCGCCTAGCTTCTCCAAGGCCGGACTCCAATTTCCAGTCCGCCTTGTCGCCAAAGGCCAAGCCGCCAAGACATCACCAAGGCTGGACAGCAACACCAGTCCGCCTTGTCGCCAAGGGCCAAGCCAGGACCACCACAACCTGACTCCGCATCAACAGTTCGCTAATATGCGGACACAACACTTCAGTCCGCCAATCCCGAGCCCACGGCTTCGCCACCAAGGCAACTGCCAGGCTCAGGTGGACATGCTATTCCAGTTCGCCCATACTATGGACAGCTCTAGTCTGCATACCATGCAGACAACTCCAGTCCGTAAGCCGAGTCCATAGCCTTGTTACCAAGACACCTTCCGGACTCAGCGGACTCCAGATCCAGTCTACTTACATAACAAACTTCCAGTTCGCATATAGTGCAGACTACAGTCCGCATATTCCAAGTCCACAGCCACGCCAGTAAGGCAGCTATCGGACTCAGTGGACACCCTGATTCAGACCGCCCACAGTTGCGGACACAACCTCCAGTCCACTCATCCCCAAACTCGCAATCAAGACACATGCACTTCTGCCGAGCTTGGCGGACTGAGAAGCATGCCGCACTCCACTACGCGATCTCCCCGGACTGAGCCAAACATGGACTTGGTTCAGACCCAACCAAGTCCACACCAATGGCCACTAGAGCCAATCCGCACTTACTGGTGGACACTAGAACCAGTCAGCCTGTCCCAGCGAACTCCAGTATTAGTCCGCTCTGACTGGTGGTCTCCGCGGCTTTCACTTGCCGCTGCACTAGAGCAAGACCAAGGCAACTGCCAAACCGGTCTGCCGAGCTCCAGTTCTTCAGTCCGCTTCAAGCCGGACTCCGCGGCTAGAATTTCTAGCCGCCCGGTTACTTCCTGAGATCTGTCTGCTGCACACAAGCTGGCCTGGCTAACCGCCGCTGCTGTCCGCGTAGTCCACATGAACAGACCATCCAGGCCGCTACAGAGCAAAATGTCTGCAACATCCCTGCCGACTTAGCAGTCCGCCAACCCTGTCCGCGTAATCCGCGCGGATAGGTCCAAGTGCTCCATTCACCCACTTTCACTTCACAAATTTCAACAGTTCACAGGAGTTATATGCAGACCACCAGGGGCAAAAGGGTAAAATTACCTAAGGTAGATGAGAAAAATCCCTCATGGTCATAGATCTGTCATAATGGCCTTTCTTCTGTATGGCGAGTGGGGGAGTATCTATCGGCGAGACGAATCTTTCTCCCGTCTCGCCAACCTTATATGCTGTGAGGCCTTCTCGCGGTTATAGGCCTTCTCGCGCCCTCAGGAGGGGCGTTTTGCCTACTGTAGAGGCCACTTATCTCGCCACCTGCGAGTGGATCACATGGTCCCACTGGCCCATCAATTCCACTCGCCCGACTCGACTATTCGCGCTTTGAGGACCTCTCACAAACCCGAGGTTGTACACAATCCCCGCTCTTTTCGAGATTATTCTAAGCTCGGAAAGAACATCCAACCGAGGCTCGCTATTAAAACGTATTTATTGACGCATTTATGAGAGAATCTTTTATGAGTCCACCCACCAAAACCTATAAATATGGGATTCCTATGCCGAATAGAGGATGCCCGTTTGCACACTTCCTCCTTCCTTACAGCACTGTTCATCATGTCTCACAGCCAGAGCTTTCGCGAGCTCCTTGCCAAAGTGCGCCGACAGAACAAGGCCGCCGTGGCCGCTTATACCTCAACCTTAGTTCGCCCCCTTCCTTCTGTACCCTCCTCTCCGTCTCGCCTGAAGAGGGAAAAAATAGGTGGCCCCTCCTCTGCAGAGGATCCGTCTCGCGCAGTCCAGGAGACCTGCCCCACCCCTCCTCCCGCATCTCCCAAAGAGAAAGAGGTGAGCTCTCGCTTCTATCTCTATTCTTCAATATTTGTATCTGCTTTCTTAATTGTTTCTCTTCAGGGAGCTCCCGTGGCTATACAACGACAGGAAAGCCCACGAGACGACTCCGCCGCCCATCGCGAAGATTCCGACTCGCAACCACCTTCCACTCCTCCAACTACTCCTCCCAGCGAGAGGAGGAATGAACCTTCCCAGGCTGCCAGGACCTCCCGTCCCCCTAGTAAGGAATCTCCCCTCTCGCTTCTCTGCCCCACTCGCTACTCCCACCACTTCTGCGGGAGCCTCTCTCACCCCGCTCCTTTACTCCTTCTGCAGGCGCCCAGACCGACTCGCCTGCTGAGGAGCACCCTGAGCAACCTGTCATCTTTCCTCTTCCTCCCATTGACGGGAATGAAGATTACCTTGGTGACCCTACGAACCCGGTGGAAATGAGGCCCAAGACTGCCGAGTTGTTCCAGAAACACACGTGCCTCATTCACTCGCTGACGCTGGATAAGCAGGCAGCAGATCGGCGCATCAAATGGCTAGAGAATGAGTGCGCTCTCCTATCTTCCGAGGCAGATACCGAGTTAGATGTCGATGGAACCAATCCTGACGCCATCATCAGCAAGGTTGATATGCAGCTTCGTCTCGCTCGCCGTGGGCAGGAGTCCGTTCGCGCCTTCCACTCGCGTAGTAGGCCACCCTACGCGGGAGCTCGCGGTGGCCGCTGGCAATGGCACCCGTACTGAAGGTCGTCCGTCTCGCCCCTTCTTCCTTCATTTTCTATTTGAATGCTGTAATAATAATTTAAATATTGCTGTGTTGCCATCTCGCCGGCTTTGTCAGAACTTGGTGTCCGCCATATGCGGGACGGTGTTTTTGAACATTCATTACTGCTGTATTAATTTCATTTCTCTTTTAATTTCTTTAATTAATCACCCTGTAATTGCGACGGGCCGCGCCGATCGAGGTTTAGGAGAGAGAGAGAGAGAAAAAACCTACTGCCGACTCTTCCCCTTCCTCTATAGGTTTTTCCGCCCATCAATCATTGCCCTGTATCCGTTATAAATACACCCGGCCCTGGATCAGAAGGATACCCACACTCTTCAGTCCTGCCGCACCCAAGCTCTTGCCCCTTTGCTTCCTTCGTCTCGCCGCTTCTTCTCACGCTTTTCTCTCCCGACCCTCTCGTCGATCTTATTTCTTACTCTTCCTTTCTCTCCTTCTCGCCTAAAGCCGTCTCGCCAAAATTGTCTTGCACAAATCGTCTCGCCAAGGATGGGTAAGAAGAGAGTTGAGGAAGGCGAGGGGCGCAGCTACTGCGGGAAGTGGTTCACCGACCATGACTTCCCGCTCGGCCGTATTCCTGAGGAAGATTACCGCGGCTTCGTCCGCGAGTACCTGGGGGAGGGGATCAAGTCGTGTCCCCCTAAAGTTGGCGAGTCCATCAACACCTATTACCCGGGAGAGCTCACTTTCCCCGTCTCGCACTTTGAGGCGGGGTTGAGGTTGCCTCTATGGCCTGAGGTAAAACAGGTATTTAAGTACTTCGGCGTCGTCCCAGCGCAGTTCAACCCGAACACTATTTCGGTGTTGATCGTCTTTGCCTGCTACATGCGTCGGGAGCGCATTGAGTTCAGCTTGACGGTATTTCGCAAGCTCTTTATCTATCACGCCAACGCTGACGGCGTCTCGTACTTCACCGGGCAAGGGCTCAAGGTGTGTGAGACGCCTAACAAAAATCACCACTGGCTCGCGTAGTTTGTCTTCATCCGTGCCGACCGTGGTTACTTCGAGGGCATCCCGCTCGCGCCCGTGTCTCCCCCCGAAAGTTTCTATGCCACCCCGTAGGTTGGCGGCATCGATAAGCTGCTGTATGATCACTTCATCGGCAAAAACTTCGAAGTCAACTACTTGCGGCGAGGGCTCGACTCGCTGCCTCCGGTGCTCCCTAGTGAAGGTATTCTCGCTCTCTTGTCTCGCGCTTCATTTTTTCTATCTCGTCATATTATCACTTTCTTGTTTTCCAGGGGAGAGAGTCATCCCAGTCCTCCCTCCATATAAAAGCAACATCCACCCCTCGAAGGGCCTTGGTCTCGCCAACGCGGCAGCTGAGGCGGCGAGAGAGTCCTTGGCTCCTGCCCCTCTCAAGTGGCCTACAGGAGACACAGCCCCCTCTCGCTCCAGCCCTCCAAAGAGAATGAAGAAGGATGTGGTTGTCTCTGAGGGGAAGAAGAAGATGACCCCGAAGGAGAAGGAGATATCGGGGTATCGCCCCGCTCGCTTCCTCAACAGGCCGTCTCGCCTACTCGCGAGACGACACTTCCCAATCAGCCTGCTACCGCCTCCAATCAACCAGCCGCCACCACCTCTCACGAAGGCACCTCCTCCAGCCGTCCCGCCTCCTCCTCCCACATGAACTTCAACCTGGGCCCAACGGTCAAAGATGCCGCGGGCGACGCTGTTCTGCTGTGGGGGCGGGACGTCAATCGCTTGTCAATCTCCACTCTCCTTCCCCCTTGAAAGGAGCAGGAAGAACCCACCAGCCATGCTTTCGCCGTGGGGTACAACCTTTATGGTGGTCTTAACGCAGTCTCTCCTGAGAACGAGTCTACGTGAGATATCGTCATGAAGTCCTCCCACGCCCAGATGCACGCCTTGGAGTTCTCGCACAACGCCACGCGTCGTCTAATATATATCAACAAAAATGTTCGGAGAGCGAGACGAGCATGGTGGCGGAGCGGGAGAAGTCGGAAGGTCTCGCAAAAAGGCTGCTTTATGCCGAGAGCCTCCTGTCAAAAGCCCAAGGCGGCGTGGTAAAGACCTATCCTTACTCTTTTCCTTCAAAAAGCTTTTAACTATTAAATAATGACCGAGCGTCTTGCAGGATGCTGAGACGACGGTGTAACACCCCCTATCCGTCGCATAGTATATAGCAGTAGGTCCGGCCGGGGCCCGACGCCATATACCACAGACAGACCGGGTAGTTACGTATGGAAACCATCCAACCAATCTCAACGTCCTACACAGAGCATTCTAGCGGAAGCAGTTTATATAAGTTGTAAACAAGAACCCAGCATTAGAGCACGAATGTCCACTATTACAATAATTAGGAATGTATACAAAATACCCAAAATCGGCCTTAAGGCCTTACAAAGCGTTTCACTTGAAAATTACATGTTTTACAAACCACGGCACGTAGGCCGGTCATACATGAATAAAGCAGTAAACACTTCTACTTGGGCCTTCGAGGGCCAGCTTCGCAAAAAGGGCTTTAGCCCGCTATTGACCGCTTGGTCCAGCTGCACCTGCAAGCAACAATCCACCGCACGGTGGCAAAACAAGGCAACGGTCAGCAATGCTGACCAAATTATAACGATCCCGCCCCCAACTCGGGGCGGCGATGCTCCTTCCCTGCATTTCCTTAGCATAAGCGAGTAATATAAAACCATAGCCATAACATCACAGGCGTTGGCTCGTAAGGCCAACGCCCCGTGCACTCAGGGCACATTCTCGGTGAACCGGTCGATGTTACGTCAATTAAAGCCATTAACATTCCGGACTCACCACCGCCTCTAGACGGCCATTCCTATGAGCAATTCGTCTTCTTGGTATTGGTCACGTCAATTTAAGCCATTGACCACCGAAGACTCCCATTTATGCCAACGGCGAGTTCCACGTAACCTTAGGTCGCTCTAACCGGACGACATAAAGCGGGTACGACTCCATCTAACCTGTGCTCACTTCGCAACGACAATTTAAGCCATTTGCGCGGGTCAAACTTTCACCGAGTCTCATTCTACCGCAAGTCACATAACTCAGTTATGTTCAAGTTGGCTCTCAGGCCTCCAAGTTGGCAAGATCACGTATCCGCCCAGTTTTCCGGGTGCACCTTTGGGTTAGTACCCAAGGCTCCCTGCTGCAATCTACCGCGTAGAAAACCCGAAAACAACCAATAGCACGGAGTCTTCTCCGGCCTTATGCAATGCAACATCACCGATCTAGACTAACATGTCCGGGTAGGCTTCACACAAAATGCCTACGTCCGTTCTCGCATACGGACTCTAAACAACGGGGACTTTACATATCTACCCGAAGGAACGCCTCCAACTCTCCGCAAACTCGCGAGAGCGGGCTTCCTATGCTAAGAAAGAGAGCTATTAGTGCTCATGATGAGGATCGTTACCCTTGAGTTCCTCTTTGGCGCCATCAAAAAGTAATCAGATAGAAATCACCGCACTTGCGTTGCCCCCGTGGATCCGGAGTCGGCTTGCGATTCGGAGCTCCAAAGCTCCTCCAATGGCGAATCTAGCTCTTCTTCCTCCAAGGGCTCTCCTCTTTCTCCAAGGGTTTGGAGAGATGAAAAAGGTAAGAAAGTGATGGATTTTCTAAGTCAAACCCGGGTATATCCTCTCAGGAACCATCCTCAGCCGTTGGATCTTCAATCAAGGAAACGAACGACTTTGATTCGGGGCTGAAATGCCCAATCTGGACCGAACACGGCCTGGCACACGCCCGTGTCCAGGGCCGTGTGCCACATTCGCCGTCAAAATCGAATCTCCTGGACCCTCACACGGGTATCGAACACGCCCGTGTTCGAGCTGACACGCCCGTGTTCCAGCTGACACGGCCGTGTAGCCGGCCGTGTACCCCATGATTTTCCCCCGTTTTCAACCCGAACACTGCACGGGTTCTAGGACACGCCCGTGTCCTTGCCCGTGTCACATTGACACGCCTGGGCCCCAGGCCGTGTACAAGGTCTCGACATTTCGTCGCGTGCAGTTCGACGACTGGATGACACAGCCTTGGACACGCCCGTGTCCTAGGCCGTGTGCCTTGTCTCGACGATCGTCGAGCGAATCTCGACGATTTCACCTTGACGATCGTCGACACGCCCGGCGACACGCCCGTGTCGCGGGCCGTGTGCCCATTCTCGACGAATCGTCGAGTATATCTCGACGATTTCACGGCTAAGTGTCGACACGGGTCGACACGCCCTGCGACACGCCCGTGTCGCAGGCCGTGTGCCCATTCTCAACGAATCGTCGAGTATAACTCGACGACTTCGCGGCTAAGTGTCGGCACACGCTTGACACGCCCTGGGGCACGCTCGTGTCCCAGGCCGTGTGCCTTCTGCCAGAACCCAAACTGGCCCAAAACGTCCCCCCCCCCTTCGCTATTTTGAGTTTTGGGGTGTTACAACTCTCCCCCTCTTAAAAGAATTTCGCCCACGAAATTACATAAGGAAAGACATACAAAACAAAACTTGTACCTGAGCGGAACAACTTCGGATACTCGTCAAGCATATTCTGCTCTCGCTCCCAAGAGAGCTCCTCACGACCGCAATTGACCCACCGGACCTTGCCCATCCTGATCTCTTTATTGCGTAGTCGCTTGACCTCCGAGTCCTCAATCCGCACGGGCTTGACCTTTGTCGTTAACCCACTATCCACCGTCACTTGATCGACCGCGATCATTTGCGTAGGCTCTTGCACCGCCTTCCGAAGCTCCGAAATGTGGAATACATCGTGTAAACCACTTAGCTCCACTGAAAGCTTCAACCTATAGGCCGCTTCTCCAACTCGCTCCAGAACCTCGAACGGTCCAAGGTACCTCGGGCTTAGCTTTTTCAATCGTCGCACCCGCGAGACACCCTTGAACGGCTTGATCTTTAAGTATACATAATCGCCCACAGGGAACTCCACGTTCCTGTGCTTGGCATTACAGTACTTTGCTTGCCGGTCCTGAGCATTAAGCAACCTCTCCCGAATCGTTCTCACCAAAGAAGCAGCATCCTCCACTTCCGATCGCTTATACAACTTTGACTCACCCGTTTCTAGCCAAGACAACGGCGTGCGACATTTGCTACCATATAGGGCCTCGAAGGGCGTCATCTGAGTACTTGCTTGGTAGCTATTGTTGTATGCGAACTCCACCAAATAAAGGTGGTCTTCCCATTGCTTTCCAAAATCCAAGACTCACATGCGGAGCATGTCTTCCACGGTTATATTAACCCTCTCGGTCTGCCCATCCGTTTGCGGATGGGTGGCTGTGCTGAATTTCAACTTTGTTCCCAACATTTGTCGCAACAGCCACCAATCATTGGACGTGAACCGCCCATCTCGGTCACTCACGATGCTGCGGGGCACACCATGATGCCGTACTATGTTATCCACATAAAACGTTGCTAACTTCTCCACCGGATCATCCTTCCTATGCGGAATAAAATGCGACACCTTCGTTAATCAATCCACGACCACCCAAATGGCGTCGTTTCCCCTTTTGCGACCTTGGCAAACCGTGCACAAAGTCCATAGAGATGTCGTCGAATTTCCATTCCGGAATAGGCAAGGACTTAAGAAATCCTCCCGGCTTTTGGCACTCCGCTTTTACCAAGGCGCAGGTTTGACACTTCGCTACGTATAGCGCCACATCCTTTTTTTTCAAACCCGGCCACCAAAATAGTTTCTTTATATCACGGTACATCTTCGTGCTCCCCGGGTGAATCGAGTACTTGGTATGGTGTGCCTCGTACAACAACTCCACCCGTAAATTGCCCACGCTTGGGACGCACAAACGACCGTCTATCCAAAGCAATACGTCCTCCACGACGAATTGGGAATTTGACTCATCCAGAGCCTCTACTATGAACTGCTTCAGCACTTGATTGCTTGTCCATACAAACAATCCCCAACGCCACCAACTCTCGCACCAATCGCTCATCTTGCACCGATAGCCAATGGGCTCGAGCTGGGGCTTGGCGACTCACCGCGTCAGCAACCGCATTCCCTTTATCAGGCGCGTAGTGGATCTTGAATGTATAGTCTCCCAAGAACTCCATCCATCTACGCTGTCGTATATTCAGATCCTTCTGATCAATCAGATGCTTCACGCTCTTGTGACCGGCGTAGAGATCCACTCTCACACCGTATACAGTTATGCCTCCATAGCTTCAAGACAAAACTCACGTCCATACGCTATTACGCTTCCGTGTTGCAGTAGCGCGCAACCCAAACCGCTGCCCTACGCATCATTAAAAATCTCATTGCCTTCGGTTTCACTTGGCGAAGTCAGCACAGGCGTCGTAGTCAACCGACATTATAACTCCTCAAAAGCTCGCGCGCACTCCGGCGTCCAAAAGAACTTATGCTCCTTCCTCGTCACAGTAGTGAGAGGTAACGCTATCCGCGAGAAGTTCTCCACGAAGCGCCTATCGTAGCCGGCAAGCTCCAGCAAACTCCGGACTTCCGCTACCGTAACAAGCTCAGGCCACTCCCGTATCGCAACAATCTTCGCCGGATCCACAGCAATACCCTCTCCACTCACTATATGACCGAGGAACGCCACTGAGGATAGCCAAAACTCGCACTTCGAGAACTTGGCATACAACTGGTTTCTCCTTAGCGTCTCAAAACTAAGAGAAGATGCTTAAAGTGATCTTCCTTACTCTGCGAGTACACCAGACTATCGTCGACGAAGACGATCACAGAATGGTACAAATACTCCCTGAACGTCCTGTTTGTCAAATCCATGAACACTGACGGCGCATTAGTCAGCCCAAACGGCATGACCGTAAACTCGTAGCGCTCGTGTCCTGTACTGAACGTTATCTTAGGGATATCACTCTCCCTTATCTATTTAGAGTACGTCGTTGACCCTACCAACTGATCACAAAGATCATCGATCCTTGGGATTGGGTACTTGCTCTTTTTCCGTCAACTTGTTGACCTCCCGATAATTAATACGCAGCCTCAACCTTCCATCCTTCTTCTTAATAAAGAGGGTCGGTGCGCTCCAAGGCGAAGGACTTGGACGCGCATACCCTTGCTCCAACAACTCTTGCAGTTGAGCTTTCAGCTCCGCCATTACCTTAGGCGTTAGCCGATACGGAGATCGTGACACAGGCTTTGCACCTGGCACTAGCTCGCTCTTAAAATCTATCTCCCGCTGAGGCGGGGCTTCAGAAAGATCTGCGGGGAACAGATCAGGGTATTCCGATACCACTGAAATACAATCCAACGCGGGCTTCGGCTTTGCAACCTCCACTAGTGTACAGAACAGCTCTACACTAGCACAAAACGCCTTCACCACCTGAAGAGCGGCCATCATCGCCTTGCTCGACCTCTTTGAGCTCATAAAGGTCGTCTCACGACTTGCTCCCAAGTTGACTTCCTTGCTATCGCAGTCTATGTAGGCTTGCTGCTCCGAGAGTCAGTACATGCCAAATATAACGTCAAACTCCACCAACGGAAGTAACGACGCTTGCAGATCGTACTCCTAATTCCCAAACCACAAACTAAGAGCAATGAATTCTACCCTCGCCGAATGAGCACCATTGGACTATAACGCATCCAATTTATCTCTTTCCATCGAAGGAGGTACTCCAAGGCACAATAAAATTCCTAATAAAGGAACGCGAAGCTCCCTAAACGAACGGTGCTCTCGCAGATAAAGTAAAGTCGCAACAAAGCTTAGCATAGTGGTCCTAAGCTAATATGCATAACAAGTGTTTAAAGCAAAACTATCTTTAAACCATATCTGTCGTCACGACGACGGGCTTCCTCCAGGGCTTTAGGCACTCACGAGCATAATGCCCTGGCTCGCCACAGTTGAAACATGTGCCCGGGGTCTGACCCGTAGTCGTCCCAGAAGCACCAGAAAGAGCTTGACCCGAAGTCCTATGCTTCTTATACCATTTTCGATATGCCGACTTTGAGGTGTTCGGCACTTTGAATGCCGTTTCCTTTGCACTGACATCCTTGACTGCTCCTGACATAGGTTTCTTACCCTTCCGAGCACCATTCCAACAGTCTCGGGCAAAGTGCCCTTTCTTTCCACAAGTATAACAAGTGTACGTAGCTTTACTAGTCGATTTCATAACCCCTTTCTCCAGCATTCTGCCGGATACAGCTCTTATGGGGTTTGTATAGTTCGATACCATGGTCGTTGGCATCGGGAGGGTCTTCCTCAACTCTGTCTCCAATGATCTAGCTGATTCCACCAAGGCTCGGAATCCCAATAACTTTGGTCCTAGCAATAGGACTCGTAACTCGGCGCGTAGGCCGTTATAGAATCTATCGACTGTAGCTTGCTCATTATCCGACTCAAAGCATGGGTAGCGACTTATCATAAGAAATGCTTGCAAATATTCCTCAACTGTGTGCGCTCCCTGCACTAAATGCATATTCAGCTGCTGCCCCAATGGTCTACCAAAGGTCATCTGCTGCATCGCGCCCACCGGCGTTGAAGCCACAACAGGGGCGCAGGGTTGTACATTTCCTCCTAGATGTGCACCCGCCATAGTAAACACCGCTTCTACGATCCTTCTAACGGTTTCATACGAAGGAGGAGGCTCAAACACCTCACTGGGTGCACTATGCTCCTCAGAAACCGGACATTCAGGCTGTCCATCACCGCTTCCGGTCACCTATAGTGGTACAAAACACCGTTAAGCGACCAAATAAAAATGCGAACAGCAATTATAGGAACACGCAGGTTCCTCAAACACGAGTATTTTCATTCCTAAGTGGACATTCATGGGTTCTTTTACCGTTATAACGATGACGCACACAATGTGCTCACCACCCCTTAAAAAGAATTCGTCCACGAATTCAGCTTAAGTCCGACCAAAACCAGTAGTCTGATACCAAATTGTAACACCCCCTATCCGTCGCATAGTATATAGCAGTAGGTCCGGCCGGGGCCCGACGCCATATACCACAGACAGACCGGGTGGTTACGTATGGAAACCATCCAACCAATCTCAACGTCCTACACGGAGCATTCTAGCGGAAGCAGTTTATATAAGTTGTAAACAAGAACCCAGCATTAGAGCACGAATGTCCACTATTACAATAATTAGGAATGTATACAAAATACCCAAAATCGGCCTTAAGGCCTTACAAAGCGTTTCACTTGAAAATTACATGTTTTACAAACCACGGCACGCTGGCCGGTCATACATGAATAAAGCAGTAAACACTTCTACTTGGGCCTTCGAGGGCCAGCTTCGCAAAAAGGGCTTTAGCCCGCTATTGACCGCTTGGTCCAGCTGCACCTGCAAGCAACAATCCACCGCACGGTGGCAAAACAAGGCAACGGTCAGCAATGCTGACCAAATTATAACGATCCCGCCCCCAACTCGGGGCGGCGATGCTCCTTCCCTGTATTTCCTTAGCATAAGCGAGTAATATAAAACCATAGCCATAACATCACAGGCGTTGGCTCGTAAGGCCAACGCCCCGTGCACTCAGGGCACATTCTCGGTGAACCGGTCGATGTTACGTCAATTAAAGCCATTAACATTCCGGACTCACCACCGCCTCTAGACGGCCATTCCTATGAGCAATTCGTCTTCTTGGTATTGGTCACGTCAATTTAAGCCATTGACCACCGAAGACTCCCATTTATGCCAACGGCGAGTTCCACGTAACCTTAGGTCGCTCTAACCGGACGACATAAAGCGGGTACGGCTCCATCTAACCCGTGCTCACTTCGCAACGACAATTTAAGCCATTTGCGCGGGTCAAACTTTCACCGAGTCCCATTCTACCGCAAGTCACATAACTCAGTTATGTTCAAGTTGGCTCTCAGGCCTCCAAGTTGGCAAGATCACGTATCCGCCCAGTTTTCCGGGTGCACCTTTGGGTTAGTCCCCAAGGCTCCCTGCTGCAATCTACCGCGTAGAAAACCCGAAAACAACCAATAGCACGGAGTCTTCTCCGGCCTTATGCAATGCAACATCACCGATCCAGACTAACATGTCCGGGTAGGCTTCACACAAAATGCCTACGTCCGTTCTCGCATACGGACTCTAAACAACGGGGACTTTACATATCTACCCGAAGGAACGCCTCCAACTCTCCGCAAACTCGCGAGAGCGGGCTTCCTATGCTAAGAAAGAGAGATATTAGTGCTCATGATGAGGATCGTTACCCTTGAGTTCCTCTTTGGCGCCATCGAAAAGTAATCGGATAGAAATCACCGCACTTGCGTTGCCCCCGTGGATCCGGAGTCGGCTTGCGATTCGGAGCTCCAAAGCTCCTCCAATGGCGGATCTAGCTCTTCTTCCTCCAAGGGCTCTCATCTTTCTCCAAGGGTTTGGAGAGATGAAAAAGGTAAGAAAGTGATGGATTTTCTAAGTCAAACCCGGGTATATCCTCTCAGGAACCATCCTCAGCCGTTGGATCTTCAATCAAGGAAACGAACGGCTTTGATTCGGGGCTGAAATGCCCAATCTGGACCGAACACGGCCTGGCACATGCCCGTGTCCAGGGCCGTGTGCCGCATTCGCCGTCAAAATCGAATCTCCTGGACCCTCACACGGGTATCGAACACGCCCGTGTTCGAGCTGACACGCCCGTGTTCCAGCTGACACGACCGTGTCGCCGGCCGTGTACCCCATGATTTTCCCCCGTTTTCAACCCGAGCACTGCACGGGTTCTAGGACACGCCCGTGTCCTTGCCCGTGTCACATTGACACGCCTGGGCCCCAGGCCGTGTACAAGGTCTCGACATTTCGTCGCGTGCAGTTCGACGACTGGATGACACGGCCTTGGACACGCCCGTGTCCTAGGCCGTGTGCCTTGTCTCGACGATCGTCGAGCGAATCTCGACGATTTCACCTTGACGATCGTCGACACGGGTCGACACGCCCGTGTCGCGGGCCGTGTGCCCATTCTCGACGAATCGTCGAGTATATCTCGACGATTTCACGGCTAAGTGTCGACACGGGTCGACACGCCCTGCGACACGCCCGTGTCGCAGGCCGTGTGCCCATTCTCAACGAATCGTCGAGTATAACTCGACGACTTCGCGGCTAAGTGTCGGCACACGCTTGACACGCCCTGGGACACGCCCGTGTCCCAGGCCGTGTGCCTTCTGCCAGAACCCAAACTGGCCCAAAACGTCCCCCCCCCCCTCGCTATTTTGAGTTTTGGGGTGTTACAGACGGAGCGGCTGTACTCGCGAGTAGCGGCCCTGGAGGAGGAGGTCAAGGGTTTTAAAGCCTAGAATACTCGCCTTCAGGCCGATGCCGCGTCAACGTCTCGCCGCGAGCCCTTTCGGACACCTCCGCCGCACTACTCTTTTGATGAGGTTGAGGAGCAATGCCGAGATGCTGGCATCCGGGCGGCAGAGCTGGTCCTGAAGATGATGAAAGACCTAGGGGTTGTGAAGGACGATTCAGAAACGGTGACCGTCCGCGGCCTGGTACCCCAGCTCTATGGCGAGGAGAGCGAGGATTCTGCTTCTGGCGAAGAGGAATGACGTGTAAACTCCCAAGATCTAGAATCCCTCTCTCCTCTTCCTTTCGCTGCTGTTTGTAAAACTTAAAGACTTATCTTTTTTGAGCCCTATTTTGTGTTACATAATGATGATCAAAAGTACATGTTTGTCTCACTTGTTATTCTGTTCTTTTATTCTGCGAAATAAGTTACTGATCTGCTTGGGCCTACGAGACGGTGCTATCCGCCCGTCTCGCCGCCTCGCCTTTATTCCTTATACTTTGCTTTATTTTGCTTACTGCGAGACGATACTCGCATGCGAGAAGGTGCTACCGCTTGTCTCGTGGCCTTGTTGGAGAGTTGGCCTAGGTCGCGAGTCGTCACATTCCTTTACCTTTGCGCGTGAGATTCAAACGGTGTAACCTTCTCGGCTCACCTTAGGGTACTCCCGGCGCGAGTGGCCTTTAGCTGTGTAACCTGTTCACCTATTATTAGAGTGGGCCTTTTGTCTCGCGTGAGTGCCCACTCATCGTAAGCGAGACCATCCTCGTAACTGCCAGCTGCGAGTGCTTCCACTCGCACTGCTCCATGTCTTTGCCTTAGTTTATTTTTCATTTCATAAGGTTAAGCTGGGATGTTGTTTAAAAAGATTTTCCTAACCCTTCTGCCATTGAGTGAGTTCACTGCCCTGCTAGCTTAACGAGAGCCTGAGCAACGGGTCCACCAGGGACCGAGCCGGGCTTGAAGTGGTGTAGAATTCCCAGAAACTTAGAACTATCCCCAAGAGTCAAGAACCAAGACTTCAAGAACCAGACCTCTCCCCCACAGGCGAGCCTTCGGACCTACCAGCTAATGAGAGCCTGCGCAGCGAGTCTACCTGGGGCCGAGCCGCGCTCGGGGTAGTGCAAAACCAAGGACCAACAACCAGACCTATCCCCCACAGGCGAGCCTTCGGACCTGCCAGCTAATGAGAGCCTGCGCAGCGGGTCTACCTGGGCCCGAGTCGCGCTCGGGGTAGTGCAGAACCAAGGACCAAGAACAAGACCTCTCCCCCACAGGCGAGCCTTCGGACCTGCCAGCTAATGAGAGCCTGCGCAGCGGGTCTACCTGGGGCCGAGCCGCGCTCGGGGTAGTGCAGAACCAAGGACTAAGAACCAGACCTCTCCCCCACAGGTGAGCCTTTGGGCCTGCCAGCTAATGAGAGCCTGCGCAGCGGGTCTACCTGGGGATGAGCCGCGCTCGGGGTAGTGCAGAACCAAGGACCAAGAACTAGACCTCTCCCCCACATGCGAGCCTTTGGACCTGCCAGCTAATGAGAGCCTGCGCAGCGGGTCTACCTGGGGCCGAGCCGCGCTCGGGGTAGTGCAGAACCAAGGACCAAGAACCGGACCTCTCCCCCACAGGCGAGCCTTCGGACCTGCCAGCTAATGTGAGCTGGCGCAGCAGGACTACCTGGGGCCGAGCCGTGCTCGGGGTAGTTCAAAACCAAGGACCAAGAACCAGACCTCTCCCCCACAGGCGAGCCTTCGAACCTGCCAGCTAATGAGAGCCTGCACAGCGGGTCTACCTGGGGCCGAGCGCGCTTGGGGTAGTGCAGAACCAAGGACCAAGAACCGGACCTCTCCCCCACAGGAGAGCCTTCGAACCTGCCAGCTAATGAGAGCCTGCACAACGGGTCTACCTGGGGCCGAGCCGCGCTCAGGGTAGTGCAGAACCAAGTACCAAGAACCAGACCTCTCCTCCATAGGCGAACCTTCAGACCTGCCAGCAAATGAGAGCCTGCGTAGAGGGTCTACCTAGGGCCGAGCCGCGCTCGGGGTAGTGTAGAACCAAGGACCAAGAACTGGACCTCTCCCCTATAGGCGAGCCTTCGGACCTGCCGGCTAATGAGAGCCTACGCAGCGGGTCTACCTGGGGTCGAGCCGTGCTTGGGGTAGTGCAGAACCAAGGACCAAGAACCATACCTCTCCCCCACAGGCGAGCCTTCGGACCTGCCAGCTAATGAGAGCCTGCGCAGCGGGTCTACCTAGGTTCGAGCTGCGCTCGGGGTAGTGCAGAACCAAGGACCAAGAACCAGACCTCTCCCCCACAGGCGAGCCTTCGGACCTGCCAGCTAATGAGAACCTGCGCAGCAGGTCTACCTAGGGCTGAGCCGCGCTCGGGGTAGTGCAGAACCAAGGACCAAGAACTAGACCTCTCCCCCACATGCGAGCCTTCGGACCTGCCAGCTAATAAGAGCCTGCACAGCGGGTCTACCTGGGGCCGAGCCGCACTCAGGGTAGTGCAGAACCAAGGACCAAGAACCAGATCTCTCCCCCAAGGCGAGCCTTCGGACCTGCCAGCTAATGAGAGCTTGCGCAGCGGGACTACCTGGGGCCGAGCCGTGCTCGGGGTAGTTCAAAACCAAGGACCAAGAACCAGACCTCTCCCCCACAGGTGAGCCTTCGGACCTGCCAGCTAATGAGAGCTTGCGCAGCGGGTCTACCTGGGGCCGATCCGCGCTCAGGGTAGTGCAGAAACAAGTACCAAGAACCAGACCTCTCCTCCATAGGCGAGCCTTCAGACCTTCCAGCAAATGAGAGACTGCACAGCGGGTCTACCTAGGGCCGAGCCGCGCTCGGGGTAGTGTAGAACCAAGGACCAAGAACCGGACCTCTGCCCCACAGGCGAGCCTTCGGACCTGCCAGCTAATGAGAGCCTGCGCAGCGGGTCTACCTGGGGCCGAGCCACGCTCAGGGTAGTGCAGAATCAAGTACCAAGAACCAGACCTATCCTCCATAGGCGAGCCTTCAGACCTGCCAGCAAATGAAAACCTGCGTAGCGGGTCTACCTAGGGTCGAGCCGCGCTCGGGGTAGTGTAGAACCAAGGACCAAGAACTGGAACTCTCCCCCACAGGCGAGCCTTCAGACCTGCCGGCTAATGAGAGCCTACGCAGCGAGTCTACCTGGGGCCTAGCCATACTCGGGGTAGTGCATAACCAAGGACTAAGAATCGGACCTCTCCCCCATAGGAGAGCCTTCAGACCTGCCAGCTAATGAGAGCCTGCACAGCAGGTCTACCTGGGGCCGAGCCGCGCTCAGGGTAGTGCAGAACATAGTACCAAGAACCAGACCTCTCCTCCATAGGCGAGCCTTCAGACCTGCCAGCAAATGATAGCCTGCGCAGCGGGTCTACCTAGGGCCGAGCCGCGCTCGGGGTAGTGTAGAACGAAGGACCAAGAACCAGACCTCTCCCCCACGGGCGAGCCTTCGGACCTGCCGGCTAATGAGAGCCTACGCAGCGGGTCTACCTGGAGTCGAGCCGCGCTTGGGGTAGTGCAGAACCAAGGAACAAGAACCAGACCTCTCCCCCACAGGCGAGCCTTCGGACCTGCCAGCTAATGAGAGCCTGCGCAGCGGGTCTACTTGGGGTCGAGCTGCACTCGGGGTAGTGCAGAACCAAGGACCAAGAACCAGACCTCTCCCCCACAGATGAGCCTTTGGACCAGCCAGCTAATGAGAGCTTGCGCAGTGGGTCTACCTGGGGCAGAGTCATGATTGGGGTAGTGCAGAACCAAGGACCAAGAACTAGACCTCTCCCCCACATGCGAGCCTTCAGACCTGCCAGCTAATGAGAGCCTGCGCAGAGGGTCTACTTGGGGCCGAGCCGCGCTCGGGGTAGTGCAGAACTAAGGACCAAGAACCGGACCTATCCCCCACAAGCGAGCCTTCAAACCTGCCAGCTAATGAGAGCTTGCGCAGCGGGACTACCTGGGGCCGAGCCGCACTCGGGGTAGTTCAAAACCAAGGACCAAGAACCAGACCTCTCCCCCACAGGCGAGCCTTTGGACCTGCTAGCTAATGAGAGCCTACGCAGCGGGTCTACTTGGGGCCGAGTCGCGCTCGGGGTAGTGTGGAACCAAGGACCAAGAACTAGACCTCTCCCCCATAGGCGAGCCTTCGGACCTGCCAGCTAATGAGAGCCTACGCAGCGGGTCTACCTGGGGCCGAGACGCGCTCGGGGTAGTGCAGAACCAAGGACCAAGAACCAAACCTCTCCCCCACAGGCGAGCCTTCGGACCTGCCAGCTAATGAGAGCCTGCGCAGCGGGTCTACCTGGGGCTGAGCCGCGCTCGGGGTAGTGCAGAACCAAGGACCAAGAACTAGACCTCTCCCCCACATGCGATCCTTCAGACCTGCCAGCTAATGAGAGCCTGCACAGCGGGTCTACCTGGGGCAGAGCCGCGCTCGGGGTAGCGCAGGACCAAGGACCAAGAATCGGACCTCTCCCACATAGGCGAGCCTTCGGACCTGCCAGCTAATGAGAGCTTGCGCAGCGGGACTACCTGGGGCCGAGCCGCCCTCGGGGTAGTTCAAAACCAAGGACCAAAACCAGACCTCTCCCCCATAGGTGAGCCTTCGGACCTGCCAGCTAATAAGAGCCTGCGTAGCTGGTCTACCTGGGGCCGAGCCGCGCTCGGGGTAGTGCAGAACCAAGGACCAAGAACCGGACCTCTCCCCCACAGGAGAGCCTTCAGACCTGCCAGCTAATGAGAGCCTGCACAGCGTGTCTACCTTGGGCCGAGCCGCGCCCAGGGTAGTGCAGAACCAAGTACCAATAACCAGACCTCTCCTCCACAGGAGAGCCTTCAGACATGCCAGCAAATGAGAGCCTGCCCAGTGGGTCTACCTAGGGTCGAGCCGTGCTCGGGGTAGTGTAGAACCAAGGACCAAGAACCGGACCTCTCCCCCATAGGCGAGCCTTCGGACCTGCCGTCTAATGAGAGCCCACGCAGCGGGTCTACCTGGGGTCGAGCCGCGCTCGGGGTAGTACATAACCAAGGACCAAAAACCAGACCTCTCCCCCACAGGCGAGCCTTCGGACCTGCCAGCTAATGAGAGCCTGCACAGCGGGTCTACCTGGGGTCAAGCTGTGCTCGGGGTAGTGCAGAACCAAGGACCAAGAACCAGACCTCTCCCCTACAGGAGAGCCTTCGGACCTGCCAGCTAATAGAGCCTGCACAGCGGGTCTACCTGGGGCCGAGCCGCGCTCGGGGTAGTGCAGAACCAAGGACCAAGAACCGGACCTCTCCCCCACAGGCGAGCCTTCAGACATGCCAGCTAATGGCTGAAAGCCTGCGCAGCAGGTATACCTACGGCCGAGCCACACTCGGGGTAGTGCAGAACCAAGGACCAAGAACCAGACCTCTCCCCCATAGGCGAGCCTTCGGACCTGCCAACTAATGAGAGCCTGCGCAGCGGGTCTACCTGGGACCGAGCCGCGCTCGGGGTAGTACAGAACCAAGGACCAAGAACCAGACCTCTCCCCCACAGGCGAGCCTTCGGACCTACCAGCTAATGAGAGCCTGCGCAGCGGGTCTCCCTGGGGCCGAGCCGCGCTCGGGGTAGTGCAGAAGCAATCATCTTCCTGTCGTTAGAACTTCATGGTAGATAAAGACAAGAAGTAATTTGAGAATTTTATTATAATGAACTTGATTTGAACATACAACTTTTGCCCTCCCTTCTCATGGGTAGAATCTCTTCAAGTCATCGCCACTCCAGGTGTGGCTCATGGTCCTACCCTCTACATCCTGGAGGTGGTGACCTATTTTCAGGACCTTCTCAACAATATAAGGCCCCTCCCAATTTTGGTTGAGCTTGCCCATGGGAGCGGACCTCCCCGCAGCATCAACTTTCTTTAGTACCAGATCTCCTTCCGCAAATTATTTGATCCCGATATGTTTGTCGAAGTATCTTGCCATCCGTCGCTTGACCTCTTCCTGCCTGATAGATGCTATGTCGCATAGCTCTTCCACCATGTCCAGTGAGAGGCATAAGCCTCCTTCATTTTCTAGCCTCCAAGCCTCGTCTCCATCACCTGCAGCCACAACTCGTGGGGATCGGACCTCAAATTCCACAGGTAGGACCGCCTCATATCCATGGGAAAGTTGGAAGGGGGTCTCGCCGGTGGACATGTTTGGGGTTGTTCGCAAGGCCCACAAAACCGAGGGGAGCTGCTCCACCTAGCTCCCCCTCAAGTTCTCCACCTTCTTTTTGAGCAGGTTCACGATAATTTTGTTCGCCACCTCCACCTGGCTATTTCTCCTAGGGTGGTGGACGGAGGAAAACCTGAGGTCAATGCCCAGCTGGGTGCAGAAACTTATAAACTCCTCACTGGCAAATTGAGGACCATTGTCCGTAACAATGGCCTGAGGCAGCCCGTTCCTACAGATGATCTCTCCCCAAATGAAGTTCCTGATGACTTGGGAGGTGACTTTGGCCAGCGCCTTAACCTCCGGCCACTTTGAGAAGTAGTCGATCATAACCAGGAGGAACCACCTTTGCCCGCTAGCTGGAGGGAAAGGCCCAACAAAATCCATCCCTTAGATAGCGAACGACCACGGTGTCGTGATGCTTCGAAGCCTTTGAGCTGCCTGGAGCTGGAGGGGGGAGTAAAGCTGGCATTTTTGGCATCTCCTCGCAAACTTCGCAGCATCCTTCCTTAGGGTGGGCCAGAAGTACCCCTGCCTGACCACCCTTGCTTCCAACATCCTACCTCCAGAATGGCTTCCACATTCCCCGGAGTGCACCTCCTCCAAAATCTGTCGGGTCTCCCCTTCCGTTACGCATCGCGCTAAAAGACCTGAAAGCATATTCCGATGTAGGATCCCTCCGTGATAATGGGACGCCTTATGCCGAAAGCTCTTTGCCTCCTTGATCCCCTCAGGGAGGTCTCCCGCGACGAAGAAGGTCACGAAGAGATCCACCCAAAAGGGTCGCCGATCTACTTCCATGAGCTCCCCTTCCTCAATTGCTGGATGGAATAGCTCAGTCAAGGTTCCTCCACCCCGAGGTCTAAATTTAGCCAAAGGATCGACAACGATACTTTCTTCTCTTGGAATGTGTTGGATGGAGAAGGTCTGTACCCCCCGATGATCGCCCTCATCTTGGGCAAGTACTTCACAAGGGTGGGTTCCCGAACTTCGAACTCTCCTCGAATTTGTGATGCCAGCACCAGCGAATCCATGAAAGCCTCCACATCCTGGATCTCAAGCTCCCTTGCCAAACGAAGGCCGGCTATCACAGTCTCGTACTCTGCTTGGTTGTTAGTTGCAGGAAAGTGCAAGACCACCGCCTGCTCTATGGTGACCCCCTGAGGACTTGTCAACACCACCCCTACTCCGAGGGAGTGCTTTCCCGAGGCTCCATCAATCGTCATCTTTCATGCCTCCTGCAGCCGCGACTCCTCGGCCCCGACCTCCGCAACGTAGTTTGCCAAGAAGTCGGCCACTACCTGCGCCTTGATAGAGAGCCTTGGTATGAATGAGATATCGAATTCACTCAACTCGATAGACCACTTGGCCAGTCTACCCGAGTGCTCCACTCCTTCGAAAATCTTACGGAGGGGATGGTATGTCACCACCCTGATCGAATGTGCTTGGAAATATGGCCGGAGCTTCCTGGCTGAAATGATCAAGGCGTACGCCAGCTTTTCCATGATAGGTAGCGAAGCTCTGCCTTCTTTAGGATCCTACTGACATAATAGATTGGCAGCTGCTTCCTCCCCTCCTCCCTAACTAGGACAGAGCTCACCGCCTCTGCTCCCACTCCGATATATAAGGTCAGATCCTCCCCCTCCTTCGGGCTTTGAAGTAGAGGAGCAAGGGAGAGCTTCCTCTTTAGCCCTTTGAAAGCTTTTTAACATTCAGCAGTCCACTCAAACCTTTGGTTACCCCGTAGCACTTTGAAGAAAGATGAGCACTTTTCTCCCGACCTAGAGAGGAATCTACTTCGGCCGGCCAGCTTACCTGTCAAGCGCTGGACCTCCTTAGCATTGCGTGGCGACTCTAGATCTAGGATGGACTTCACCTTATCCGAGTTGGGTTCTACCCCCTCTGGAGTCAGAAGATGCCCGAGGAACTTCCCACGGCTTGCCCCAAAAACGTACTTTAAGGGGTTCAGCCTCATTTTGAACTTCTGCAAGGTGGCGAACGTCTCCTCCAGATCTCGAAGGTGTGAGTCCACACCCTTGCTTTTAACCATAAGGTCATCAACATAGACCTCCAGGTTCCTCCCCCTTTGGCCTCAGAAAAATCGATCCATCATGCGCTTTTACGCTGCCCCTGCATTTTTCAACCCAAAGGGCATCATTTTATAGCTGAAGCATCCCTCCCTTGTGATGAAGGAGACATCCTTGACGTATGGAGGGTGCATTCGGATCTGGTGGTAACCTAAAAAAGCATCCAAAAAACTCATAATTGAAAAACCAACAGCTGAATCAACCAGCGCGTCGATCCGATGAAGGGGGTAGCAATCCTTGGGGCATGATTTATTTAAAAGAGAAAAGTCAATACACATGCGCCATTCCCCCCTATCTTCACCATTACCACATTGGAGACCCAGCCTGGATACTGGATCTCCGAGATGAAGCCAGCCTCCATAAGCTTTTTGACCTCCTCGCGGATTGGCTCTTCCAGCTTGGTTGCGATGGTCCTCTTCTTCTGGCGTATGGGGCGCGTCTTGGGATCCAGGTTCAGGCAGTGGCAGGCCACATCCGCATCGATGCCCGGCATGCCATCCGTGCTCCAAGCGAAGATATCGACGTTGCTCTGGATGCAAGCCTGCACTCTCTCCTGGTCCTCGGGGCTCAGACCCCTGTTGATCCTCACCTTCTGTACCTGGCCGGCACTGGTGAAGACTTCCATCTCCACCACCTCCCCCGCCGGATCCAGCCGTGACTACTCCCAGCCGGCCCTTGCCTCCTCTTCCTGCCCCAACTCCTATTCTCCTCCTGCTCCCTCAACTTCCATCGCCTCCTCTAGGCTCTCACTCTATTGCTGTTCAACCTCCGCGCCTCTTTGGGCTTCCCTCTCAGCTCCTTCTTCCACCTCCACCTGCCGACCCTCCTGCGGCTCCAACTCTTTGTCCCTCTGGACCTCCTGCACGTCTCCTCCCTACTGCTCCTCCTCAATCTCCGTCCCTCCGACTATCTCTTCAGCTTCCTCTCTCGCCTCCTCTAGGCTCATCTCCTTCTCTCCGACAACCTCTTCAGCTTCCTCTCTCGCCTCCTCTAGGCTCATCTCCTCCTCTCCGACAACCTCTTCATGCGCCGCCATTTCCTTCTCCAACTCCTCTGCCTCTGCCATCCATGATATGGTGTTGACTGTCGTAACGTAGCACTGCCTTACCACCGTCGGGTCCCGTCTGACCCTAACCTGCATCCCTTCATTATTGAACTTGAGGCATTGATGAAAAGAGTAGGGTACGCAGCGAAAGGCGCTGATGAGGGGGTGCCCAAAGATGGCGCTATAGCTGCTCGGGGTGTCTACGATCATAAACCTACAGTTTCGTGACACGCCCCCCAACTTCACGTGCAGCCTTACGCCTCCTTCTACTTCCTTCCTCTCTCCCGAGAAACCGAACAACGGTCCGTCCGAAGCTAGTACTCTTGCCCTCAACTTGCATCTCATCGAAGGCCTTCTTGAAGATTATATTTACGGAGCTCCCGTTGTCTACTAGGATCTTGGAGACCGTGAAGTTTTCTACCTCCGTCTGGATCACCAAGGCGTCGCAGAACGGGTCTTCATAATCCGGCATATCCTCTGAAGAAAAGGTAATTTTTTCTTTCGGTGGCGGAGCTTGGGAGGTCGAAGCTATCCCCCTTCGGTACATGGTCTGGAGGCTACCCTTACGAGTGGCCTCGATCCCAACTCCTCCGTGGATCACCCTGATCCCTCCCCGGGTTCCTACATCCACCCGGTCCTCGCATTTATCCTCTGTCTCCCCTACTGTACTTCAACGAGCCTCACCGACGGCTCCTGCCTCCTCACCCTCCTGACTTCTCTCACTTCTAAGAACTCTGGGTAGGTGGCGGTTGCGTGACCCTCCTCCTGATGGAAGTCACAGAAAGGCAATGCCACCCTTCCCCTTCTTCCCTCTCCACCATCTCTCCTTCCAGCTCCTCCCAGAGCTCCTCTCCTTCCTCCTCTACCTCGACCAATCTCCATTGCCTCTTGTTGATTCTTGAAGCGATCCCTCGGCCCCTGCCTCCATGCCGGCTGATCGTACCTCCTCGGCTCGTGGAAGTTATCTCTTCCCTGAAAGCCTCCTCCTAGCTCCTAGGGGCGACCCTCCTGAGGCCTCCAACCTAAATGATTTTTCGGCTCCCGGGCCCCCCATCCCTAATGCAGTCCTTGTTGCCCCTGACCTCGGGGTTCTTCCCTCCTCCTCTCTTCTCTCTGCTCCCTCCGCCTTCTAGCTTCCGGCTCCTTCACATCGTCCTCCGCCAACCTGGCCAGCTTCCTTGCAAATGCCGGATTGGCCCTCTCAAAGTATGTCTCCTTTGCCGCCCTCTCCATAAGCTCCTCAAAAGAGGGGGGGGGGGGGCACTCTCTTCAACTCCATACTAAAGAAACCCGGCCTCAGTCCCAGAGTAAATGCGAGCATCAACGTATACCCTGGAACTTCCTGTACTAGGAGAACCTCTTCCTGAAACCGGTCCACATAATGTCCCAACGTCTCATCCTGCTTCTGCCTCACCGAAAACAGGCATTCCTCCTCCTTCTTACGCTTCTTCGATGTTGAGAACTTCAGCAGGAAACCTCTACGCAGATCTTCAAAACAGTAAATCGACCTTGCTGGCAACTGATGGAACCAGTCCTGTGCCTTCTCCTTCAATGTGATGGCAAACAGCCGACACTTGAAGGCATCCGTCATCTATCTTATCGAAATGACATCTTCAAACCATTGCACGTGCTGTACAGGGTCATCCTTCCCCGAGTAGTAGGACATGTCGGGCTCCCAGAACCCCTCCGACACCGCAGACGAGATGATGAGCTCACTGAATGGGCTCTCGCCACCTGCCTACCGAGATGGCACGTCTCGCGGCCTCGGTTGGCTAGCCCAATCTGCGAGACCATACCCAGGGAAGAGCTCTCTCACAGTAGCCTCCCTCCCGCCAACTTCTGCCGGAATCTCCTTCCCAGGATGCTGGCCTGGGAAGAGCTCTCTCGCCACCACGTCCCTCTCGCCAGCCTCCGCTGGGACCACCTTCCCCGGGCGCTGTCTAGGGGCGTTCTTGCCCAAGTGTGGGACCTCCTTTATTGGGACTTGAGGCGTGGCACACTTGCTTATGGCCGAGAAGGCCAAGCTGATGGTCTACAGGACCTCTCGCCTGAAGTCATCCAGCATCTTCCTTGTCGCCTCTTCTCCCCGGGATGGGGAACCTCCTGAACCAGATACTTCACCTTCACCTCCTGCCATCGGACTAAAGTCAAGCTTTTCTTGTATCAGCTACCTTCCACGCTCACCGCACCAGAACTATTGAAGCCAAAATTTGACTTCGACAAGAGTTCAAAAAATATGGGCGTAGCCAACACCTACTCTTCCCAAGCTCTGACCTCCGACTGGTCGTGAAGGACTAGAAACTGACCCAAGGTCTCAGCAAGGAGGTCCCACTGCTTACCCGGAAGATCTCTGATAGCTTCCCCTCCAAATCCAAAAGCTGGGATCGGAGCTCCTCAAAAAGCACAGAAAAAAGCCTCTCAAGTCCCGGGAAAGATATCTATGTGCTTCTGAAGAACCCCTATGGGTCTATTTATAGTTTTCTGAGTTTGAACTGCCAATAACCATACTGAGCTAACCTGAAATTACTAGAGTACCCCTGGTCGGGGCTGCCAACAACCAAACTCCACTGTTCTGAGGAGTTATATGGAGACCACAGGGGGCAAAAGGGTAAAATTACCTGGGGTAGAAGAGTAAAATCCCTCACGGTCATAGATCTGTCAAAATGACCTTTCTTCTATATGGCGAGTGGGGGAGTATCTATCGGCGTGTCGAACCTTCCTCCCGTCTCGCCAACCTTATATGTTGTGAGGCCTTCTCGCGGTCATAGGCCTTCTCACGCCCTCAGGAGGGGCATCTCGCCTACTGTAGAGGCCACTTATCTCGCCACTTGCGAGTGGACCACATGGTCCCACTCGCCCATCAATTCCACTCCCCCACCTCGACTATTCGTGCTTTGAGGACCTCTTGCGAGCCCGATGTTGTACAAATTAGATGTTATTTCAATTTTTCAAACCCTTTGATTTTTCGCATTTCTTTGAAAATTATTTTGCTCCAAAAATTTTTATTTCTACTTTTTATGCATTTTCAACAAATTCTAACCTTAAAATTGTAATCGTTTTAATTTTTCGATCACTTTGTTTTTCTCCTTTTTTGCTTCTGTGTGTGAGTGTATGAGTTAGGTTTTCATTGCTTTCTTATATCAAGTAGAGTGTGTGCGTTTATAAGTTAGCAATTATCCGCTTTCATTTCCCGCATACTCGTTTGAGTAGGACTTGTCATTTTATTGTTTTCATTTCTCGCGTACTTGTTTGAGTATGACTTGTCATTTCCCGCCTACTCGTTTGAGTAGGACTTGTCATTTTATTGCATTCATTTCCCGCCTACTCGTTTGAGTAGGACTTGTCATTTCCCGCATACTCTTTTGAGTAGGACTTGTCATTTTATTCCTTTCATTTCCCGCCTACTCATTTGAGTAGGACTTGTCATTTTACTACTTTAATTTCCCGCCTACCCGTTTGAAGTAGGACTTGTCATTTTCTGCCTACTCGTTTGAGTAGGACTTGTAATTTCAATTATGCAATTTTCCTTTTTTGCAACTTAGCTTTTTTTTATTATGAGTTTGGCTGAGTGCGTGCGTTTACCTCTTTTTTAGTAGCTTTTCTCTTTCTAATGTTTGATTATTCCATTTCTTCTTATTTTTTTGTAACCCTTCAGCGTTTAAATTTAGAACTCACGCCTCACCAAACTCCTAAGCCATCCCCATTCCGATGAGTGGCTAATCGTTTGTAGCGCTCAGTATCAAAGAGCATTGAGGCATAAAAATATTTTCAAATAACTCAAGGTTTACCATGGGTTTACGACGCGTAGAATCACATATCGATGTGTGGCTCTATTTCTTCTATCCATACGCTAGCTAGCCGAGAGGCCATGCGTATGGACTGATCCCCGTTGGGTAAAGAGAGTTTTGCACTAACCCTCAAGAGAGGAGCCACGCAATTCTTCTGGATTGGGTTCCTCCCCCCAATAGCGGGGTTCTTAGCGTAATGCAGGTATTAAGAGGAATCCTTCATCGGATGAGAGCCCGGTCGAATAGCCTTGAGCGTAGTCCTAGAGATAGGTGAGCTCATTATTTTGGAACCTCCAAGGACAAGTTTCTCCTTTAATTGAATTGAAACCTAGGATCTCTAGTTATATAAATCTATTTTAGTCCTAATGTAATTCGATACCGAGTGTTATTTCTTCATCGATCCTTTTCAATCTATTTTCAGCACTTTCTTATCAACCACTTTAATTAGTTAAATCCGACAACTTAAATTTTTTGGTAAGATAATAGTCCTTTCAGGAAGAGTAGAGATAATCAACCCGTCCTCGGGAAATTTACGATCTCTTCCACTGGAATATCATGTATTACTTGCGATAGGTGCACTTGCCTACCTTCACCGCATGAAATCGGGACTCACCGTGCTCACTAGATAAATTAGAGATGGGCTTCGCGCACATCAAGATTTTGGCGTCGTTGGCGGGGAGGCTTTGAGTTGTTATTTCGAATTCCGGAGTCTATTACTTTTACCTATTCTCTAAAAATTAAAAAAACTTAAAAACTCTACTTGAAATCCAAAAAAAAGTTAATTATTTAGTCTATATTTTAGGGTGTATGACCCATAGACAACCTTCAGAGTCTGAAAATTTGGATTTTGATCCTGAGATCGAACGCTCACTTGCGCGTATTCATTCTCAATGCCGAAATCCCTCTTTAGATCCCGAAGAATCCGTCGAAGAACCCTCTGCTATTGTTATGTCCGACCCTAATCTGAACGCGGCCGCGGAGCCTACAATGTCTTATTACGCCCAACCACATTTGGACGATACTGGGTCCAGTATTGTTCGCCCGACTGTGGCGAACAATAATTTTGAAATAAAATCGAGCGTTATCCAAATGATCCAAATTGTCGTGCAATTCGATGGACAGCTGGATGAGGATCCGAACGTTCATTTGTCTAGTTTTTTGGAAATCTGCGATACTTTTAAGATTAATGGTGTCACTGATGACGCCATTCGTTTGCGCATTTTTCTTTTTCCTTAAGATCCAAAGCTAAGGGGTGGTTGAATTCCCTCCCACAAGAATGCATCACCACCTGGGCCGAGCTTGCGGAGCGATTCTTAACGAAGTATTTTTCGCCTGCCAAAACTACAAAGTTGTGGGCGGACATTTATTTGTTTGTGCAGAATGATTCTGGGTCTCTATTTGAGACTTGGGAGCGGTTTAAAGAATTAATCCGCAGGTGTCGGCACCACGCGCGGCCTGCGTGTGCAGGTCCAAATTTTCTACAATGGGCTTAACTATCAGACGCGTCAAATGATTGATGCGGCTGTCGGGGGTACCCTGAATAACAAGACCCCTGAGGCTGCCCAAGCTCTTATCGAAGAGATGGCTATGAACGCCTACCAATGGAACGTCCAGCGGGGACATCCCAAGCAGGAGGCCGACCTCTTCGAAGTGGATTCTACTGCTCACTTGGCCCTTCAAGTTGAAAGGCTGATGAAGCAGGTGGCGGAGATGTCTGTTGCCTCCTCCACTCCACCTTGGGCGATTCCCTCTAACGTCAGCATAGTCGAAAAGTTCGTAGACTATGTGGAAGATCCTGGGCGACCTTCCTTCAATCTCAACGACAACCCTTATAGTAATCACTATAACCCGAGTTTGAGGAACCACCCCAACTTCTCATGGTGCAATGTGAACAATGCGCAACTCCCGCCCAATTCTTTTGTGCCCGGATTTCCTCCGCCTCCACTTCTTACAAAACCCTCCCTGATGGAGGAAATTTTTTTAATATCCAGAACATCTCTGGATCGCTAAAAAACATAGAACTCCAGGTTGGACAGCTGGCGCGGATGATGTCCGAGACCGCGCTCGGGGCACTGCCAGGGAACACGGAGCCCAATCCGTGGGATAATATCAACGTTATAACCCTCCGTAGTGGAAAGGAGGTGATCAATCCAAAAAGGATCGATCCGCAAGTACATATTTTACCATCGACCCCTCTTCCCTCTTCTTTGGTTACGCCGCCTTTACAAATTTTAAACGATAAAATTATTTTTAAAACGCCCTAGCATATCCACATAAGTTAGATAGTGAGCGTAAGGATGCGCAATACAAAAATTTATTTTATTATTAAAATAATTTCATATTAATATTCCCTTCTGCGAGGCGATCTCGCAGATGCCTAAGTATGCAAAATATTAAAAGAACTTCTTTCTAATAAACAAAAATTAGAAAATATTTCGCATATATCTCTGAACGCAGACTGCTCAGCGGCTCTTACTAATAAATTGCCCCTTTAAAGAAATGACTCGGGACGATTTTCCATCTCGTGCCTTTTTGGCAAATATTAGTAAAATATGCTTTTGCATATTTAGGCGTGAGTATTTATTTGATGTCATTATCGCTCTTTCAACAATTTGGATTGGTCACTCCGGCCCCTGCTAAAATGCGTATCCAACTAGCAGATCGCTCGGTTATGTTTCCCATCGGGGTAGTGGAGGACATTCTTGTCCGAGTTGATAAGTTTATATTTCCGGTAGACTTTGTCATCTTACACATCGAGGAGGACACCGATGTACCAATAATACTCGGTCGCCCTTTTCTCGCCACCTCCCGCTCATTAATTGATGTGAATGATGGTCGTCTCCTCCTTCGAGTAGGAGATGATGAGGTTACTTTATCTATTAATCTCTCCATAGGAGACTCGTCATCGAGCGATAACTTTTGTTATAATTTAGATACCTATCTCAGAGATTTTTCTTCCCCTGTTTTCGAGTCTACTTTTTTAAACGATGATATTTTTGTGCTCGAAAACTTTAACTGCGAAGATGATGACTCTGCAAAATTATCTTTCGAACCATTTGGGTCGAAAGATATTAAAATTAAAACCTCGTTAGAAGAACTGCCCTGCCTAGAGCTCAAACCCCTACCAGAATCTCTCAAATACGCCTTTTTGGAAAAAGATGATACCCTTTCCGTTATCATTTCTTGGCATTTGAGCGATTCGGAGACTTCTGATTTATTGGAAGTTTTGCTTAAAAATCGTCATGCAATTGCGTGGCAAATTTCTGATTTCAAAGGGATTAACCCTTCTTTTTCCACCCATAAGATTTTCCTTAACGATAATTGTCGTAAAACTATTCAGCCGCAGCGACGTCTTAATCCAAACATGAAATACGTCATTAAAGCCGAAATCATAAAATTATTAGATGCGGGGATTATTTATCCTCTATCAGATAGTGCATAGGATAGTCCCGTTCATGTCGTGCCCAAGAAGGGAGGTCTTACTGTAGTGGAAAATGAGCATAATGAACTCGTCCCAACTCGTACTGCTATGGGTGGCGGTTGTGCATTGATTACAAAAAACTAAATGATGTCACTCGTAAGGACCATTTCCCACTACCATTTTTAGACCAAATTTTGGAGCGTTTATCCGTTCATCCATACTTTTGTTTTCTTGATGGTTTATCAGGGTATTTCCAAATCCCCATTTCCCCCAATGACCAAGAGAAAAACAACTTTTACCTGCCCGTTTGGCACCTTTGCATACCGAAGAATGCCATTTGGCCTCTACAATGCGCCAGCTACATTCCAAAGATTTATGCTGGCGATCTTTGTCAAGCTGGTAGGAGACATTATTGAAGTCTTTATGGATGACCTCTCTGTTTTCGGATGCTCATTCCCGACTTGTCTTCGTAATCTAGATCGTGTCCTTCAGCAATGCGAGGACACGCATCTTGTTTTAAATTGGGAAAAGTATAACTTTATAGTTCGAGAAGGTTTGATTCTCAACCATAAGATTTCGTCTAAGGGGATGGAGGTCGATAAGGCCAAAGTAGAAATTATCGAAAAACTTCCCCCGCCTTCTAACGTTAAATCTATTAGGAGTTTCTTAGGCTACGCGGGCTTTTATAGACGTTTCATTCAAGATTTTTCAAAAATAACAAAGCCACTTACTCACCTTTTGGAAAAGGAATCAAATTTTGTCTTTAGTAGCGAATGCGAGTCTGTATTTAATTTTATAAAACAAAAACTTATCAATTCACTCATTTTAGTGGTGCCCGATTGGACCCTTTGATTCGATATTATGTGTGACGCTAGTGATATTGTCGTAGGTGTCGTCCTTGGCCAACGTATAAACAAATATTTTCATCCTATTTATTACGCTAGTAAGACGCTCACTTCCGCACAAGAAAATTACACGACAACGGAAAATGAACTTTTAGCCGTCGTTTTTGCATTTGATAAGTTTCACTCGTATATAACGCTATCTAAAGGTATCGTATTTATCGACCACTCTGCCTTAAAATTTTTGTTATCCAAAACGGACGTCAAGCCGCACCTTATTCGATGGATTCTCCTCCTACAAGAGTTTGATTTGGAGATCCAGGATAAGAAGGGCGCGAAAAGTTTAGTCGGCGATCACCTCTCCCGCTTAGAAAATCCCGGTGCAGAAGCACTCGTCGAATCTGACATAAATGACAGATTTTCCAGGGAACGCCTCCTAGACATAAATCTTAGTTCATCTTCCCTGTCTTGGTTCGCAGATTTTGCGAACTATTTAGTTGCGCAGGTGCTCCCACAAGACTTTTCGAGCCAGCAAAAGAAGAAATTCTTTTCTGACTTGAAATATTTCTTTTAGGAAGACTCTTTTCTTTTTCGTATTTGCGCGGACCAAGCTGTCCGAAGATGCATCGCGGGTGTGGAGTGCACGCAAATACTTAGGCACTGCTACGACGGTCTGGCTGGTGGGCACTATCAAGCTAACCGGACCGCGTGGAAGGTGCTGGAGGCGGGCTTCTTTTGGCCCACTCTTTTCAAAGACGCTCACAATTTTGTGCGCTCCTGCGATAGCTGCCAGCGGTCGCGTAACATCTCTAGTCGCGACAAGATGCTCCAAAATTTATTTTTAGAGTGCGAAGTCTTCGATTTGTAGGGCATCGATTTTGTTGGCTCTCTACCTCTGTATTTTAAAAATAATTATATTTTAGTGGCGGTCGACTACGTATCGAGGTGGGCGGAAGCGCAAGCTCTCCCCACCAACGATGCGCGAGTTGTCGTTACCTTTCTAAAAAAACTATTTTCTCACTTCGGTGCACCTCATGCTATTATGAGCGATAGGGGAACACATTTTTGTAACGCCCAAATGGGTAAGACGTTATCTAAATACGAAGTCACACACAAACTTGCCACCCCTACCAACCGCAAACAAGTGCCCAAGTTGAGGTAGTAAATCGAGAGATTAAACGCATATTAGAAAAAATCATTTCACTTAATAGGAAAGATTGGTTCATCAAACTTGACGATGCGTTGCGGGGTATCGTACGACATACAAAACAACAATTGGTTGTATGCCGTATCGATTAGTCTATGACAAAGCGTGCCATCTCCCCGTAAAACTAGAACATCGCGCTCTTTGGGCTTTAAAACTCTTAAATCTCGACGCTAACTTAGCCGCTCAAAATAGAAAACTACAACTAAACGAGCTTGATGAATAACGTTCAAACGCTTACGAGAGCAATAAGTTCTATAAGGAGCATTCTAAGTTTTATCACGATCAAAAAATCAATCCCCAAAAAACTTTTTCTCCGGGCGATCTTGCCCTTCTTTATAATTCATGTCTTCGACTCTTTCCGGGTGAACTAAAATCACGATGGTCCGGCCCCTTCAAAGTTGAAGAGGTTTGACCATATGAGACCATACTCATTTCCCACCCGAAAAAAGACTCGTTTAAAGTAAATGGTCATCACTTAAAATTGTATCTAGCGGGTGATCCTGTGGGCGGTAATATCTAAACCATAACCCTCCTCGACATATAAACCTGCCAAAATAGTCAAGCTATATGACTATAAACAAAGCGCTCCTGGAGGCACCCCATGTTTATCTTTTTCGCTATTTCTTTACTTTTTCTTTGTTGTTTTGTTTTTAATAATGTAGGGTTCCAAATTGGGCCTCCCTGAGCACGCTTCAAGGAAGCTTCTACCCCCCTCTTTATTTTATTTGTAAATATTGCATTTTATTTTTGTTCTGCATACTTACGTTGCAACATTGTGGACAATGTTGCACTTAATTATGAGGGTGTTTTCGTGCTTTCTTTTCTACACTTCTATTTTTTGCACTCCTAAAATTTTTAAAATATAAAAAAATATGAAAACAAAACAAAACTAAAAAAAAAAATTTAAAATGAAAACTCCAAAAATAATTTTTATTTTATCATCAAAATTTTCAAAAAAAATTACACAAGAAAAATTCCAAAAATATTTAGTTTTACTTTGTAAATATTCTTTGTAAATATTTTCTGTATCTATCTTTTTTGTAAATATTTTTGTAAATATTTTTTTCTCTTCCCCCTCTTTCTTTCTTTCTATTCTTTGTAAATAACTTTTCTCTCTTTCCTTATTTATAAAAATTTCCTTATAAATCTTAAAAATACAAAAAAAATTAGAAAACTCCAAAAATAATTTTTATTTTATCATCAAAAATTTCAAAAAAAATCACAATAAAAAATTTCAAAACTATTTTGTTTTACTTTGTAAATATTCTTTGTAAATATTTTCTCTATATTTTTTTGTAAATATTTTTGTAAATATTCTTTTCTCTTCCCCCTCTTCCTTTCTTTCTCTTCTTTGTAAATAACTTTTTTCTCTTTCCTTATTTATAAACATTTGCTTATAAATCTTAAAAATACAAAAAAATTTAGAAAACAAAAATTTTTTAGTTCAAAAAATATATATCTTTTTTTCGTATTTTTAGTATGTATATATTAAAAAAATTAAACACAAAAAAGAGACAATAACTCAAAAATTTCCAAAAAAGAGTAAGATAAACAAAATTACAAAAAAGGTAATAAATTAAAAACACCAAAAAAGATGATAACTCTAAAATCCCCAAAAAAATAATAATGAAACAAATAAATGGAATATCTCATTCTTAAACTTTTTGCTCTCCAAAAATATAGTTGCAAGTTTATTTATAAGCAAATTTCATTAATTCTTTGTTTACTATTCGTTTATTAATTAGAGATTGATAGATTTAAATATCCAAGGTTAAGTTTTAAAGAATTTTTATACTTTGTTCTTAAGATAGAGGACTTGTTTTAGACACTACTTCTAATTTATCTAAAATAGAGGTATGTGTATTATGTTAGAAAAAATAACTATAGACTTCAATTATTTTTTACTTCAAGGTTTTAGAAACACTGAAACGTTCAATTTATAAAGGTTGCTCTCAAAGTTTTTTATTAAAATCTAGTTTTATTTTTGAAAAAAACCCCATCTCCCCATATTTATCATGTCTTACTTGACATGATAAAATTTTTATCCTTAAAAGAACCAATGTCAAGGGGAATAAGATTTCGTTCCGTAAACATAGACATTCAATATTTGAAAAAATTATATGTTACGGAGTAAGAGGATAAAATTCATTACTCCTATACATATACATTGGGTTATATGAAGTTATTCAAAAAAAATTGTTCATGTTATGGAAAATAAGATTTCGTTTTCCTAAACATCCACATTCAAAAAAATTGTATTAGAGGATTGAGAAAAAATATACATCGCCTCTAAAAACCAAAGCCCTCTTCATAAATCAAAACAATCATCTTAGTCATATTCAATGATTCTAGACTTAATATAAAATCTTTTTGAGTGTATAATTTTTAAATTGCATTATTTCTTTTAAACTCTTAAGCTAAAGTTTCTATAATTACAATCTATTTTTGTTAACTAACGATTACAATTTTTTCTTGCTATTTGGTTACTTCAATAAGTCTTTTTGGCCAAAACTTTTCCTCTATTTAAATCAATTTCATGATTTAAGACTTAACTATTATACCTCTGATAATTATTTTGATCTCTATTTCAATGAATTCAAGCGGTAGCTAAATTTAGGATTTCTTTTAATTCTTTATAAGTATATCTCCAACTTTTGCTCTGTAATAGCAAAAGATTAAGTATAGGGGTATTTGATAAGTTGTAAATATTCGTATTTTTACGTATTTTATTTATGTCATTTTGGTTTATTATCATTGTTTTTAGTTATTTTTGTTCAATAAAATGTTTATTTTTGTAAATTCTTTTCTAACTTAGCCTTATTTTTTATTTCTGAAATTTTACAGAAAAAGTCAAAAACCAAAGTACACGCCCGTGACCTCCATGTCACGCCCGTAACCTGGGCGTGTCACTTTAATTCCAGCCAAAAACTGCCGCCAACAATGGAAAAATGAAGTCATGCTCGTGTCCCATCATTACACGCCTGTGTCCATTCTGACACGCCCGTGTCCATTCCGACACGCCCGTGTCACGCCACTCAACACTCAACGCTGTCTCGACACTCAACGCCTCCTATAAGTCGACACTCAATGCCCAAAATACGCCTGTGTCCAGATTCGATAGGCCCGTGTCAATCCTGAATCGACGCTCAATGCCTCCAGCACGAGGTTCGACATCTGACGTTTGTCGAACTGCCAGTCATGCCCGTATTGATTTTGAACATGCCCGTGACTGCCTCCTGCTGTTCCAGACAAGACATCGCCAGTGTGGCAACAAATCGACGCCTTCGCCAGATAAACCTTCGAGACACGCCCATGTCAATTCAGCACCGCCCGTGACTGCCTCAAATTTCCAGAGAAGACGTCACCAATGAAGCAAGGATTCGACGCTGTGCTAGTTACGCCCATACTACACACCCGTGACCTTGGGGTCACGCCCGTGACCTCCATGTGGAAAGCCCTGAAGTCAACAACCAATAAATTCTCAGCTTCACCTCAACACTAGTACTGACACGCACCCCACACACACACGCCCGTGACTAGGGCGTGTAATCTGATTTTTTTCCTATAAATAGAACCTTACTGTAAGGGTCAGGGGTTTGAAATGTTGAGCCATTTTGCTGTTTGGGCTGCTGCTAGGAGGTTTTTTGTGCTATGTAAGGATTATTTTTCCCCCTCCTCTTTGTGTTTGTTTTTTCTTTTGTAATCAGACTTTTTTCTTAACGAAATTTGTTAGTTTTCTTATCCTTATATCGTACTGGAATTTCTATGAGTGCCTCTCTTTCAGCAATCTTATGTATCTTCATTTTTATTTTTTATAAGTGTGCGCGTATATGAGTTAGCTTTGTGGAATTTATGTTTTCAGATCATCAAATTGCTTAGCTTCATTTTATATTTCTTCAAACTCACTTGTTGTTGTTATATCTTTTCTTATCATGTCCCTTAGGTATTGGTTAGATTTACGATTTTTATGCTTTTCATTCACTCTTATGAATGTATAAAAATAGTTTCAAAGTGGTTTTTATTCGCCTTTTTTACTTAGGTTTTTCCTAGCTTGTAAAACTTTTGGTTCTTTTTCACTTTTTTCCATTTTTTAAACATTTTTACAAAGCCATAAGAATGAATTAGATGTTATTTCAATTTTTCAAACCCTTTGATTTTCGCATTTATTTGAAAATTCTTTTGCTCCAACAATTTTTATTTCTACTTTTTATGCATTTTCAGCAAATTCTAACATTAAAATTGTAATCATTTTAATTATTTGATCACTTTATTTTTCTCCTTTTTTGCTTGTATGTGTGAGTGTATGAGTTAGGTTTTCATTGTTTTCTTATATCAAGTAGAGTGTGTGTGCTTATGAGTTAGCAATTTTCAGCTTTCATTTCCCGCCTACTCGTTTGAGTAGGACATGTCATTTTATTGCTTTCATTTCATGTCTACTTGTTTGAGTAGGACTTGTCATTTCCCGCCTACTCTTTTGAGTAGGACTTATCATTTTATTGCGTTCATTTCCCGTCTACTCATTTGAGTAGGACTTGTCATTTCCTGCCTACTCGTTTGAGTAGGACTTGTCATTTTATTGCTTTAATATCTCGCCTACTCGTTTGAGTAGGACTTATCATTTTACCGCTTTAATTTCCTGCCTACTAGTTTGAGTAGGACTTGTCATTTCCCGCCTACTCGTTTGAGTAGGACTTGTAATTTCAATTATGCAATTTTCCTTTTTTGTAACTTAGCTTTTTTTCTTTATTATGAGTTTGGCTGAGTGCGTGCGTTTATCTCTTTTTTAGTAGCTTTTCTCTTTCTAATGTTTGATTATTCCATTTCTTCTTATTTTTTTTGTAACCCTTCAGCATTTAAGTTTAGAACTCACACCTCCCAAACTCATAAGCCATCCCCATTCCGATGAGTGGCTAATCACTTTTAGCACTGAGTATCGAAGAGCATTGGGACATAAAAATGTTTCTAAATAATTAAAGGTATTGTTTTTCTATTTAATTAAGAACTTAAGGTTTATCCCTGGTTTACGACACGTAGAACCAGATATCGATTTGTGGGCTCTATTTTCGTTATTCATATGCTAGCTAGCCGAGAGGTCGTGCCTATGGACCGATCCCCCTTGGGTAAAGAGAGTTTTGCACTAACCCTCGAGAGAGGAGGCGTGTAATTCTTCCGGATTAGGTCCCCCCCAATAGCGAGGTTATTAGCGTAATGCGGGCATTAAGAGGAATCCTTTGTCGGATAAGAGCCTGGTCGAATCGACTTAATGTTCAGGTGAGCGATAGTCCTAGAGATAGGTGAGCTTATTCTTTTGGAACCTCCACAACCAAGTTTCCCTTTTAATTGAATTGAAACCTAGGATCTCTAGTTATATACGTCTATTTTAGTCCTAACGTAATTCGATACAGAGTGTTATTTCTTCATCGATCTTTTTTAATCTATTTTCAGCACTTTCTTATCAGCCGCTTTAATTAGTTAAATCCGACAACTTAAATTTTTCGATAAGATTATAGTCCTTCCGAGAGAGTAGAGATAATCAACCCATCCCCGGGAAATTTACAATCTCAATATTCCCCCCGAATATCCTGTATTACTTGCGATAGGTGCACTTGCCTACCTTCGCTGCATGAAATCTGGACCCACCGTGCTCACTAGATAAATCAGAGTCGGGCTTCACGCGCATCACTTGAATGGACCCTTCTTCAAATCAAGGTTATTGTGGATATAATACCCAACATTTCTTTCTTTTATCCTTTGAGCTTGATATTTCATTCAGCTGAACTGGACATTTGTTGAAATATGTCTAGGTTTTCTGCAAGTAAAACAAACTATCTCCTTATTAGGAGTCTTGTCAAACTTTGGTTTTCCCATGCTTCTATCTCTTCTTCTTGAACCTTCTGATTTAATTCATTTTCTAAATTTTCTTGCCAGAAGATTGGACATTTCATTTTCTAAAACAAATGGTTCATCTTCTATGACTTTGAATGCTACTGATTTTTCTCTTGATGATAGACTACTCTCTTTAGCTTCAGTTTTTGTTCTACTTTTCAATAGTTGTTCATACGATTTCAGTTTTCCAAGTAGAGAATCTGTAGTGATCTCTTTGTGACATCTATCTTCTCTAATGGCCCAAATTCTAGAGTCTCATGTATTTGGGAAGCACATGTGTAACTTGTCATTTATTTTTGTAAGAGATATGTCCTTGTTCAATCGTTTGAACTCATTAATTATCATAGTGAAGTTGTCATTCATCTCTGCTACAGATTCAACAGTTTTCTTCTAGAAATTTTCATAATTTGAGATTATATGTGATCTTCTATCCTTCCTCTCATCTACACTTCCATCAACTATTCTTGATAATGATTCTCATATCTCTTTTGCTGAGAGACATTCGACAATCTTTTGAAATATTTCATGTGACATGGTAAAGACTAAGATATTCTTGGCTTTTGCATCACAATCTTTAACTCTCTTCTCTACATTAGTCCATTCATTTCTTGGTTTATGTTTTGTAGTTATATTGTCATATGTATCTGTTCTATATGACATTGGTGGTTCTGTCAAGATTGATTCAAAAATTCTTTCATCAATAGAGTTCATATAAAATATAATTATAGCTTTTTAGAGTGTAAACTTATCAAGATTACAGACTGGTGGCCTAGTAGATGCAAATCCTTTGAAAGTATTTAAAGTCATTTTTGTAAATAAAAATTTGTAAATATTATTGCAACTATGATGATCTTTTGATCAAGGTGTTAACCTTTTATAGATTAATCTCCTATAAATTAGCCTATTAATGATCAACCTCCCTCTAATACCAATTGAAATGGGAGTTTAGTTGTTATATTCCTTAAAGTTTTCTCTAGAGGGAGTGAATAGAGATTAAAGAAATATTCTCAAATACTTAATTTACTTCATAAAATTTGCATTTACATAAACTACTATCCGGAATCATATGTAATTAAATAAAATCATAGTAAAGCATTATAGATAAAGAAATTAAATCAAAATTACAGAAGACACAAGGAATATAGTGGTTCCTCCTCAATCTGGGTACATCCACTCTTCTACCGCATGATAGTAATTCACTATCACAGTGTTTGAGTCTTTTGATCAAGAGACTCTTAGAACCACACTAGATCTTTTAATAAGGAGATCTTGAAGCAATTACAATCTGATTCTTTTCTCAAGGAGACTCTTAGAACCTCTCACAGAATCCTTTGAACAGAGATTCACAAAACTCTTTTTTCAAATACAAAAAGTAAAATAAGAGAAGATTTGAGTTAGAATGAGTCTTCTCTTAGTGTCCTCTCTTCAGATTTCTGAGGACAAATTATGATGATCTTTGGAGCTTTTAATGAATCTCTAAATATCAAAATGATAAAAATTATGTACCCTGTCTCCAGATGATCTTAAAACTCTAAATCTGTTTTAATTTTCTCTTGAGAAGAAGAAGTACTAATTATCTTAATAGATTCAATAACTATCAAATCAATCGTCTGATACTAGAAGAAATTCAATTGTATATGATGATATTCTAAGCTTTCTCTATCGAATTTATTCCTCCCACGATCTGAAATGAATTTTATTGATCGTCTGCTGATAGATAATAAGTTTGATAATCTGTGATAGTTCATCTTGTTGCCTCTTTGTAACTCATCATATATATGGAGCGACTTCCTCTAACATCTCAACGAATTTGTTATGTAATCCCTTCTTAATTTTATTCAGATTGAAGCCACAAACAAATTCGATTAAGAAATTCATTCAATGTAACGTCAAGTTCTACTCGAAGCAACATCGATTTCTGACTATCTGTATGAAAATCTCTATAGTCGGCATTCCGTCGATATCATGTCGAAGCATACGCCGATTTAATCTTTAAGTGTTGTTGACTTATCCAAATTATGTTGCACTGACTTCTATTCAAAGTAACATCAAATTTTAGTCAACGTTGCGTCGAGAACTTGTCAAAATTGCGTCGAGATCTAGTTGACACATGTTGGCAATTCATGATTTTTCTCTTCAATTCAGTATGCCTTGTATATGTCCTTTATATCAATGACACCCTAGGACTTCTTATACCAAATTACCCTCACTATACAACATGGGTAAAAGACCTAGGATGTAAAATCACAAAACATAATTTGTTAAGCTAAATCATAAGGGTTTTTTCCAACAAGTTCAACCTCACCTTATTCCGCAAGTACTTCATTTACCGAGCGACCAACAATGACATTGCCTTCTTCTTCGGGTCGCACTTAAAAATGTGCGAGACTGCCAATAAGCACAACCACTAGATTACAAAATTCGTCTTCATCAAGGGAAACTTGGGGAACATCCCCTACTCATCACTCCAGCTGGACAAGATGACTTATCGCGTGCCATATGTGGGCGACATGGACTCAAAATTACACCAGTTCTTCCTTCAAAAGGACTTCAAGGTCGCATATCTAAAGCAAAATGTCGATTTGCTGCTCCAGTGCTTCCTGGCGAAGGTACAACCTAGTTTATATTCCTCCAACCACCCAACCTCTCGTGGCTTCCTCCCTTTTTTAGTAATGACTGAACCCTTATAATGTAAGTGAGAGGTTCATCCCCGTAAATCCTCCATACATGAATTCCCGAGCCCCTACCGCTGAACTCGTGCGAGCCAAAATGGCTGCGATAGCCTACCGCGAGGTACCAGGCTCCTCTGTTCTTTTTAGCATCATGGAGAGGCCAGTACCCACCAACTATGACTCATCCCCCTCTAGTCCCACCAAATGAATGAAGAAATCTAAGGAGACCAAGGATAAGGGGGTGATAAGGTTCCTAAAAGAAGGCTTACTGGGGCTGAGGCTCCTAAATCCCCTACCGAGTCGGGACTCCGGAACAAAGGGAAGGGCAGTCCGACTCACATCCATACTTCGGACTGGGACAAAAGTCAAAGACAAGTTTGGCGAGTCGATGGTCCTCTGGGACTCCAAGTCAAGTCGAGTTTCTATCTCCACTCTCTTCCCCTCCTGGTCAGACCGAAGCCCTCCCCCTACCCATCAGACAACCTTACTCCCTCTACTTCGGGCTCTATAGTCGACGGGATGTGGTGAAGTATACTGACCTTTCCGCTCAGACTTTCACCTGTGAGAGCACGCGAGCCCAGCTGCAAGCACTCGAGATCTTTCACATGAATTTGTGTTGCATCCTACACCTCCAAAGGGATTGGTATCATGTTGAGGCCACACAGGAAGCCATGGTTCAGGAATCAAAGGGTTTATCGTAGTGGATGGCGACCGCTGAGAAACTCCTAGCGGCGAGCTTTGGAGGGGTGGTAATTCTTCAACTCTCTCTGAGTACTTGTACTGTCATTATCTTTCTTTACACTAACAAACCTCCACTTGCATTTTCACATGATGTCGTCACCGCGGACCGACTGTGCATGCGTGTTTTCATTCTCGAAGCAGAGAAAATGGTCCTAAAAGCTGAGGTCGCTCAGCTGGTGGATTCTACTCTCCCCTCGGACCGCGGCTAGTCATCCCAAAAGGGCGCCCGGGGAAGCAGTTTTTTGAGGAAGAGATTGATAAAATAATGAAGAACACCACTATGAAGGTCGTCGAGCACACACTTCTCATGATGCGGACACTCGACATGCTAATGGCCGACTGTAAGAAGTTCACTGCAAAATACCTGATCCCCGAGTTATAAATCCTAGCCGACTCATTAGAAGAGAATGTTGATTAGCTCCATTATGGCGAGGACGGCGGGAGCAACAGTAATGGTTCAAATGGCGAGGCCGGTAGGAAAGTCCGCAAGGTATAGAAGTTAGGATTTAAAAAAAAAATTTTGGTTCCCGCCCCTTTTCCTTTTGTTGATTAGTTTGTATGCACTCGCTGGTGTCATTTATGTAAAGGACAATGTTTTAGTATATCTATAGACTTATGTTTTGCAACTCGTTGCATCTTTCGCATACATATTTTTATTCTTGCCCCCCCCCCCCCCCGAGGCCTTCAAATCAAACTCATGGCCTAGATACTTCATTTGCGATTGGAGCCATAGTGAATCAATATTTCGTCGCTCCAAGGTTGATAGTCTCGCGCTTTCTTCTCGATTAGAACTAGGCCGGTCTCGCACACTTTTCCAATTTTTTCACTTTTTGCAGTGGCGAGTGTCCAACATGCGTAGTCAAATGAGACATTAGACCAACCCTTTATTACGCCGCGAGCGAAACTTACAATTCAGCCTCAACCTTTTAATTTCTACTTTGTATCGAATTTCTTTCACCCTTCACTGGTATTTAGGAAGAAGAACCTTCTCACTGCCTAACCTTTGCATTTTGACCATGATTGTGGCATGACTTCGCCGTAAAATCATCCTGTTGAGCCCAGCTCGGCCTCTTGCACCCATGTTCTAATTCTAAATCGATCTGATACACTTGTCGCTCGTGACTACTTGCGGTATTTAAGAGATTCTATGTGATTCATTTTTTGCTTCATATATGGATTCATCCTAGCACACATGAGTAGGGTTATTGGTGCTCGACTAGCCTCTTATCCTTTAGGCAACAACTATCTGATAGAGTCGACGAGATCTCGGCGGGCGAGTGGGTTGCGCATGGCTTCACTCTCTCCCCTTGTTCTCACTCCCCAGAGTTCCTTCATACATTCTTTATGCACCTCCTACCACTGAGTGACATCCTATCTTGTCAGCTAGTGAGAGTCTGGTCAGTTGGATCTTCTCGGTGCTAACATTTCAATATCATCTTTTTCATCTCAACCTGTCACTGACTAACTTACAAGCCTGCCAACTAGTGAGAGTATGATTAGCAGGATCTTCTTGGGGATATCATTTCAACATCATCTTTTTCATCTCCACCTGCCATCGAGTGACTTCCATCCCTACTAGCTAGTGAGAGTCTGGTCAGTGGAATCTTCATGGGGCTAACATTTCATCATCATCTTTCTCATTTCAACCTGTCATCAAATGACTTCCAGCCCTGCCAGCTAGTGAGAGCCTAGTCAGCAGGATCTTCTCAGGGCTAACATTTCATCATCATCTTTTTCATCTCTACATGCCACCGAGTGACTTCCAGCCCTATCATCTAGTGAGAGTCTGGTCAGCGGGATCTTCTCGAGACTAACATTTCATTATCATCTTTCTCATTCAACCTGCCCCCGAGTGACTTCAAGCCTTACTAGTTAGTGAGAGCCTGGTCAGCGAGATCGTTTTGGGGCTAACATTTCATCATCATCTTTTTCATCTCAACCTACCACCAAGTGACTTCTAGCTCTGTCATCTAGTGAGAGCCTGGTCAGCGAGATCTTCTCAGGGCTAACATTTCATCCTCATCTTTCTCATTTTAATCTGGAACCGAGTGACTTCTAGCCCTGCCGGCTAGTGAGAGCCTGGTCAGTGGGATCTTCTCGGGGATAACATTTCATCATCATCTTTCTTATTTCAACCTGCCACTGAGTGACTTCCAGCCCTGCCAGCTAGTGAGAGCCTGGTCAGTAAGATTTTCTCAGGGCTAACATTTCATCATCATCTTTTTCATCTCAACCTACCACCGAGTGACTTCCAGCTCTTCCAACTAGTGATATCCTAGCTAGTGGGATCTTCTCGGGGCTAACATTTCATCATCATCTTTCTCATTTCAACCTGCTACTGAGTGATTTTCAGTCCTGCCAGCTAGTGAGAGTCTGGTTAGCAGGATCTTCTTGGGGCTAACATTTCATCATCTTTCTCATTTCAACTTACCACCGAGTGACTTCCTTCCCTACCAGCTAGTGAGAGCCTAGTAAGCGGGATCTTCTCGGGTCTAACATTTCATCATCATGTTTCTCATTTCAACCTGCTACTAAGTAACTTCCAGCCCTGCTAGCTAGTGAGATCCTGGTCAGTGGTGTAAGACCCCCCTCCCCAACTTTAGCTTGGGTCGGGCTGGAGGGCGATCTTATTGCCCAAGACATCCACCCAGTGCTTCCTAAGTTGCAACGACCCACTCTACTAAGCACTGTTTGTCTGTCTTGCTCGACTTGAATCGCAACATTCACATCACAGAGTCTACAAAAGCAATAACAGGAAGCCACAAAATATATAGAACAATATATATTTAAAGAGCACGTATAGGCCACAGACACTATTTATACATCAAGCTCGTAGGCTTCAAAAGAACAACTACTACTAACTCTCTCACTCTCTCAAGCTTGTGCGCTAGTACTCACGTCTCAAAATTCCTGAGACGATATGGGTGCTTCTGCTCGGGTGGTCCTATTGGCTGGCATATCATCCTACAGCAGCTAGACATTACGATGCTCCATCTCTTGTAAATGGTTATTAAAATAACTGTTAGTCACAAAGCTAAGTAGAAACACATATCCTCCCCGGATCCATATCCTGGGGACGAGCTCACACACCCAAAAAAAGATGAGATCGAGCCTAGTTTTCCCTTAAAAAATTCCAACATTTCTGTTTTAATTTTTTGGTCTGCATATAGCCATATCAAAAGGATTTTGTGGCTGAGATCGAGCCAGACATGACATTTTAATCTTCTGTCCCCACAACGGATCAAGATCGGATCCACTGTGGGGTCTAGAATACCACATAGTACACAATTTAATGAGAACATGGCCGTCTGATCTTCATCAAGAAGATCAGATGGTTGTTGCTTGTTACGAGCGGTCGGTGCAGAGTTGAGCTCTGTCACCACCAGCCTGCAGCTGCCTCATGCTAGAGCCACCCCAGATCAACTCATTAGGGGCCGGAGATCTTTTAAGCGGTGGTCTGTTGGCCCGGCGTCGCCGAACACCGCCAGATTTCATCATCCTGAGAGCGGGGTGGCACGGCTGCTCTGATCCTAGCGATGTCATGTAGTCCGGCCTCTCTAGAGGCTTCCCTGCCACAACACCAACCCAGTAGGCGGCCTGGGGGTCAGGCTACTCTCTAATGGTGGTCCGACATCTTGGCGCCGCCGACCACCGCCGCAAAAAACAAAAAATAGAAATATTAATCCTTTAGGTGCTGCCAAAGCGACTAAATCTGATAGCACCATGAACATCCACCGCCTGGGACAAACTTCCCTGGTGGTGTAACACCCTCCTAGCACTACCACTAGCACAGGGCAGGGCTTACCACCCGCAGCAACCACCCGACCTGGAGCAAGGATCAAGTGGCACTAGAGGCGCATACAACACATTCAGAAGATGAGGAAGAGGAGGGGAGAAGGTGTTACCTGTTGTGGAGGAGCTCGAGAAGGTCTCAGCCAGCCCTCCATTAAGGGTGATTTAGGAGAAAGGTGGCAAAGTAGTTTTTCGGCGAGATGGAGCTCAAATAGAGGGGGTATGGCTCTCCTGAGCTATGTGAGAGGAGAACAGGGGGCATGGCCTTATATAGGTTAATGGGGTGGCCACCCCCCCTCATTTCCCCGATGTGGGACTAAACTAAGAGGAAGAGGAGATGGCTTCTCCTCCTCCAGCTATACTGGATAGCTGGCCCCATCTGGGCATCCTAGTACTCCAAGTGTCAGCCATTAAGGGAAGGGGGAAGGATTGGATTTGGCCATTGGCTTGGTGGAACTTGAGAATAAGAAAGGGAAGGGGTTGATGAGCCTTTATTAAGAACCATTTGCAAATCTTCTTGTTGGTGGTAGAAGCCCAAGAGATGGTAAGGGTGGAGACCAAGCAATCCATAGAGAGGAAGTGCATTGCTCTTTGGAAAAATTCAAAAAAAAATGAGCTTTTAGGGGTTTTGACCTTAGTCAACCCTAGGCTGGGTCCCCCTTGCTGGTCAAAGTCAAAGTAGGTCCAAGTTCTCGAGGATCGGGTCAAAGTTGGGGTATCGTGACACAATTGGTGTGCGCATGCTTTTCGTTGCACTAATGTGCACAATTTGACCACATATTGACCACCCATTGTCGAAACTGATCGAGGTGAATTTCGTTAACTTCGTATTTACCATACAAATCTAATGCCACTGATCGGAGTAGAATTGGAGTTTGTTTGCTAAATAACCAATTGTGCGCGTCGTGGTGCACTAAAACGATCAAAACGCTCATATTCGCCGTCTGACTTCAGATTGTGACACAATGATTCCCAATGTGTTCGTATCAACCATATGAAGTAATATGAACTGACAAAGCTCATTTCAAAGTTCTCTAGCTCGATATCCCCATCTAGGGTTATCTCCTACCTTGTTACGGGTCACAGGTAGAGGCTCGGGTCACTTTTATTGGGTCCACTAGGGTTCTAGTGGCCCATTAAAAGTTGGAATGTTACAATTCAATAAAAATAAGAGGATTTTCGTCCCCAAAATTTTGATTAAAGTGGGGGAAAAGAGGTAACATGCCTGGGAAAAGAGCTTGGGGTGCTTTTCTCAAATGAGTGCTTCGGGTTCCCATATATACTCATCTTATCCATAATTTGACCACAGTATCTTGACTATAGGAATGGTCTTGTTACACAGGATATTCACATTAAAGTCTATTATTCTGACAGGCTAAAGCTGAATGGATTTATCCGACTGCAGCGGTACTGGCGGTGTAGGAATGCGTTGTTCTGGTTTCCAGAGGACTCGCCTTAAGGATGAAACATGGAAAACATCATGAAGATTTCCCAATTCTCGGGGCAGAGTTAATTGATAAGCAACTAGGCCAACACACTCTATCACCTGATAGAGGCCCAAATAACGGGGATCTATCTTCTTATGTTTCCTCAACTGGGAGATACCATGCATGGGATTAATCTTCAGAAATACCATTTACCCCACGCTAAACTCCGCTAGTCGGTGTTGTGCATCATAATACTTAGCCTACCGGCTCTGCGCTTCCCACATCTATTCCTAGATTAGCTGTACCGTAGCCATAGTATCATCAATATAAGGCACTTCTAGAGCTTCTAGGTCCTCATCATAGGCCCAAGTCAACGGGGTTCGACAATTCCTTCCATACAGTGCCTCGTACGGTGTTATCTTGATGTTATCCTGGTAGCTGTTATTTTAAGAAAACTCGACCAATGGCAGCAGCTGCGCCCATGGCTTGTTGTGCTCCACTATGTAAAGTCAAAGAAGATCCTCCATTGTCTAATTCACGCTTCTTGTCTGTCCATCTGTCTGAGAGTGGAAGGCGGTGCTAAATGCTAACTTGGCCCCCAAGTACGTCTGCACCCACCTCCATTCCTTGGATGTGAATCATTCATCACGGTCTGACACAATAGACTTCGACACTCCATGGAATCGAACTACCTACTCTATAAACAACCTAGACAGAACATCAACTTCGTCACTCTATCGGTTTGGAATGAACCGCTCTACCTTGGTAAGTCGATCCAAGACAACCAATATAGAGTCGTTTCTAGAACGAGATCGAGGTAGGTCGTGGATGAAGTCCATATAAATATTCTCAAATTTCCACTCGAATATCGACAGGGGTTGCGTCAGGCCTCTTAGGTTGCACCATTCAACTTTAACCTTCTGACAGGTCTAGCACTGGGCCATGAATTTGGTGACATCACTTTTCATTCTCGGCCAGTAAATAGTCCTGACCATGTCAACATACATCTTAACCACACCAGTATGAATGGAATAACTTGACTGGTGCGCTTCTCAAAGAATTTCATCTCGAATCCCCCTAGTAGAGGGAATGAACACACGATACCTAAACTACAAGATCCCGTCGTGCAAGTTGTACTCCTCATGTGCTCTATCCTGCAATGAATGGATGATCGGGGCTATTTCTGGGTCGACTTTCTAGGCCTCACGTATTCGATCATGGATATCACACTATATCTCCACCCAATAAATCTAGGACTGATATTCATTCGTGTCCCTACGAGCAACAGTAGTAATTTCTAGATCTATCAAAGACTAAAACAGTTCCTCCAGTATCAGCTTCATCCAGATCCCGACTCTAGAGGGCTGGGTGCTCAACGTGTTAGAAACTTTATTAGCCTTCCTTGGGTAGTACTAGAGAGCAAAGTCATAATCACAAAAAACTCCATTCATCGGCACTGCCGGAGGTCTAACTCCTTCTGAGTGAAGATATATTTAAGGCTCTTAAGATCAGAGAAGATTTTGCATCTCACTCTGTATAGGTAGTGCCTCCGGATCTTGAGGACAAAAACAACGACGCCCAACTCTAAATTGTGAGTCGTGTAATTCAGCTCGTTCAGCTTCAACTGGAGGGATGCATATGTGACTACCTTTCCATGCTATGTGAGGACATCTCATAATCCCTTCAGGGATCCATTAGTATAAATTTGAAACCCTTCGATTCCTGAGGGGATCATAAGGATTAGGGTAGAAGTTAGCCGCTTCTTTAGTTCATCGAGCATAACCTCACATTCCGGTGTCCACCGAAACGTAACATCCTTCCATGTAAGAGTGGTGAGGGGTAATGTAAAATTGGAAAAGCCTTCCACAAAATTCTTGTAGTAACTGGCAAGACCGAGGAAGCTTCGAATGTATGTTGCTGTCTTGAGTGGCGACCAATTCTGAACTGCTTGGATCTTGGCCTAGTCCACCGATACCCCATTTTTTGACGGTGTGGCCCAAGAATCCAACTTCCTCTGACCAAAATTTACATTTTCTGAACTTGGCGAAGAGCGAGTGCTGTCGAAGTTTAAGTAATACCATCTACATGTGTCTGGAATGGTCTGCCTTGTTCCTTGAGTAGATCAAAATGTCATCAATGAAAACAATCACAAAGTGATCCAGGAAGGGTTGAAATACCTTTTTCATCAATATCATAAAGGCAGAGGGTATGTTAGTGAGCCCAAGAGGCATCACCATAAACTCATAGAGACCATAACAGGAGCTAAAGGTGGTCTTGGGAATATCCTCTTCCTGAATCCGAAGTTGATAGTAACGTAATCTCTGGTTCATCTTAGAGAAGACGGACGTACCTTGCAGTTGATCGAACAAACCGTCAATCCTTGGTAGGGGGTACGTGTTCCGTATAGTGAGCTTGTTAAGTTCTCCATAGTCGATGCACAAGCACAATGTCCTGTCCTTCTTCTTTACAAATAGCATAGGGGCTCCCCATGGCAATGAACTCAGACAGACAAACCCTACATCAATCAATTCCTAAATTTGAATCTTCGGCTCCGCCAATTCCTTAGGGGCCATCCAGTAGGGTACTTGGGACACTGATCGGGCTCCAGGAACAAGCTCGATCTGAAAGTCTACCTCTCGCTGAGGTGTCAATCCTAGGAGGGACTCATGGAAAATATCTGGAAAATCCTGTATCACTGGGACCCTGGCAAGCACTTAGGTTTTGTTTTCCATTTCAAAGTAGATAAGTTATACCTTGTCCTTTTGTCAGACTGCCTTCACCGTTTGAGTAGAGGTCATAATAATGCGAGAGACATGTGGTATACCTATTAGCATAATAACTTGCTTGTCTGGGTTCTGAAATTTGACCTCTCGGGTCAAATAATTTATCCATGTCTTATGCTCAGCCAGCCAATCCGTCCCTAAGATGATGTTCCCTAGCATGGCCTAAAATAGGCATTTCTCTATAAAAGTCATGTCTGAACCATTTAGTAGTCGAATCCGTATGGACAACCCTGACGAGTGGACAACATTCTCCTTAGTTGCGATAAATTCCTAAGAAACGAAGGAGTGCATCGCTTCAATATCGAAGAAATATTCCACGGGATGTCCTTCTACCAAGAGTAATCCTGATAACATATATGAGTATATATATCATAAAACAAATATACACATCAGATATAGGTATACATATACATTGAGTATAGATCCAGCCAAACTATAGGTACCATAACATTTATCGTTTCGCTAACGCTGAAGATAGATACCTATCACCACATCTGGTGTCGGTCCATGCTGAAGATTTAAAGCATAAGCCTCTAAGAGCGCTGCCCAGTCCAGCACATCTCTCCTGCTAGGTCTACCTCTTTGGCCTCTCTGGCCCTATCCTCTTGCATCTGGTCCTCCCTATACTGCCCCTAATCCTGGCCTTCCTGCCGCCTGTGGGAAGAAAGCACTCATATGCCATGGCTGCTGGCACAAACAATAGTTCCCTGCAAGGGAACATCTCATCGGACTGCGAGCGCGGGCTGGGGTGCTGGGGTTGGTCTGGGATCCTGTTGCAGTGTTGGTCGGGGTACCAGTGGTGTTGGTGCGTGTCTAGGTGGGGGTGGGCACCTTTAAGGCTGCTAGTGTTGACATTATCTACGCTCTTACTCATGTCAACAGGGAGTAGCTCCTCTGTCTCATCCCTGACCTCTGGGAACCTTTACCTGTCCTCAGCGCTGCTGGGCCACAATCCTCTGATCTAACACTAACGCGGTAGCGTAAATCGCTATAGTGTGTAAGGTGGACTAGGAGATCATGATCAAAGCTGCCTCAACTCATCCTGCAGTCCTCGTTAGAAATGAGCAGCCCAGTTTATGTCAGTGATTATGAGCAGCCCGTTCTCTGTCAGTGACTACAAGCATCCTAGCAGAACAGGTCAGGTGAATGAACTCTCACTGGTAGTCAGGCACTCTCCAGTCACCCTGACGAATGTTCAAGAACCTCTCCTGCAGTGTAGCTCGGTAGGTGTCAAAAATGAAATGCTCGAGGAACACGTCTGAAAACTCCCCCCACAGGATGATGTTCATTGATCGCCCCCTAAACATCGAGCGGCTGGCCGTTCTCCACCAGTCGTTGGCATACCGCTCCAATAAACTCACAACTAAAGAAACTACAGCAACTGTCAGGCACATCAAGCCCACAAATAGCTCCTCTACATGCACAACCCACTCCTCTGCTTGCATGGCAATTTTCGTGCCTCTGATCGTGGGAGGCCGCAGCCCCCGTAAGGTCGTAAGGAGGTCAGTGGGTACCACAAGCTTCTATGGTGGTTGTGTCATAGCTGTCTGAAACGTAGTCAGATGGTTGTCAACGTCCACCCCAAGTTTGTGTCGACGAACGGTATAGCTACAGGAGCAACTAGGTCTGGAGATGGAGTGGCGGGGATGTAACCTCTAGAGGAAGATCTCTCAATACTAGACTCCGGTATCTGTAGAAGTAATAGGAATAGAGTTTCAGTACTTTGCGAAAGTAAGGGAAACTTGCAAAAGAATGACAAAGCAGAAACAAAAGGTGTGAGGGTGTGCTATCGTACAATCTAGAATTCTTAAACCTCTACACTATGGTCCACCAGGCTTCCGCTACATGTTTTCCCGAACCAAAGAATGAAGCGAGGGAAGGAGGGATCCTAAGACTGCTCCACAAGGACGGATCGTGATAAATCTGATCCATTTATAAGACCCCTCCCTAACTTTAGCTGGGGCTGGGCTGGAGGGGGATCTTATTGCCCAAGACGTCCACACAATTCTTCCCAAGTGGCATCGACCAACTCTAACAAGTACTGGTTGACCTCCTTTCTCGGCTTGAATCACAACATTCACATCACATAGTATGTGGAAGCAATAACTGGAAGCCACAAAAAATATATAACAATATATATTTAAAGAGTACGCATAGGCCACAACTACTATCTATACATCGAGCTCGTAGGCTTCAGAAGGACAACTACTACTAACTCTCTCACTCTCTCAAGCCTACACGCTAGTACTCAGATCTCGAAATTTTGGATACAATAGGGGTTCTTCTACTCGGGTGGTCTTATCGACTGACATATCATCCTGCGACAGCTGGACATCATGGTTCTCCTTCTCCTGTGAATGGTTATTAAAATAACCGTTAGTCACAGAGCTAAGTAGAAACACATCTCCACCCCGGATCTATATCCTAGGGATGAGCTCACGCACCCAATAAAAGAAAATAACCGAAGAACGAGAGGGTTAGTATAATATTTCATATATAAGCTAGGAGTATCAATTAGAAAGAAGGTGCAACATAATATAACTGGAAGAACAATAGTTTTTTACGTGAGTTATAATAAAAGTTTCACTAGCTATCAGCACGGCACGTATTCACAACCCGTATTCATACCACGGGTATTCAAACCTTCTATCACTCTACAGGAGTTCAAAGCCGCGCACATACCCTATGTTGACATAGTATAGACCGCTTATCTTCAAGCAGGGTAGCGAGCCCTATAGGCCTCGCCGATGTGACTATCCATGATAGTAGCCAGTCCTGCCACTTCTAGGGGTGGTCGTACCGTACTACTCAATCCTCAACGTATAACCCCGTGTACTTTTAGATGTGAGTGACATCCAGTGATTTTGTATCTTTGGTCGACCAGTGGAGGAAACCAAATAGGGAGAAATATAATAGTCAATCACCCGTGCTATGCATCTTCCTGTCTCCTTGAGTTTTCGACCTTCCCGCACTGGCATGAACGATCTACGGAAGTGACTGACCCGCCACGATTTACTATAAGAAATTTGCAAGCATTCAATTTCAAATAATTTTGCCGGCACGCTTCGGGTCTGTGGCGCCCTACCCTACTATGCTTTCAATAAATAAGGCAAGTGACATTTGGCTCAACTTTTAATAAGTAGCATGGGAGCACATTATTTGGAGCTAATGTTGGAGGAATATCTCAACTCATGTTATCCCGAACTAATGCTCAACCTAAAAATCAACTGGTCGTCAGAGCAGGACCCGTGCTTAAAATGCTAAAACATTAAATGATAGGAAATATAAGAGCGGTAATAAAAGCGGCTGAGAATATAAGCTGAAGAATTGAAATGTTGAATTGAAATATGACCAGTACGAAACTGGGGTAGTACTGAACAGAAAAAACTGAAAGTAAGTACTGAAAGGAACTAGACCCGTACGTAACTGGATTAGTACTTGAAAGAAATGAACTTAACTAAAAAAAGGAACAGGATCAATACGGGACTAGAGTACTAGAAAGAAGTACTGAACTGAAATAAATAAAGGAACATGGTGCCACGATATTCCTAAGCATCTGTGTTGGCAACAACTTGAGTGGTGTGAACAACTGGTGTAACGCCCCAAATTTCATAAGGCGGGAGAAGCTTCTCTGTGGGGTTATCGCTCGGCGGTAGCTAGTTACCGTGTGGCGGTAGCTCTAAGGTTTGCGTCGAGTGCGTTGAGTTCTCTAGAAAGAGTTGAGTTTTTGAGAAAGATGTTACCGCGGGCGGTAGCTGGGAATTATTCTGGCAAAGTTCTCGGGAAGATATCGCCCGACGATAGTGTTACTACTGGCGATAGTGGGGCAATTTAATTGATGGGGTCTCGGGATTCTACCACGCGGTGGTAACAGTTGGCATGTGGCGATAGCGGCTGGTGTCATGTCGTAACCAACAAACGGCTATTGTGCGGTGTTTGCATCATATCACTCAGCGATAGTGAAACCGTAACGGCGTGGCCACATGCCGGCTTGTGATTGGAAGGTTTTTGGGCTGTTGAGCTCGAAAAGAGGCGTTGAATTAAGGTACAGCACGATGGTAGCTAGTTACCGTGTGACGGTAGCTTTATATATAATCCTGGTTTGGCCGTTTTCACTTAATTTCTTTTGGATTTGAGGACTTGGCCTGGATTTCTTGGAGGAGCTGTAGCGCCTGAAGCGAGATCTCACTGTCGTTGAAGTTCTGATTTGCAAGCCGAGTCCAGATTTGCATAGGCAAGGTAAAAGCGGTCATTTTCAACCGTCTAGATTTCTCCCATAACGCCAAAGAGGACATCAAGGGTAACGATCCTCTTCCTTGGACATGTGAAGTCCTTTATTTTGGCATTTTAGGGTAGATGCCCCATGAACACGTGGTGGTGGTTCACTCGACGTGTAGATCCGTGTATCCTTGTAGTGTTGCATTTAGATCCGGAATCGAAGTACGGAATAGGCATGCAGTGTGAAGCTCATCCGGATGGGCTGGTCTAGATTGGTGATGATTATATGTTTTGTATGTCGGATAAGACTCCATCTTAAGAGTATAGATTTTGAAGTTGTGGGGTATGCAGGTTACTACAGTGAGAATACTGGGGGAAGTCCCTCGGAAAACACCTGAAAAGGGGAAGAAACGATAGTCTGTCCCCTACCGCGCGACGGTAGTGCTACCGCCAGCGATAGTTACCAGTGAGCAATGTTTGTTTGTGAGCCCCATCTCTAGGATACCTGGGGGCCGATGTATGTTTAACTACGTGCTACAGTGCTGAGTTCGATAAGGCCAGCGGGCTGAACAGGAAAGTGGATGCCGACCCGCGACTTGTCGATTGTCCTTGATTGCTTCGGCTTTCGGAAATGGCATGGCGAGTTGAGCAACGAGAAAAGGCAGAACTGTACCTGTGTTGTGTCGATCTGACTAGATTGCCTAAAGTACTTGGCTTTCGTCGATGGCATAATGAGAGTATTAGGCCCCGTGGTCGAAATGACTAGAATGCTTAAAGTGACCGTCAAGTCAAGGACCTCTGAATGATGGTGGTACTCGAGAAGTCTGGTACACCGATAATGTGCCATGAGTGCACGGAGCGTTTGGCCGACTGTGCCTACGCTTGTGACGAATGGTTCTTAAGTTGCACGTTAAGAATGCCATATTTTGTTTAAGCTAATGCCTGCAGGGAAGGAGCACCGCCACCCCAGGTGAGGGGTGGGGTCGTTATAATTTGGTTAGCTAATGCTGACTGTTGCTCTTGTTTGCCACCGTTGCAGCAGGATGTTGTTTGCAGGAGCGGTGTATCCATGTGGCAAATAGTGGGCTGGATCCCCGTATAGCAATGCAGGCCCTCGAAGGCCAAAGATAAATGCTAGTGTTTACTTTACAGTTCATGTGTGGTCGGCCTGCATGTCGATATTTGTAAAACTTTGACTCTGGAGTAAACCTTGTAAGGCCTTAAGGCCATGTTATTACTTTTGTGTATTTTCAGTACTCATTCCTATGTTTGGATTTAGGGGACATTTACGTTTTTTGTGGTTTCTATTTATAACCTTAAAACTACTTTCGCTAGAATGTACTCTGTGTTAGGATACGTTGGATGACGGTTTCAACTAGTGACTCCTTGGTCTGTCTGTAGTATATGGTGTCGGGCCCAGACCAGACCTACTGCTATATGCTATGTGACGGATAGGGGTTTTACAACTTGGTATCAAACTCTGGTGTCGGCCTTTCTTATTTGAATTCGAGGACGAATTCTTTTAAGGAGTGGTGAGCACTTGTATGTGCGTTACCGTTATAACATAAAAGAACCCAAGAATATCCACTTAGGAATGAAAATACACATGTTTGGGGAACTTGAGTGTTCCTATGATTGCTTTTTGGCAATCCGTTTGTCGTCTGATCAAGTGTTTTTACATATATAGATGACTAGGAGTGGTGAGGGGCCATCACAACAATAACACTTAGCGGAAAGTAGTGCTCCAAACGATGTGCCCGCGACCCCTCCTTCTGCTGAAACCATACGGATGGTAGCGGAAGCAGTGTTCACTATGATTAATGCACAACCGGGATGGCAAGTGTAGCCTCCTATACTGGGTCTAGGTCAAGTACCACCTGGTGTAGCAGAATCTATGGAGGTGGAGCATATAGCGGCAGAGACCGTAGTGCAGACGAGAGCGATAGAGAAATAGTTAAAGCATGTGATGTGCTTTAATCCACCGATATTCTTGGTGACTGAGACCCCAACGCAGGTTGAAGACTGGTTGTCTAGAGTTAAAAGGGCCATGTCCGCAATAGAAACTGAGGAGTGGCAGAAGGTTATAATAGCCACTTTCCTCCTAGACAGCAAAGCAATACTTTGGTGGGATGAGTTAGAGCTTCATCATCTCGCTGGGAGGCAACTTTCTGATGTATCGATGGAAGAGTTATCAAGGCTATTTCTGGCACGGTTCATCTTGACCGTGTAGAATATAGGTATGGAGAATCAGTTCCAAAGGCTGACTCAAGGCGAGAGTAGCATGTACGATTACCTCGATGAGTTCGCGAGATTGGGTCGTTATGATGGCTCCACTTTCACTGATGAGGAGCGTAAGACCTGTAACGCCCCAAAATTCAAAAGAGGGACGAACAGTGTCGAGATCCAAGGTTGGGTCTTGGTAAGGGTCACACGGCCTGGGACACGGGCATGTCCATGGCCTTGTCATGCTAGGGTTCGTCGAGAGCCCGGAAGTCGACGATTTTCGCTCGACGAAGTGTTGAGACAAGGAACACGACCTAGGCCACGGGCATGTCCATGTCCGTGTCGTGCTCGGGTTCGATGGAGAACTCGGGTGGTTGACAAACTGCGCTCGAAGAAATGTCGAGACAGTGAACATGGCTTGGGACACGGGCATGACCAAGGCCGTGTCGTGCGCGTGTTCGATGAAATTTCCACGAAGTCGACGAAAAGGCAGTCGATGATCGTCGAGACTTCGAATACGGACTGAGAAACGGGCGTGTCCCCGACCGTGTCCTACTCGGGTTGTGAGTCGGGCCGTGTAGGGGGATTGAACACGGCCTGGAGCCCAGGCGTGTTCGGCCTGACACGGGCATGTCAATTTCGATACGGGCGTGTCGATTACCCGTGTCCTTCTCGGGTGGTTTTTGATCCTGTGTTGTTGGAGGAACACGCCCAACAATATGGGCATGTACTGAGTGACACGGGCGTATCTTGTTCGACACGGGCATGTCTAGTGCCAGTGTCCTGTTCTGGGTGTGACAGTTTCGCCGTCGATTGAGGCACACGGCCTTGGAAACGGGCGTGTCGCAAGCCGTGTTCGGCCCAAGTGTTTTGGTTTTAGGTTCGGATCGTGGCCTTTCGTTTCCTTCTAAGAGGATCCGATGGTCCAGGGCTGTCCTTGCGGAGTTATGTCCGGGAATAGGGTTAGGAAAACCTCATTCTTCATCAAGTACTCTCTTTCTAAGTTCTAGAGAGATGGGAGAGCAAGGAAGAAGGTGAAGGAGAGATACGGCTGCCGGGGAAGCTTCAGAGCCCCAAATCGCGAGCCGAGTCTACATCCGCGGAGGCAAGTCCATTGCGGTGGTTTTCATCTGGCTAAGTTACAATGGCTAGGAAGAGGGGTCGTAAGGTAATGACACTTCTCCTCTTGGTTTTAGGATGCGTGTTTAGCATCTTTTCTTTCTAGCTTTTGGGCACCAAATCTCTCAAATGAGAGGGGTTTGGGTCGCCATGGTTCAAGAGGAACCTCCGGGTCGATTGAGTCCATCACCAGCATGTTTTTGCATTAGAGATCCGCTCCGTTAGTGGATTAGGCATTGTGGGTGAAGCCGTGGTCGTGACCGTTAGTCCGACTCGGTGATGTTGCATACGAGCTTCAAGGATTTTGTAGAAATCCATTGCGGCAAGATGTCATTTGTGATGTTTATGTTTTCCCCCTTTTTCTCACGTGAGTACGTGTAGCTGGAACCGGACAAGGTTAGCTCCGCAATGGCGGTAGATGGTTTCCTTGGTGGACAAAGTTAGCTTCGTATTGGCAGTAGATGGTTTCCTTGGTGCGCGGGGACGTTGCAGTACAAATGATGGATTAGGGTGGGAATGATATTGGATTGTGATGTGCTAAGGAACGACTTTATCTCCGTGGTCGGCTGGCTGTCCCGAGACGTGCAAGTCATGTGGGGAGAGTGTCCCAGCGAGACTAGTCCCCTTCTGTGAGACTGATGAGAACGCCAAGCATGGGGCAAGCCCGGGCAATGACGCCATGAGCGGGTGGGGTCCAGCAAGGGTCCTTAGAATCGTTCAGTGTGTTAGACGGAATCCTGACATGAGAAGTTAGAGCTTGCAGGCAAGCCCGGGTCTAAGACCATGAGCGGGTGGGGCCTTGGAAAGAGTTCCGTGTGGCGGCTTTTATGTCGTTAGGGGAATTGCAGTACCCTTTTTGTTTGAGGCTTAATGCCAATGGGGAAATTGGAAGTACCCAGATGTTTGATGATGTGTCAGAAGCATACGCGATAGGGTGCCTTGGGTGAAGCTCGGGTTTTGCATACATGCTGCATAGTAGGCCCCTTTTTATTATATGCTCAACAATAGAAAACGTGCATGTTGTTTTAGACATCCAAGCCTGTTCTTTTAGTGCTTTACTTATTTATGTATATGGTATACAAAGTGCTAACTTGCAGGTTGGAGGGGTACCCCGGGGTCCGTTAGGGGCGGCCGGGAGGAGATATGTTTGTTACAAAGTTTGAGGTTAGCTTTTGCTGACCCATGTTACAACCAATTTTTACAGGGCAAGGATCACAAGCAGGAGCTAGCTCGCCGGCCAATAAGGCCTAAGCTTCATAAAGTGTTTCCAGTTTTGTACTAGCTATAATTTTGGTGGCTCTGTATGCTTGATGCCTTTGTCTTCTGGCTTGCATGCCGAGGTAGTCTAGGAGTGATTATGCTCATTGTTATGGATGTTAACTTTTGGAGTTTGGACTCTCTTTTGTTGTAAGGCCATAAGGCCGTTGCGATACTCTTGTGTATGTGGATAACTTCTAGTCTTGGTTGATGTTTCTGCTGTTGTTTAATTTTGAGTTTTGAGATTGGGTAGTTATATCATATTTTAATGCTAAAGTTGTGGCGTCTGTATGTTGCGGGTCGCCGGCCGGACCCATAATATACGATCATTACAGGGGAGGTGTTACAATTTGGTATCAAAAAGAGGTTAGATTCAAGGTCAGTGCGTATAGAAGTTATCCACATAGGAGTAATGTGGGACCACGAGTGTCCTTATGTTTGAGTCTTGCGATTGGAGACTGATTCCTTGTTTCCTTGCTTTTCTTAAGAGCACAAGCAACGAGGCGGGTACGTCGAGACCAAGAGAAGAGTTTTTAGCGTACAGCGCTACTGCTCAGGGTCCTTTGGGCATGGGTGTAAACCTGGCCGTCTTCTGTCGCATGCTTGCAGAAGCAATGGTGGCAGCCCAAGCTGCTGCAACAACTCAGGTAGCAACCCCTACTACACCAGATACGGCGACGGTCGAGCCGGGCAGAGAAGTCAGGCGAGCAGAGCCGTTGGCCGAAAAAGTGGTGGTCGGGCATGGAGACCGGCAGATGAAGTATTTTCCGAGCTTCCATCCTCCAATGTTCAAGGGAGTCGGTACGCCGACTGATGTGAAGGATTGGTGGGCACGGATGCAAGATCTTCTAAGTGTGGCAGAGGCGCCAGAGGAGAAGAAATCTGAATTTGCGGCCTTCATGTTGGAGGGAGATACGAAGTTGTGGTGGGTGAGCCATAGCAGCCGCCAGTTTCCTAGACGCACTTCGTCCATGGAAGAGTTTGGGAATGCTTTCCTAAAGAATTACATTCCCGTTTCGACTAGGTTGGCCCTCCAAAGGCAGTTCCTGCACTTGGTGTAGCAGGACAAGACGGTGGACGAGTACGTACAAGAGTTCACTCGGTTGGGTCGTTATGCAGGAACAACAATGGCAGATGATGAAGAGAGGGATAACCTCTTCTACCAGGGGCTGAGGGAGAATCTAAGGCAACCCCTTATCGCCATGAAGAGAGCTGGTTTCAATGAGTTGGTTGAGGTTGCCAGGACGTTGGAGAGTGATCTAGAGCGAAACCAACATCGTAAGGGTTTTGCGCCTAAGCAAGGGGAAGGGAAGCCTCCTCAATCCCATGGAAATTCTGAAGGGAATAGGTGGAGGAAAAAGCCTCACGCATTCAAGTCCGGTGAGAAAGGCAAGTGGACGTCCGGTGTAACGCCCCCACTCATCACATGGCATATAACGGTGGGTCCGGCCGGGGCCCCACGCCATATGTCACAGACAAGCGATGGAACTACTTGTGGAAATCAAAATCTACTCGCATCCTAACTCAAAACATTCTAGCGCAGCATTTGAAGTTAAATGAACTCAGCTTAGAGAATGTCCACTACTATATAAACTCCACATTTATTTATCCATACGGGAATGTATACAACCCACACACACTGACCTTAAGGCCTTACAAGTTTCTCTTTTCACAAATACATTTTCGTACATCGGCACGCAGGCCGACCACACATGAAATCCAACCACATTTCTTCGCACGGCCTTCAAGGGCCGTTAGCAGCAATCCTTCCATTCCGCTCATTTCAATTCAAGCAGCAACACCTGCAATTCTCCATCCAATCCAAACAGAAAACAAAGTAGCGGTCATCATTAGCTGACCACTGATAACGACCCTACCCCTTACCCGGGGCAGTGGTTCCTTCCCTGTATGCATAGCCACCATCATTTCTATCAATCTATCAATCACAGTCCATATCACAAACGCCGGTCTCCACCGGACACTCCGTGCACTCAGGGCACCTTCTGGATGTACCAGATATACCAGTCGTACACCGCCGACGAGGCTCTTCACTTTTTCGTTGGGCGGTTCAATCCTAGTCCACCAATCTCACTATTGGCGACATCCCGTACATACCGCTCAGAGGTATTACCTCGCAGCATTCACAAACAACCAGAGCAGATCGACCCACACCATGTGGTGTGGCAGCCAGGTATATCAAGGCTCCCCTAGCATTGCCACCCATCGACCCCTCACCTATATCCGATCGACCCACACTATGTGGTGCAGCAAGTTAGGTCCACCTCACTATCTTCCTCCCAAACATTGCCACCCATCGATCCTCACTAATCCAGATCAACCCACACCATATGGTGTAACATGCCAGGTTCATTCCACGTTTCCCCCAGCCATACTACCCATTGATCTCTCCACATAACAAGGAGCTTAACCAAAGCCTCCATACATCCATAACCAATATTCAGTCATCCATACACAACCATTCACTTAAAGCATAACCCTTTCATAGCAGCAAATCCATGGAGTCTTCTCCGGTTTACCCATGATCATCACCAATCCAGACTACCCATCCAGATGGGCTTCACACAGCATGTTTATGTCGTACTCCACACTTCTGGCTCTAGATGCAGACTCAACCAAGGAATCACTTCCCAAATCCCTCTCTTGGTGGAGGATTCCACGTACATGCATAAAGAGAGGACTTCGATGTCCAAGAAGGAGATCATTACCCTTGAAAATCGCTTCGGAGCCATGAATCAGCCGGATGGAAATCACCGTCTCAGCGTTGCCTCCACGAATCCGAACTCGGATCTTCAATCCGCACTCCGTAGCTCCTCCAGCAGCGGATTTCCTCCTTCCTGCTTTCCTTCCCTTGCTCTCTCTCTTTCTCTCTCTTGGAATGAGAAGAAGAAGATGAAAATGAAGAGATAATCCTCATTTCTCGGCCATATAATAGAAAGGAGAAATCTGAGCCATCAGATCCCATAGGAAGAAAATGAACGGTCAAACAATTCCCCGAAAACTGCTCTCTCGGGTCTGACACGCCCTGTGACATGCCTGTGTCACAGGCCGTGTCCCCTAAGTGGTGCATGAATCGCCTTATCCAAACTTATCCATGCCAAGGTGACACGCCCATGCCACGCCCGTGTCAGCCCAGTCACGCCCGTGACACGGGGCGTATAACCCACTCGAGACCTACTCGAGAGGACTTACTCGAAATAAAACCAACTACTCGAGTACCTAGATAGGACACGCCCGTATCACCCCCACTTACTCGAGTACTTTTCCACCTACTCGAGTACATTTCGACCTACATGAGAACTACTCGAGTATGAGCGGGACATGCCCTGTGACACGCCCGTATCACAGGCCGTGTACCCTCTACCCGACGATCGTCGAGTGCAGTTCGTCGACCTAGAGAGAATCATCGACCAGGAGAGGACATGCCCTGGGTCACGCCCCCGACACGCCCGTGTCACAGGCTTGTACCTCCCGAAAATTTGTCGACCGAACTTCGTTGACTGAAATTCGTCGAACGCACTCAACCCAAGCAGGACATGCCCGGGACACGCCCGTGTCCCAGGCCGTGTCACCCAATCTTTTTCCGTTTCTCGAATTTGGGCTGTTACAACCCTCCCCTCCTTCAAAGAAATTTCGTCCTCGAAATTTGGCTCACTCCAATCAGACACACAACCACTGAATGTTGCACCATTCACAACCGTGCATGCGAACAAATCGAGCCGGGTTTGAGCTCAGCGGCCACGGCTTGTCTCACCCCAAGGCATCGCTGATGAGTTGTAAATATACCTATTTTGATGTACATTAAATAAATCGTTTTACTTTATTTTTGTTATTTTTGTTTAATTTTCTTTAATAAAATGCTCCTCTTATTGTAAATAATTTGCTAACTTAACATATTTTCTTTTTCAGAAAAAATACAAAATATCTGGCAAAAACAGTAATGTCACGCCCGTGTCATTACTAGTCACGCCCGTGACCTGGGCGTAACACGTCAAATTCCCGAGAAATGAACAAATTTTGAAGAAATAGCTTGACACGCCCGGTCACACGCCCGTGACATGACCTGTGTCCAACGCTCGACGATTTCCGCTCAACGATTTTGCAGCTCGACGACTTTCCGCTCGATGATCGTCGAACCCCCGACACGCCCAGAGTCACGCCCATGACCTGGGGCGTGACTTCCGCCACCTGGCCCGACAAACCGCCACCGACGACTTTCGATGCAAACGATGCCCAGTTCAACCTCCCTGACACGCCCAATGTCATGCCTGTGACTCGGGGCGTGACCGCCGCGATTTCAGCCGCCAAGTCAAATCTCAAGTCAAATCGTTGGCCGCCATTTGAAAGTACCGACACGCCCCTGACATGCATGTGTCAGAGGGCGTGTCCGATGAAATTTTTTATCTATAAATTGCAGCCTTCTGTTTGAGCTGCTGTTCCCTTTTTTTTCCTGAACCATTTTGCTTAAGGGGTCGGCTGCTAGATGATTTCCAATGCCATATAAAGTTATTTTCTCCCCCTCTCCTTTATTTTTAGCTTTGTTATCTCCTGTTTAGTTCAATAAAATTTGTAGATTTTCTCCTTTACATAGTTATGGACTTCATCTATATGCAATCTCTTAAGCAATCTTATTTGTTATGTTTTGTTTTTCCTATCTTTTTCGCGTCTTTATAACGGGTGTGTGCGTATATGAGTTTAGTTTTATGCATAAGTAGAGTTCATAAATTTCAGAGTTTAGTTTTTTTCCGTTCTTATATTCATTCTTATGAGTTTATAAAGATGCCTTAAAAATAGTTTTGTTTTTCTTTAACTTAGTTTTTTTTATTGTGATTTAAAACTTTTTGTTCTTTTCTGCGTTATTTCTACTTTTTAAGCTCTTTTATAACCTCATAAGAATGAAAACGTTCTTATTTTAATTTTTCAAGCATTCTCATTTTCATGTTTATTTTCAAAAACTTTTTGTCCGTTTAAATTTTATTTCTTCATTTTATTCATTTCTACTGCATTCTAGCGGTAGAAATGTAATTGTTTTAATTTTTCGAGCACTTGCACTTTTCGTTTATTTGCAAAAACTTTTGTTCCTTTAATTTTTATTTTCACTTTTTATTCATTTCTACCGCATTCTAGCGGTAGAAATATAGTCATTTTAATTTTTCAGTCACTTAGTTTTTCTTAATTTTGTGCGTGTGCGTGCGTGTATGAGTTAGTTTTTATAGCTTTATTTCAATTCATGTAGAGTGTGTGCGTGTGTTGCATTTATTTTCGCCTACTCATTTGAGTTAAATGGCGTGCTTTAATTTTCTCCTACTCATTTGAGTAGGATTTGTGTGCGTGTGTTTTACTTTCAAGTAGAGTGTGTGAGTGTTAGCATTTGTTTCCGCCTACTCGCTGGGAGTTAAATGGTAGGATTTTATTTACCGCCTACTCACTTGAGTTAAATGGTCGGTCTTTATTTTACTGTAATAATCTGAGATGAACATGTAATCGCATTTATTTTCTCCTACTAGTTTGAGTAGAACTTGCTTTCTTTTTCCCGCCCACTCATTTGAGCCGAGACTTGCACTTTTACAGCTTTCATTTCAGTCCTACTTGTTTGAGTAGGACTTGCAATTTACTGCTTTCCATTTACTGCTTTCATTTTCTTGCTTTATTTTACTGCTTTAATTTTATTGCTTTCAATCGTTGCCGTCCCCATTCCGATGAGTGGCTAACGTTCTTAGCCCTCAGTATCGAAGAGCATTGGGACAGATAAAATAGCTTTAAATAATTAAAGGTCATTATTTTCTAATTAATTAAAATCACTTAAGGTTTGCCGTGGGTTTACGACGCGTAGAACCACATAATCGATGTGTGGGACCTATTTCCGTAGTCCATACGCTAGCTAGCCGAGAGGCCGTGCGTATGGACCGATCTCCCCTTGGTAAATAGAGTTTCGCACTAACCCTCGAGAGAGGAGGCGCGCCAACTCTACCGGATTGGGTTCCCCACCCAATAGCGGGGTTCTTAGCATAATGTGGGCATTAAGAGGAATCCTTCGTCGGACGAGAGCCCAGTCGAATAGTCTTAATGTTTAGGTGAGCGATAGTCCTAGAGATATGTGAGCTCATTTTAGTGGAACCTCCACGGCCTAGTTTCCGCCCTAATTATTTAGAAACTTAGGATCTATTTTTATTAAAAGTCTATTTTAGTTCGAATTTTATTCAGTGCCCTCGAGCTAAGCTCTTCATCGGCTCCACCTTTTTTATGCTTTCATTTTTATTGCCTTTTTATTATATGTATAAATTACCCGACAAGTAAATATCAGTAAAATAATAGTCCCTTCTAGGGAAGAGTAGAAATGATCGAACCAACCCCGAGAACAATACGACCTCGATATTCCACCTGAAATATCCTGTACTACTCACGATAGGTGCACTTGCCTCCTTTCGTTAAAACTCGATCACATCTTTTTATATCCAAATAAATAAATACACGTGCCCCGTTTTCTAAATAAAAACCAAATCCGCTTTTCTACTTAAATAAAATCGCCCGGGGCGCAGCGTATCCTCACCTATTTTTGGTGTTTTAACCGCATTAAGTTTTCGAACTTGATGCGAAAAATATCAATCAATCGCACAAACAAACCAAACATACAACACATACATATAACACATCCCTAACTTCCATCTGTGCACATGCAACCACAAAATTTATAAAGTGATCGAAAAACAAACACATCATCGAACTATATCACAATCAAGCGATCACTTCCATATCACAAGTGTGCACCAACAAGTCAACATGTAACATGACATATACAACATGATATGTACAAAAATATCCTCAGTAGGTACATTATCAGGATTCACCTTACTAGTGAGTCATCATATATATACAATATGCACATCATCCAAGAGATACAAGTCACTATCCTTACTGTCGCTCAGCCTCCCGATTTTGCATCTCTCGTGAAAGAGCCAAATTAAACACTCGAGGCTGAATTTCACCAACTGAGCTTTGCCTCTCTTGCACTTCCAAATTATGCAATCGAGGTTGCGTCCGGGATGCAGATGACTCGGCCACTGCTTTACCCTTGTCTTCAGATGGTGCACCTATCTTTTTCTCACTTTCAGAAGGGGACTTCCAACAAAATTTAGCAATGTGCCCCTGCTGCCCACAGTTATATAGATACGTGTATCAACACGTCCTTGCCCATACGTTGCCCCCGAAGAACAGTCGATGAGGCCGATTCCGCATGCCTAAATATTTTCTTCTCTCGTTGTCTAAACTCGGATTGCTCCTACTGCGGCACTTTAAACTCTGGCTTTTCCACTGCCAGTCTCTTCTTCTCTTGTGCCCGCTTCAAATCTTTTTCCAAAGCACGGGCTGTATCAACCAACGCTTGGAAGCCTTGGTTCACCGAACTCGGGAGTACCAATCTCAAGTCATCCCGCAGCCCCTCGTAAAATCGATTCGTCTTCTGCGCTTCCTCCGCAAAGGTAGACCCCGCATATCTCCCTAGTCGGGTAAACTCATGCAGGTATGTATCAATATCTGCCTCACCCTGCACCAGGCGTTGAAACTCATTTTCCATCGCAATCCGGTGCGACACTAGCAAATACCTGGGTAAAAACAATCGGGAGAATTCATCCATTGAAATCTCCGTTAATCCACGACCTGCCAAGTGATGCACCTCCACCTCATCCCACCACAGTCTCGCATCTCCTTCCAATAGAAAAGTGGCTAACGTCACTTTTTGCTCCTCTGCCGTCCTGATTGCAGTCAGGATCCTCTTTACTCGAGCCAACCAATCTTCCGCCTGCGTTGGGGAACATGCTCCACCAAACGTAGGTTGATGAAACTCCATAAAGCTTTTCAATGACTCGTCTATTGCTTGCACCTCCACCACAGCTACAACACGCTCTTGCCATGCACCAGTCTGTACTGGTACTCCTGCAAGCCTTGCCTATCGAGTAGGCTGTTCTTGTAACACCACAAGCACTGTCTTCGTCACCACCCGTATGGTCTCCGCCGAAGGAGGCGTATGCACTTCAACGGGTGCTGCACTCTCATCCGATCGATGGGGCTCCGACTGCCTAGCACCACTCCTCGCCACCTATTAATGTACAAAACACCATTAATCATTTCATAACGGTAATTATACATTGCCTACACACTCACGCACTTCACGTGCATGAAATACATTCCTAGTGGACATTCGTGAGTTCAATTATGTTCTCTCCTCCGAAAAAATCTAAACTTGGCTCTAATACCACTTTGTAACACCCCCACTTGTCACATGACATATAATGGTGGGTCCGGCCGGGGCCCCACGCCATATGTCACAGACAAGCGATGAAATTACTTGTGGAAATCAAAATCTACTCGCATCCTAACTCAAAACATTCTAGCGCAGCATTTGAAGTTAAATGAACTCAACTCAGATAATGTCCACTACTATATAAACTCCACATTTATATATCCAAACCAGGAATGTATACAACCCACACACACACTGGCCTTAAGGCCTTACAAGTTTCTCTTTTCACAAATATATTTTTGTACATCGGCACACAGGCCGGCCACACATGAAATCCAACCACATTTCTTCGTACGACCTTCAAAGGCCTTTAGCAACAATCCTTCCATTCCGCTCATTTGAATTCAAGCAGCAACACCTGCAATTCACCATCCAATCCAAACAAAAAACAAAGTAACAGTCAGCATTAATTGACCACTTATAACAACCCTACCCCTTACCCAGGGCAATGGTTCCTTCCCTGTATGCATAGCCACCATCATTTCTATCAATTTATCAATCACAGTCCATATCACAAACGCCGGTCTCCACCGGATGCTCCGTGCACTCAGGGCACATTCTGGATGTATCGGATATACCAGTCGTACACCGCCGATCGAGTCTCTTCACTTGTTGGTTGGACGGTTCAATCCTAGTCCACCATGAAAGTGAGAGTTAGATCAGAAATACTCTAGAGGGCGGGGGGGGGGGGGGGGGGGTGAATAGAGTATTCTTAATTATTTCTTAACTGCTATTACAGCTTTTGCTGTAAATTAATAAGTGTAGAAAATAATAAACTAGCAAACAATAAACATAAATCACAAGCACAGCAAGAACACAAGAAAATGAGGCATCCAAACGACACAAGAATTTTATAGTGGTTCCCCAACCTGGGTACATCCACTCTTCTACCACCCTTGGTAGGAATCCACTCAGATTTTTGATCAGCTGTCTGACACCAATGAGCTTTTGATCAGGTGCTCAAAAACCAACTCAAGTCTATTGATCAAAAGACTTGCAACCAAGGAATCACTTTTGAAGTGAGATGACAACCATTTACACAGGTGGGGGTGAGAGATGATTTTGTCTTCTCTTTCTCAATATACAACTGAGAAGACTGTGGATTGATTATAGCTTAAGGCTCCCCCTGAGATGTAGAATGGATCAGGGAAAACTAAGAGCCAAGCTTCAGCGTGATAGGTCTTCAAGCTAAATCCTTGACCAGCAAAAGTCTTCAGGAACTTCTTTAACAGATTGAACTGAAGTTGTTCTTTTGAAATGTCCTGGAGTTCCTTGAAGAAAGAATACTCTTGATATAGGTATTGTCGTTCTTCTTATTCAAGTGATGATGAGCTTCTGGTCAAGAACTTCTGTGTATCAGAGAATGCTTCTTCTTTGACAGAGCAAATTATCCAAGATTCAATGTTTGTCTGTAATCTCTATGTGCTTCAGTAAGTTGTGCTCTGTGTGAAGCTTTCTCAATCTCAAAAGAAAATTCTTCTATAGTAAACTCTCTGTAAGTCTGTATATTTGTATATCTGTTCTTCTCTTCTTCTCTATCTTTCAAAAATTTGAATGCATCTACAATTAATGCTGACAGCCTTGAGAATAATCGACATTGATTTATTTCCCCAACTGTTCTGTGGAAAAACGGCAAGCAATAATCCTGGAGAAGATCATAATAAATGCTCCTTCTAACGGTCATAATTAGAGAATGTTAGAGCATTAATTACTCAGGAATTATTGCACTAGAGTGGGGACAGAAGGCCGGAAATAACTAAGTCTGGAATCGTCGAACAGATAGCAGAATTCATCGAACTGAGTCCACAGTTCGTCGAGCTGAGATGTTGTATTCGTCGACCAGACGGCTTCTGTTCATCGCGCTAAGTTCCATGATCGTCGAGCTGGAAACTGAACTGTCTCTTTTGAACTTTGCCTATTCATCGAGCTGGTAAATGTGTTCGTCGACTGGAGTTCAGCAATTATTCTGGAGCTGTCAAATATTCTGTGTTGTGTCGACATAGCCTTTCCACAATGTCGATTGATGATCTGGATGTCGACACAAATTCTTCTAGTGTCGACTTAGTTGATGTCGACATGTACTGTAAGTGTCGACATAGGTCTTCTGGTTCCAGAATTCGTCGGGCAGAGAACTGAGTTCGTCGACCTTAGACTGGAGAATATAGTCTCGACAGAATGCTGTAATAGTCCAAAGATTCGTCGACCAAAGAATGATTGTTCGTTGAGCTAAGTCTGGAGAACCTTGAATTCGTCGAGCTGAAAATGATTCTGGACTTAAAGAAAAATTGATGAACCTCTGGTAATAGAGTTGAAGTGGAAGTCCAGAGTTCGTAGAGCAAAGAATGAAGTTCGTCGACCTGAGAACTAGGTTCGTCGACCTGAGTCTAGAGAACAGTCTGGACTTAGAATTCTGAATGTGGAATCCAAGGATCGTCGATCTGTGACTGAAGTTCGTCGAGCTCAGCTCAGAGAATATTTCTCTAAGATCGTCGAGCTGAGAACGACTATCGTAGACCTGAGTTCGACGAACGTCGAACTCATTTTACTTAGTCTCTTGAGAAATCTCTGAATCTTGAGGAAAACTCTATGTCTTGAGTCTTTGGCAGTCTGATGTTGGCTTGTCCATGTGATGTTGACTCTAAGGACTTGGCCTAGACTCTAGGACACAACTTTGACCCTAGCTATACATGTTGAATCACATCATCCTAAGTTAGTGAACCTAGCCCAAATCAAACTAGTGATCCAACAATCTCCCCCTATTTGGGTGAGGTCACTAAAAGACTCAAAATAAAAAAAATAAAGTAAATAAAGCAGGAAAAAGATATATCTGGCAGAGATAATTAACACATGCAGCAGATATATTTACACAATAGCTTTGTTCAGACAATATGAAACAGTTTAATATAGAAAAATAGAAAAAAGATGGTTTATATTTCACTTCTTCTGCTTCTTCTCCTGTTGCTTTACATCCTTGCCCTTGTCTCCTGGCTTGGTAAAGACTATTTCCCTGTTTGGATTTAAATCTTGTTCCATAGTCATTATCATGTCATCAGCCCCTATAATCTTCAGAGATGTAGCTCTAGGGACCACTGCTTCAGGATGTAATTTCATATAATCATCAACATTAAAAATTTTGTTAGCCTTTTCAAACCTTTTCAGTTCTTCTCTCCTGTATTTTGACATTGTAGTGTATTCAGAAGTATCCTTCCCTTCAGCCTTTGCCTTGTTGATCACAGAGAGGTCTACTAGTTCCTGGAACCTGGCCATTTTAGTTATGTTGGCTGTTTCTGTATCTTCATAAGGAACAGGAGGAGAGGGTGGTCTTTTAGGACTTTCAGCTTGTTGATGTTGTTGCTGCTTATGTTGTTGCTGCTGTTGATGTTGTTGTTGCTACTGATGTTGTTTTCCTGAGGGTTGTTGCCTGTGCTGGCTGCTTTCATGATGAGGTCTCCCTTGATTTCTTTAATATGTTTTAAAAGGGGCGGACCTTTGAGAACTAGTGCCAAAAGTACCAGCTGCAGGAGGAGGAGGAGGAGGTGGTGGATCCTTTCTATACCTTTGAACTGGTGGAGGAGAGTATCTTCTACTCTTCTTCCTTTCCTTTTACTGATTCTTTGATAGCTACATCCATGCTGCCATCCCTTTTATGGAGTTATCTTTTGAAGAATATAGCAAGGGGTGTCATTGTTTGGATTAGGCTTAGGGGCAGGAGGAGGAGGAGCTTTTCTTTTCTTTGATATCTGTTTCTTCTTCTTTGTATCCTCCTCATCTGAATCCTCATCCTCATCTTCATCATCATCATTATTAGAACCCTGAGGGTTATCATATAGATTATCCAGAGCTTTCAAAGCTTTAGCAGAAATAACATACTTTTCTGGAGTAGGAGCAGGAGTTGCAGTTTCAGCAGGAGTTGGAGAAGAAGCTACACAAAAATCAGAACTAGCTTGGACAGAACTTTCAGCTGCTGCCTTATTTTCATCTGCAATATCAGCCAAGATTAGTTCATCTAGATCCGGCATGGGAGAATCATCCATAACAAATGTTGGTGCTGAAGGTATTATTGGGAAAGAGGGAATAACTACTACTTCTGGTGGTGGAGTGATTTCTGAATGTGTAATAGCAAAACTGTCCTTAAGTTGCTTAGCAACTTCTGAAGAGATGGGGGAAGTGTATGGTATAATAACCAAGGATGGCTTAGTGATCTCAGCTGGAAGGTAGTGCAAATGTGCAGTATCAAAAATACTCAACAAATGTTCTAAATTAACTGTGGGATGTAGAATGAAATCACCATCAGTATTAGGTTCTTCAGAGTCTGATTCATCAAAGTCCATATCAGTTTCAATAAAATCAATCAAATCTTTATCTATGTATTCGGTACACTCTGCTGCTGTTGCTGAAGCTGGAGCATCTGCTGCTGGAGTTGGAGCTGAAGCCTATAGAGCTGTAGCTGCTACTTCATCATCAGGCATCTCCCCCTGCCTGGTTTCTGTGGGAACTGAGGCCAGGCCACTGGCTGAGGATGGGGCAGCAGAAAGAGCAGAGATTTTGTCAGAGAGAGATGAGATGGTGGTAGCAAGAGGTGTAATGGCCTCTAATATAAGGGACTTGAGGAGGGGAGTGATTATGGAAATGATGGAAGATATGGTGGAGGGGTCCAGTGATGGAGTGGTGGAGGGTGTTGCAGAAGGTGTAGAAGTGGGAACTAGGGGAGGGATGGAAATTGGAGCATCAGATATGTGAACATCTGGAGGGATGGTAGATGTTGATGGGGATGGATGGGTGGCATCTTGCATGATGGTGTATGTTGGTAGATGATAAGATGGTATGGAAAAAAGATGTGGGGGAAGAGGAGATTGTGGTGGTGTAGGAATGTAAGTGTCATGGGGGGAAGCAGGAGGTGTTGGTGGTTGATTTTCTTGAAGAGGGGAAGATGGAATGTCAGTGAGGTCAATTGGTGGAGATGGAGGTGGAGTAAGAACATGAGTATGTTGTTGTGATTGGGGTGTTGAAGAAATAATGGGAAAGGAAGGAATTTTTTTTGCTGGAAGGGGGGCTGGAAGAGATGGTGGTGTTGGATGAATCTCTTCAGCAGGTGAGGGAGTGGCTTTAACAGCCCTGGTGCCTTCAGAAGCTGGGGTGGAAGAGGTAGAAGCCTTGGTTGGCTTGGTTATTGTCCTCTCCCACCTGCCAAATAAGGCACGGGAGAGCCTTTTACTGGCATTGATGAATATAGCCTGGGAGACCAGTGATTCAGCAGCCTTTTCCTTGAGGAAGATCCCTAGGATCCTTCCAAAACACATTTCTTTCTTATTATTTTTATTCTTTATCAGATCAAAGAGGATCTAAGCCCAGTCCACTTGCTTCTTATTTATTATTGCACACATGACCAAGAATTGATGCCTTGTGATGTAGTGATGGGCAGTATGCTTGCCAAGCAAGACCTTCCCAGCAATGTCTGCCAGAAACTTGTATGTTGCAGACAAATGCTTCTTCAACAATTTATTTGGGTTGTCACCAGCATAACCCATCAGATTTATCATCATATCAAACTCTTCAGAATCAATTTCTAATTCCTCTTCGTCATTTGTCAAACTAAATATTTCAGTTAAAACCGCGGGATTTAAGGAGACAGTGTTACCCGCAATTGATCCTATCATAGTATTGTCTTCAGAAGTGGATAAAGTATAGACCCATTCTCTGATTTTTGTTCCTGCCAACTTTATCCTTGTAGTCATCAGGTTCTTCAGATTCTGTTCTTCCAGAAGTTCCAGAATATATAGAAAGATTGGATCCGAGTGCTGGAACGATTCGAAGTCAGCATCAAATCTAGTGTCAAACTTCATAGCGGCTAGATCTCCTGCTGGAATCGCCATGGAATCACCTGCAAAAGAGAGAAACGGCGATCAAGTTCAAGAGAACAGAAAGCGCGGGACGGAGGTCGAAGAAAACCTAAATATAGGGTTTTCAAGAATATGAATCGACAGACTCCATTCCACGAAGATAAAATGAATGCTTCGAACTGAGATCGATGAAATAGTTTTGACTGAAATAATTTGTCGATCTTATCCCGAAGAGTCGAAGATAGTTCGTCAAACTCCATTCGACGAATATCTTCTGAAGTAAGTTCGTCGAACTCTATTCGACGAAACCTGTTTCACTCACAGAGAGTTCGTCGATCTCCGTTCGACGAATATCTCTCAAACTTTCCCCGGTTCGTCGAACTCCGTTCGATGAACTTTGGAAAATTCATCGACTACAGACATAAATCAAATAAAGTCTTCTTCATTGATCATTCCAAGTTGATTCACAAAGAACATATGATTTATCTCATCCAGAGGTTCGGTGAATATATCAGCCCTTTGTAAATCAGTGTAGATATAGACAAGCTTGATTTTATTTTTTTCTACACACTTCCTAATGAAATGATGTCTTATATCAATATGTTTTGTCCTACTATGGTGAACTGGATTCTGGGCTATGGCTATAGCACTTGTATTATCATAGAGTAGGGTTGAATTATTTAAGTTCAACCCATAATCTAGTAGCTGATTTTGTATCCAAAGCATCTGTGAACAACAGCTGCCTGCTGTAATATATTCTGCTTCAGCAGTTGAGGTTGACACTGATGTTTGCTTTTTACAAAAACAAGATACTAATCTCATACCCAGGAACTGGCAAGTTCCTGAAGTACTTTTTCTATCTACCCTGCATCTAGCAAAATCAGCATCAAAGTATCCAGTTAACTCAAATTTTGATTCAGCAGGATGCCATAGGCCTCGATTAGGACAACTCTTTATATATCTCAAAATCCTTTTTAGTAAAATTAGATGAGATTCTTTAGTGTTCACCAGAAACCTATCACAAAGACATGTGACAATCATAATGTCTGGCCTACTTGCTGTGAGGTATAATAGGGACACAACAATGCCCTATAAAGTTTCTGATCTACAGGTTTCCCTTATACATCAGAGTCCACAACAGCATTAGTAGCCATGAGAGTTTTCTTTGCTGAGGCATCAGCCATCCCAAACTCCTTTAGAAGTTCTTTAGCATATTTTGCTTGAGAGATCAAGATGCCATCAAGGAGCTGCTTCACTTGGAGACCAAGGAAGTAGGAAAGCTCACCCATGCTACTCATTTCAAATCTGGAATGCATGAGGTCATAAAACCTCTTGCATAATTTGGAATCTGTAGAGCCAAATATAATATCATCCACATAAATTTGTACTAATAAGATTTGGTACTTATGATGTCTAGTGAAAAGAGTTTTATCTACAGTTCCTCTTGTAAATTTATGCTCTAATAGAAAACTAGCTAAGGTCTCATACCAAGCTCTTGGAGCTTGCTTTAGACCATAAAGAGCCTTATGCAATTTAAAAACATGAGAGGGGTAAGTTGGATAAACAAAACCTGGAGGTTGTTCTACATAAACCTCTTCTTGTAGCACTCCATTTAGAAAAACACTCTTCATATCCATTTGGAAAACCTTGAACCTCTTGTATGCTGCATAGGCAAGAAATATTCTTATGGCTTCCAACCTTGCAACAGGTGCAAAGGTTTGATCATAATCAATTCCTTCTTCTTGCCTATATCCTTGAGCAACAAGCCTAGCCTTGTTTCTCACAATGACTCCTTGGGCATCCAGCTTGTTTCTGAAAACCCATTTGGTTCCAATAATTAGGTAGTTTTGGGTGTCTTGGAACCAAATCCCAAACTCTACATCTCTCAAATTGATTTAGTTCCTCCTGCATTGCAAGGATCCAGTGGGGATCCTGCTCAGCATCATGAATGGATAGAGGTTCAACCTGAGAGAGAAAACATGCATGCATCAAATCTTGGGTGAGTTGATTCCTTGTCTGTACACCTGCTGATATGTCTCCAATCACTTGAGATCTGGGGTGATCCCTAAGTGTGACAAAATCAGTGGGTGGAGTTGGTTGTGCAACATCATTTGGAATTAATTCCTCCTTGGAATTGTATTTGTTGTTGGTAGAGATTCATTTTCTTCAACTTCTTCTTCAATTTCTTTCATGGCTTGTGGAGAGGGATGAGTTGGCACCTCTTGGGTGAGGTTTAGTCCATCCAAGGTCTCACACAAGTGGGGTACCTGCAAGTTGCTATTGGTAGAAACTTATTTCTCCTTGCAATACATATTAGTCTCATCAAATGAAACATGAATAGACTCTTCAATTTTCAATGTTGATTTATTAAACACCCTATAGGTCTTGCTTACTTGGGAGTATCCTAGAAAAACTCCCTCTTCAGCCTTACCCTCAAACTTTCTAATGTATTTCTTGTTGTTATTGTGTATGTAACAGGTACAACCAAATACTTTAAAATAGTTTATTTTAGGTTTCTTCCCTTTGAGCAATTCATAGGGAGTCCTGTTCTTTAGTTTGTGAATTAAGCTCCTGTTCAGGACATAATTTGCTGTGCTTACAGCCTCTGTCCAAAAGGTTAGGGGCATGTAAGCATCTGCAAGCAATGTACTTGCAGCTTCAATGAGTGTCCTATTTTTCCTTTCAGCTACCCCATTTTTTTGGGGAGTTCTAGGAGCTGAGAAGAAATGTCTGATACCTTCCTTCTCATAGAACTCATGCATAAGAAGAGACTCAAACTCTGTGACATGATCACTTCTGATCAATACAACATGAGTAGAGAACTCAATTTGTATGGTCCTGAGAAAATCTGTAAGAACCTTGAATGTATCTGACTTTGATCTCAGAAAGAATACCGAACTAAACCTAGAGAAGTCATCCACTATAACCAAAGTGTAGGATTTCCCTCCTAGGCTTTGTACAACAATGAGTCCAAAGAGATCCAAATGTAGCAAGTACAAAATCCTAGGTGAATCACTCTTATTAATAGATTTAAAATTAGTTTTAGTTTGCTTGCCTAATTGACAAGCCCTGCAGAGACCTTCCTTCTTGTAGGCACCAGAAGGTAGACCTCTAACAAGGTTGTGCTTAGATAGCCTAGCAATGTTTTTCATATTTACATGACCTAGTCTTTTGTGCCACAAGTCATTCTAATTACTAGTTAAGTTAAGTAAGCAGATATCAGTTTTGACAGAAAGAAAATTTACTAAGTATATGTTGTCTTGTCTACTTCCAGTTAAAACTGTTTGGCTGTTTTTATCAATAATAGAACAAGTGGATGGGTCAAAGTATACCTGATAACCATCATCACATAACTGACTTATGGAGATGAGGTTATGTTTGTGTCCACTTACATATGTCACCTTTTTGAATGTGACAGCTCCTATTCTTACTTCTCCAAATCCTTCTGACTGACCACATTTGGAGTCACCAAAGATAACCTTTGGCCCCAGCTTGGACTTGTAGTTGGTTAAGATGTCCTTGCTGCCAGTCATGTGTTTGGAGCAACCACTGTCCAGGTACCAAGTTTAATTTACCCCTGGAACACTCTTCACCTGCAATAGAAAATAGTTAATGGTTTTTGACCCAGGTTACCTTGGGTCCTTTGTATGGATGATAAGAAAAGCTGGAAATAACAGAGAATTCAGGCTAGGACTTATATCCTAGAGGGTGATATCTCCTAGGTGGTATGATCCAGTCAGCTAGTGGATTAAATGATTTCTTAGAAGTATTTAAGTTGTTGTTAGAATTGTAGTTTTGATTAAGTCTTCCTGGGTTCGACGAATTGATGTAAGTTCGTCGACTAGAGTTCGACGAATTGGGTTGAGATCATTGATCTCTACCCAGAGAATGAACATGTTCATTCTCTGTGCCCCGCGTTCGTCGACCTCTGCTCGATGAACCATACAAAGTTTGTCGTTCGCAGTTAGACGAATGATTATTATTGTAGTTTGCGTTCAGAGATCGTCATTCTGAGTTCGATGAACTGTTTCTATATCGTCGATCTGGGTTCGACGATAACTGCTGAACATTGTTATTTTTATCATTCTTTTGATTTTTAATTTTGTCCTTAGCTTCAATTTATTCTATAATTTTATTAACCTTATTTACTTGTTCAGTGTTTTTCCTTCCTTTATCAGAGATAAAATTTACAGGTTTTGAAAGATGATTCTTTGGATTAGGGTTGGTTCACTAGATGCGGCTCCTAATCCTAATCTGCAGTTATTTATTCTAGCATTAACTGTGCTGGTTATATCTAGCAACTTCAAACTTCTACCATTTAATGATTCTTCTAATATCTTATCTTTGCTAAGTTCTGATTTCAGAAAAATGATTTGTTCATTTGCAGATTTCAGTTCACTAGATAGAGTTGCATTTTCAGAGGTGATTTTATCTAAATCATTCAATTTATCTCTGAGAAGTTTGATTTTCTTCTCAGAGCTTATCAAATCTAAGCATAGGTTTTTAAATTCAAATTTAAATTCATCAGATTCAAAATCATAAGATGCTATTACCTGATCTTTAGCTGACAGGTTTTCTTCATTATTAGATTCATCTGTATCTGATCTGCTACTGCTTGCATCAATTGCCATGAGGCAAACCTCCTTTGCCTTGGCCTCCTCTTCTTCTTCACTGGAGATGGAAGATGTGGATTCATCTTCTGTGTCACTCCATGTTTCAGCCACAAATCCTTTGTCCTTCTTTTTGTGCTTACTGGAAGAGGGCTTGCTGTAATGCTTGCTTCTTGATTCCTTCTCTTTTCTTCTTTCCTTCTTTTGATTTTCAGGACATTCAAACATGAAATGTCCTGGTTTCCTGCACCCATAACACACTACCTCTTTAGTGGGGGTTTTGTCATACCTTGGCTGGCTGTCATTTCTGGATGACTTCCTTCTGAAGTCTTTCCTTGCCAGTTTGAAGAATCTCTTGGCAAAGAGACTCATTAGCTCTTCACTGACTATTTGGGCTTCAGTTTCTTCAGCAGCCTTGAATGCAATGGATTGTTCTTTCATTGCTGGAGGAGGAGTCCTGTGTTCCACTGCCTCTCTGGACTTGATTAGCTACTCATATGACTTCAGTTTACCTAATAGAGATTCAGTTGAACTCGCATTCAGGCATCTGGTCTCCTTGATGGGCCAGATCATGGTGTCCCATGAGCTTGAGAAGCACATTAGGATCTTGTCATTAACTTCAGTCAAGGTGATTTCTTTATCTAAGGTCCTTAGCTTACTGATGATGGAGCTAAGGCTGTTGTACATCACTTCAACTATTTCTGCCTCATCCTTCTTGAAGTTTTCATATTATGTGATGAAGTTTGATCTTCTATCTTTCCTCTCATCTGCTGAGCAAGCAACCATTTGATTGTGTGAATCCCAGATTACTTTTGCAGAGGTGCACTCAGCCACCTTCTGAAAGATGTCATCTGACATAGTCTAAGCCAATATGTTCATGGCTTTGGCATCAGCAATCTTTGCTTTCTTCTAAGCTTCAGTCCACTCAGGTGGTGGGACTGCATTGTTGCTGGAAGATGTTGTAGTTGTAGATGCCTGTGGGGGACCTGTCAAAATGGAATTGTAGATGTCTTCATCAATGGAATTCATGTATAACCTAATTCTTGCCTTCCAGATGGCAAACCTATTAAGGTTGCAGACTGGAGGTCTAATGCTTGGATAATCCTTGTTTTGTGTCATGGCTGTGGTTATAATTTAAATGAGAATAAAGTGATGTGTAGATCTAACAAAGGATCTTTTGGTTCAAGATTTAACTTGTACAACCAAAGGAACCTCCTCTGATACCAATTGAAAGTGAGAGTTAGATTAGAAATACTCTAGCGGGGGGGGGGGGGGGTGAATAGAGTATTCTTAATTATTTCTTAACTGCTATTACAGCTTTTGCTGTAAATTAATAAGTGCAGAAAATAATAAATAGCAAACAATAAACATAAATCGCAAGCACAGCAAGAACACAAGAAAATGAGGCAACCAGACGACACAAGAATTTTATAGTGGTTCCCCAACCTGGGTACATCCACTCTTCTACCACCCTTGGTAGGAATCCACTCAGATTTTTGATCAGGTGTCTAACACCAATGAGCTTTTGATCAGGTGCTCAAAAACCAACCCAAGTCTATTGATCAAGAGACTTGCAACCAAGGAATCACTTTTGAAGTGAGATGACAACCCTTTACAGAGGTGGGGGTGAGAGATGATTTTGTCTTCTCTTTCTCAATATACAACTGAGAAGACTGTGGATTGATTATAACTTAAGGCTCCCCCTGAGATGTAGAATGGATCAGGGAAAACTAAGAGCCAAGCTTCAGTGTGATAGGTCTTCAAGCTGAATCCTTGACCAGCAAAAGTCTTCAGCAACTTCTTTGACAGATTGAACTGAAGTTGTTCTTTTGAAATGTCCTGGAGTACTTGAAGAAAGAAGACTCTTGATATAGGTATTGTTGTTGTTCTTATTCAAGTACTGATGAGCTTCTGGTCAAGAACTTCTGTGTATCAGAGAATGCTTCTTCTTTGACAGAGCAGATTATCCAAGATTCAATGTTTGTCTGTAATCTCTATGTGCTTCAGTAAGTTGTGCTCTGTGTGAAGCTTTCTCAATCTCAAAAGAAGATTATTCTGTAGTAAATTATCTATAAGTCTGTATATCTGTATATCTGTTCTTGTCTTCTTCTCTATCTTTCAAAAATTTGAATGCATCTACAATTAATGCTGACAACCCTGACAATAATCTGCATTGATTTATTTCCCCAACTGTCCTGTGGAAAAACGACAAGCAATAATCCTGGAGAAGACCATAATTAATGCTCCTTTTAATGGTCATAATCAGAGAATGTTAGAGCATTAATTACTCAGGAATTATCGCACTAGAGTGGGGACAGAAGGCCGAAAATAACTAAGTCTGGAATCGTCGAACAGATAGAAGAATTCGTCGAACTGAGTTCATAGTTCGTCGAGCTGAGATGTTGTATTCATCGACGAGACGGCTTCTGTTCATTGAGCTGAGTTCCATGATCGTCGAGCTGGAAACTGAACTGTCTCTTTTGAAATTTGCCTAATTGTCGAGCTGGTAAATGTGTTCGTCGACTGGAGTTCAGCAATTATTCTGGAGTTGTCAAATATTCTGTGTGGTGTCGACATAGCCTTTCCACAATGTCGACTGATGATCTGGATGTCGACACAAATTCTTCTAGTGTCGACTTAGTTGATGTCGACATATACTCTAAGTGTCGACATAAGTCTTCTGGTTCCAGAATTTGTCGGGCAGAGAACTGAGTTCGTCGACCTTAGACTGGAGAACATAGTCTCGACAGAATGCTGTAATAGTCCAAAGATTCGTCGACCAAAGAATGATTGTCCGTTGAGCTAAGTCTGGAGAACCTTAAATTCATCGAGCTGAAAATGATTCTGGACTTAGAGAAAAATTGATGAACCTCTGGCAATAGAGTTGAAGTGGAAGTCCAGAGATCGTCGAGCAAAGAATGAAGTTCGTTGACCTGAGAACTAGGTTCGTCGACCTGAGTCTAGAGAACAGTCTGGACTTAGAATTCTGAATGTGGAATCCAAAGATCGTCGATCTGTGACTGAAGTTCGTCGAGCTCAGCTCAGAGAATATTTCTCTAAGTTCGTCGAGCTGAGAACGACTATCGTCGACCTGAGTTTGACGAACGTCGAACTCATTTTACTTAGTCTCTTGAGAAATCTCTGAATCTTGAGGAAAACTCTATATCTTGAGTCTCTGACAGTCTGATGTTGGCTTGTCCATGTGATGTTGACTCTAAGGACTTGGCCTAGACTCTAGGACACAACTTTGACCATGGCTATACATGTTGGGTCACATCATCCTAAGTTAGTGAACCTAGCCCAAATCAAACTAGGGATCCAACACACCAATCTCACAATTGGCGACATCCCGTCCATACCACTCAGAGGTACTACCTCACAGCATTCACAAACAACCAGAGCAGATCGACCCACACCATGTGGTGTGGCAGCCAGGTATATCAAGGCTCCCCTGGCATTGCCACCCATTGACCCCTCACCTATATCCGATCGACCCACACTATGTGGTGCAGCAAGTTGGGTCCACCTCACTTCCTCCCAAACATTGCCACCCATCGATCCTCACTAATCCAGATCAACCCTCACCATGTGGTGTAACATGCCAGGTTCATTCCACATTTCCCCCAGCCATGTTACTCATTGATCTCTCCACATATCCAGGAGCTTAACCAATGCCTCCATACATCCATAACCAATATTTAGTCATCCATATACAACCATTCACTTAAAGCATAACCCTTTCATAGCAGCAAATCCACGGAGTCTTCTCCGGTTTACCCATGATCATCACCAATCCAGACTACCCGTCCAGATGAGCTTCACACTGCATGCCTATGTCGTACTCCACACTTCTGGCTCTAGATGCAGACTTAACCAAGGAATCACTTCCGAAATCCACCTCTTAGTGGAGGATTCCACGCACATGCATAAAGAGAGGACTTCAATGTTCAAGAAGGAGATCTTTACCCTTGAAGATCGCTTCGGAGCCATGAATCAGCCGGATGGAAATCACCGTCTCAGCGTTGCCTCCACGAATCCGAACTCGGATCTTCAATCCGCACTCCGCAGCTCCTCCAGCAGCGGATTTCCTCCTTCCTCCTTTCCTTCCCTTGCTCTCTCTCTCTTTCTCTCTCTTGGAATGAGAAGAAGAAGAAGATGATGAAAATGAAGAGATAATCCTCATTTCTCGGCCATATAACAGCAAGGAGAAATCTGAGCCATCAGATCTCATAGGAAGAAAAGGAACGGTCAGAAAATTCCTTGAAAACCGCTCTCTCAGGTCTGACACGCCCTGTGACACGCCCGTGTCACAGGCCGTGTCCCCTAAGCGATACACGAACCACCTTATCCAAACTTATCCATGCCAAGGTGACACGCCCATGCCACGCCCGTGTTAGCCCAGTCACGCCCGTGACACGGGCCGTGTAACCCACTCGAGACCTACTCGAGAGGACTTACTCGAGAGAAAACCAACTACTCGAGTACCCAGATAGGACACGCCTGTGTCACAGATGACACGCCCATGTCACCCCCTCTTACTCGAGTTCTTTTCCACCTACTTGAGTACATTTCGACCTACATAAGAACTACTCGAGTATGAGCGGGACACGCCCTGCGACATGCCCGTGTCACAGGCCGTGTACCCTCTACCCGACGATCATCGAGCGCAGTTCGTCGACCTAGAGAGAATCGTCGACTAGGGGAGGACACACCCTGGGTCACGCCCCCGACACGCCCGTATCACAGGCGTGTACCTCCCGAAAATTCGTCGACCGAACTTCGTCGACCGAAATTTGTCGAACGCACTCAACCGAAGCAGGACACTTCCTGGGACACGCCCGTATCCCAGGCCGTGTCACCCAATCTTTTTTCATTTCTCAAATTTGGGCTGTTACATCCAGAGGGTCTCACTCTAAGGGACCAGCAATGTGCTTCAATTGTGGGAAGGTGGGGCACATTGCACGTTTTTGTAATCAAGGAGGTGCAGAGCAGGAGGCAAGGCAGTAGCAGACTGTGCGCTCCGGCCCCAGTGCCGCAGAGAAAGGGAAGATCGCGGAGTCTAGTGCTTCTCAGTTCCAACCAGTGCAACCAAGGGATTATAACCTTGGATAGTAGGAAGCGATCCAACAACCCGATGTGGTGACAAGTATGAGGAAGTTTAAGTTTAACCTTGTGCTTCATACTTTCAGACCGTTATATTTGATGTCTATGTTTTAGGCTTTGTGTTAGTTTCCGGATACCCCGCTAGGGAATTGTTTGATACGAGAGCGTCACACTCCTTTCTTGTGGAAAGCTTCATCCGAAGAATTGGAGTTGAGTCGTTCTCGGCGGACACAGAACTGAAGGTGCGCATGCCCAACGGGTCATCCATGACCACCGGGGAAAAAGAGCGCATTTGTTGGGAGCTAGGCGGAGTTGACTTCGTGTTGATAACAACGGTCCTACCGTTGGTTGAGTTTGATGTGATATTGGGAATGGAATGGCTAGCATAGCAGCGTGCTAGTATTGATTGTCTATCCAAGGTGGTGACCCTAAGAAGCGAAGGGTAGATAGAAGTCAAGTTTGAGGGCCTTAATGGAGTGGCCTGTTCCCTAATTTCGGTTATGCAGTTGGTGCGGGCAGTTAAACAGGGTGGAGTAGCTCTTGTAGCATTATTAGAGGTTCGCCTTTCCAAGTTATCACTTGGGGAAGTGCCCGTAGTAGCAGAGTTCAAGGATGTGTTTCCGGATGAACTTCCTGGAGCGCCTCCTCGACGGGAGATCGATTTCTCGATTGAGTTAGTGTCAGAGGCTAGGTCGGTGTCACGTCCTCTGTTTAGGATGGCACCAAAGGAGTTGGCCGAACTCAAGGTATAGTTGCAGGAACTGTTGGAGCAGGGGTATATCAGACCCAGTTCTTCAACGTGGAGCGCACCTGTGTTGTTCGTGAAGAAGAAAGATGGTAGTATGCGGCTGTGCAAAGACTATCGAGAGTTGAATAAATTAACTGTCAAGAATAAGTATCTGATTCCTCGGATTGATGACTTGTTTGACCAGCTGGTGGGGTCAGTGGTGTATTCAAAGTTGGACTTAAAGTCGGGATACTATCAGTTGCGCATTCGAGACGAGGACATACTCAAGACTGTATTTGGTACGAGGTATGGTCACTTTGAGTTCTCGGTGATGTCGTTCGGGCTGACGAACGCACCATCCGTATTCATGGATTTGATGAATCGAGTATTTCGGGAATACTTGAACTCTTTTGTAGTTGTCTTTATTGACGACATTCTAGTTTACTCCAAATCGGAGGTGGAGCATGAGACTCACTTGAGAGTAGTTTTGCAAGTGTTGAGAGAGAACCAGCTTTATGCAAAGTTCTCAAAGTGCGAGTTCTGGCTAGAGAAGGTGGCATTTTTGGGCCACGTGATTAGTGGGGATGGGGTGGCGGTAGATCCAACAAAAGTAGAAGCCATCAGAGATTGGCAGATTTTGAGAACCGTGGCGGAAGTCCGAAGTTTCCTTGGACTAGCTGGGTACTATAGAAGATTCGTAGAAAACTTTTCGCGGATAGCTCTACCCCTCACATCACTAACTCATAAGGATCAGAAGTTTGTGTGGACTCAGGAGTGCAGTCAGGCATTTGAGACACTGAAGGAAAGGCTGATGATGGCTCCAATCCTAAGTCTACCTAAATGGACCGACGGATTTCAAATTTTCAGTGACATATCGGGATACGGTTTGGGTTGCGTATTGGTGCAACATGGCAGTGTGATAGCCTATGGGTCTAGGAAGCTGAAGCCTCACGAGAGGAATTACCCCGTCCATGACTTGGAGTTGGCGGCGGTAATTTTCGCGTTGAAATTGTCGTGGCACTATGTTTATGGTGCGAAGGTGGAGATCTTCACGGATCACAAAAGCCTGAAGTATCTCCTAGATCAGAAGGACTTGAATATGCGGCAGCGCAGGTGGGTCGAGTTCCTTGGAGACTACGAGATGACGATTCAGTATATGTCAGGCAAAGCCAATGTTGTGGTAGATGCCTTGATTAGAAAATACTCGGGGCAAGGGAATTGGATCGACGCTCATGATGAGCAGTTGGTATGGGACTGGGAGTCCCTTGGCATGGTATGTGTAGCAAGAGGCGAGTCTAGCGTGGCTCAGTTGAACTGGATTGAAATGCAGAACGACTTGCCCGATCGTATTCGGGAAGCGACTCGGTTGGATGTGGAGTTTCAACCATACGTGGTGGAAGCTCAAAAGGGCGAGAGCAGTGCGTGGGAGTTGATTGATGGGATTCTGAGGAAGGGCGGAAGGATTTGTGTACCGCAGTTCGGCAAGCTCCACGAGGAGTTGATGTTTGAGGCTCACTTCACGAAGTACTCTATTCACTCGGGCAGTAGAAAGATGTACTTAGATATGAAGAAATCCTTTTGGTGGCCTGGACTGAAGCGGGATGTAGCTTTGTACGTGAATCGATGCCAAACTTGTGCTTTGGTGAAGGCCGAGTGTCAGAAGCCGGGCGGGTTCCTGAAGCCTCTTCCTATCCCCGAGTGGAAATTCGATGACATCTCAATGGACTTTGTGCATGGGTTACCTAGATCGCAGCAGGGTAACGACGCAATTTGGGTGATTGTGGATCGCTTAACCAAAGTGGCTCACTTTATCCCAAATCGGAAGGAGGACAGCGTGGAGAAGCTGGTAGAGTTGTATGTTCGCAACATGGTGCGACTACATGGGATTCCTAAAAGTATAGTTAGTGATCACGATGGAAGTTTCACGTCCAAGGACTGGAGGTTGGTTCAAAAGAGTTTGAGCATGAAGCTAAAGTTCAGTACAGCTTTCCATCCTCAAACTGACGGGCAAACCGAATGAATGAATCGTATTATGGAAGATATGCTGAGGATGTGTATTCTTGATTTCGGCAAGAAATGGGAGGATCACCTCTTCATGGTGGAGTTCGCTTATAACAATAGTTATCAAACAAGTATAAAAATGGCGATATACGAAGCTTTGTGTGGGAGGCGGTGTCGAACACCGATGTCTTGGATAGAGGCGGGAGACACCAAAATTTTGGGAAAGGAAGTGGTAGCTGATGCATGTGAGTTGGTGCGAATCATTCAAGAGCGCATGAAAGTGGATCAAGATCGGCAAGCAAAATATTTTAATGCTCGCCACAGGAAGCTGGATTTCGTGGTAGGCGATTGGGTCTATTTCTAGATCAATCCGTTAAAAGGCGTTTCACGGATTCGCCGACTCAAGAAGTTGAGTCTGAGGTTTTTGGGACCTTTCAAGGTTGTAGAACGGGTGGGAGAAGCAGTGTACCGGTTAGCATTGTCCACGGAGCTGAGTGCATTGCACGATGTTTTCCATGTCTCTATCCTGAGGAAAGCCCTTGTACAGGCTAGTGTGGTGATCGAATTGGCATCGGTGCCGATAGAGGAAGACTTGAGGACGCGAGTTCGTCCAATTGCTATAGAGGATTCAGAAATTCGGTAGTTGCGGAACAAAGAGGTCAAACTCGTAAAAGTCTGATGGGACTACTGTGGTCGTGAGGAGCTCTCGTGGGAGCGAGAACAGAACATGCTGGAGGAATATCTAGAGCTTTTCCGGTCAGGTATCATCTAAGTTTTGTGTACCCCTTTTTGCTTTCTATAATTTTGGGATGAAATTCTTTTAAGGGGGAGAGAGTTGTAATGCCCCAAAATTCGAAAGAGGGACGAACAGCGTCGAGAGCCAAGGTTGGGTCTTGGTAAGGGTCGCACGGCCTGGGACATGGACATTTGCATGGCCGTATCGTGCTCGGGTTCGTCGAGAGCCCGGAAAGTCGACGATTTTCGCTCGACAAAGTATCGATACAGGGAACACGGCGTAGGACACGGGCGTGTCTATGGTCGTGTCGTGCTTGGGTTCGATGGAGAACTCGGGTGGTCGACGAACTGCGCTCGACGAAATGTCGAGACAGTGAACACAGCTTGGGACATGGGCGTATCCAAGGTCGTGTTGTGCGCGTGTTTGACGAATTTTCCCTCAAAGTCGACGAAAAGTCATTCAACGATCATCGAGACTTCGAACACGGCCTGAGACACAGGCGTGTCCCAGGTCGTGTCCTGCTTGGGTTGTGAGTCGGGCCGTGTAGGCGGATTGAACAAGGCCTGGAGCCCAGGCGTGTTCGGCCTGACACGGGCGTGTCAATTTCGACATGGGCATGTTGATTACCCATGTCCTTCTCGGGTGGTTTTTGATCCTGTGTCGTTGGAGGAACACGCCCAGCAACATGGGCATGTACTGAGTGACACGGACGTGTCATGTATGACACGGGCATGTCCAGTGCCCGTGTCTTGTTCTGGGTGCGACAGTTTTGGTGTCGATTGAGGCACACGGCCTTGGACACGGGTGTGTCGCAAGCCGTGTTCGGCCCAGGTATTTTGGTTTTAGGTTCGGATCGCGGTCGTTCGTTTCCTTCTAAGGGGATCTGATGGTCCAGGGCTGTCCTTGCTGAGTTATGTTTGGTAATAGGGTTAGGAAATCCTCATTCTTCATCAAGTAATCTCTTTCTAAGTTCTAGAGAGAAGGGATACCAAGGAAGAAGGTGTAGGAGAGATCTGGCTGTTAGAGAAGCTTCGGAGCTCCAAATCGCAAGCGATTCCAGATCCGTTGAGGCAAGTCTGTTGTGGTGGTTTTCATCCGGATAAGTTTCCATGGCTAGGAAGAGGGGTCGTAAGGTAACAACACTTCTCCTCTTTGTTTTAGGATGCGTGTTTAGCATCTTTTCTTTCAAGCTTTTGGGCACCAAATCTCTCAAATGGGAGGGGTTTGGGTAGCCATGGTTCGAGAGGAACCTCCGGGTCAATTGAGTCTGTCCCCGGCATGTTTTTGCATTAGAGATCCGCTCCGTTAGTGGATTAGGCATTGTGGGTGAAGCCGTGGTCGCGACCATTAGTCCAACTCGGTGATGTTGCATACGAGCTTCAAGGATTTTGTAGAAATCCGTTGCGGCAAGATGTCGTTTGTGATGTCTGTGTTTTCCCCCTTTTTCTCGAGTGAGTACGTATAGCCGGAATCAGACAAGGTTAGCTCCGCAATGGCGGTAGATGGCTTCCTTGGTGGATAAGGTTAGCTCCGCATTGGCGGTAGATGGTTTCCATGGTATGCGGGGACGTTGCAGTACAAATGAGGGATTAGGGTGGGAATGATATTGGATTATGATGTGCTAAGGCGTGACTTTGTCTCCATGGTCGGCTGGCTATCCCGTGACGTGCAAGTCATGTGGGGAGAGTGTCCCGGCGAGACTAGTCCCATTCTGTGAGACTGACGAGAACACCAAGCATGGGGCAAGCCCGGGAAATGAGGCCATGAGCGGGTGGGGTCCAGCAAGGGTTCTTAAAATCGGTCAGTGTGTTAGACGGAATCCTGACATGAGAAGCCAGAGCTTGCAGGCAAGCCCGGGTCTAAGACGATGAGCGGGTGGGGCCTTGGCAAGAGTTCCATGTGGCAGCTTGTATGTCATTAGGGGAATTGTTGTACCCTTTTTGTTTGAGGCTTAATGCCAATGGGGAAATTGGAAGTACCAAGATGTTTGATGATGTGCTAGAAGCATATGCGATAGGGTGCCTTGGGTGAAGCTCGGGTTTTGCATACATGCTGCATAATAGGCCCCTTTTTATTATATGCTCGACAATAAAAAACATGCATGTTGTGTGAGACATCCAAGCCTGTTCTTTTAGTGCTTTACTTGTTTATGTATATGGTATACGAAGTGCTGACTTGTAGGTTGGAGGGGTACCCTGGGGTCCGTTAGGGGCGGTAGGGAGGAGATGTGTTTGTTACACAGTTTGAGGTCAGCCTTTGCTGACCCACCTTACAACCAATTTTTACAGGGCAAGGATCCGTGAAAATTACATCAAACTATACAGAATGGATTGGCTCTCGGAGCAACGTGCATTCATTGAATGCAGTTCAAAGACTGTTAGATTGGGGTTGAATACGAGCCAAGAGACTACCTTTTCTAGTATGAAGGGGTCGATCAAGACGATGATGTCTGCACTTCAGGTAGTTATGGTTGTTCATGAGGGTGCAGAGATGTCCTTCACTCTTCTAGAGGCAAGAAAGCCAAAGCCTGATTTGGCCAGTATTCCTATGGTGTCGAAGTTTGCCGACGTATTCCTCGATGATCTCCCTGGTTCCCCACTGCAGTGTGAGATTGATTTCACCATCGTGTTGGTGCCCTGTGTCAAACCTGTTTCGCAGTCTCCATACCTCTTAGCACCAAGAGAGATGGTGGAGTTGAAAGCGCAACTTCAGGAATTGATAGAGCATGGGTATATGCGTCCGAGTACGTCACCTTGGAGCACCCCAGTCCTTTTTGTGAAGAAGATGGACGGAAGTCTGCGGCTTTGTATCGACTATCGGGAACTGAACAAGTTAATAGAGAAGAACACGTACCTGATTCCAAGAATTGACGATCTGTTCGACCAGCTGGTTGGGTCGACGGTGTATTCTAAGCTAGATTTGAAGTCTGGCTATTATCATCTAAGAATCAGGGAGAGCGATATTCCCAAGATGGCATTCAGTACACGTTATGGGCATTACGAGTTTACGGTCATGCCTTTCGGGCTAACTAAAACGCCATCCATGTTCTTGGACTTGATGAACCAGACATTCAAGGAATATCTGGATCGGTTTGTGATAGTGTTCATTGATGATATCCTTATGTACTCCCAGTCCGAGTTGGATCATGCAGAACATTTACAGATTGTTCTGGAGACTTTGAGAAGCAGTTAGTTTTATGCCAAGTTCTCGAAGTTTGAGTTCTGGCTTTCTTCGGTAGCATTCTTTGGTCATATTATTAGTGGTGAGGGAATCGTAGTGGGTCCGGCGATGATTGTTGTTATTCGGGAGTGGCCTAAACTATCTTCATTGGCGGAAGTTCAGAGTTTTTCGGGGCTTGCCGGCAACTACAGACGCTTCGTGGAGAACTTCTTGTGGATAGCAATACCGCTCACGACCTTGACAAGGAAAGATCAAAAGGTTGTGTGGTCGTCGTAGTGCATGCAACCCTTCGAGGAGCTGAAAAGTCATCTGACCACGACGCCTATTCTATGTTCGCCATGTGGGGCATAGGTCTTTGAGATTTACTGCGATGCTTCGGGTTGTGGCTTAGGATGTTTTCTACTATAGCATGGGAGTTTAAAAGTATATGGTTCGCATCAGTTGAAGGTGCATGAGAGGAATTATCCGGTCCATGACTTGAAGTTGGCGGCCGTGATATTCGCTCTAAAGTGTTGGAGGCATTACCTATATGGAGTGAAAGTCGATTTCTATACCGACCATGAGAGCCTGAAATATTTACTATATCAGAAGGACCTAAACATGCGACAGCGAAGGGAGATTTGGAGTTCCTTGGGGACTACACCTTCAAGTTTAACTACATGCCTGGGAAAGGCAATGCGGTTGCAGATGCGTTAAGTCACAGAATTCTCGCACAGGCTAATTGGTTGATGATGCATGACGAGCGTTTGCGTCGAGATTTGGAGGCCTTGGAGATCTCTTGTGTCGACAAGAGGCCTAGTGTTGAAGCTCAGCTGAATTTGACAGAGGTACAGTATGACCTGGCTGTTCGGGTTCGGCATGCTTTGGAATTGGATGTTAGCATGAAGCAGATCATGGCGTAAGATTTGGATGGGTCAAATGCCCAATTTACTATCGATGATGGACTGCTATGGAAGGATAGTCGTTTGTGCATCCCAAGTACGGGTAAGCTACGGGAGGAAATTATGCACGAGGATTATCATACAAAGCACTCAATTCACCGAGGGAGCACAAAGATGTATAGAGATATGAAAAAGCTGTTTTGGTGGCCGAGACTGAAGAAGCACATAACACTTTATGTAGTGAAGTGTCAAACCTGCGCCTTGGTAAATGTGGAGTGCCAGAAGCCCGGAGGATTCTTGAAGTATTTGCTTGTACCGGAGTGGTAGTTCCACAATATATCCATGGATTTAGTGCATGTTTGTCGAGATAGCAAAAGGGAAACAACGCCATCTCGGTGGTCGTAGATCGTTTGATGAAAGTCTCGCACTTCATCCCAAATAGGAAGGATGATTCAGTTGAGAAACTTACAAAGTTGTATGTAGAAAACATTGTACGACCGCACGGTGTGCCCCATTGCATCGTGAGTGACCTATATGGGCGCTTCACGTCCAATGACTGGAGGTTGGTGCATCAAATATTGGGGACCAAGCTGAGGTTCAGTGCAGCCTTTCATCCGCAAATGGATGGTCAGGCTGAGAGGGTCAACAGGACGTTGAAGTACATGCTTCGCATTTGTGCCCTAGATTTCAGTAAAAGGTGGGAAAATCACTTGTATATGATTGAGTTTGCTTATAATAACAACCACCAGGAGAGAGTTCAAATGGCGCCCTTTGAGGCCCTATATGGTAGGAATTGTCTTACTCTGTTGTCTTGGTTGGGGACTGGTTAGTCAAAGCTGTATATGCAGAAGGAAGTCGATGATGTGCCTTCAGTTATGCGAACAATCTGTGAGCGATTGCTGGTTGCTCAGGATAGGCACGCTAAGTATTATAATGCCAAGCACAGGAACGTCGAATTCGCCTTGGGCCGATTCAGGTGCTGAAGCGCGTTGGTGAAGCGGCTTATCGGTTGAAGCTTTCAACGGAACTGAGTGTCCTGCATGACGTATTTCATGTATAGGTGTTGCGAGGGCAGCGCAAGAGCCTACGCTAGTGATCATTGTAGATCATATACCAGTGGAGGGTTGGTTGACAATGAGGGTCAAGCCCATCCGAATTGAGGATGTAGAAGTTGAAAGACTACGTAATAAAGAGATCAGTATGCTCAAGGTTCGATGAGACAACTGTGGTCGAGAGGAGCTTTCATGGGGCGGGAGCAAACCATGAAGTCAGAGTTCCCCGAGTTATTCAATTAAGGTGCACGGTTTAAAGTTGACTTAATTTCGTAGTTTTCTGCATCACTTAATTTCAGGACGAAATTCTTTAAGTAGGAGAGATTTGTAACGACCCAAATTTCATAAGACGGGAGATGCTTCTCTGGGGTTTATCGCTCGGCGGTAGCTAGTTACTGCTCGGCGGTAGCTCCAGGGTTTGCGTTTAGAGCGTTGAGCTCTCGAGAAAGCGTTGAGTTCTCGAGAAAGATGTTACAGCGCTGTTGAAACTTATTACCGCGTGGCAGTAGCCGAGATTTATTTTGGCAAAGTTCTCGGGAAGCTATCGCCCGGCAATAGTGTTACCGCTGGTGATAGTGGGGCCAATTTAATTGATGGGGGTCTCAGGATTCTACCATGCGGCGGTAATAGTTGGCGCGTGGCGATAGCGGCTGGTGTCGTGTCGTAACTAAAAAACAGCTATCGCGCGACGTTTGCATTCTATCCCTCAGCGGTAGTGAAACAGTAACGGCATGGCCATGTGTCGGCTTGTGATTGGAGGGTTTTGGGCGGTTGCACTCGAAACGAGGTGTTGAATTAAAGTACCATGCGGCAGTAGCTAGTTATCGCGCAGTAGTAGCTTTATATATAATCCTGGTTTGGTCGTTTTCACTTCATTTCTTTTGGAGTTGAGGACTTGACATGGATTTCTTGGAGGTGGAGCTGCAGCACCTGAAGTGAGATCTCACAGCCATTGAAGTTCTGAAGTTTCGATTCGCAAGTCGGGTCCGGATTTGTGGAGGCAAGGTCAAAGCGGTCATTTTTAACCTCTAGATTTCTGCCATGGTGCCAAAGAGGACATCAAGGGTAACGATCCTCTTCCTTGAACATGTGAAGTCCTTAGTTTTGGCATTTTAGGGTTGACGCCCTATGAACACGTGGTGGTGGTTCACCCGACGGGTAGAACCGTGTATCCCCGTAATGTTGGATTTAGATCCGGAATCGAAGTACAGAATAGGCATGCTGTGTGAAGCCCATCCGGACGAGTTGGTCTGGATTGGTAATGATTATATGTTTTGTATGTCAGAGAAGACTCCGTGTTAAGAGTATCGATTTCGGAGTCACGGGGTGTGTTGGTTACTACAGTGAGAGTACTGGGGGAAGTCCCTAGGAAAACACCCGAAAAGGAGAAGAAACAATAGTATGTCCCCTACCGTGCAACGGTAGTGCTACCGCCGGTGATAGTTCCCAGTGAGCTATGTTTGTTTGTGAGCCAGGGTCATGTCTTTGTGTCTTAGAGTTTAGGCTAAGTCCTTAGATTCAACCTTGATGTACCAGCCAGCAGAAGACCTAAGAAGACTCAAGACTTAGAAGAAAATCAGTTCAAAAAGTTAGTTTAACATTCGTCGAAATCAGCTCGACAAACTCAGAGATTATTCTCTGAGCTGAGGTCGACGATATTCAAACTCAGGTCGATGAAATTCTGGAAGCTCAACTTCAACACAATATGTCCAGAATACTTTCTCTAAACTCAGGTCGATGAAGTTAGAATCTAAGCTCGATGAACTCAGACTACAGATTTGGCAACATTCTCAGTATGCAGTTCGCAGAGCTCAGGTCGACGAACTGGAATTCTCAGGTCGACGAACTTTGATCTCAGGTCGACGAAATTTGTCCTCTGGTCGACGATTTCTGTGCATTTCCAGACTTAGTATTTTCCTCAATTTCAGTCCTTATTCCATATTATTTAGCAGTATTGTATTAGGTAATTAATGCATATATTCTCTAAATATTGCCATTAGTGGTAGCATTGATTATGGTCTTCATTAGGATAATTACTTGCTTGTTTTATTAGGGACAGTTGGGGAAATTCATTTATGACAAACATTCCAACCGTATTTCATTCTCTCCAGGCAATCATCATTTAATGCTAGAATTCAAAAATTCAAAGGAGAGATTGATTGAAAATGATAAAAAGAAATTCCTTTCTTTAGTCGAAAGAGAAGATAGAAGAAAGAACACAGAACATAGAGAATAACAAAGAAGAACATTCAGAGCACAAAACACAGATCCTGATTATTCTGAAGTTTATTCTGTATACTGAAACATTTTATGTCCTGGTGTCTGAAGAAGAACATTCATCATAAATCAAGAGTATTCTCCAGAAGTCTTGAATCCTCAGAGACAACCATTCTACATCAGTCTACTGGATTCCTGAACATTGACAGAACAGGCTGAAGACCTACACCCTGAAGCAAAGCTCCAATCTTCCTGAATAATTCAATATCTTAGGGGGAGCTTTGACAACATCAAGATCCACTAGTCTTCTCAGTTGTTTTGAGAAAGAGAAGACACCATAAATCTCTCACCCCCTCTCTGTACAAAGGGTTCTTTAACTCTCTTCAAAAGTTATTCCTTGGTTGCAAGTCTACTGATCAAAAGACTTGAGTTGGTTTTTGAGTACTTGATCAAAAGCTCAAAGGTGGCAGTCACCTGATCAAAACCTATAGTGGATTCCTACCAGGGTGGTAGAAGAGTGGATGTACCTAGGTTGGGGAACCATTATAAAATTCTTGTGTCGTATAGTTGCTCATTTTCTCTTTTGTTCTTACTGTGGCTATGATAGATAGAATATCTTACACTGCTGTTCTTTTCTTTATATATTATTGGTATCACTTATTTTCACGCTGATATAAAAAATTAAAACAACCAAAATTTTAAATTACTCTATTCACCCCCCCCCCCCTTCAATTGGTATCAGAGATGTGTTCCTTTGGTTGTACAAGCTAACCCTTGAACCAAAATATCATTTGTTAGATCAGATCCTTAATTCTCTAAGGTTTATTCATTTCACAGCATGACACAGAATAGGAATTATGCAAGCATCAGACCTCCAGTATGCAACTTGATTAAGTTTGCCATGTGGAAGGCAAGAATCAAACTTTATATGAATTCCATTAATGAGGACATCTACAATTCTACTTTGATAGGTCCTCCTCAACCAAAAACATCTACATCTACATCAACATCAAGCACACATGCTGTTCCACCACATGAGTGGACAAATGCTCAAAAGAAGGCCAAGATTGTTGATGTAAAGGCCATGAATATTCTGGCTCAGACTATGTCTGATGACATCTTCTAGAAGGTGGCTGAAAGCACATCAGCCAAGGCTATTTGGGACTCTCTTAACCATATGGTAGCTGGTTTTGCTGATGATAGGAAAGATAGAAGATCAACTCTCATCTCCCAGTATGATAACTTTAAGAAGGATGAGTCAGAGTCTGTTGCTGACATATACAACATATTGAGCTCAATAATCAATGAGCTGAAGACTTTAGACAAGGACATCACTCTTACAGAAGTGAATGATAAGATCCTCATGTGCTTCCCAAGCTCATGGGATTCTAGGATCTGGTCAATCAAGGAGGTCAGGAGTTTAAATGAGATTTTCACAGAACCTCTATTGGGAAAGCTCAAATATTATGAGAAGCTGAAAAAGTCTAGAGAAGTTGCAGAACAAAGGACTCCTCCAACAACAAGAAAGGAGCAAAGCATAGCATTCAAAGTTACTGAAGAATCTACAGCTCCATCTTCAAGTGAAGAACTCCTAAGTCTCTTAGCCAATATATTCTACAAAATGGCTAGGAAGGATTTCAGGAGAAATTCATCTAGGCATGATGACAAACCCAGGTATGATTAGACACCCACTAAAGAAGTAGTGTGTTTTGGATGCAGGAAACCTGGACATTTTATCTCAGAGTGTCCAGAGAATCAGAAGAAAGAAATAAGAAGAGAGAAGGACTCCAGAAGACAACAATACAATAGGCCTTCCTCCAGCAAACAAAAAAAGAAGGAAAAGGGCTTTGTGGCTGAGACCTGGAGTGAAACTGAAGAAGAATCATCATCTTCAAGCTCCAGTGAAGATGAAGAGGAAGCAAAGGCCAAGGAAATGTGCTTGATGTCCATTGATGCATCAAGCAACCATTCTGAAGCTGACCAATCAGACACTGAAGAACCTCTATCTGAAGGGGATCAGGTATTGTCCTCTTTTGACTTTGATTCAGAAGAATTTAAAATTGAGTTTAAATATGTATGTATTAACTTAATTAACTCTAAAAAAATAATTAAACAACTTAGAGACAAAATAAGTGAACAAGAAAACCTGTTGTTAGAAAATAACAAGTTAAAAGATGAACTAACCTTAGCAAATGAACAAATTATATCTTTAAAATCTGAACTGGCTGAGGCAAGGAAACTTGAAGAATCCCTGAATGGGAGAAACATCAAGTTGATGGACATCACTAGCACAGTGAATGTCAGACTTAATGTGTAACAGCCCAAAGTTCAGAAATAGGCAATTTTTGGGTGACACGGCCTGGGACACGGGCGTGTCCCAGGGCGTGTCAGGTGACACGGCCTGCGACACGGGCGTGTCGCAGGGCGTGTCGAGGTTGTGTCGACGATTGGGCTTTGTCTCGACGATTTTTGCTCTCGACGATCCGTCGAGAGGAGGCACACGGCCCAGGACACGGGCGTGTCCAAGGCCGTGTCGCATGCTCGACAATTTTTACTCGACGATCGTCGAGTGTCGAGAAGTGAGTGTTAAGTGTTGAACACGGCCTGTGACACGGGCGTGTCACAGGGCGTGTCAAATCAGGCGACGAACTCATCCCGCCGAAGGATTTCGACAGGGCGTGTCTTTGTGCCGTATCTGGGCACACGGCCTGGGACACGGGCGTGTCACAGGCCGTGTGAAGTCTCGGGATGATTTGGGATTTTTTTTCCCCAGGTACACGGCCACAGACACGGGCGTGTCTGAAGGCGTGTTGGTGACACGGCCCATGACACGGGCATGTCCCGTGGGCGTGTCACTGGTTTGGATAAGTCGGTTGACCACCGCTTGAGGCATACGGCCTGGCACACGGCCGTGTTTGAGGCCGTGTCGGGTCAAAATTTGTGTTTTTGGCAGAATCGTGGCCGTCCATTCCTTCAGTCTGGATGCAAGGGCTGAAAGCCTCTTCCTCTTTTTCTTCAAGGCCGAAAACTGAGAAGTATTCCTCACTTTCATTTTGCCTTCATCTTTCTTCAAGAGAGAGAAAGAGAGAGAGAAAGGAGGAGGAAGAAGGAAAGGGGGCTGCTGTCGGTGGTGCTGCGGTTTACCGACGAGAGATCCGAAGCCAGCGTTGCGGGGGAAACGCTCTTGCGAGTCTTGCAAGCTAGCTTGGAGTCCATGGCACCGAAGCGATCGTCAAGGGTAACGACTTTTCTTCCTAGCCATGTGAAGGCTTCTGTTTTGGCATATCTTTTGATTCCCCCACCAAGAGGTGGCTGCTTTTGGGAGTCGTTTGGGTGATTCTTGAAATCCCCTTTGTTGTGCATATAGATCCGTAAATGGAGTACGGAATAGGCATGCTGTGTGAAGCCCATCTGGACAGGTTGGTCTGGATTGGTGATGTTGCATACGAACCGGAGAAGACTCCGTGATAAACGTGTAGTGTTAAGGAGTCTATGGGTTATGCCTGCGAAAAGGAGTAGCAGGAAGTACTGGGGTGGTAGCCCAGGAAAATAGCCATGTGATGTTTTTGGGTCCAACCTGTGGATAAGGCACAGGAAGTACTGGTGGGACCAGGAAATGCCCTTTTGTGATGCTTGGTGTCATAGGGTGTCCACCTATGGAGCGAGTCACAGGAAGTACTGGTGTGCCCATGAAAGACCCCTGACATTTGTAATTTGCGGTGTCCACCTGTGACGGGAGTCACAAGAAGTACTGGTGTGCCCAGGAAAGACCCGCTGTTGCTGTGAGGAAATGGGTATAGATAAATACCCAGGCTTGAATGCCAGAACAAGATTGGTGAGACCGACCCGCGCCTTTGCTATAGCCATGAGTACGCTGCACGCGGAAAAGGCAAGGCGATTTGAGCAACGGGGGGGGGGGGGGGGGCGGGGTGGAGGATCCGACCTGCGCTATGTCCGTCTGACGTGAGACCAAAAAGTGTGGTCTGTTGGAGCGCATAGCAAGAGTCTTCGGCCTGCGCGCCATGACACAAAGGGGGGCTACGGGCCATCCCGGTGTCCGAAGACTAACTCCGGCTGCACGCCATGGAGTAAATGCTCAAGAGAGTTACCGTTGGGTGATAACCTTGATACGGTGGTGGGCAAGAGGTTGCCAGAACACCAAAAATGTGCCCTGAGTGCACGGACCGTTGGGCCGGGCGGCGAACGGTTGTGATGGCTTGTGTGCGTGAAAGCACCTTTTGATGATATAGCTTGCCATACTTGTGATATGATATGCCTGCAGGGAAAAATACCGCTGCCCCGAGAGAAGGGGTAGGGTCGTTATAATTTGGTCAGCTGAACGCTGACCATTGCTTTTGTTTGCCACCGTTGGGTGGATTGTCCTTGCACAGGTGCTGGAGAGCCGAGCGGGACGCATAGACGTTGATGCTCATGCTGGTGTTGCTGCTGCTGCTACTGTTAGCCCTCGAAGGCTAAGTGTATTCTTTTGTGTGTTTTCCTTTCTTGTGGCCGGCCTGCGCGCCAATTTGTTTAGGCCACTGTGTGAAAGCCATGTAAGGCCATAAGGCCAACTCTTTTGACATGTTGTAAGACATTCCTATATATATATAAAATGTGGAGTTTTATGTTTGGACATTCATGAGGAGTTCAAGTAGTTTAGGCTTCCGCTAGAATGCTTGTGATAGGTGCGATGCGCTACTCTGGTATCATCCTGTACCTTCCCCGACTGTTTTGTGGTATATCCTGTGGGGCCCCGGCCGGACCTTCTAGAATATATCATATGAACGGATGGGGTTGTTACATTTTTGGTATCGGTTGTCTTGGTCTTTCCCTCTCGAAGTCGTGGTCGACTTCTTTTGTGGGGTGGCGAGCACGTGTTTGTACACACCAAAGTCTACGATTGAACTCCTGAATGTCCATAATAGGAATGCAAAGTTTTGTGGTTGAGGAACCTGTGTGTTCCTATCTTGTTGCTTACTTGTGTCATTTTTCGTTTGTAGGCGACGAGTGTGATGGCTTGGCAGCAGGAACCCCAACACTCGTTAGGAAGCATGACGTCAACTGTGGTACCAACCTCTCCTTCATCGATAGAAACGGCTCGACTGATTGTCGATAGGGCTTTTGCAACGCTCAAGGCTTACCATGAAGGACAAGTTTCACCCTCTGATCCGGTGATGCGTTCCATGCCAGGTAGGGAACTTGATCAGCCGGCAAGGGGAAGTGCCTCAGCTTCGTGTTTGAGCCAAGGAGAGGACACAGTTGCGGACTATTTTCATGCATTTGTGGCAATGAGCCAACAACCCGAGTTTATGTTTGAGACCGAGGAGATGAAGATCAATCGGTTTTATGATGGGATACGTCAGGAACTCCGTTTCTTGTTGATGGGTCCTAAGTTCTTGGGCTTCCAACCACTGGTGGAGGCAGCGAGACTGTTGGAAATCGACTTGAGGAAAGCCCAGCAGATGCCTGTGACTCGGAAAGTGCGCACTCCAAGGTTTGGGAAGTCGGCTCACTGGAAGAGGCGGAGACAAGAGAAGTGTACTTGTTATGCGTGTGGTCAGGTGGGACACCTCGCTCGTGAATGTGGGGATGGTGTTCAGCAGCCAAAGAAGCAGTACAAGTGTTATTCGTGTGGGAAAGCAGGACATCAAGCCCGAGATTGCCGCGTTGGCTCGTAGCAGGCAAGAAATGTCGACGGCATGATGTAGATAAATAATGAGGCTCCTCATGTACATAACTAATGGTGACTTATATGTTCGCTGTACAGTAAGCCGTTTTGGATGAAAATGCTATGAGGGCCTGTGTCCGATATGGATGTGTGGGATCAACGTGTGTTGTCAATTGTTGATGTTTTCTACTATGGGGACATGTGTGCCCAAACTTGGCAAGAGTCGTCGATGTTTACGATAATCGTCTTGCTTGTTTTTGTTTGCATCTTGTGAATGTTGTTTGTATATGTTAGGTGCACCACAGGCGCCGTTTACGAAGGATGTTTCGTCTTCTTTTCTGTCTCGTGAGTTTCTTACGCGGCTTGGGATTCCCAGGATCGCAAAGACAGATAGCGTCAGAGTGGTGTTGCCGAATGATTGTTGGCTGCTTGCGAATCAAGCTTGCGATGTGGTGGTTCAGTTAGGAAGTCGGGATTTCAGTTTAACTGCATTTGTTTTGCCAATATCGGAATTGACGTGATTTTTGGGTTGGATTGGCTTGCGGAGCAGCACGTTATGCTTGATTGCCAGTCCAAAGAAATCGCGTTAGGCCAGAATACCGAACAGGAGACAAAGTTCGCGGGCAGGCGAGGAGTGAGCGGGACGTTGATGTCTGCACTCCAGGTAGTCAAAGCTGTTCGGAAGGGTGCGGAGTGTGACTTTGCACTAATTCAGGCTGTTGAGCCTAAGGCCACTTTGTGCGAGGTTCCGATTGTGGCAGAATTTACAGATGTGTTTCCCACGGATCTCCCTGGGCTACCACCCCAGCGGGAGATTGACTTCACAATTGAGTTGGCGCCAGGTGCGAAACCCGTGGCCCGCTCGCCATATCGCGTTGTGCCTAAAGAGATGGCTGAGTTGAAGGTTGAACGACAAGAAATGCTAGAGCAAGGTTATAGCCGCCCAAGTATGTCACCTTGGAGCGCGCCTGTGCTCTTTGTAAAGAAGAAAGATGGTGGGTTACGGTTGTGTATCGATTACCGTGAATTGAATAAGCTGACCGAGAAGAATAAGTATCCGATACCTCGGATTGATGAATTATTTGATCAGATAGTTGGCTCGACCGTCTGAAGTCTGGTTATTACCAGTTAAGAATTCGGGAAAGTGACATTCCCAAAACCGCATTTGGACCGCGTTATGGGCACTATGAGTTCACAGTCATGCCCTTTGGATTGTGCAGTGCGCCTTCAGTGTTTATGGATCTGATGCACCGTATTGTTCGTGAGTACCTGGATCTGTTTGTGATAGTGTTCATTGATGATATCCTGGTATACTCGAAGTACAAAGCTGAGCATGAGATTCACTTGCGGTTAGTGTTGAACACGTTGAGGCAAAATCAGCTATATGCCAAGTTCTCGAAGTACGAGTTTTGGCTATCGTCAGTGGCATTCTTGGGCCATGTGGTGAGCGGAGCGGACATTGCAGTGGATCCAGCGAAGATAATAGCCATACAAAAATGGCCAATATTGTCTTCCGTGGCCGAGGTCAGGAGTTTCCTTGGACTTGCGGGCTACTATAGAAGATTTGTGGAGAACTTCTCGCGGATCGCTTTACCGCTAACCACACTAACGCGAAAAGATCAGAAGTTCGTTTGGACGCCAGAGTGCGCACGAGCTTTTGAAGAGCTGAAGGTTCGATTGACCACGGCGCCGGTGTTGTCGTCGCCATGTGGAACTGATGGATTTGTCATTTATAGTGATGCCTCAGGGAGCGGCTTAGGCTGCGTTCTTCTGCAGAGCGGAAAGGTGATTGCGTATGGCTCACGTCAGCTGAAGGTGCACGAGCGAAATTATCCCGTCCATGATTTGGAACTAGCGGCAGTGATTTTTGCACTCAAGCTGTGGCGACACTACCTTTATGGCGTGAAGGTAGAGATCTATACTGACCATAAAAGCCTAAAGTATCTGTTGGAGCAGAAAGAGTTGAACATGCGACAACGAAGGTGGTTGGAGTTCCTTGGGGACTACACTTTCAAGATTCACTATACACCCGGGAAGGGGAATGTTGTCGCGGATTCCTTGAGTCGGCGAGTTCCGGCTAGAGCAAATTGGTTACAAAGGCATGATGAACGTCTTATCCAGGAGTTGGAAGCATTGGAGATCTATTGTGTTGACAAGAGTTCCACTGCCACTGCATGTTTGAACTGGACCGAGGTGCAATGTGACCTTGCGGACCGAGTTCGACGGGCAACGGAGTTGGATGAATGCGTATGAAGGGCCAGAGGGCAAATGCACCTGGAATGATGGTCTTTTGCGAACAGAGGGTCGTTTGTGCGTCCTGTGGGGAAACTGAGGGAAGAATTGATGTATGAAGCACATTATACCAAGTATTCCATTCACCCCGGGAGCACAAAGATGTTCAACGATATGAAGAAGCTCTTCTGGTGGCCAGGGCTCAAGAAAGATGTTGCCCTTTATGTAGTCAAATGCCAAACATGTGCGATGGTGAAGGTGGAATGCCAAAAGCCGGGCTGTTATTTGAAGTCACTGCCGATCCCAGTGTGGAAGTTTGATGATATTTCCATGGATTTTGTGCATGGGTTGCCAAGAAATGATTCCATTTGGGTGATAGTTGACCGGCTAACAAAAGTAGCACATGTTCGCCCGAACAGGCGGGATGATTCGGTTGAACGTTTGGCAAAGTTATATGTTGATCAGATTGTGCGTCTTCACGGTGGTCCTCGGAGCATCGTAAGTGATCGAGATGGGCGATTCACGTCAAATGATTGGAGGCTAGTTCACCGACTGTTGGGCACGAAGTTGACTTTCAGTACGGCCTTTCATCCCCAAACGGATGGCCAAACTGAACGTACCAACAGAACAATGGAGGACATGCTCCGAATGTGCGCCCTTGACTTCGGAAAGAGATGGGAAGATCATCTCTATATGGTCGAGTTTGCATATAATAACAGCTACCAGGCAAGCATTGAGATGGCACCATATGAAGCCCTATATGGAAGGAAGTGTCGTACTCCCTTGGCTTGGGTAGAAGCGGGTGAAGCCCGGGTTGTTAAACCAAATGAGGCTCAACCATTCGGACTATTCGAGAGAGATTGCTGATTGCTCAAGATCGACAAGCGAAGTACTACAACGCCAAGCACCGGAATGTCGAATTTGCGGTTGGCGATTGGGTCTACGTGTAGATCAAGCCATTCAAAGGTGTCTCCAGGGTTCGACGATTGAAAAAGTTAAGTCCAAGATTTTGGGTCCTTTTGCAGTGGTTGAGCGAATTGGCGAAGCGGCTTATCGGCTAGCTCTGTCAGCGGACTTGGGTGGGTTACATCATGTCTTTCACATCTCGGTGCTTCGGAAGGCCGTGAAAGATCCAGCTCAAGTGATCGCGGAAGATCGTGTGCCGGTGGAGTATGGGCTAACAACGAGAGTTAGACCCATTCAGATCGAAGATCGAGCCGAGAAACAGTTGCGGAACAAGACGGTCGGTATGGTAAAAGTCCGGTGGGACAACTGCGGCCGTGAAGAGCTGGCATGGGAGCGCGAGCAAACCAGGCGAGCAGAGTTCCCAGAGCTGTTTGTGGAATTTGTAGCGAGAATGTTGTAACATAAAATGTTAGATGTTGTTACCTTTTTCCTGCTGGTTTCTGTTACTTTCCTGTCTCTAAATTTCGAGGACGAAATTTCTTGTAGGAGGGGAGGATTGTAACAGCCCAAAGTTCAGAAATAGGCAATTTTTGGGTGACACGGCCTGGGACACGGGCGTGTCCCAGGGCGTGTCAGGTGACACGGCCTACGACACGGGCGTGTCCCAGGGCGTGTCGAGGTTGTGTCGACGATTGGGCTTTGTGTCGAGAAGTGAGTGTTAAGTGTTGAACACGGCCTGTGACACGGGCGTGTCACAGGGCGTGTCAAATCAGGCGACGAACTCAGCCCGCCGAAGGATTTCGACAGGGCGTGTCTTTGTGCCGTGTCTGGGCACACGGCCTGGGACACGGGCGTGTCACAGGCCGTGTGAAGTCTCAGGATGATTTGGGATTTTTTTTCCCCAGGTACACGGCCACAGACATGGGCGTGTCTGAAGGCGTGTTGGTGATACGGCCCATGACACGGGCGTGTCCCGTGGGCGTGTCACTGGTTTGGATAAGTCGGTTGACCACCGCTTGAGGCACATGGCCTGGCACACGGCCGTGTTCGAGGCCGTGTCAGGTCAAAATTTGTGTTTTTGGCAGAATCGTGGCCGTCCATTCCTTCAGTCTGGATCCAAGGGCTGAAAGCCTCTTCCTCTTTTTCTTCAAGGCCGAAAACTGAGAAGTATTCCTCACTTTCATTTTGCCTTCATCTTTCTTCAAGAGAGAGAAAGAGAGAGAGAAAGGAGGAGGAAGAAGGAAAGGGGGCTACTGTCGGTGGTGCTGCGGTTTACCGACGAGAGATCCGAAGCCAGCGTTGCGGAGGAAACGCTCTTGCGAGTCTTGCAAGCTAGCTTGGAGTCCATGGCACCGAAGCGATCGTCAAGGGTAACGACTTTTCTTCCTAGCCATGTGAAGGCTTCTGTTTTGGCATATCTTTTGATTCCCCCACCAAGAGGTGGCTGCTTTTGGGAGTCGTTTGGGTGATTCTTGAAATCCCCTTTGTTGTGCATATAAATCCGGAAATGGAGTACGGAATAGACATGCTGTGTGAAGCCCATCTGGACAGGTTGGTCTGGATTGGTGATGTTGCATACGAACCGGAGAAGACTCCGTGATAAACGTGTAGTGTTAAGGAGTCTACGGGTTATGCCTGCGAAAAGGAGTAGCAGGAAGTACTGGGGTGGTAGCCCAGGAAAATAGCCATGTGATGTTTTTGGGTCCAACCTGTGGATAAGGCACAGGAAGTACTGGTGGGACCAGGAAAGGCCCTTTTGTGATGCTTGGTGTCATAGGGTGTCCACCTGTGGAGCGAGTCACAGGAAGTACTGGTGTGCCCAGGAAAGACCCCTGACATTTGTAATTTGCGGTGTCCACCTGTGACGGGAGTCACAAGAAGTACTGGTGTGCCCAGGAAAGACCCGCTGTTGCTGTGAGGAAATGGGTATAGATAAATACCCAGGCTTGAATGCCAGAACAGGATTGGTGAGACCGACCCGCGCCTTTGCTATAGCCATGAGTACGCTGCACGTGGAAAAGGCAAGGCGATTTGAGCAACGGGGGGGGGGGGGGGGGGGGGTGGAGGATCCGACCTGCGCTATGTCCGTCTGACGTGAGACCAAAAAGTGCGGTCTGTTGGAGCGCATAGCAAGAGTCTTCGGCCTGCGCGCCATGACACAAAGGGGGGCTACGGGCCATCCCGGTGTCCGAAGACTAACTCCGGCTGCACCCCATGGAGTAAATGCTCAAGAGAGTTACCGTTGGGTGATAACCCTGATACGGTGGTGGGCAAGAGGTTGCCAGAACACCAAAAATGTGCCCTGAGTGCACGGACCGTTGGGCCGGGCGGCGAACGGTTGTGATGGCTTGTGTGCGTGAAAGCACCTTTTGATGATATAGCTTGCCATACTTGTGATATGATATGCCTGCAGGGAAAAATACCGCTGCCCCGAGAGAAGGGGTAGAGTCGTTATAATTTGGTCAGCTGAACGCTGACCGTTACTTTTGTTTGCCACCGTTGGGTGGATTGTCCTTGCACAGGTGCTGGAGAGCCGAGCGGGATGCATAGAGGTTGATGCTCTTGCTGGTGTTGCTGCTGCTGCTACTGTTAGCCCTCGAAGGCTAAGTGTATTCTTTTGTGTGTTTTCTTTTCTTGTGGCCGGCCTGCGCGCCAATTTGTTTAGGTCACTGTGTGAAAGCCATGTAAGGCCATAAGGCCAACTCTTTTGACATGTTGTAAGACATTCATATATATATATATATAAAATGTGGAGTTTTATGTTTGGACATTCATGAGGAGTTCAAGTAGTTTAGGCTTCCGCTAGAATGCTTGTGATAGGTGCGATGCGCTACTCTGGTATCATCCTGTACCTTCACCGACTGTTTTGTGGTATATCCTGTGGGGCCCCGGCCGGACCTTCTAGAATATATCATATGAACGGATGGGGTTGTTACATAATGGTAAGCTGGGCTTAGGTGCTTCATCAAGCCAACCCCCGCTTATTCAGAAAAACATATTAACCATCCCAATAAAATTTGTTTCTGAAAAGGGTAAGGAGAAAGCAGAAGATAACAATCTTAATCAAACTGAGCTTACACACAGGAATAAGAAAAGAAGAAAGAATAAGAAAAATAATAACCAGAACAATGTTCAACAATTTTCGTCAAACTCCGATCGACGAAACATGTACAGTTCGTCGAGCTCAAGTAGATGAACTCCGAACACAAACTTCTACTATAACCATTCTCTGAACTACGATCGACGAAACCAGTATGGTTCGTCGACCAGAGATCGACGAAATTGGGGCCCAAAAAATTAATATCTTCATTCTCTGGGTGGAGTTCGACGAACTCATCCCCGTTCGTCGACCTCAGATCGACGAACGTACCAGAATTCGTCGAACCCAGTTCAATCTAACAAAAATTTTGATTTTGCCAAAAGTCATAACCAACCAAGAACATTTAGTAATCAACTTAATCAATGGATCATTCCACCTAGGAAATACCACCCTTTAGGATATAAATGTCAACCTGAATACTCATACATATCTAGTTTTAATTATGTGAAGAAAGATAGACCCAAGGTAACCTGGGTCAAGAACAACTAACTTTTGTTTATGCAGGTGAAGAGCTATCCAGCTTCTAATCAACAATGGTATCTGGACAGTGGATGCTCCAAGCATATGACTGGCAGCAAGGACAACTTAATCAATTGCAAGTCCAAGCTGGGACCAAAGGTGATCTTTGGTGACTCCAATTGTGGCCAGCCTGAAGGCTTTGGAGAAGTCATGATTGGGGCAGTAACCTTCAAAAAGGTTGCATATGTAAGTGGACTAAAGCATAACCTCATCTACATAAGTCAATTATGTGATGAAGGTTATCAGGTAACTTTTTAACTCAAGTTCTTGCATTATTTCTACTAAAGAGAACAAAACTGTTTTAATTGGAAATAGACAAGACAACATTTATATAGTTAATTTTGAGTATGTCAAAACAGAAATCTGCCTATTTAATCAAATTAATAATAATAACGACCTTTAGCATAGGAGATTAGGTCATGTTAATTTGAAAAACATTGCCAAACTATCTAGGGGCAACCATGTTAGAGGATTGTCTTCTTGCCCCTACAAGAAGGAAAGCCTTTGCAGGGCTTATCAATTAGGCAAGCAAACTAAAAGTAGTTTTAAATCATTAAATAAAAGTGACTCACCTAGGATATTGTACTTGCTACATATGGACCTCTTTGGCCCTATTGCAGTACAAAGTGTAGGTGGGAAATCTTATACTTTAGAGATTGTAGATGGTTTCTCTTGATTCACTTGGGTTTTCTTTCTAAGATCAAAGTCTGATAACTTCAGTGTTCTTACAGATTTTCTTAAGAACATACAGATTGAGTACTCTACTCTAGTTACATCAATCAGAAGTGATCATGGTACTGAGTTTGAGTCTCTTCTTATGCAAGAGTTCTGTAGGAAATAAGGTATCAGACACTGCTTCTCAGCTCCTAGAAAACCTCAACAAAATGGAATTGTTGAAAGGAAGAATTGAAATCTTATTGAATCTACATGCACATTACTTGCAGATGCATATATGCCCCTATCCTTTTGGGCAGAGGCTGTAAGCACAGCAAATTATGTACTGAATAGAAATCTTATACACAAGCTTAAGAATAAGACTCCTTATGAGCTACTTAAAGGGGAGAAACCTAAAGTAGACTACTTTAAAATATTTGGTTGTTTATGTTACATTCACAACAATAATAAGAAACACATTAGAAAATTTGAAGCCAAGGCTGAAATGGGAATTTTTCTTGGGTATTCCCAAGTAAGCAAGGCTTATAGGGTGTATAATAAATCTACAATGAAAATTAAAGAATCAGTACATGTTTAATTTGATGAGACTAACATGGTTTACAAGGAGAAGACTTCTTCTACCAATGAATCTTTGCAGGAAACAAATCTGTGTAAGAAGCTAAATGAATTACCCTCACTAATGAGGCAGTTAGCCATCCTTCTCCACACATTGCTGAAGAAAGTGAAGATGAAGACAATCAGATCAGTGGAGAGCCAACAACAGCCAATATAATTCCACAAGAGGAATTAATTCCCCAAGCTGTTGAACAACTAACTCCTCCCACTGAATTTATCACACTTAGAGATCACCCAGTATCTCAAGTGATTGGAGACATTTCAATTGGTGTGCAGACAAGGCATCAACTCAACCAAGACTTGATGCATGCCTACTTCATACCTCAAATTGTGCCCCAATACATCAAAGATGCAGAACAAGATCCACAATGAATTATTGCAATACAAGAGGAGCTCAACCAATTTGAGAGATGCAGAGTGTGGGATTTAGTTCCAAGACCCAAAGACTACCCAGTCATTGGAATTAAATGGGTATATAGAAACAAGCTAGATGCCCAAGGTGTTATAATCAGGAATAAAGCAAGGCTGGTTACTCAAGGTTATATGCAAAAGGAAGGAATTGATTATGAGCAAACATTTGCACCAGTTGTAAGGCTGGAAGCAATCAGGATTTTCCTTACATATGCTGCCTATAATAAATTCAAAGTCTATCAAATGGATGTCAAGTGTGCCTTTCTAAATGGAGAATTTAAAGAAGAGGTTTATGTTGAACAACCTCCAGGTTTTATCTCTCCAACTCATCCCTCATATGTCTTTAGATTGCATAAAGCTCTCTATGTTCTAAAGCAAGCTCCAAGAGCTTGGTATGAAATCTTAGCTAGCTTTCTTATAGAGCATAAGCTTACTAGAGGCATTATAGATAGGACATTATTCATTATGCACCATAATAATCAAATTTTGTTAGTACAAATTTATGTAGATATATTATATTTGGGTCTACAGATTCCAAACTATGAAAGATGTTCTCTGACCTCATGCATTCAAAGTTTGAAATGAGTACCATGAGTGAGCTCTCCTACTTCCTTGGTCTCCAAGTGAAGCAGCTACCTGATGGCATCTTCATATCCCAGGCTAAGGAGCTTCTCAAAAAGTTTGGGATGACTGATGGCTCAGCAAAGAAAACACTCATGGCCACTAATGCTGTAATAGATTCTGATGAGCATGGAAAACTGTTGATTAGAAATTATATAGGGGCATTATTGGGTCCCTACTATACCTTACAGTAAGTAGACCTGACATAATGTTTGCTACATGTCTTTGTGCTAGGTTCCAAGTGAACCCTAAAGAATCTCACCTAATTTTCTTAAAAAAGATTTTGAGATATATTAAGAGTTCTCCTAGTCTAGGACTTTGGTATCCGAATGAGTCAGAGTTTGAGTTAACTAGATACTCAGATACTGACTTTGTAGGATACAGAGTAGACAGAAAAAGTACCTCAGGAACATGCCAGTTCCTTGGTATGAGATTTGTCTCTTCATTTAGCAAGAAGCAGACATCTGTGTCTACATCAAATACTGAAGCAGAATATATAGTAGCTGGCAGTTTCTGTTCCTAGATGTTGTGGATTTAGAACTAACTTCTAGACTATGGGTTCAACTTAAATAATTCAACTCTACTTTGTGACAACACAAGTGCTATATCCATAGCACAAAATCCAGTCCATCACAGTAGGACTAAGCATATAGACATTAGACACCTATTCATTAGAGAGTGTGTAGACAAATTAAATTAATCTTGTCTATATCTACACTGATTTACAAAGGGCAGATATCTTCACCAAATCTTTGGATGAGAGGAGTCATCTATTCTTCATAAATCAGCTTGGTATGATAAATGAAGAACTTTAATTTGATTTCTGTCTATGGTCGACGAATTTTTCACAGTTCGTCGAACGGAGATCGACGAACAGAGAAAAGTTCTAGAGAACTTCGTCAAACGGAGATCGACGAATTCTCTGTGAGTGAAGTTATTTTCGTCGAACGAAGATCGACGAATTTGCTTCGGGAAACTTTCGTCAAACGGAGCTCGACGAAATGTTTTCACATCTTCTGACTGAGATCGACGAATTCTTTTGACTATAAAATATTTCATCGACCTCAGATCGAAGAATTTTTATTTTTCGTAGAACGGAGTTTGTCGATTCATATTCTGAAAAACCTTATATCTAGGTTTTCTTCGACCTCCATCCCGCGCTTTCAGTTCTCTTGCACTTGATCTCTTTGTTTTTGTTACAGGCGAACTCATGTTGATTCCGGCAGGCGTTCTTGGAGCAATGAAATTTGATATGGGTTTTGATATCGACTTCGAGTCATTCCAACATTCTAACCCAATCTTCCTTGAGATTCTGAAATTATTTGAAGATCAACAGCTAAAGAATCTGATGACCACAAAGATGAAGATAGCTGGGACAGAAATAAGAGAATGGGTTTACACCTCCTCCTCCCCAAATGATGATATCATGACGGGCACCATATCGGGTAACGCGATATCTCTTACCCCCGCCATCTTAACAGACATTTTCAGATTAGTTAATGGTGAAGAAGAATTAGATATTGATAGTGATGAATTTGATGCAATGTTGATTAAAATGGGTTATTCTGTAGACTCACGCAACAAACTGTTGAAGAAACATCTATTTGCTGACTACAAGTTTCTAGCAGATGTTGTCGGGAAGGTACTACTGGGCAAGCACATAGCTCATGACTACATCACTAAGCATCAATTCCATGTGATGTGTGTTGTTGTAAACAAGAAGCCTGTGAACTGGGCTAGAATAATGTTTGAGATGATTAGAAAGAAGAACACCAATAAAGAGGTGTGTTTTGGAAGGATTCTGGAAATCTTCCTTCAAGCCAAGGCTGTTGAATCCCTGGTCGCACCGACCATATTCATTAATTCCTCCAAGAGGATTACTTGTGCCCTCTTTGACAGGTGGGAGAGGAATATCACCAAGCCATCCAAGGCTCCCTCCTCTTCCTCCAGACCTTCTAAGAGTACAAGGGCTGCTCCAGCCACTCCCCACCCTGCTGAAGATGTTCCACCTCCACCACCTCCAGCCTTCCCTATTCATCTCTCTTCACCAGTTTATACCACACTCCATACTCCAACACCTCCATCATCTCCAGTGCATCATCCACAAACTCATATTCACTCTCCAATACATATTCCATCACAACATGGTATACTAACTCCATCACAATATGGTACACCAACTCCATCACAACATGGCACACCAACTCCATCATAACATGGTACACCAACTCCATCACAACATGGTACACCACCCTCATCTCCTCTACCACAACATCTAGATAACATCCCCCTTTCCAACCTTCTATCACTACCTTCTTTTAACCTACTGTCATCCCCCTTCATACTCCATCACCTAAAGATGAGCCAATGCTAGATTCTCTACCTTCTCCTCCACCATCATCTCCCATCCATCCTTCTGTATCCACTCAGACACCTTCAGAGTTCATGCAATTGGACCCCCCCTCCATTCAACCTCTTCCAACAATTCTCAATCCACTCATCAAAAACTTGATAGCAGAGGCTATTTCCCCTCTTGCTACTTCCATCTCATCCCTTACTGCCCAACTCTCTGCCTTCTTTGTCCCTCCTTCTTCAGTCAAGGGCCTGGCTCCAGTACCTACTGAAACCAGGCAGGGGGAGATACTCCATGAAGAAGTAGCTCTAGGTCCAGCAGAAGCAGCAGCAGAAGCAGTAGCAGAAACAGCAGTAGACATAGTTATCCCTGCTGATTTACTTGATTTCATTAATTTTGATATAGATATGGATGAGTCAGTTATAGCTGGAATAAATACTGTTGGTGATTATATTATCAATCCCACAGTAACTATTTTGAGTTTGTTAAATACTTTTGATACAGTTCATTTGAACTTTCTTCCAGAAAATAGCCTAAAGCCTTCTATGGCTATAGTTCCTTACACATCTCCAATAAGCCCCAATGTTGTCATGCAACTCAAGGCCAATTTTTCAAGTATAGAGGATCCGGTTATTCCAACTCCACCAAGAGCAGATTCTTTCATTGTATCATCCCCTCTCAAAGCCATCTGTCCTCCAACATACAAGATGGATGACAGTCCCATGCCAGATCTGGATGAGATCATGATGCAGATATAGAACAAGAGAATCTATTAGTTGCTTAAAAAGTTACTGAATCAGTTGTTCTACCTCCAGCTCCTCCTCAGGCTGAAAAGTTGTTGATATCTGTAGAATCTCTAAAGGAAATTAATGCCTTATATGATAATCCTCAGGGATCTTCTGATGATGAAGATGAGGAAGATGATTCTGATGACGAGCCAAAGACTAAGAAGAAAGTTTCTAAGAAAAGAAAGGATGTTCCTCAAGCTGCACCAAAACCTAATCCCACTCATGATACTCCATATTATATTCTGCAAAATATCACTCCTTACAAGGGTATGCTAGCTTAGATATGGCTGTCAAAGAATGAGCAGAAAGCCAAGAAGAAAAGCAGGAGATACTCTCCTCCTCCACCTTGTCAAAGATACAGGAAAGACCCACCTCCTCCTCCTCCACCTGCTGTTGGTGCTTTAGGACTTACTTCTCAGAGGTCTACCTCTAATGCTCAAACCTATCAAAGGCAACCTGATAGATCCTCTAAATCTCATGGAAGCAGCCAGCAGAGGTATCCTTCCAGCAGGCATCAACAATAACAGCAATATCCTCAGCAACAGCAACAACAAGTTCCTGAACCAGTTAAAGCTGATAGTCCTAAGAAGCCAGAGTCTCCTCCCATTCCATTTGAGGATCCTGAAACAGCTACTACTGCTAGAATGGCAAGGTTCAAGGAATTGGTTGGATTATCAATGATAAACAAAGACAAAGTTGAAGGAAAGGATCCTTCTCAATACTCTACCATGTCATCATACAGAAAAGAAGAATTGAAAAGATATGAGAAAGCAAATAAGTTCTTTAATATAGATGATTATATGCAGTTACATCGAGAGGCTGTACTACCTAGAGCCACTTCTCTCCATATAATTAGTACTGCTGATATGACAATGTCAAAGAGAGAAGCTGCCAACCCAAAGAGAGAAATCATATTAAGGCAGCCTTTTAGAAGTTCTGATAAAGGAAACAAGGAAAAGGAAAAGCTGAAGAAAAAGCATTGAACATTCTACTTAACTTTTTATATTTTCTATACTCGTATTGTTATTTCACAAAGCTAATTTGTAAATATCTGCTGAATGTTTTAATTTTTCTGCCAGATATATCTTTTCTGCTTTGTGAATGTTTCTATTTATATTAGTGACCTCACCCAAATAGGGGGAGATTGTTGGATCCCTAGTTGGATTTGGGCTAGGTTCACTAATTAGGATGTTTGACCCGCCTTGTATAGTCATGGTCATGTCTTTATGTCTTAGAGTTTAGGCTAAGTCCTTAGATTCAACCTAAATGGACCAGCCAACAGAAGACCTAAGAAGACTCAAGACTTAGAAGAAAATCAGTTCAGAAAGATAGTTTGACGTTCGTCGAACTCAGCTCAACGAACTCAGAGATTATTCTCTGAGCTGAGGTCGACGATATTCGAACTCAGGTGGATGAAATTCTGGAAGCTCAACTTCAACACAATATGTCCAGAATACTTTCTCTGAACTCAGGTCGATGAAGTTAGAATCTCAGCTCGACGAACTCAGACTACAGATTTGGCAACATTCTCAGTACGCAGTTCACAGAGCTCAGGTTGATGAACTGGAATTCTCAGGTTGAAGAACTTTGATCTTAGGTCGACGAAATCTATCCTCTGGTCGACGATTTTTGTGCATTTCCAGACTTAGTATTTTCCTCAATTTTTGTCCTTATTCCATATTATTTAGTAGTATTATCCTGATTAATTAATGCATATATTCTCTGAATATAGCCGTTAGTCATAACATTTATTATAGTTTTCATCAGGATAATTACTTGCTTGTTTTATTCGGGATAGTTGGGGAAATTCATTTATGACAGACATTCCAGCTGTATTTCATTCTCTCCAGGCAATCAACAATTAATGCAAGAATTCAAAAATTCAAAGGAGAGATTGACTGAAAAAGATAAAAAGAGATTCCTTTATTTAGTCGAAAGAGAAGATAGAAGATAGAATAGAGAACACAGAACACATAGAAGAACAAAGAAGAACATTCATAGCATAAAACACAGATCGTGATTATTCTGAAGTTTATTTTGTGTGCTGAAATATTTTCTGTCCTGGTATCTGAAGAAAAACATTCATCACAAATCAAGAGTCTTCTTCAGAATTCTTGAATCCTCAGAAACAGCCATTCTACATCAGTCTACTGGATTCCTGAACATTGACAGAACAGGCTGAAGACCTACACCCTGAAGCAAATCTCCAATCTTCCTGAATAATTCAATATCTTAGGGGGAGCTTTGACAACATCAAGATCCACTAGTCTTCTCAGTTGTTTTGAGAAAGAGAAGACACCATAAATCTCTCACCCCCTCTCTGTACAAAGGGTTCTTTAACTACCTTCAAAAGTTATTCCTTGGTTGCAAGTCTCCTTATCAAAAGACTTGAGTTGGTTTTTGAGTACCTGATCAAAAGCTCAAAGGTGGCAGTCACCTGATCAAAACCTGTAGTGGATTCCTACCAGGGTGGTAGAAGAGTGGATGTACTGATAAGTAATATTTACGCGTATTTTTACTATAATATATAGGTTAATATTTAGTTTTAATTAATCATATTTTATTTATTCTGGTTAATAAATTATATCTTTTTGATTCTGTTAAATAATTTAAGTCTTATTTATTTTTGTAGGATTTATAACTATTTTTAGTATTTATTTTAGTTTAATAATTAATATAAAATTAATAATAATTTATATATTTTCATTTAAAAATCATTTATTTTATATTTTAGTTTAATACTTTAATATATATTTATTTTTGTAGGTTTATTGACGTGGTCGCGCTCCCGACGTTTGCAAAAGAAATATTTATGGAAGTCGTCACGTTGGCCGAGCAATTCATGCAGTGTACATGAAACTAAGTCAAAGTCTCGCTGCACTCGTTCAAGCCGATCAAGCGTTTCATGTCACAACCACTCATTCAGCTCTTCTTCATGCAAGCTCATGACAAATATATTATTATGCATTGATGCCGCCACGCCATCATCGCCAACTCTCAAAATGACCGGCACCAAGCAAGTCTTCGACATTCAACTATTTTCATCATTCTCATGCACAACGCCATCGCCATCACCTTTTCATATCAAAGCCGCCACCTCAACATACAACCTACATCACCACCCCTTTCTCTCTCTAAAAACCCCCACAGTTAAATATATGCACTTTATTATTATTATTATTACTATAACCATTTACTTCCCATCTTCATTTCTCCAAGAAACCGCTAGCTCCTCTTTATTCCATGAAACCACCACCTTTATATTCTTCTTCATTATCTCTTCCCTCCATTTACCTCCTCTTAAATATTTGATAAATATTTGCTGTTTCAACTCCATATTAATTTTAGTAATTATGTCCACCATTGGGGTTGAAAATCGGGTTGAGTGGCTTATTTTCGGGATATCTTTGGAGTTAGTTTTATTTTATGCAATTTTATTTTATTTGCAATATAGTTTAGATTTTTATTTTCAAGTAATTGTACTCTTTTATTTCATAGTGATAGAATGTATTTTTCAATTATGAGTAGCTAAATTTTCATAAGTACTTGATCATGATGAAGCTTGGAATAAAATAAACTCTTCTTTTCTTTATCAAATGTCTTGTTCTTAATTTTGCTCGCTTACGATTTATCTTTGATTTATATTTCGTCGAATTTATATTTCACGGATATGTTTTTGGATCCAAGATCCGTATCCTAAATGACCGAGAGGTTGCGGATATGAGTAGATCACTCAAAGATAAAAGGAGTTGCATGCACTCCTAAAGGGAGGACGACATAAATCCTCCGGATTGGAGTCAAATCCAATAGAGTGGTTCACCGCCTAAAGCAAGCTTAGGGGTTTTGACTGGCCGAGAGGTCTTAATCGATTAACGTAAGGTTAGTCAAAAGCATGAGCTCGAGAGAGACGCTTTTGTACTGTAGGAACCTCCACGGTCGAGCGAGTAATTTAAGAGTTTTGCGTACTTTATGTTCATGAAGGTTCATCTTAATCCAACGAGATTCTAGATCAAGTGCTATCTTTTAGTTTGTTTTCTAGCTTTAGTTTTAATTTACCTTCAATTTATATTCCGATAAAATAATATCAATTTGCGTGAGTAGAAGTACTCAACAGGCCCCGAGTCTAATACGACAATTTCCTATACTATATTTCGATAGGTACACTTGCATATTTCGAGATTATAGTTTGGATATATTTTCAAAACTATAGAATTCTTCATCAAGTTTTTGGCACCGTTGCCGGGGACATTTTGTTGATATTTTGAAAGCACGAATTTTATTACTTTTATCACTCTCTTTCTCTAACCCCAATCCTCTTTTTCATTTTCTTTTTTAAATTCATTTCTATTAGGAAAAGGGTTGTGTTTATTTTCTTTATTTGAGAAAATGTTATCGCAATTGGCTGCCAAAATTGCTCAGCTTCAAAATCAATTTGATATTTTGAAAGCCGCAAAAAAGCGTCAATGTGTTTGTTTTTATTGTCACGGTTCTCATCCAAGTGAGTTTTGTTATCATTATAATTATTATAAAAATCTTTCTTATGCAAATCATTTTGATAGTAATTATGATAATAATTCTTCTCACTTTTATGATAATTCAAATTTTTATGAAAATATTTTTTCTAATTTTTCCTATGTTCATGAAAATAATTTTTCAAGTAATAATGTGAATAATTATTTTGATGTAAATAATTATTCTTCCAACTCTGATGAAAACTTTTCTTGGTCGCAAGATCAACCGGAAGGTTTCTCGAGTTATGAGAATAATTATTTGCATCAAAATTTTTATTTTTCTTCTTCCGCACCGCAAGCTTTTGGGGAATCTTCTCAATCTCAATCTGATTCTTCCCCCCAAAATTTAGATGAAAATTTTCTTACGTTTAGTGATTCTTCTCCTTCGGATACTGTTGCTAATAAGGAACATGAATCTTCATGTCCCCCCGCAGTTGCTTATACCGAAGAAGAAAAAAAACTTTTATTTCAAGAACTTGTTAGGTGTATGGACGCGTTGGAAGCAATAGAAGAAGACTATATTTCTCCTCCTACTCCCAATTTTCCTCCTATTAATGAATCTTCATGCACAATTTATGACTTCTTAGGAGCGATAATTTTTGAACAAGATGCTTCCGACGCTTTTATTTTAAACAAATTTTCGGATGAAAAATTAATTTTAGAAAATAAACAACCTATACCTAATCCTATAACTTCGGAAGAGCATCCTCCTTGCGAAGATTTTTCTGACGGGCTTCTCCTTGATTTGTCTTTAACTAATGATTTTCATGTAGTAAATGAGACTTTGCAATACAATGTTGTCCCCGACCCATTTGCCGCTCATCTAGAAAGATTCAAATCACCACAGGTATGGATAGGTGATTTCAATCTAAATTTTCAAGTCAACTGCAAGACAGAAAATCAAGAGGCAAGCGGAGGAGTACCCGGGCGCGCGACTTTGGCATCTTCGCCAAAGCGAGAATTAAGAGAGTTACCCGTTCATTTCAATTTTTATTTTCTTTTCTCCTAGCCCGAACCGTCTAGCTTAAAGACGGGAAAAAGAAAAGCGCTCTTGGGAGACACCCCTTGTTTAACTTTAATATTTTTTTAAAAAAAAAATTCTAAATTTTTTTTATTTTATTTCTTCTTGTTTCTCCCCTCTTACTTGACTTATAAACTTTGGGTACAATGTTTATTTTTAAGTATGAGGGTGGATTCATCTTTATTATTTTTATCTAAAAATATAAAAAAAATGAAAAAAACTTTAAAATTTTTAAAAATATAAAAATCTTAAAAAATTACAAAATTTTGTTTTTTTTTTATTTTATCAAAACAAAAACAAAAAAAAAAGAAATAAAAAAGAAAAATCCAAAAAATATAATAAACCCTTACTTAATATTTTTGTGACTTTTCAGAAATTTATTTTGAGTTTATTTATAAGAATTTTTATAATTTTTGATTTTCTAATCTTTTATTTAATCAAAGTTAGTTAAATTTAATTTTTAGGTGATTTGATTTTAAGAAATAAATTTATGAAGTAAATTTATTTAGAGAAATATATTTAGCCCCTTTTCTCTTTTATCGTAATTAGTTTCAATTTCCTAGTGCTTAGTTTAACAATTCTTAGATTTTAATTATCTTCACTTTATGCTTTAAGATTCTTAGGAAAGCTTAAATCACTATAGTTGCTCTCTTAGTTTTTTAATTCAATTTAAATTTTGTTAAGCCTTTCCCCTTGTTTTTAATTTTCTTGTTAGATCATATGTCATGGGGATAAGATGATCAAATTCATTATCCCCTGGCACACATATGCAATTTTTCTTTTTTTGGTTCGATCATATGTCAAGGGAATCAAGTATTCCTTGGTACACATATGCACCCCCCCAAAAGAAAGGAGTAAGAGGATAAAATTCATTACTACGAAGCAATTTTGTTTGAAGAGAAAAAAACATTAAAAAGAAAAAAAATTGTGTGGGGTGAGAGGATAAAATTGATCACCCCAAATCTAAGATCTCTTCAATTGCCTTTCTCCAAACCCAAAATCCCATATAATTGTTTTAGATTTAAATTAAATTTGTAAGAGAGCATAAGTAGTAGTTTAAATTTTCCTTTAAGTTTCTTTTTAGTGAAAAAGTGTTAATAATTTTTAATCTAACTTTGTTTGCTAAATACTTAATTTTGAGTTCTAATTATTTTATTAGAGAAAACTTTGCTAAATATTTAGCTCTTCACATTTTACTTTCATATTTTAGGACTTAAAATTTTGAATCCCATAAATTTTATTTTTAACTTTCTTTTGATTTAATAAATTTTTAGTTTGATTAAAAATTATATTAATATTTTATAAGTACTTCTTATAGTTTTGCTCTGGAATAACAAAAGCTTAAGTATGGGAGTATTTGATAAGTAATATTTACGCGTATTTTTACTATAATATTTAGGTTAATATTTATTTTTAATTAATCATATTTTATTTATTCTGGTTAATAAATTATATCTTTTTGATTCTGTTAAATAATTTAAGTCTTATTTATTTTTGTAGGATTTATAACTATTTTTAGTATTTATTTTAGTTTCATAATTAATATAAAATTAATAATAATTTATATATTTTCATTTATAAATCATTTATTTTATATTTTAGTTTAAGAATTTAATATATATTTAATTTTGTAGGTTTATTGACGTGGTCGCGCTCCCGACGTTTGCAAAAGAAATATTTACGGAAGTCGTCACGTTGGCCGAGCAATTCATGCAGTCTACATGAAACCAAGTCAAAGTCTCCCTGCACTCGTTCAAGCCGATCAAGCGTTTCATGTCACAACCACCCATTCAGCTCTTCTTCATGCAAACTCATGACAAATATATTATTATGCATCGATGCCACCACGCCATCATCGCCAACTCTCAAAATGACCGGCGCCAAGCAAGTCTTCGACATTCAACTATTTTCATCATTCTCATGCACAACGCCATATCCATCACCTTTTCATATCAAAGCCGCCACCTCAACATACAACCTACATCACCACCCCTTTCTCTCTCTAAAAACCGCCACAGTTAAATACATGAAGTTTATTATTATTATTATTACTATAACCATTTACTTCCCATCTTCATTTCTCCAAGAAACCGCTAGCTCCTCTTTATTCCATGAAGCCACCACCTTTATATTCTTCTTCATTATCTCTTCCCTCCATTTACCTCATCTTAAATATTTGATAAATATTTGATGTTTCAACTCCATCTTAATTTTAGTAATTATGTCCACCATTGTGGTTGAAAATCGGGTTGGGTGGCTTATTTTCGGGATATCTTTGGAGTTAGTTTTATTTTATGCAATTTTATTTTATTTGCAATATAGTTTAGATTTTTCTTTTCATGCAATTGTACTCTTTTATTTCATAGTGATAGAATGTATTTTTCAATTATAAGTAGCTAAATTTCCATAAGTACTTGATCATGATGAAGCTTGGAATAAAATAAACTCTTCTTTTCTTTATCAAATGTCTTGTTCTTAATTTTGCTCGCTTACGATTTATATTTCATCGAATTCATATTTCACGGATATGTTTTTGGATCCAAGATCCGTATCCTAAATGACCGAGAGGTTGCGGATACGAGTAGATCACTCAAAGATAAAAGGAGTTGCATGCACTCCTCGAGAGAGGACGACATAAATCCTCCGGATTGGAGTCAAATCCAATAGAGTGGTTCACCGCCTAAAGCAAGCTTAGGGGTTTCAACTGGCCGAGAGGTTTTAATCGATCAACCTAAGGTTAGTCAAAAGCATGAGCTCGAGAGAGACACTTTTGTACTGTAGGAACCTCCACGGTCGAGTGAGAAATTTAATAGTCTAGCGTACTCTATGTTCATGAAGGTTCATCTTAATCCAACGGGATTCTAGATCAAGTGCTATCTTTTAATTTGTTTTCTAGATTTAGTTTTAATTTACCTTCAATTTATATTCCGATAAAATAATATCAATTTGCGTGAGTAGAAGTACTCAACAGGCCCCGAGTCTAATACGACAATTTCCTATACTATATTTCGATAGGTACACTTGCCTATTTCGAGATTATAGTTTGGATATATTTTCAAAACTATAGAATTCTTCATCATGTACCCAGGTTGGGGAACCATTATAAAATTTTTGTGTCGTCTAGTTGCTCATTTTCTCTTTTGTTCTTACTGTGGCTGTGATAGATAGAATATCTTAGGCTGCTGTTCTTTTCTTTATATATTATTGGTATCACTTATTTTCACTCTGATATAAAAACTTAAGATAGCCAAAATTTTTAATTACTCTATTCACCCCTCCTAGAGTAAATCAGGTCTAACCCCTCCTTTCAATTGCTGACGAGCAGCAGCCGCCGTCTGATCTTCTTGATGAAGTTTGGACTCAAGAAGATCAGACGATCCTAATCTCGTTAATTTACTCGTTGCATGGTATTCTAGACAACCACAGCGGATCTGCGCCTGATCTGTTGTGGGGGCAGAAGGGCCAAATCCACCTTTCGCCTCAATCTTAGCCGAGAATTTAGTTTTGAAATGGCTATTTGCAGACCCAATTAATAATTAGAAACTTGGGGAAATTTCTAAGAAAAATCTAAGTTCCTAGGGAAAAGTTTTGAATATGAAAGTTGTTCCTCTTGATGAGGGCAATATCCACGAAAGTTTTGGGAATTTTTTGATTTGACATCTTAAAAAGCCTAAATAAGAATTATTTGGACAATTTATAGACCCAAAATTGCTCGAAAGTTTTTGGAAATATTACAAGGCACTTTTTAGGTCATCTTTAATGTTGTGTTAAAATTTAAAACATTGAGATGAAAAATTGAAGATTTTTTGATTTCTTGAAGCCTGGGGTCGCGCTCGAAAATTGATATGCTCAAATTCTTCGAAGTTAAAAATCAGATTGTGCGACCACTTTCTAAACCTAATATTAAGTTCAATTGATTAATCAACGAGAGTTATCGCGGTAAGTTTTCAAGCTTTGTGTGTTCCAAAGTTTTGAAAAACCACTGAGCATCTCGTTTTTAGAATAACTCTCGGGTATTTGGGATAGACTCGGAAGATAAAAATATGAGTTTTGAGTTGAATAATATCCAACCTCGTTTCGGGCGAAGAATTTCCTTCGTGTGTGGAAATGATTATCGAGGTTGAAAATTGAGGAAGAATATACTCTTTGATAAGACGATCAGATTTAATCCGACGTGAGCAAATAAATTAGTAATTATTCTTGAATGAATGATAAAGGTGTAACTCATAATAAGCCTCTTCGATCTGAATAAGTTGTGATTGAAAGACACAACTAAATTATTATCGGATCTTAATAATGAGTGAAACTCAAAAGAAGCTTCCTTAAAGCTGAAATGGAACTGAACATTCCTCCTGAGAACAGAGATGGAACTGAACATTCCTCCTGAAAACGGATATGGAACCGAACTTCCCTCCTGAGAATGGAGAGGCCACTAAGCCTCCTGAATTGAGTGATTGCACTACTAACCATTTTCTTTATTTATTTATTTTAGTATTGCACTGGTCTAGTTTCTTTATTTATTCTAAATCAACACTTTCTTTTAAATACTCCTGTCTCGTACTGGTCCTGATTATTTACCTTCAGTTCAGTTCATTTCTTTTAAGTACTAATAAAGTCTTGTACTAGTCCAGTTCCTTTCAATACTTTTAGTTTATTTCCTTTATGTAGTAATCCAGTCTCGTACCGGTCTAGTTCCTTTCAGTACTTACTTTATGTTCATTTTTAAGTATTAATCCAGTCTCGTACTGGTCCAGTTCCTTTGAGTACTTACTTTCTATTTTTTTCTATTCAGTACTACTCCAGTTTTGTACCTGTCATATTTTAATTCAACATTTCAATTCTACAGCTTATATTCTCAGCAACTTTTATTACCACACTTTTATTCCTGCAATTAACTATTTTGAGCATGGGTCCTGCTCTGACGAGCAGTTGATTGTTAGGTTGAGCCTTAGTTAAGGATAGAGGGAGTTGAGTTATTCTTCTAGGATTAGCACCAAATAAAGTGCTCTCATACTCCTTGTCGAAAGTCGAGACAAATGTCGCTTGCCCGAAATATTTGAAGCATAGTAGGGCAGGCCGCCGCAGACCCGTTGCACGCCAACAAATTAAAATTGATTGCTTGTAAATTGCTTGTGATAAATCGTGGCGGGTCAGTAACTTCTATAATCCGTTCGTATCGGTGTGGGAAGGTTTACAACTCAAGGTAACAGGGAGATGTGTACCACATGTGACCAGTCGTTATATTTTTCCTCATTGGGTTTCCTTCGCTGGTCGACCAAAATACAGAATCGTTATAAAGGAGGTTGTACGTTAGGGTCTTGGTAGTATGGTGCGACAACTCCCATAAGTGGCAGGACTAACCACTATCACCGACAGACACATCAGTGAGGCCCATGGGGCTCGCTACCCTACTTGAAGAGAAGCAGTCCATATTATGTCGATATAGTGTGTGTGCGTGACTTTGAACGCCTCCAGAATGTTGGCGGGTTTGAATACCTGCTGTGAGAATATGGGTTGTGAATACCTGTCGTGCTAATAGCTAGTGGAGCTTTTATTATAACTGAAGTAAAAAATCTGCTATTATTTTAGTTATTTTATGTTGCACTTTTTTCTGATAGATGCTAATAACTTATATATGAAATGTTGTACTAACTCTCTTGTGCTTCGGCTATTTTCTTTTGTTGGGTGCGCAAGCTCATCCCCAATATATAAATCCAAGGAGGAGATGTGTTTCCACTTAGCTGTATGACTAACTATTATTTTAATATCCATTTATAGGAGACAGATCACCGTGTTGACCGACTACCGCAGGACGACATGCCAACTGATAGGACTACCCGAGCAAATGCACCCCCGTCATTTCCAGAATTTTAAGATGTTAGTACTAGCACTGGGGCTTGAGAGAGTTAGTAGTATTCCTTTTAAAATCAATGGGCTCGATATATGTACAGTGGCTACAGCATATGCGTATTCTTAAAATATATATTATTATATATATTTTTGTAGTTTCCTGTTATTACTTCCGCATATTCTATGATATGATGTGAATGTTGTGATTCAAGCAGAGCAAGGTGGTCAACTAGTCCTTAGTGGACTGGGTTGTTGCCACTTGAGAAGAACTGTGTGGACGTCGCTTGGGAAGTAAGACCCTCCTTCGCCATGGCCCGGGGGGGGGGGGGGGGTTAGTGGGTTACCTTGCCTCAAATTCTCTCTTGACCTGGGAAGATACCACCATTGAGTCTGTTAGCACTTCCACATCATGTACCCCTAGTTAGCAGATGCAATCCCGTAATCACGGCCTCGTATTCTGCCTGATTGTTTGTGATGGGGAAGTGTATCATTATAACTTGATCTATTTTGTCTATTGGGGCTTTCCAATATCACCACCCTCCTAGGGAGTGACTCCCCGAAGCCCCGTCTACCAACACTTTCCATGCTACATATTGAGAAGATCTCGACTCCTCCACCCTGACCACATAGTCAGCCAAGAAGTCTGTCACTATCAGGGCCTTTACTGCCGTAAGGGGGACAAACGAGATGTTGAACTCGTTCAACATTACCGGCCATTTTGCAATCCTCCTCGATTATTCTACTCCCTCAAAGATGTTTCGTAGAGATTGGCCAGTCACCATGTGGATCTAGTGTGCTTGAAAGTACGGCAATAGCTTCCTGACCGAGATGACCGGGGTGAATGTCAGTTTTTCCAGGATTGGACACCTGAGCTCTACCTTCTTCAGGACCCTACTAACATAATAGATCAACAATTGCTTCTTCCCTTCCTCCCGGACTAAGACGGAGCTCATAGCCTCCATCCCCACCTCGAGATATAGAGCCAGATCTTCCCTCTCCTTTGTCCCTTGGAGTAGTGGAGCCTTGGTGAATTGACTCTTTTAGGATCTAAAGGCCTCCTCACACTACTTAGACAACTTGAACTTTCGGTTGCCCCGCAACACTTTAAATAGAAGAAAGCACTTCTCCCCAACCAAAGAGAAGAACCTGCTCAAACCTGCAAGCTTTCCTGTCATGTGTTGAATCTCTTTGGTATTTTGTGGAGACTCCAGCTCCGGTATTGCCTTCACCTTGTCGGGGCTGTGCTCTACCCCTGTAGGGGTGAGAAAATGACCCAAAAACTTACTCCTACTAGCTCCAAAGATGCTCAACCTCATCTTAAACTTGTGCAGCATGGCAAAGGTCTCCTCTAGATCATGTAGGTGAGGGATCGCGTCCTTGCTCTTCATCATCAGGTCATCTATATACACCTCCAAGTTCCTTACCCTTTGCTCCCGAAATACTCGACACATCATCCTTTGATATACTGTCCTTGTATTCTTCACCTGAAGGGCATCATCCATTAGTAGTAACACTCTTCTATCATGACGAATGAGACATCTTTGAAATATGGCAGGTGTATGCGGATCTGATGGTAACCTGAACAAGCATCCAGAAAATATAACATAGAAAAACTGACGGCTGAGTTAACCAGTAAGTCGATTCTAGGCATGGGATAATAATCCTTAGGACATTCTTTATTCAAAAAAGAAAAGTCTACACACATCTTCCATCTTTCATCCCCCTTTTTTACCATTACCACATTGGAGACCCAATCTGGATACCAGATCTCCGATACAAACCCGACCTTCAAGAGTTTCTCCACCTCCTCTCGAATCAGTTATTCTATCTTGTCAGCGATGGACCTTCGTTTCTGGCAGATGGGGCGATCTCCTAGGTCAAGATTGAGGCAATGACACACCATATCAGCATCAATGCCTAACAAGTCCGCGGCACTGCAGGCAAAGACATCCATGTTCCTTTGGATACATCCAGGATCCTCTCCTAGTTCATCGGGCTCAGTTCCATGCTGACCCGCACCTTCTCCGTCCCAATACTTTGGGTGAGGGCCTCTCTCTCCACCACCACCTCTACCGCCTCCAGTCGGGACATCTCATACAACTCACTTTCCATCCTCCCACCTCGGGCGAGGATCTCTTCTTCCCCTACTTCCACATCTACCTCCTCCATCGCCTCAGCTACTTCAACAATATCTTCCTACCTCGCATGCTCCTTCATTATATTCTCCACTTCTTCAGCCTCCGCCATCCATGAGATGGTGTTGACGGTGGTGACATAACACTGCCTTGCCACCTTGGGATCTCCCCTAATCTGAACCTGGACTTTCCCGTTGTTGAACTTGAGGCATTGATGAAAAGATGAGGGGACACATCAAAAAATGTTGATGAGAGGGCACCCAAAGATGGCATTGTAACTGCTCGGGGCATCCACAATGTTGAACTAATGGTTCTTTGAAGTTATCCCAACATCACGTGGAGTCCAACTCCTCTCTCTACTTCCTTTCTTTAGAGAACTCAAACATTGGTCCGTCTGAGGCCAGCACCCTTCACGCTTCTACCTTCATCTTGTCAAAGGCCTTCTTGAATATCACATTCACCAAACTGCCGTTGTCGTCTAGGATCCGAGAGATTGTGAAGTTTTTTATTTTCATTTATATCACCAAGGCATCATAGAACGGGTCATCATAGTCGGGCATGTCCTTCGACGAGAAGGTGATTTTCTCCTCCGGGGGCGGGACTTCGAAGGTTGAAGCGAGAACCTTCTGAACATCATTCGGAGGCTCCCCTTGCAGATGGCCACAATCCCCACTCCCCCATGGATCACCCTGATCCATCCTCAGGTCCCTACATTGGCCTGGTTCTCACATCTTTCTTTATCTCCTACTCCTGCCACTACCTCCTCTATCTACAAATGTTGGGTCTATTGATCACAATGTCCTATGTTGAGATTATATTAGCCAGCAGGACACATGTGTGTGGGACCGCATGTTTGGGCTGTCTGGGTGTTGACCCCGGTGGGCCCCCTTATGTGGCGGAATATCCCCGCGGTCCTGTGGTTGGGGTTAGTCCCACATCGCCTGCAGTAGGCGATCCTTTGTGTTCATGTACCACCGTCCCCCCTTACTACTACCTTGCGGTTTTGGTAAGATGTGTGGTGACGGGTGGTTTCCACATGGTATCAGAGGGAGGTTGTCCTGCTGCGGGGGTGTGTTGAGATTATATTAGCCAGCAGGACACGTGTGTGTGGGACCATATGTTTGGGCTTTCCCCATCGCGTTCCAGGTCTGGGTGTTGACCCCGGTGGGCCCCTTGTGTGGCGGAATATCCCCGCGGTCCTGTGGTTGGGGTTAGTCCCAAATCGCCTGCAGTAGGCGATCCTTTGTGTTCATGTACCCCCGTCCCCCCTTACTACTACCTCGGGGTTTTGCTAAGATGTGTGGTGATGGGTGGTTTCCACATCCTAGATTTGCAAGAAGTCAAACTTTTCAATGACATACACACATAATGTATTTGGTGTGTGCTTAAGTTCATGCATGCAGATAGTCCATGATTGGACAGGTGAAGAAAATGAGGATGCTGGAAAACTCAGAAATCTTCGAGCTCAGCTCATCTTTCGTCGAGATGAGCTCATCATTCGTCGAGCTAAATTCAGAAGCTTGGGATTCAAGAATCATCCAACTCAGCTCACCTTTCGTCAAGCTGAGATCACCGTTCGTCGAGCTAAATTTAGAAGCTTGGGATTCAGAAATCGTCGATCTCAACTCACCTTTCGTCGAGCTGAGCTCACCGTTCGTCGAGCTAAATTCAGAAGCTTGGGATTCATAATTCATCGAGCTCAGCCCACTAATCATCAAATGCAGTTCAACATTTGCTAGAAAATTTGACTAAGACAAAACCGCTGAAATAGCTGAGAAGTATGTCTCGGCATAACTGCTGAGACAAAGCAACTAGAATTTCACTAAGTCTAGAAGAGTTGAGTAAAGCAGTTCACTCAACGCTTCTAATGAAGAAGGAAGCGCTGAGACAGCTGAGAAGAAAACTGCTGAGACAGAAGACAGTCTCAGCTGAGAAGAAGAAAGCATTGAGATCGCTGAGAATAAACTGTTGAGATAGAAATAGTTTCAGCTGTGAAGAAGAAACCGCTGAGACAGCTGAAAAAGAACCGCTAAGACAATGCCAGTGAAAATTCACAAGTCCAGAAGCATAGAGAACCAAGACAGATGGCGTTGAGTGACTTAAACATCACTCAACGCTTATTGAAGATCTGGAATTTTTCTAAGTCCATAAGGTGATGACCGCTGCTGACATCATCAAAAGTCAGCAAGTCAAAGTGGTTCAAGTCGTTGCAAGAAAGTTACAACAACACCGGATGACCACTGCTGACGTCACCAAAAATTTAACAAAGTCAAAATACATGAAGTCGTTGCGGGAAAGCTGCTGTAGCGCCGAAATCTACATTTGTCCTTTTCTGTGGGAGGTGGTGCTCACCAATCCTTGGTGTTGAAGCCAAAATCTGACTTCGACAAAAGTTCGAAAAATATGGGCGTAGACAACACCTACTCATCCCAAGCTCCGACCTCTAACTGGTCGTGAAGGACTAGAAACTGACCCAAAGCGTCAGTAGGGAGGTCCCACCACTTACGCGGAAGATCTCTGAGAGCTTCCCCTCCAAAGCCAAAAGCTGCTCTTGGAGCTCCTTAGAAAGCACAAAAAAACCCTCTCAAGTCCTGGGCCAAAATCCGTGTATGCTTCTGAAGAACCCCTATGGGCCTATTAATAGTTTTCTGAGCTTGAACTGCCAATATCCATACTGAGTTGTCCTGAAATTACCAGAGTACCCCTGGTTAGGTCTGCCAACAGCCAAAATCCGCTGTTCTGAGGAGCTAGACGCAGACTACCAAGGGCAAAGGTGTAAAATTACCCGTGGTAGAAGAGTAAAATCCCCTTGGGGGTAGAAATGTGAAAACAACCTCCTTTCTGTGCGGCGAGTGGGGGAACACCTGGCGGCGAGATGGGCCTTCCTGCTTGTCTCGCCGATATCCTTTGCTATGAGGTCTTCTCGCGGTTAAAGGTCTTCTCGCCCCCTAGGAGGGGCGTCTCACCTACTACAGAGGCCACTTGTCTTGCCACCTGCGAGTGGACCCCATGATCCCACTTGCCCATCAATTCCTCTCGCCCGCATCGACTATTCACGCCTTGAGGACCTCTCGCGAGCACGAGGTTGTACACAATCCCCGCTCTTTTTGAGATTATTCTAAGCTCGGAAAGAACATCCAACAGAGGCTCGCCATTAAAACGTATTTATTGATGCATTTATGAGAGAATATTCTATGAGTCCCCCCACAAAAACCTATAATATGGGATTCCTATCCCGAATAAAGGCTGCCCCTTTGCACACTTCCTCCTTCCTTGCAACAGACTATTCATCATGTCTCATAGCCAGAGCTTTCGCGAGCGCCTTGCCAAATTCGCCGACAGAACAAGGTCGTCGTGGCTGCTTATACTTCAACTCTAGTTCGCCCTCTACCCACTTTACCATCCTCTCTGTCTCGCCTGAAGAGGGTAGACACAGGTGACCCCCCCTTTGTCGAGGATCTGTCTCGCACAGTCCAGGAGACCTGCCCCTCTCCTCCTCCCGCATCTCCCAAATAGAAAGAGGTGAGCTCTTGCTTCTACACCTATTCTTCAATATTTGTATCTGCCTTCTTAATTATTTGTCTCTTCAGGGAGCTCCCACGGCTACACAGCGACCGGAAAGCCCGCGAGATGACTCCGCCGCCCACTGCGAAGATTTCTACTTGCAACCACCTTCCACTCCTCCAACTACTCCTCCCTTTGAGAGGAGAGACGATCCCTCCCAGGCCTCCGGGACTTCCCGTCCTCCTGGTGAGAAACCATCCCTCTCGCTTCTCTACCCCACTCGCTACTCCCACACACTCCTGCGGGAGCCTCTCTCACACTTCCCCTCTACTCCTTCCGCAGGCATCCAGACCGACTCACCTGCTGAGGAACACCCTAGGCAATCTGCCGTCTCGCCTCTTCCTCCCCTTGATGGGATTGAAGATTACCTTGGCGACCCTGCGAACCCGGCAGAAATGAGGCGCAAGACTGCCGAGTTATTCCAGAAACACGCGCGTCTCATCCATTCGCTGATGCTGGATAAGCAGGCGGTGGATCGGCGCATCGAATGGTTGGAGAACGAGTGCGCTCGCCTATCTTCGGAGGCAGATACCGAGTTAGATGTCGATGGAACCAATCCTGACGCCATCATCAGCGAGGTCGATATGCAGCTTCGTCTCGCTCGCCGTAGGCTGGAGTCCGTTCGCGCGTTCCACTCGCGTAGTAGGCCACCCTGCGCGGGAGCTCGTGGTGGCCGCTGTCAATGGAACCCGTACTGAAGGCCGTCCATCTCGCCCCTTCTCCTTCATTTTCTATTTGAATGCTGAAATAAAAATTAAATAATGCTGTGTTGCCGCCTCGCCGACTTTGTCAGAAAACTTGGTGTCCGTCACATGTGTGATGGTGTTTTTGAACATTCATTACTACTGTGTCAATTTCATTTTTCTTTTAATTTCTTTAATTAATCACCTTGTGATTGCGACAGACCGCGCCGATCAAGGTTTAGGAGAGAGAGAGAGAACCTACTGCCGACTCTTCCCCTTCCTCTGTATGTTTTCCCGCCCATCAATCATTGCCATGTATCCGTTATAAATACACCCGGCCCTGGATCAGAAGGATACCCGCACTCTTCACTCCTGCCACACCCAAGCTCTTGCCCCTTTGCTTCTTTCGTCTCGTCGCGCCTTCTCGTTGTTTTTCTCCCACGGCCCTCTCATCGATCTTCCTTCTTACTCCTCCTTTCTCCCTCCGTCTCGCCTAAAACCGTCTCGCCAATGATGGGTAAGAAAAGAGTTGAGGAAGGCGAGGGGCGCAGCCACTGCGGGAAGCGGTTCACAGACCATGACTTCCCGCTCGGTCGGCTTTCTGAGGAAGATTACTGCGGCTTTGTCCGCGAGTACTTGTGGGAGGGGATCGAGTCACGTCCCCCCAAAGGTGGCGAGTCCATCAACACCTATTACCCGGGAGAGCTCGTTTTCCCCATCTCGCACTTTGAGGCGGGGTTGAGGTTGCCTCTACGGCCTGAGGTAAAATAGGTATTCAAGTACTTCGACGTCGTCCCTGCGCAGTTCAACCCGAACTCCATTTCAGTGTTGATCACCTTTGCCTACTACATGCGCCGGGAGCGCATTGAGTTCAGCTTGACGGTATTCCGCAAGCTCTTCATTTATCACGTCATTGCTGATGGCGTCTCGTACTTCACCGCACAAGGGCTCAAGGTGTGCGAGACGCCCAACAAAAATCACCATTGGCTCACGCTGTTTGTCTTCATCCGTGGCGACCGTGGTTACTTTGGGGGCATCCCACTCGCGCCCATGTCTCCCCCCGAAAGTTTCTATGCCACCCCGCAGATCGGCGGCACGGACAAGCTGCTATATGATTACTTCGTCGGCAAAAACTTCGAAGTCAACTACGTACGGCGAGGCCTCGACTCGCTGCCTCCGGTGCTCCCGGATGAAGGTATTCTCGCTCTCTTGTCTCGAACTTCGTTTTTTCTGTCTCGCCATCTTATCACTTTCTCGTTTTCTAGGGGAGCGAGTCGTACCGGTCCACTCTCCTTACAAAAGCAACATCCACCCCTCGAAGGGCCTTGGTCTCGCCAGCGCGGCAGCTGAGGTGGCGAGAGAGTCCTTGACTCCTGCCCCTCTCAAGAGGCCGACAGGAGGCACGACCCCCTCTCGCTCCAGCCCTCCAAAGAATATGAGAAAAGCTATGGCTGTTTCTAAGGGGAAAAAGAAGATGGCCCCAAAGGAGAAGGAGACAGCGGGGTCTTTGTACCCCATCTTTGTGGATGGGTCACCATCATCCCGCTCGCCTCGCCATCAGGCCATCTCGCCTACTCGTGAGACGGCACTTCCCAACCAGCCTGCTGCCTCCTCCAATCAACCAGCCGCCACCACCTCTCGCGAAGGCACCTCCTCCAGCCGTCCCGCCCCCTCCTCCCACATGAACTTCAACTTGGGCCCCACGGTCCCAGATGCCGCGGGCGACCCTGTTCTGCTGTGGTGGCGGGACATCAATCACGTGTACATCTCCACTCTCCTTCCCCCTTCGAAGGAGCAGGAAGAGCCAACTAGTCATGCTTTCGCTGTGGGGTACGGCCTTTGTGGTGGTCTCGACGCAGTCTCTCCAGAGAGCGAGTCTACACGAGATCTCATCATGAAGTCCTCCCACGCCCAGATGCGCGCCTTATAGTTCTCGCACCGCGACGCGTGCCGTCTAATATATATTAACAAAAAATGGTTAGAGAGCGAGACGAGCCTGGTGGCGGAGCGGGAGAATTCAAAAGATCTCGCAAAAAGGTTGTTTGATGTCGAAAGCCTCCTCGCGAAAGCCCAAGGCGGCATGGTAAATCCCTATCCTTACTCTTTTCCTTACAAAGCTTTTAACTTTTAACTAATGGTCGGGCGTCTCGCAGGATGCTGAGACGGCGGAGCGGCTGTACTCACGAGTAGCGGCCCTGGAGGAGGAGGTCAAGGGCTTGAAATAACAGAATACTCGCCTTCAGGCCGATGCCACATCGACATCTCGCCGCGAACCCTTCGGACACCTCCGTCGCATTATTCTTTTGACGAAGTTGCGGAGCAATGCCGAGATGCTGGCATCCGGGCGGAAGAGCTGGTCCTGAAGATGATGAAGGACCTAGGGGTCCTGAAGGATGATTCAGAAACGGTGACCGTTTGCGACCTGGTCCTCCAGCTCTATGGCGAGGAGAGCGAGGATTCTTCTTCCGACGACGAGAAATGACGTGTCAACTCCCAAGATCCAGAATCCCTCTCTCCTCTTCCTTTTGCTGCTGATGTAAAACTTAAAAACTATCTTTTGAGCTTTATTTTGTGATATGACAGTGATAATTAAATGTAAATGCTCGTCTTGCTTGTTATCTTGTTCTTTATTTTGCGAAATAAGTTACTGGTCTGCTTGGGCCTGCAAGACGGTGTTATCCGCCTGTCTCGCTGCCTCGCCTTTACTCCTCACACTTTGCTTTATTTTTCTTACTGCGAGACGATACTCTGATGCGCTCATGCACGCGATAAGGTGATACCCCTTGTCTCGCAGCCTTGTTGGAGAGTTGGCTTTTTGTCGAGTGAGAGTCGTCGCTTCCCTTGTCTTTTTTATGCGTGAAGACTGACAGAACCCACTCGCTTTTCCTTAAAGTACTTCCTGCGTGGGTGCCTCTTAGTGATGTAACCTGCTCACCTATCATTAGAGCGAGCCTTCCATCTCACGCGAGTGCCCAACCGCCATAAGCGAGACCATCCTCATGACTGCCAGCTGCGAGTGCCTCCACACGCACTGCTACAAGCCTTTGCCTTAGTTTATTTTTCATTTCATAAGGTTAAGCTGGGATGTTGCTTAAGAAGATTTTCCCAACAATTCTGCCGTCGAGTGGGTTTTTTGCCATGCTAGCTTAATGAGAGCCTGGGCAACGGGCCTACCGGGGACCGAGCCAGGCTCGAGGTGGTGTTGAATTCCCCAGAGCCTAGACCTACTCCCAAGGACCTAAAACCAAAACTTCAAGAAACAGACCTCTCCCCCAACGGCGAACCTTCGGACCTGCCAGCTAATGGGACCCTGCGCAGCGGGTCTACCTGGGGCCGAGCCGCGCTCGGGGTAGTGCAGAACAAAGGACCAAGAACCAGAACCTCTCCCCCACAGGAGAGCCTTCGGACCTGTCAGCTATTGACAGCCTGCGCAGCGGGTCTACCTGGGGCCGAGCTACGCTCGAGGTAGTGCAGAACCAAGGACTAAGAACCAGAACCTCTCCCCCACAGGCAAGCCTTCGGACCTGCCAGCTAATGAGAGCCTGCACAGCGGGTCTACCTGGGGCCGAGCCGCACTCGGGGTAGTGCAGAACCAAGGAACAAGAACCAGACTTCTCCCCCACAGGTGAGCCTTCGGACCTGTCAACTAATGAGAGCCTGCATAGCGGGTCTACTTGGGGCCGATTCGCACTCGGGGTAGTGTAGAACCAAGGACAAAGAACCAGACCTCTCACCCACAGGCGAGTCTTCAGACCTGCCAGCTAATGGGACCCTGCGTAGCGGGTCTACCTGGGGCCGAGCCGCGCTCGGGGTAATGCAGAACCAAGGACCAAGAACCAGACCTCTTCCCCACAGGCGAGCCTTCGCACATTCCAGCTAATGGGAGCCTACGCAGCGGGTCTACCTGGGGCCGAGCAGCGCTCGGGATAGTGCAGAACCAAGGACCAAGAACCAGACCTCTCCCCCACAGGCGAGCCTTCAGACCTGCCAGCTAATGAGAGCCTGCGCAGCGGGTCTACCTGGGGCCGAGCCGCGCTCGGGGTAGTGCAGAACTAAGGACCAAGAAGCAAAACCTCTCCCCCACAGGCGAGCCTTCGGACCTGCCAGCTAATGAGAGCCTACGCAGCGGGTCTACCTGGGGCCGAGCCGCGCTCGGGGTAGTGCAGAACCAAGGACCAAGAACCAGAACCTCTCCCCCACAGGCGAGCTTTCGGACCTGCCAGCTAATGAGAGCCTGCGCAGCGGGTCTACCTAGGGTCGTGCCGCGCTCAGGGTAGTGCATAACCATGGAACACGAACTAGACCTATCCCCCAAAGACGAGCCTTCGGACCTGCCAGCTAATGAGAGCCTGCGCAGCTGGTCTACCTAGGGCCGAGCAATGCTCAGGGTAGTGCAGCACCAAGGAATAAGAACCAGACCTCTCCCCCATAGGCGAGCCTTCAGACCTGCCGGCTAATGGGAGCCTGCGCAGCGAGTCTACCTGGGGTCGAGCCACGTTCGGGGTAGTGCAGAACCAAGGACCAGAACCATACCTATCCCCACAGGCGAGCCTTCGGACCTGCCAGCTAATGAGAGCCACCACAGTGGGTCTACCTGGGGCCGAGCCACGCTCGGGGTAGTGCAGAACCAAGGACCAGAACCAGAACTCTACTCCACAGGCGAGCCTTCGGACCTGCCAGCTAATGGGAGCCTGCGCAGTGGGTCTACCTGGGGCCGAGCTGCGCTCAGGGTAGTGCAGAACCAAGGACCAAGAACCAGACCTCTCCCCCACAGGCGAGCCTTCAGACCTGCCAGCTAATGGGAGCCTATGCAGTAGGTCTACCTGGGGCCGAGCCGCGCTCGGGGTAGTGCAGAACCAAGGACAAGAACCAGACGTCTCCCCCACAGGTGAGCCTTAGGAACTGCCAGCTAATGAGAGCCTGCGCAGCGGGTCTACCTGGGGTCAAGCCGCGCTTGGGGTAGTGCAGAACCAAGGACCATAACCAGACCTCTCCCTCACAGGCGAGCCCGGACCTACCAGCTATTGAGAGCCTGCGCAACGGGTCTACCTGGGGCCGAGTAGCGCTCGGGGTAGTGCAGAACCAAGGAACAAGAACCAGACCTCTCCCCCATAGGCGAGCCTTCGGACCTGCTAGCTAATGAGAGCCTGTGCAGTGGGTCTACCTGGGGCCGAACCGCGCTCGGGGTAGTGCAGAACCAAGGACAAAGAAACAAACCTCTCCCCTACAAGCGAGCCTTCGGACCTGCCAGCTAATGAGAGCCTATGCAGCGGGTCTACATGGGGCCGAGCCACGCTCGGGGTTGTGCAGAACCAAGGACCAAGAACCAGACCTCTCCCCCACAGATGAGCCTTCGGACCTGCCAGCTAATGGGAGCCTCCGTAGTAGGTCTACCTGGGGCCAAGCCGCGCTCGGGGTAGTGCAGAACCAAGGACCATAACCAGACCTCTCCCCCACAGGCGAGCCTTCAGACCTACCAGCTAATGAATGCCTGCGCAGCGGGTCTACCTGGGGCCGAGCCGCGCTCGGGGTAGTGTAGAACCAAGGACCAAGAACCAGATCTCTCCCCCATAGGCGAGCCTTCGGACCTGCTAACTAATGGGAGCCTGCGCAGCGGGTCTACCTGGGGCCGAGCCGCGCTCGAGGTAGTGCAGAACCAAGGACCAAGAACCAGACCTCTCCCCCACAGGCGAGCCTTCGGTCCTGCCAGCTAATGAGAGCCTGCGCAGCGGGTCTACATGGGGTCGACCCGCGCTAGGGGTAGTGCAGAACCAAGGACCAGAACAAGACCTCTCCGCCACATGCGAGCCTTCCGACCTCCAGCTAATTGGAGCCTGCGCAGCGGGTCTACCCGTGGCCGAGCTGTGCTCGGGGTAGTGCAGAAGGAAACATCTTCCTGCCATTAGAATTTCATAGTAGATAAAGACAAGAAGTAATTTGAGAAATCTATTATAATGAACTTGATTTGAATATACAACTTTTGCCCTCCCTTCTCATGGGTAGAAGTGCTTCAAGTCATCACCACTCAAGGTGTGGCTCATGGTCCTACCCTCTACATCCTGGAGGTGGTAACCTCCTGTTCTCAGGACCTTCTCAACAATATAAGGCCCTTCCCAATTTGGGTTGAGCTTGCCCACGGGGGCGGACATCCCCGCAGCATCAACTTTCTTTAGCACCAGATCTCCTTCCGCAAATTGTTTGACCCTGATATGTTTGTCGAAGTATATTGTCATCCATCATTTGACCTCCTCCTGCCTGATAGCTGCCACGTCGCGTAGCTCTTCTACCATGTCTAGTGAGAGGCGTAAACCTCCTTCATTTTCCAGCCTCCAAGCCTCGTCTCCATCACCTACAGCCACAACTCGTGGGGATTGGACCTCAAATTCTACAGGCAGGACCGCCTCACACCCATGGGAAAGTTTGAAGGGGGTCTCGCCGGTGGCTGTGTTCGGGGTTGTCCGCAAGGCCCACAAAACTGAGGGGAGTTGTTCCGCCCAACTCCCCCTCAAGTTATCCACCTTCTTCTTTAGCAGGTTCACGATGATTTTATTAGCCGCCTCCACCTGGCCGTTGCTCCTGGGGTGGTGGACGAAGGTAAACCTGAGGTCGATGCCCAGCCGGGTGTAGAAACTTATAAACTCCTCACTTGCAAATTGAGGACCATTGTTCGTGACAATGGCCTGAGGTAGCCCGTGCCTGCAGATGATCTCTCCCCAAATGAAGTTCCTGATGACTTGGGAGGTGACTTTGGCCAGCGCCTTAACCTCCAGCCACTTAGAGAAGTAGTCGATCATAACCAGGAGGAACCTCCTTTGACCACTAGCTGGAGGGAAAGGCCCAACTAAATCCATCCCCTAGATAGTGAACGACCACAGTTCCATGATGCTTCGGAGCCTCTGATCTACCTGGAGCTGGAGGGAGCATAGAGCTGGCATTTTTGGCACCTCCTCGCAAACTCTGTGGCATCTTTTCTTAGGGTGGGCCAGAAGTTCCCCTGCCTGACCACTCTTGCCTCCAACGTCCTACCTCTGGAATGGCTTCCACATTCCCCTGAGTGCACCTCCTCAAGAATTCGTCGGGTCTCCTCTTCGGTCACACATCGCGCCAGAAGGCCCGAAAGCATCTTTCAATGCAATCTTCCTTCATGCATGAGATAATGGGCCGCCTTATGCCGAAAGTTCTTTGCCTCCTTGATCCTCTCAGGAAGGTTGCCTGTGACGAAGAAGGTTACGAAGGGATCCACCCATGAGGGTCTCCGATCCACTTCCATGACCTCCCCTTCTTCGATCACTGGATGGAACAGATCAGTCAAGGTACCCCCTCCCGGAGGTCCAAACTTGTCCAACCGATCAGCAGCTATACTCTCTTCTCTGGGAACATGTTGGATGGAAAATGTCTGGAACCTCCCGATGATCGCCCTCACCTTGCACAAGTACTTCACGAGGGTAGGTTCCCGAGCTTCGAACTCTCCTCGAATCTGCGATGCCACCACCAATGAGTCTGTGAAATCCTCCACATCCTGGATCTCAAGCTCTCTTGCCAATCGAAGGCTGGCTATCACAGCCTCGTACTCTGCCTGGTTGTTAGTTGCAGGAAAGTGCAAGACCACCGCCTGCTCTATGGTGACCCCTTGAGGACTTGTCAATACCACCCCTGCTCCGAGGGAGTGCTTTCCTGAGGCTCCATCAACGGTCATCTTTCATGCCTCTTACGGTCGCGACTCCTCGGCCTCGACCTCCACAATGTAGTCTGCCAAGAAGTCGGCCACTACTTGTGCCTTGATGGAGAGCCTTGGTACGAACGAGATATTCAATTCACTTAACTCGATAGACCACTTGGCCAGTCTACCCGAGTGCTCCACTCCTTCAAAAATCATACGAAGGGGATGATCTGTCACCACCCTGATGGAATGCGCTTGGAAATATGGCCAGAGCTTCCTGGCCGAAATAATCAAGGCGTATTCCAGCTTTTCTAAGATAGGGTAGCGAAGCTCCCCATTCTTTAGGATCCTACTTACATAGTAGATTGGTAGTTGCTTCCTACCTTCTTCCCTAACCAGAATAGAGCTCACCGCCTCTGCTCCCACTCCAAGATACAAGGCCAAGTACTCCCCCTCCTTCGGGCTTTGAAGTAGAGGAGCCAGTGAGAGCTGCTTCTTCAGCCCTTGAAAAGCTTCTTCGCATTAGGCGGTCCACTCAAACCTTTGGTTACCCCGCAACACCTTGAAGAATGATGAGCATTTCTCTCCCGACCTAGAGAGGAATCTACTTAGGCCGGCCACCTTGCCTGTCAAGCGTTGGACCTCCTTAGCATTGCGTGGTGACTCTAGCTCTAGGATGGCCTTCACCTTATCTGGGTCGGGTTCTACCCCCCCCCCCCCGGGGTCAGAAGATGCCCCAGGAACTTCCCACGGCTTCCCCTAAAAACGCACTTTAAGGGGGTTTAGCCTCATCTTGAACCTCTGCAAGGTGGCGAACGTCTCCTTCAGGTCTCGGAGATGCGAGTCCGCACATTTACTCTTGACCATCAGGTCATCAACATAGACCTCCAGGTTCCTCCCCCTCTGGCCCTGGAAGACTCGATCCATCATGCGTTGGTATGTAGCCCATGCATTTTTAACCCAAAGGGCATCATATTATAACTGAAGCATCCCTCCCTTGTGATGAAGGAGACGTCCTTGACGTCGGGAGGGTGCATTCGGATCTGATGGTAACCTGAAAAAGCATCCAAAAAACTCATAATTGAAAAACCAACGACTGAATCAACCAGTGCGTCGATTCGAGGCAGGGGGTAGAAATCTTTGGGGCATGATTTATTTAATAATGAAAAGTCAATACACATGCGCCACTTCCCTCCCCCTTTTTTCACCATTACCACGTTGGAGACCCAGCCCGGATACTGGATCTCCGAGATGAAGCCGACCTCCAGAAGCTTCTTGACCTCCTCGCGGATTGGCTCTTCCAGCATGGTTGTGATGGTCCTCATCTTCTGGTGTACGGGACGCGTCCTGGGGTCCTGGTTCAGGCGGTGGCAGACCACATCCGCATCGATGCCCGGCATGTCAGCCGCGCTACAAGCGAAGATGTCGACGTTGCTCTGGATGCAAGCCCGCACTCGCACCTGGTCCTCGGGGCTCAGCCACCCGCTGATCCGCAGCTTTTGCACCTGTCCGGCGCTGGTGAAGACTTCCATCTCCACCACTTCCTCCATCGGCTCCAGTCGCGACTGCACCCAGCCGGCCCTTGCCTCCTCTTCTTGTCCACGCTCCTCCTCCCTTCCTTCTTCCTCAACTTCCATCGCCTCCTCGAGGCTCTCCCTCTGCTCCTGCTAAACCTCTATGCCTCTCTGGGCCTCCCACTCACTTCCTCTTCCTTCCACGTCCACTTGCCGACCTTCTTGTGGCTCCAACCTTCCGTCCCCCTGGACCTCCTGCACATCTCTTCCCCTCTACTCCTCCTCAATCTCCTCCCCAACAACCTCTTCAGTCTCCTTCCTTGCCTCCTCTAGGATCATCTCCTCCTCTCCGACAACCTCTTCATGCGCGGCCATCTCCTTCTCCAACTCCTCCGCCTCTGTCATCCATGATATGGTGTTTACTGCCGTAACATAGCACTGTCTTGCCACCTTCAGCTCCCCTCTAACCCTAACCTGCACCCCTCCATTGTTGAACTTTAGGCATTGATGAAAAGAAGAGGGGACGCAGCGAAAGGCGCTGATGAGGGGATGCCCAAAGATGATGCTATAGCTGCTCGGGGCGTCTACGATCATGAACCTGCAGTTCCGTGACACGCCCCCCAACTTCACATATAGCCCTACTCCTCCTTCTACTTCCTTCCTCTCTCCCGAGAAACCGAACAACGACCCATCTGAAGCTATGACCCTCCTGGTCTCCACCTGCATTTCATCGAAGGCCTTCTTGAAGATTACATTTACGGAGCTCCCGTTGTCCACTAGAATCTTGGAGACCGTGAAGTTTTCTACCGCCGTCTGGATCACCAAGGCATTACAGAACGGGTCTTCATAATCTGGCATATCCTCTGAAGAAAAGGTAATTTTTTCTTTCGGGGGCGGAGCCTGGGAGGTCGAGGCTATCCCCCTTCGGTACATGGTCTGGAGGCTCCCCTTACGAGCTGCCTCGATCCAAACTCCTCCGTGGATCACCCTGATCCCTCCCCGGGTTCCTACATCCATCTGGTCCTCGCATCTATCCTCTGTCTCCCCCTATTGCACTTCCACGATCCTTACCGACGGCTCCTGCCAACTCACCCTCTTGGCTTCTCTCACTTCTAAGAACTCTGGGCAGGTGGCGATTGCGTGACCCTCCTCCTGATGGAAGTCACAGAAAGGCAACGCCACCCTGCCCCTTCTTCCTTCTCCACCATCTCTCCTTACACCTCCTCCCTGAGCTCCTCTTCTTCCTCCTCTACCTCGACTGATCTCCATTGCCTCTTGATGCTGATGGAAGCGATCCCTCGCCCCCTGCCTCCATGCCGGCTGATTGTACCTCCTCGGCTCGCAAAAATTATCTCTTCCCTAAAAGCCTCCTCCTAGCTCCTGGGGCGACCCTCCTGAGGCCTCCAACCTAAACGGTTGATCGGCTCCTGGGACTCCCGTCCTTGATGGAGTCCCTGCTGCCCCTGACCTCGGGGTTCCTCTCTCCTTCTTTCTTCTCTTTTCTCCCTCCATCTTCCTACTTCTGGCTCCTTCACATCATCCTCCGCCAACCTGGCCAGCTTCCTTGCAAATGCCGGATTGGCCATCTCGAAGTCTGTCTCCTTTGCCGCCCTCTCCATGAGCTCCTCAAAAGAGAGGGGAGCACTCTCTTCAACTCCATACTAAAGAAACCCGGCCTCCATCCCAAAGTAAACGCGAGCATTAACGTATACCATGGGACCTCCTGGACAAGGAGGACCTCTTCCTGAAACCGATCCACAATGTCCCAACGTCTCGTCCTGCTTCTGCCTCACCGAGAATAGGCACTCCGCCTCCTTCTTACCCTTCTTCGATGTTGAGAACCTCAACAGAAAACCTCGATGCAGATCCTCAAAATTGTAGATCGACCTTGCTGGCAACTGGTGGAACCAATCCGTGCCTTCTCCTTCAACGTGATGGCAAACAGCTGACACTTGAAGGCATCCATCATCTGCCTTATCGAAACAACATCTTCAAACCACTGTACGTGCTGTACAGGGTCATCCTTCCCCGAGTACTATTGAAGCCAAAATCTGACTTCGACAAAAGTTTGAAAAATAGGGGCGTAGCCAACACCTACTCGTCCCAAGCTCCGGCCTCCGACTGGTCGTGAAGGACTAGAAACTGACCCAAAGCCTCAGCAGGGAGGTCCCACCGCTTACCCCGAAGATCTCTGAGAGCTTCCCTCCAAAACCAAAAGCTGGGCTTGGAGCTCCTCAGAAAGCACAGAAAAATCCTCTCAAGTCCCGAGCCAAAATCCGTGTGTGCTTCTGAAGAACCCCTATGGCCCTATTTATACTTTTCTGAGCTTGAACTGCCAATATCCATACTGAGCTGTCCTGAAATTACTAGAGTACCCCTGGTTGGGTCTGTAAATAGCCAAATTCCGCTGTTCTGAGGAGCTATACGCAGACTACCAAGGGCAAAAGGGTAAAATTACCCGGGGTAGAAGAGTAAAATCCCCTTGGGGGTAGAAATATGAAAACAGCCTCCTTTCTGTGCCGCGAGTGGGGGAACACCTGGCGGCGAGACGGGCCTTCCTGCTCGTCTCGCTGATATCCCTTGCAATGAGGTCTTCTCGCGGCTAAAGATCTTCTCGCCCCCCCTAGGAGTGGCGTCTTGCCTACTGCAGAGGCCACTTGTCTCGCCACCTGCGAGTGGACCCCATGGTCCCACTCGCCCATCAATTCCTCTCGCCCGCTTTGACTATTTGCGCCTTGAGGACCACTCGCGAGCCCGAGGTTGTACACAATCCCCGCTCTTTTCGAGATTATTCTAAGCTCGGAAAGAACATCCAACCGAGGCTCGCCATTAAAACGTATTTATTGACGCATTTATGAGAGAATCTTCTATGAGTCCACCCACCAAAACCTATAAATATGGGATTCCTATCCCAAATAGAGGCTGCCCCTTTGTACACTTCCTCCTTCCTTGCAGTAGACTGTTCATCATGTCTCACAGCCAGAGCTTTCGCGAGCGCCTTGCCAAAGTGAGCTGACAGAACAAGGCCACTGTGGCCACTTATACTTCAACTCTAGTTCTCCCTCTACCCACTTTACCATCCTCTCTGTCTCGCCTGAAGAGGGTAGACACAGGTGACCCCTCCTTTGTCGAGGATCCATCTTGTGCAGTCCAGGAGACCTGCCCCTCTCCTCCTCCCGAATCTCCAAAGAGAAAGTGGTGAGCTCTTGCTTCTACCCCTATTATTCAATATTTGTATCTGCCTTCTTAATTGTTTGTCTCTTCAGGGAGCTCCTGCAGCTACACAGCGACCGGAAAGCCCGCGAGATGACTCCGCCGCCCACCGCGAAGATTCTGACTCGCAACCACCTTCCACTCCCCCAACTACTCCTCCCTTCGAGAGGAGAGACGATCCCTCCCAGGCCACCGGGACTTCCCGTCCTCCTGGTGAGAAACCTTCCCTCTCGCTTCACTCTTCTCTTTGCTCCCTTCGTCTTCCTGCTACCGGCTCCTTCACATCATCCTCCGCCAACCTGGCCAGCTTCCTTGCAAACTCCGGATTGGCCCTCTCGAAGTCTGTCTCCTTTGCCTCCCTCTCCATGAGCTCCTCAAAAGAGAGGGGGCACTCTCTTCAACTCCATGCTAAAGAAACCCGGCCTCAGTCCCAAAGTAAGTGCGAGCATCAATGTATACCCTTGGACCTCCTAGGCCAGGAGAACCTCTTCCTAAAACCGATCCACATAATGTCTCAACGTCTCGTCTTGCTTCTGCCTCACCGAGAACAGGCACTCCGCCTCCTTCTTATGATTCTTCGATGTTGAGAACCTCAATAGAAAACCTCGACGCAGATCCTCAAAACTGTAGATCGACCTTGCTGGCAACTGGTGGAACTAGTCCTGTGCCTTCTCCTTCAACGTGATGGCAAACAGCCGACACTTGAAGTTATCCGTCATCTACCTTATCGAAACAACATCTTCGAACCACTGTACATGTTGTATAGGGTCATCCTTCCCCGAGTAGTAGGACATGTCGGGCTCCCGGAACCCCTCCAGCACCGGAGCCGAGATGATGAGCTCACTAAATGGGCTCTCGCCACATTCCTGCTGAGAGGGCACATCTCGCGGCCATGGCTGGCTGGCCTGGTCCGCGAGACCATGCCCATGGAAGAGCTCTCGCACAGCAGCCTCCCTCTCGCCAACTTCTGTCGGAATCTCCTTCCCGGGACACTGGCCTGGGAAGAGATCTCTCGACGCCACGTCCCTCTCGCTAGCCTCCACCGGGACCTCCTTCCCCGGGCGCTATCCAGGGGCGTTCTCGCCCAAGAGCGGGATCTCCTCTATCGGAACCTGAGGTGTTGCCCACTCACTTCTGGACGAGAAGGCCAAGCTGATGGTCTGCAGGACCTCTCGCCTGAAGTCATCCAGCATCTTCCTTGATGCCTCCACTCCCCGGGAGGGGGAACCTCTTGAACCAAATCCTTCGCCTTCACCTCTTACCATAGTACTAAACTCAAGCTTTTCTTGTATCGGCTACCTTCCATGCTCATCGCACCAGAACTGTTGAAGCCAAAATCTAACTTCGACAAAAGTTCGAAAAATAGGGGCGTAGCCAACACCTACTCCTCCCAAGCTCAAACCTCCGACTGGTCGTGAAGGACTAGAAACTGACCCAAAGCCTCAGCAGGGAGGTCCCACCGCTTACCCGGAAGATCTCTGAGAGTTTTCCCTCCAAAGCCAAAAGCTGGGCTTGGAGCTCCTCAGAAAGCACAGAAAAATCCTCTCAAGTCCCGGGCCAAAATCCGTGTGTGCTTCTGAAGAAGCCCTGTGGGCCTATTTATACTTTTCTGAGCTTGAACTGCCAATATCCATACTGAGCTGTCCTGAAATTACCAGAGTACCCCTGGTTGGATCTGCCAACAGCCAAACTCCATTGTTCTGAGGAGCTATACGCAGACTACCAAGGGAAAAAGGGTAAAATTACCCGGGGTAGAAGAGTAAAATCCCCTTGGGGGTAGAAATATGAAAACAACCTCCTTTCTGTGTGGCGAGTGGGGGAACACCTGGCGGCAAGATGGGCCTTCCTGGTCGTCTCACCGATATCCTTTGCTATGAGGTCTTCTCCCCCCCCCCCCTAGGAGGGGCGTCTTGCCTACTGCAAAAGCCACTTTTCTCGCCACCTGTGAGTGGACCCCATGGTCCCACTCGCACATCAATTCCTCTCGCCCGCTTCGACTATTCGCGCCTTGAGGACCTCTCGCGAGCCCGAGGTTGTACACTTGGCTAGGCCCACACTCCAATTGTGTCGTTGATTCAAGTCAACACATATAAAAGGAAGAAAGAAAAAGGGATTAAGGTTAAAGAGAACAAACGTAGTACACAGGAAGAATATCTGAGAAATAGAGGCGGTTGGACTTCATCTTCTCTGACAAGCTTGAAAGCAAAAAGTCCAGCAAAGTTAGCCAGAAGGCAAAGAAAGAAAGTTGAAGCTCTTTCAAATTCAACAAGATTGTTCTCTCCAGAACAAGGTAGCTGATTCATCTATTCAGCAAAAAGTTAGTTGTGTGAAGGGAAGTCAGCCTTCAATAGTAGATTGATGTTCTCTAGTGCAGCTAAGAAGAAGTTGGTTGTAGAAGAAGACTCATCCCTTCTATAGCAAGTGGGCCGCACTGTTATCTGCTCAGTACATCATGGTAGACTCAGAGTTTAATCTCTAAGTCAGTTGTTTTATATTTACTTCATCTTGTATAAACTCATGTAGGATTCAGTGTATCTGAATCTGAGATGTATGGCCATTTGGCCTGAGTTATAGGTGACTAATTAGTCACTGAGGTAGGTGCCATGGTGGGGGTACTGAGGTAGGATCCAAGTGTGGACCTGAGAGTAGGGCTGTCCTCCCAGCCTAAGTAGTAGGCCTTAGAAATAAGGATGAGGTAGGTGACTGGTGAGTCACTGAGCTGTAGGTGATAAGTGTGTCACTGAGTTGTAGGCCTTGGAGGAGGCTGAGCTGTAGGTGCCTGGAACGACATTGAGGTAGGTGCCTTGAAGGGTACCGAGTTGTAGGAGTACTGCAGCACTCTGAGAGTAGGGGTTGTGTGCCTAAAGTTGTAGGGCTGATAAGCCTAATCTGTAGGCCTTAGAAATAAGGCTGAGGTAGGTGGTCAGTGGACCACTGAGCTGTAGGAGAACTTCAGGGCTCTGAGGTAGGAACATGTATGGTTCTGAGGTTGGGTTCTGAAGAGAACCTGAATGTAAGGCTGAGGGCCTGAGGTGTAAGTTCTGAGGAGCATATTGGTGGAGTTTGTGCCTAGTCCAACAAAATAGTTGGATATGAGAGAGGGAAAGTGGATGTACCCAATTGGGGAACCACTATAAATAATTGTGTGCTTGGTTGTGTTGTTTTTTTTGTTCTTATATTGCAGGTGCTAAGCACAAGCTCTAGATCACCTTATTAGAAAACAACACAAAGACTGGTAAAATTTCAAAGACCTATTCACCCCCCCCCCCCTTTAGGTGACTAGCTAATCTTTAGCTAAATAACTTTCAACACCTGTTGTTGGGGACCAGGCCTCTCACTCTCCTTATTTATAATAATTCTGGGCAAGTGGTCGTTGTGTAGCCTTCGTCCTGATTGAAGTTGCAATATGACAATGCCTCCTTGCCTCCCCATCCAAGGGTTGGAACCCCTCTCATGTTCCCCCTTCCTCTTCCTCTGATAGCCATGGCCTGCTGAGGTGGGGGTAGTATGAGTCTCTGGACCGGTCTCCACTCTGAAGTGTTCAACCATCCTTATCCTCCATGGAAATTACCCCCACCTTGATATCCTCTCTCTTAACCTTGTACCGATCCTCCTTGCTGTCTCCATGCCAGCCGGTTGTTTGGCTCCTAGCAACCACATCCATATTGATTCCCCTAGAATCTTTATCATCTGGGCTCATCTCTTCACCTTTTATCTTGTTGCTTGCTTCCTCCCTGCTCCCTTACTTCTCCTTCTGCTAGCCTAGCCAACTTCTTGGAGAATGTCGGGTTCACTGCCTCCCCCTAAATTTCCTTTTTTCCCTCCCCATTAGCTCCTTGAAGGATAGGTGTGTTTCCCGCCTCAACTCCATCCTGAAGAACCCTTAACAAAGTCCTAGTGTGAAGGCCAGCATCAGAGTGTACCCTGATACCTCTTGGACTTGGAGAACCTCTTCCTAGAATCTATCCACATCACTTCTCAAAGTATCCTCCAACCCTTGCTTGATGGCGAACAAAAACTCGGCTCCTTTCTTTCTCTTCTTGGATGTCGAGAAGCTCAGTAGGAAACCTTGACGCAAGTTCTCAAAGCTATAGATTAAGCTGGATAGGAGATTGTGGAACCAATCCCTTGCCTTTTTCTTTAAAGTGATGGTGAAGAGTCGGCACTTTAAAGTGTCTGACATCTGCCTGATGGAAACTACATCCTCGAACCACTGGACGTGTTGAATTAGATCATCCATGCTGGTGTAGTAGGACATCTTTGGCTCCTGCAACCCCTCTAGAACTAGGGCCAATACAATCAACTCACTAAAGGGACTTCCTTCTCCTATAGGGCAAGCTAGATGATCTCGCATCATCAGCTCACCCGACCTTCCAGAACTTGTCGTGCTGGGGAACAGCTCTCACCTAGTAAGATCTCGGTCACTCCCCTTGAATGTTACCCCCTTCCCGGGCCGCTGACCCGGGGCATTCTTGTCTATCTCCTGGGACGCGACCACCAGAATGACAGGTGTCGACCACTCACCTCTCACAGTGAATGCACGATGTAGAGTCTGTAATACCTCCCTGTTGAAATCCTCGAACATTCTAATTGTGACACTCCCGCAGGTGGTGGCGAGTTGTCTGGGTCAGCTCCCTCTCCTTCACCTCCGGTCATGGGGCTCAACTCAAGATTTTCATGTGCAAGCTACGGTCCACTCTCACCGCACCAAAAATTTTGAAGCCAGAACCCATCTCCAAGAAGAGTTCGGACCCAAAGGGGGTAACCTGCACCTACTTCACCGGAGCTAAAACACTTGATTAGTGACTAAGGAGAAAGGAACAGACCTAGAGCTGGAGCGAGGAGGTCCTGCCACACACTCGAAAGATCTAAAAGAACTTCCCTCCCAAGCCAATGTTGAGTTGGGCGCCTCAGATGGTACTGAGACCTAACCAGATCTAACTAGAGGAGGAAGAAGCCAAAAAAATCTCTCCCTCCAAAGGTGCACTAAAGGGTCTCTTTATAGTTTTCCAAGTCTGGCTGCACATAGCGGAATCATGCATTTTGGTTCTACTATACATTGCCAAAAGTAGTCTTGCAATAGCAAACTCCGCTATTTGGAGAGTTTATTAGCAGACCGATATTAGATTCCTCTAGAAGAACACTGCTAAGCGAGTTGACCTCTAACCTAAAGCGGCGAAAGCTTGATGAGGCTCGCACTCACCACCCACTTTGACCCTGGGTCAAGTGAAGGTCAAAACACCTCACTCGCCCCTGCTTGCTCTCGCCTGCGCCATGCGCGAGCTGGGCCGAGACCCAACCGCTCGCACACTCGGCTCGCCTAGTCCAAAATGACCTTTCCTAGCCTTAACCACATCTGAGGGGCCCACTTGCCAAATATGGGCTGTACACTAGAAATGCATCACTGTTACCCAAGTAATAAAAGTTCATAACTCAATAAACTAGTTTGTGACTGAAAGTCCACCTAGTGTCGGCTATGTGCACCTATGGGGGGGGGGGAATAGGTGACGTATGGTTCTTTTGCGGAATTCACAGATGTACCTGCACAATAAAAGCAACAAACACAGAACACAGAATACACAGCAAATTTATAGTGGTTCCCCGACTTGGGTACATCCACTTTCCCCCTTCGACCTATCTCCCCAACAAGGGACGACTCGGTCAATTCTCCAACGGGATTGAAATTCAATCCCTTCACTAACGAAAGGAGCCCTTCCACCACGTGAGAGTCAACACTCCCACAAATCGGGTTGCACCCAACCCTTACACCACGGAACAAAAGTTCCTTTACAACACAAGTAAATATGGAATGTATATGAAATACAAACTTCTTTTGGAGACTTCGGTGTTCCTCTTTGTTCGACGACGTGTTCTTGAAGTCGATGAAGAGTCTACGACCTTGGTCTCTCTTGGAGAAGATCTCCTCGGAACCGGCGGCGGCACACGAGCGGCGGCTAGCTTCGGATTGGCGGCTACGATGAAGAGTGGCTGCAGAACTTGGAGATCTAAACTTCGTAGCGAAGCAAGCTAGGTCTACCAACGGTCACTCTAGGATCAGTCGTCTCGATCGATTCGGACGGGGGAGTTTTTCCCGGTCAACGAATCGAGAGACAAGAGATCTCCGGATAGACGCGTGAGACACAAGCCTTGCTAAGCTTCTGTCACCGGAGATCGGGAAGAGGAGCGATCAGCAGCGGCGACCACTTGACGCGAGCGGCGGCGGCGGAGCGGAGCGAGTTCGCGGATTTAGGGTTACGTCGCCGCTCGTTTTTCTTTTTCTCTTGTCCGTCCTTTGCTGTTCAAAAATACTCATGTATTTATACTGTAGTATTCTCAAATATGACCGTTTGTGGGACCCACAAAAGAAATCCCAAAATCCGGTTCAAATAAGTCCAGAAGCAGAATCCGGTCCAGCAGCATTCTGAGAAACGCCAAGTAAAAATCGGCGAGAATCGCAGACGATTCTCGACGAATCGGCGAGAATCACCAAGTGATTCTCGTCGATTCGTCGAGAATCGTTTGTGATTCTCGTCGAATCACTTGCCGATTCTCAACGACTTGGACTTGGTATTCATGGGCTGCATGACCACTGGTTCGGCGGGAATTACAAGTGATTCTCGCCGAATCTTGCTTGGCACCATATTGAGATGGCCAGAAGGAGTCGGCGAGAATCACTGATGATTCTCGTCGATTCGGCGAGAATCACCAAGTGATTCTCGCCGATTCGGCGAGAATCACTTGGTGATTCTCGTCGAATTTGCCTTGGACGATTTTTCGTCTTCCACCTAGGAGCTGCTCCTTGATCCTCCATGCTCCTTGTCTTCTCTTGCATATGAGCGGTCCTGTACTTGAAAGTAAGTGCACTCCAATAGAGAGAGTACACATAGGCCAACACACTGATCTGCTCAACGAGGGATTACGTCGTGCAGACCCGTGTATATTGACCTACTGCACCCTGACATTGGTGTGCACTTAGCGTGGAGAAACTGCAAGTACAACTTGAAATGTTTCATCAAATACATTGTGAATTCATCTTAGCTTGACAGGGGGCTTCCTCAAATCTAGGTAATCGTGGATACAATACCCAACAATCTCCCCCTATTTGACGAAGCCAAAACCTACTAGCTAAGATGAATAACACCTATCAAATAATAATTATAGCATTTAAAAATTAATTATGCAACACAAGGTAATAAATGCAATCAGAACAGGACTTGAGTCATTCACACATTCAAGAATATATATATATATATATATACCAAGAGAAATATATTCACATATAAGTCAGAATTGTTCACACGACAGTAATAATTGTTAAATGTTCTTAATACACCGTGACCAGCTATAAGATAGTGACTATTTGTCCTTAGCTCCGTCACCCTTAAGAGTTTGCGCCAAGTACTTTTTGCTCTGCCTTTCCATGTATTCCTTGGGCTTCGGATAGTACCTAGGAGGAGCAACTTTGTCTGGATCCTTGTTGTTTCTGAAGAAAATGTTGCGTTTCGCTTCAAATGCTTTGTGCGTCTCCCATTCATACTGACTATATGCTTCATTTCGATTTATCTCTCCTCTTTCTTGCAGCAAGAAGGTGTCTAGGATGATGCTCCTTGAGACTGGGCTCCACCTTTCGTTCTTACCTCCTCCTCACTTAGTCTGATCCTCTTTTGAGTTGGTGTCTCCTTGGATGTCCCTTCCTGAATTTTCCTCTTTCCCCTTGCTTTAGCTAAGGCCTCCTGGTCAAACATGCTTCTCAGCTTAGATTTGGAGATGGCCCTAGCGTCAGCTTCATCAGTGAAAATATCAGCAGCACTTGTACTTACATTCTCAGCAATATGTACTTCCTCGGCAGCCGTAGAAGTCTCAGGAGCCTGAGCACCGGCAGGTTGGTCAGGTAGGACGACTCCTAACGTGCCCAGTGCCTGTTGTAGCATCCACCAGCAACTCTCATAGACGTAGTTGCTTGATTTCACAAAGTTTGCATCCATGCTTTTCTGGAGCTCAGCCATCTTAGCGATATACTCCTTCTCCCCCTTTTTGGCTTCTTCAGCTATGCAATTGGCATATGAGTGCAAGGAGTCATCAATGTGCTTAGTTGTCTTGCTGAATTCAGTGACTAGGGCCTGCTGATTTGCATTTAAAGTGACCATGTTGCCATCAAATTTCTGAATATTGTTGGCCACAACGTGTGTGTTCTGATTGACAACAGCCAGAGTGTCAGTAGTCTTTTTCAAGCCGGCCATTAACAGTGTGACAGCTTCGCCGGCCGCAGTATACTTTTCTTCAAACTTCTTCTCCATCATATCCAGTTTGTGGTTGATTGCCACCATATTCTTCAGCATGAGATCTTCAGAAGTCTTAATCTCTTGCAGTATTGTTTTCTGAGTTTTATCAAAAGAGGTTTTGAGCTCATTCACGATGCCCTGAATTATATGTACAGTGTGAATGGCTAGGTCATCTCGTAGTGGAATACCCGGAGGCACTTCTTGGCCTTGTTCTGGCTCGGCGCAGAAGCATCAGTAGAGCTGGATACAATCACAGCCTCTATGGGAGGAATGTTGGTGGCCTCATTTACCTCCCCCTCCACTGGTGCAGACTTAGCAGTAGGAGGTTCATCAGTATCTGGAGATTCAACCACTTCATGGCCCTCACTGACCTCGTCCTTTCCGTCCGCATCCAAAAACTCATCCATTTCAGCATCTCTCTTCCACTTCTTGATCAGCAGAGTCCAGTGTTTCAGCTTCAGTTCCGAGGGTGTTTCTGTTCAGGACCTCCTCATCCTCCAACCCAGGTTCACCTTCTGCATGAACTTCTGCCACCGCATCCCTTGCCACCTGGGCGATTTCAGATGTTATATCCAGATGAGTGGGTAGAGTCTCCCCCTCGATTCCTGCAGTCACAGTATCAGGAATTTCACGGGGGGAGGATGCTGGAGATACTTCCTCTTGCTCTTCCACAGCCGGCTGCCCGATGCGCCGCTCCCATCGATCAAATACAGTAGCATCCATCTTTTTCAAGTAATGTAGAGGAACTCCTTTGCTCATGTCGAATTTATCTCCGTTGAGCTGGTTGAGATATAGACTGATGATGCGGCCGAAGCTCGGAGTGCCCAGAGTGTCCTTGATCTTTTGAAACATCAACTCTCCCCAGTTGAACCTCTTTCTGCAGACCACGGCTATGAGAATTTTGAACATATCTCCGGAGATATGATCATGGGAGCCTGGCTTACAGATGAGTACTTTTCCTATGATGTCGGATAGGAGCTTCCCTTCTTCATTCATCTCTTTTCGTTTTACTGATCGTGTGCCTCTGGGTAGACCGCAGAACAGGAGGGTTCTGGCTTTGTCCTCGTCCTCCAAATAGTCTTCCTGCTCCGCACTTGAGAGCTGCAGGTAGCGTGTTAGCTTACTGGCAGACATCTTTACTTTAGTCCCCGCCACCTTGCTCTTGATGATGGAGTCTTGGTTTCGAAGCCTTGCTGTAGAAAAGAACTCCAGCACTTCTTTATCTAAGACTTTGCAAGGATGCTCCAATATGAAGGTTAGCCCGGCTTCTTCCAGCATGAGAACGATGTTCCGGAACTCGTCCGAGGCATGAGAAAAACCAGTGCGAACCAGTTCGCAACCAGAAATCAAACCTGCGGTCGTCCTTGGGGCCATTGAGGATCTAGAAAGAAGCCCGACTCCAAGCATTAGTGTACATTCAAAACGAAGGCATCACATGGGGTTCGGCCTTGGAGCCAGTAAGGAGGAGGTTACCTAAGGGCTTCGGTGGTAGAGAGTTGGTGAGCTTCGGGAAGAGCTTCGGTGGAGGGAAGAGTATCCCGTGGGATGCGACCTAGTTAGAATCTCACGGGAGCTTCGGGAGTTGGTGAGTGGGTTCGGGAGAGGAAGATCACGCACAGAAGCGATTCGACGGCGTCGACGAGAGCGTCGGAGGGCTGCGGGTGTCGGCGAGTTCGCGGAAGTGCACTTGCGCGAGGAAGGCGAGGATCGTCCAGAGGTCTCCTGCGCGAGTCGTGAGGAAGGTGAACAGGCGGAGATTCTTTCGGCGGGATTTATAGGGGTCGTCGGGATTCGGGGGAAGCCGAGCGGTCTGCGAGTTTCTTGGACGGGATTCGGCGAGATGTAAAATGGGTCGGCGGGATTCGGAGTAAATATTGATGTTTTTCTTGATTACTTTGGGAAGCATTGCACCATTTTAGATTTTCCGATGTCAAGTTACTAAAAGGAATGATAAATGCAAGTATATTCTAAAGTCAATCTATTTGAATTTTCCTTAGGTTTTTGCAAAGTCTTCTCAATGTCAATTTGTTTTTGTTGTCGAAATTTACAATGACATGTCCTCAAATGTCAAGTTAATACAGGATTAATACGTACATGTTTGTTATAACGACACTTTATTAGGATTAGAACGAGACCTCTTCAGACCTTCTTGATGTCAACTGTGATGTGTCAAAATTCGCAATGACATATCTTTGTTATCCTTTTATCGATGTGTAATGGTTGGCATGCCTCGATGTAATCTCTCCTTAAAGGTGCACACATATATGATAAGCATAAGTACACTTATACACAAGGATAAAATATATATATATATATATATTTAATTTGAATGAGGATGCATCATGACACAAGTCCTTGAACTGATCAAAGTTACCTGGGATAAGGAGAGTCATCGTCTTAGTCCCACAGGTAGAACATATCGGTAGCTTAAAGTGATTATGCTCATCAGGTAGCACGTCTGTTATTGTAGACGCTTGTTCCAAGTTAGCCTTGAGCCACGTACTGTCTAGTTCCCAAGTATTCATGGGGATCTAGACTACCCTGCAAAACAGAATTACTTTACCTTAGGAACCCAAATCATATTGGGTCCTAGGTTTCTATTAGCATGAACACGCAACTGCCTTCCATGAGAAAACCTGTCTGGAGACTGCCTCTGTCCCTATAATGTGGAGAAGCCCTTGCTGTGGGCACAGAGAGGTTGTGCCAACAGTCAATGGCAAAGTGTCCCACTTTGCCGCAGCACCAACAAGAGTGAATGTTGTATCGCCGTTTTTGACCTGATCTAGTGACTGATGTAGTCACGGTCCTAGGTCTCAAGGGGATAGGGCATGTTCTTGTTGCACAAATTCCTCTTCCATCGAGGCATGATGAAGGGTGGAATGAATGCATGATGTGAGCGTTATGAGGCCGAGAAGGTGGTGCCATTCTTTCAGGCATCTTCCTTGCTGAGGCTCCATGACGCCTGACATCATGACTTCTATTCTCCCTATCCCGTGTCCTTGAATGGAGAGAATTCTTCTGTGAACCAGGACCTGCAGATCCACACTTTGTTGTGGCAGTGGCCGTGAATACAAAGGGCTCAGACTGAGCCTTAGGTATTTCTTCAAGGGTGGCCATGATGCCTCTTGCACTATGGACATTTCCACATGGGGACAACTCACCCTTACAGTGACCACAATTATTCCTGTGGTCATACCTGAAGGCATGATGAGTTGCCTTCCCGCTTGGAGTGGGAGGTCGGAACACCGTTTCCCCATTTCTCCATCCCTGGATAATCCGGGAGATCCACCCGGTTTCTTGTTTTCTCTTTATAGCATCAACTTTGGAGAAGTTGGATACTATACGTTTCTCATTTTCTAGACTATTCTCTAGAGCTGAGATCTTAGAGTCCTTGACCTTGTTGGACGCCAATTGGAGAACCAACAAGATCTTCAGTTGAGCAATCTCTCGAGCTTGCTCCTCAGCAAGTAGATTGCTTTCCTGAAGGGCTCTCTTCAGGGAATCAGTATTTTCTGGAGGAGAGCAGTTTCTGTCTTCAGAGAAGTCAAAAGATGAGGGACAGGATGAAGATGGTACCTGCTCATCTGGGTTATTGTCATTAGAATCAGTGACCAATGGTTCTTCCTCGTCGGAGCTGCTTTCCTCACTATCTTCTTCAGTCTCTGACAAGGATACTGGAGCTCTGATGCAATCCGAAGGATCCTTGCATTCATCTTCAGAAGTGATTACCCCACATATGCTTCATCCTCAGATTGGCAGCAAATTTCAGCTTCCTCTGACCCCCCCCATCAGCTCTGAGATCATCATCCATAGAGATTTAGCCGTTTTACATTTTTCCAACCTGGAGCGAGAGGCTCCAGACCAGACATCCATAATAATTTGTCGAATCCTCTGGTCCAGTTGGAAAAATGAGAGTTCCATCTCTGTCATCTCAGGGATGCACATGGGCACTTGGTTCCCCGAGTCGGTGGTCTTCATAGGGATAAATGGACCCTCTTCCAGGATGAGGGATGCTCGAGGATCGATGGCATCCAGGTGAAATAACACTCTCATCCTCCAGATAGGATAATAATCCTTGGTGCATGCTGGGAGTTTGAGTGGCAATACGTCATAGTCCAGATCCATGCTTCTGACACTGGTGGCAGGATTCACCTCAAGGTGTTAGCCTTCTTGTTGAGGAACCTCCCTCTGATACCACTTGAAAGTCCACCTAGTGTCGGCTATGTGCACCTATGGGGGGGGGGGGAATAGGTGACGTATGGTTCTTTTGCGGAATTCACAGATGTACCTGCACAATAAAAGCAACAAACACAGAACACAGAATACACAGCAAATTTATAGTGGTTCCCCGACTTGGGTACATCCACTTTCCCCCTTCGACCTATCTCCCCAACAAGGGACGACTCGGTCAATTCTCCAACGGGATTGAAATCCAATCCCTTCACTAACGGAAGGAGCCCTTCCACACGTGAGAGTCAACACTCCCACAAATCGGGTTGCACCCAACCCTTACACCACGGAACAAAAGTTCCTTTACAACACAAGTAAATATGGAATGTATATGAAATACAAACTTCTTTTGGAGACTTCGGTGTTCCTCTTTGTTCGACGACGTGTTCTTGAAGTCGATGAAGAGTCTACGACCTTGGTCTCTCTTGGAGAAGATCTCCCCGGAACCGGCGGCGGCACACGAGCGGCGGCTAGCTTCGGATTGGCGGCTACGATGAAGAGTGGCTGCAGAACTTGGAGATCTAAACTTCGTAGCGAAGCAAGCTAGGTCTACCAACGGTCACTCTAGGATCAGTCGTCTCGATCGATTCGGACGGGGGAGTTTTTCCCGGTCAACGAATCGAGAGACAAGAGATCTCCGGATAGACGCGTGAGACACAAGCCTTGCTAAGCTTCTGTCACCGGAGATCGGGAAGAGGAGCGATCAGCAGCGGCGACCACTTGACGCGAGCGGCGGCGGCGGAGCGGAGCGATAGTTCGCGGATTTAGGGTTACGTCGCCGCTCGTTTTTCTTTTTCTCTTGTCCGTCCTTTGCTGTTCAAAAATACTCATGTATTTATACTGTAGTATTCTCAAATATGACCGTTTGTGGGACCCACAAAAGAAATCCCCAAAATCCGGTTCAAATAAGTCCAGAAACAGAATCCGGTCCAGCAGCATTCTTCTGAGAAAACGCCAAGTAAAAATCGGCGAGAATCGCAGACGATTCTCGACGAATCGGCGAGAATCACCAAGTGATTCTCGTCGATTCGTCGAGAATCGTTTGTGATTCTCGTCGAATCACTTGCCGATTCTCAACGACTTGGACTTGGTATTCATGGGCTGCATGACCACTGGTTCGGCGGGAATTACAAGTGATTCTCGCCGAATCTTGCTTGGCACCATATTGAGATGGCCAGAAGGAGTCGGCGAGAATCACTGATGATTCTCGTCGATTCGGCGAGAATCACCAAGTGATTCTCGCCGATTCGGCGAGAATCACTTGGTGATTCTCGTCGAATTTGCCTTGGACGATTTTTCGTCTTCCACCTAGGAGCTGCTCCTTGATCCTCCATGCTCCTTGTCTTCTCTTGCATATGAGCGGTCCTGTACTTGAAAGTAAGTGCACTCCAATAGAGAGAGTACACATAGGCCAACACACTGATCTGCTCAACGAGGGATTACGTCGTGCAGACCCGTGTATATTGACCTACTGCACCCTGACATTGGTGTGCACTTAGCGTGGAGAAACTGCAAGTACAACTTGAAATGTTTCATCAAATACATTGTGAATTCATCTTAGCTTGACAGGGGGCTTCCTCAAATCTAGGTAATCGTGGATACAATACCCAACAGTGACCAATATATTAGTATTGTCATGTCCATTTATCCTTTACATTTAGATTGAACTAGAGGCATGAACAGTATCACAGTTTTAATTGTTCAATCCTTGTTTCTTGATCTATAATAGACTTCTAAAAATTGATGAGCCCAATATCATATATTAAATCAACCAAGCTTGATCATGCATTTCTCAGTCTCATTCCATCAAGGGGCCCATGGATACAACTCTTATCATATAGGATGATAATTTTCATTTCTGTCCACACAAACACTCAAATGATTTGTAACATGCTCGATAACCACCTTTATCATCAGCATTTTTAAGGAAGATTTTATATGACATCAAAGTACGCTTTTCCTCACTTGATGAATATTATGACTTCGGGTCTAAGAACCACAAACACCATCGTCACTTGAGATCTACTTGTGACACATTCACATAACAATGCACAAAGTAGTTTTGGGGTGGTTCTTTCTAGTATAACTGATTCAATAACAAGTACATATATGATGACCTGATATCACAATATCATGACCTGTGAGAACCGATCATCATTCAACCATATACTAGTCTTAATGTATCATCGTCACACTGATTTCTAAGACAATGCCTCAATTAGGGAATATTTTAGAAACATGCTCTTAATAAATATATGCCCTCGCATTAAAATCATGCACCTGAATTGCTATGGAAGCAAACATTCTTAGGACATTTATTATGTTAATTGATATATTATATAAAATCAAATTCACATAATAAAAAACATGCTTTAAATAAAACAGAAATATATAGTATAATTCATCATGTGAATATACAACTGGCAAGTACACAATTCAAAACTCTCCTATTAGAGTTGATCATTCAGGTATCTAATACTCATTGATCTAGTATGACAATCATGCTTTCTCCATGTAAGATGCTTTGTCAGTGGATCAACAATATTTTTTTCAGTCAGTACTCTACAAATGCTCACATCTCCTCGATCGATAATCTCTCGAAGAAGATAGAACCGCCAAAGTATGTGCTTGGAAAGCTGGTGAGATCTAGGTTCCTTGGCATGTGCAATGACACGGTTGTTATCACAGTAACGAGTTACTGAATCAACAATGTTAGGAACTACATCAAGCTTGCCGATGAATTTCCAAATCCATACAGCCTCCTTCGTCGTATTTACAGTAGCGATATACTTGTCCTCTATTGTAGAATCAGCAACTATCTCATGCTTATAACTCTCCCAACTTACATCTCCCCTATTTGAGTAAAAGGCAAAATCTCGCTGAGACTTTGAGTTGTCTCTATTATTTTGGAAGCTAGCATCTGTGTAACTCCTTATAATGAGCTCTTCCTCTCCACCAAATACCAAGAATATATCCTTATTCCTTCTCAAGTACTTCGAGATATTCTTGATTACTGTCTAGTGACCATCACTAGGATCAGACTGTTATCTGCTAGTCATGCCCAAAGCATATGAGACATCGGGTCAAGTACATAACATTACATAAATGATTTTTCTAATTGCCGAAGCATATGAAATCAACTTATGTGATCCTTATCTTCCAATGATTTAGGACACTGGTCTTTAGAGAGACTCAAACCATGTTACATGGGTAAGAATCCCTTCTTGAACTCAAGTATGTTAAATCACTTCAACACCTTCTCAATGTATGTACTTTGGGGCAAACCTAGCCACTTCTTCGATCTATCTTTATAGATCTTAATACCAAGTATATAAGTTTATTTACCCAAGTCGTTCATGTAAAAAGTAGTCCCCTAGCCTAATCTTAATAGCATGTAGGGTTGGAATGTTATTCCCAAATAATAGTAGGTCATCTACATACAATATTAGGAACACAATAATGCTCCCACTAATTCTATTGTAAACACAAGGCTCATCATCGTTCTTGGTGAAATCAAACTCTTTAATTTTCTCATCAAAATATAGATTCTAACTTTGAGAAGCATGTTTTAATCCATAAATGGATCTTTGTAGCTTGCATATTTAGTGGCTTCATCTAGAGATACAAAATCTTCAGAATATTTCTTGTACACTTCTTCGAGGAGGTTTCGGTTAAGGAAAGTCATTTTGACATCAATTTGTCAGATCTCGTAGTCATAATACGCAATAATAGTAAGTAGAATTTTGATGGACTTTACCAAGACAATAGGGGAAAAGGTCTCATCATAGTCAATACTTCAAATTAGTTTGAAACCTTTAGCCACTAATCTCCCTTTGAATGTTTGAACATTCACATTCATGTCAATCTTCTTCTTGAAGACCCACTTGCTCCTTATGGGTCGTACCCCTTCAGGTGGTTCCACCAAATTATAAACTTGGTTTGTATATATGAAGTCCATTTTAGATTTCATGGCCTCAAGACGGTTATCGGAGTCTGATCCATTCATAAACTCTTGGTACGTTACAGGCTCATCATCAAGATATATAAGCAACATATTACTCATTTAAGATATGAGAAATCCATATCTCTCAGGCTCAAATCTAGGTCTACCAAATCTAAGTAGGACTTGTGTTTCTTGAGCAGGCTCTTCATCTACAACAACTTATGGCCTCAGCTCAGGTTCCAATTCAGTTTCATTTCTTGTTTGTGGTTCTTGAACTTCTTCAAGTTTTATCTTTTCAGTATTTCTGGATAAGAACTCTTTCTCTAAAAAGTCACTAATCATTATGACAAACACTTTACCCTCGGACTGATTATAGAAATAGTAACATTTAGTCTCCTTATGATACCCCGCTAAATAAAATTTATCTGATTTGGCATCAAGTTTATCATGTATTTGATGGCTCGTATATGTCTCACAACCACAAATCTTAATGAAAGACATACTATGACACGTTTCGGTCCATATCTCATATGGTGTCTTTAGAACCAATTTTGTCGAAACATGATTATGTGTGAAAGTAGTCGTCTCTAAAGCATATCCCCAAAAGGAAATAGACAGATTCACATGGCTCATCATCGACCACACCATGTGTAACAAAGTACAATTTCTCATCTCAAAAACACCATTATGTTATAGCATTCTGGGTGGAGTGATTTGTGATACAATACCACACTCTTTTAGATGATCATAAAACTTGTGACACAAATATTTTCCACCTCGATCAGATCAGAGTGCTTTAATTCTTTTTGCTAGTTGGTTCTATACACCTTTTTTTTAACTATTTGACATTTTCAAAGGTTTCGAATTTGTTCTTCATAAGATATACATAACTGTATCCAATGAAATCATCAATAAATATTATGAAGTAGTGGAACTTGTTGGGTTTTCTATACATGAGGGTAAAAATACATCATATATGCGTAGTGGAATAAATGATAAGAAAACCCAAAAGATTAAAGGATCTTGTGATCTTCCTGAATCAAGAAACAAATTTAAACAACTAATGCATAATACCTGAATGGAATTGTCATTACTCAACCAAGATCCTCCAAAGTCCAAATCCAGTAAGCAGGCGGCTGAGTCCATGCAGAAATCGATCTGCAACTCTATATGTTAGATCGAATGGCCAACCTTAGAGGGGGTGAATAAGATTTTCAGATTAATTCAAAATTAAAATTTGTTTTACCAAGGGAAAACTATTTTTGGAGCCTACTGTTGGGCGCTAGCTTGCTAGCACGCGGTGGTAGGTCACAAAAGTCGTTTTCTTTATAAAACTTCGCCTTAGAGATAATCACACAACCTTCATGGATCTACCAGCATAAAACCACGAAATTACAAGTAGAATAACATAATAATAATTTTACTCAAGGATAAATAATGTTCATGCTATGTATATGAGAATCATGAGAATGCTCAAGACAAAAACTACCCAAGTAATATGTCGACACCCTAGCCCCGTACTAAGTGATGGATGGGCATGAGGAGCTGCATAAATGTCGTAGGGTAGGGTGTTAATCCCATATGCATACAGAAGAATCCGCTCAACCTAACACTCTTTCTTCCAAGCGCCTCTCATGGACCTACTGAAACCCTCCCAGTTAAGGACAAGACATGGTTTATAGGTTAGAGACTATAATGCACACACACTAACTCCCCGCTATTGTGAGACACATCACATGTGGTCTTGAGTTGTCGTTTACATCAAATGAGAAACAGGGGTTACCGTCAATGATAGTAGATAATTAATAATAAATCATGCTACCGCCTGTGGTATAGTTAGCATGGTAGCTCGATTTATTATATCTGGCGCTAGGCCGAACCCCTCACATTTCTTTTTCCATTCTCACTCTCCTGATTTCATACCTTCTGCCGGCACAACCCCAGATCCAGGTAAATGTCACTCATTTTCTCCCCTATTTTAGTTTATGTTGAGGTTGGAGTTATGTTCATGGAGATTTCGTCTTTTTTGGGCAAGATCCATGGAGGTTTCAAAGTGTTTTGAGTTTGATTTGAGGTTTTTCTTCATGAATCAAGTTAGACTTCTTGGATCTGAGTTATAAGTGCATAGATCCCTTTCCTCTCTAGGTTTTATTCAAAAAATTTGTTAAAATGGAATTTTGGGGGAGATCCAGTGGAGGGGGACGATGTACAGTCCGTCACGCTTCTGAGCGGCGGTAGTAGATTACCGCATGGCGGTACCCACCAGAAGTGTTTTTTCCTTAATTTTTTAAAAGTAATTCTTTGTGTTTTAATTCAATGGCTTTATCCAGCTCCCAGGTAACCCTGAAGAAGTTTCTCCAAGCAATCCAGAACACCCGCATTGACCTACCTTGCGGTGTACGAGGCCACAGTTAGCGTGGTGATGGTCGTCGAGATCGATGAGCGATATGCTCAAATCTATAGCTACCTGGACCATGTGGGAGTACTCTTTGTGAATGCAATGGGTGATCCATTTTCCTTTGCACTCATTCGGGAGTTCTACAATAACATCCGGTATCCAGCTCTCACACAATTTGTTGGAGGGGTGTAATCATGTATAGGAACCCAGATTATTACTATACTCCACGATGATATGGAGAGGAAGTATGTTAGGTTCCTAGGCGGGGAGCGACTAGATATCACTGAGTCCTTCAGATCCACTAGGAACTGGAGAGAAATTAATGAGGTCCTCAAGTTATGATGTTGTTGTAGTCCGGGTCACTACGCAAGCTCCTCTCCCGCACATCAGCTACTTGCCCCCTCGAGTGAGACCAAGTCCTCGAGCTGTACTATTGTCGTGGTCCGGGTCTCTACGCGAGCTAGTCTCCTGCACACCGGCTACTTGCCACCTCGAGTGAGTAGAAGACCTCGAGATGTGATGTTGTTGTAGTCCGGGTCCTTGCGCGAGCTCCTCTCCCGCATACCGTCTACTTGCCCCCTTGAGTGAGTCCAAGTCCTTGAGCTATGATGTTTCCATAATCTAGGTCTCTGTGCAAGCTCCTCTACCGCATACCGGCCACTTGCCCCCTTGAGCGAGTCCGACTTCTCGACAGAATTAACGACATAGCATGGACACCTACGTAGGCTTCCCACCTACGAGTCACCCACTTTCCCACCGAGTTCAGGCCCATTCTCCACCTCCAATTGTGCTTGCATTTTAGTGAATGGCTTGGCAGGTGTCAACCTCTTCTCCACCTTTAGTTGATCTTGGCTCCTGCAATGTGTCAACTCTTTTATTCACCACCAGTCGAGCTCAGCTTCTGCGAGGTATCGACCTTTCTTCATCCACCCCCAGTTTAGGTCACTCATTTGGCGAAGGGCTTGGGATATGTCAAATATTCTTCTTCTCCACCTCCAGTCGAGCTTGACTCCTGCGAGATTTCGACCTTTCTTCTTCCACCCCCAATTGAGCTCGCTCCTTTAGTGATGGGCCTGGGAGGTGTCGACCTTTCTTCTTACACCCCTAGTTGAGCTCGCTTGTTTGGCAAAGGGCCTGGGATGTGTCGACCTTTCTTCTTCTCCGCCTCTAGTTGAGATCAACTCATGCAGGGTGTCGACCACTTCTCCACCACAGTTGAGCTTGGATCCTGCGAGGTGTTGACCTCTTATTCCACCCCCAATTGAGCACGCTAGTTTAGAGAAGGGCCTGAGAGGTGTCGACATTTCTTCTTACACCCTAAGTTTAGATCTCGCGTTTGGCAAAGGGCCTGGGAGGTGTCGAACTTTCTTCTTCTCTGCCTCTAGTTGGCTTGGCTCTTACAGGGTATCAGCCTCTTCTACACCACAGTTGAGTTTGTCTCATGCGAGCTATTGACCACTTCTTCCATCCCCAATTAAGCTCGCTCATTTAGCGAAGGGCCTGGGAGGTATCGACTTTTCTTCTTCTCCACCTCCAGTCAAGCTAGCCTCCTACGAGGTGTCGACCTTTCTTCTTCCACCCCTAGTTGAGCTCGCTCGCTCAGCGAACGTCCTGGGAGGTGTCGACCTTTCTTCTTCCACCCTCGGTTGAGTTCGCTCGTTTAGCAAAGGGCCTGTGAGGTGTTAACCATTCTTCATCCACCCTCAGTTGAGCTCGCTTATTTCGCGAAGGGCCTGGAAGGTGTCGACCTTTCTTCTTCACCGCCTTAAGTTGAGCTCGGCTCTTGAGGGGTGTGGACTTTCATTCTTCCTCCCCCAGTTGAGCTCGCTCATTTAACGAAGGGCCTGAGTTGTCGACCTCTCTTCTTCCACCCCCAATTGAGCTCGATCATTTGGCGAAGGGCCTGGGAGGTGCCAACATTTCTTCTTCTCCACCTCTAGTAGAGATCGGCTCTTGTAGGGTGTCGATCTTTATTCTTCCACCCTCAGTTGAGCTCACTCATTTAGCGAAGGTCTTGGGAGGTGTCAACCTTTCTTATTCCACCCCCAGTTGAGCTCGCTCATTTAGCGAAGGGCCTGGGAGGTGTCAGACTTTATTCTTCTACCCCCAGTTGAGCTCACTTGTTTGGAGAAGGTCGGAGGAGGTATCGTCCTTTCTGCTTCTCCACATCCAGTCGAGCTCAGATCCTGCAAGATATCAACCTTTCATCTTCCATCCCCAGCTGAGCTCACTTGTTTAGCGAAGGGCCTGGGACCTGTCGACCTTTCTTATTACACCCTTAGTTGAGCTCGCTCTTTTAGCTAAAGGCCTAGCAGGTGTCAGCCTTTATTCTTCCACCCTCAGTTGAGCTCGCTCGTTTGGCTAAGGGCCTGAGAGGTGTCAACCTTTCTTCTTCTTTTCTTTCAGTTCAGCTTGTCTCCTGCAGGGTGTTGACCTCCTCTCCACCCTAGTTGAGCTTGGCTCCTGCGAGGTGTCGACCTCTTCTTCCACACCTAGTTAATCTCGCTCGTTTAGCAAAGGGTCTAGGAGGTGTCGACCTTTCTTCTTCCACCCCCCAGTTGAGCTCGCTAGTTAGGCGAAGGGCCTGGGAGATGTTGACCTTTCTTCTTCTCTGCCTCCAATTGAGCTTGCCTCCTCCAGGGTATCGACCTATTCTCCACCCCAGTTGAGCTTGGCTCCCGCGAGATATAGATCTCTTCTTCTAACCCTAGTTGAGCTCGCTCATTTAGAGAAGGGCCTGAGAGTTGTCGACCTTTCTTCTTGTCAACCTCCAGTCGAGCTCGGCTCCTGCGAGGTGTTGACATTTCTTATTCCACTCCAAGTTGAGGTCACTCATTTATCGGAGGGCCTGGGAGGTGTTGACCTTTCTTCTTTCACCACCAGTTGAGCTTGCTCATTTAGCAAATGGCCTGGGAGGTGTCGACCTTTCTTCTACCACCCATAGTTGAGCTCGCTCGTTTGGCGAAGGGCCTGTGATGTGTCGACGTTTCTTCTTCTCCACCTCCAGTCGAGCTCGGCTCCTGTGGGGTGTCGACCTTTCTTTTTCCGCCCTTAGTTGATCTCGCTCATTTAGCGAAGCGCCTGGGAGGTGTCTACCTTTTTTTCCATCCCTAGTTGAGCTCGCTTGTTTGGTGAAGGGCCTGGGAGGTGCCAACCTTTTTCTTCTCCACCTCCAATCAAGCTTGGCTCAAGCAGGGTGTCGACCTTTCTTCTTCCTCCCTCAGTTGAGCTCGCTCATCTAGCGAAGGTCCTGGTATATGTCGACCTCTCTTCTTTCAGCCTTAGTTGAGCTCGCTCGTTTATTGAAGGGCCTTTAAGGTGTCGACCCTTCTTCTTCTACCCGTAGTTGGAGTTCGCTCGTTTGGCGAACGGCCTAGGATGTGTCAACCTTTCTTCTTCTCCAACTCCATTCGAGCTCTGCTCCTACGAGGTGTCGACATTTCTTCTTCCACCCCCAGTTGAGCTCGCTCGTTTAGCGAAGGGCTTGGGTGTTGAAACCGAAAACTCGGCCTCTTATGGAGTTCACCCTTGGGGAATGGGTGATCGCACACCTACTTCACTCCTACAAGCCAAATAAGAAAAATAAAAGAGAAGGGAACTGACCCAAGGGCTTGGCGTGGAGGTCTCACCATGCATGTGGAAGATCTTAGAGCGCTTCCCCTCCTTAGCCTAAGGACGAGCTAAGGCTACCTAAGAAAGCGCAAGAAGATATAAACACTACAAAGCCTGTCTTTTGAGGTGCCCCTTGGGTCCTATTTATAGATTTTGGAAAACGGCCTGCAAATAGCCAACCTCCGTTGTTCCAAATAGCTATGTGCAGCCCAGGTTGGCCTGCCAACAGGAGGAAAAATGGTAAAAAACATCATAAGTCGTTAGTCGAGTAGCCCCCTGAGATCCCTGCTCGCCAGGGGCGGCGAGTACGGGCCCGGCTAGCCTTGCTCTCCCCCTGGTGATCTCACCTCGCCTGGGCGAGCTGGGGCCTGCTGAGTTCTGGCCCCCTAGTTGCTCGCCCGGGACTTAGACCATTCAATTCGGCTGGTCGGTTTTTGAGAAATTAAGCCCGACGAACACTAGGCTCCGTTTGACGGACGCTGAGCCCCTCGTTTGATGAACGTCATGCTTCATTCGATGAACTGAGAGGACGTGGGCTGATTGGGCTTCACCCAATGCCGAGGTAAAAGGCATTGAGTGTCAGACCATTGATTTGTCGGCAAGTTCACTGGTCGTTGTCAAGTAATAATTTTGGGAATAACATCCCTGAATGTCAATCTCGAGGGAATGCAGGTTGGGTATTGTGATAGTGTCGCAGAAAGATCGTTACTAAGAGTTAAACGAAATAATAAAGGGGGTTGGTTTTTGATTCCTAATGCTAACAAAACAAAAAAAGAACTAATGCGGGTCGTAAGCACCGCTTCGCTTGGTGGATGGAACTAGTTTATGCTGCTATATCGTGCTTCGTGAGGCGAATGGACGGAGAGTAAGCAGATGGAATGAACACACGTGCGGAGTACAATCCACTATGAAGAAGAGGTAGAATAAACCGAAAGGGGGGAAGCCTAGCCGTGGTTCTTGGCCAGAGTGGTGGGTTGTTAGTCTACTTCTCGACTCTGACCATGGTTGCTTCTGGAGGAAAATGGGTTGTTAATCCACTTGTCTTCCTCCATCTTCTTCCCTTTTATTCAATCCTTTCTCCCTTTTTCCCAAATGAGTTGTACCGGAAGATCTATGTTGCACACTGCTGGTGGCCGGAAACTCTCTGAATGGTTGAAGATGGCTTCAGATCGCTGGAGAAAGCTTCCTGGATGGTGGAGATGAGTGGAGGACCTGCGGGGATGAGAAACGACGCTTCGTACGCAGTAGCAGGGCGAACAATGAACGTGATGATCTCTGCCCTAATTCGAGAGCACGGGTATAAATACTACAGCAGAAAATCAGAGTGCACGATCATGGGTGCATGACCAACGGTCGTGCGCATTGGATCCCATGATCATGTGATTAGCAATGCCAGAACTCCAGAAAAATAGAATAAATGCGCACGAGCAGTGGCGCACGACCAGAGTTCATGCGCACTATGTCCAATGATCGTGCGATTGCCCCAGATGGAACTTGGAAAATGGAGAATAGTTCGCACAATCAGTGGCTCACAACCAGTGGTCGTGCGCTATAGATCCAATAATCGTGCAAAGTATCCTTGTACCGTTTGGGAACGATGAACTGACTGTGCACAACCAGCGGTCGTGCGCTAAGGAGTCCACTAACCGTGCACGTGTAAAAACGCACGATCAGTGGCCCTTATGAGATAATATTCCCAAACAATCCCAGAACACATACACGATCTTTATACCTACAACAAAAACAGAAGAGCCACCGAAATTGGCATTCCACATTCCCCAGATACAGAAAAACACCAAGTAGGCAAAAGTATAAAAACTACGGAATCACACTGAAAACGGCCCAAAAGTGCACTTAACATGGAATGGACATAATAACAAATATGAAAAATTATGGCTCTAACGTGTAGTGCATCAACGAGAAAACTAGCCCAGATGAGTCCAAAAATATGTATATAACTTGGACTCATCACACCCCTAAACTTAAACATTTTCTAATCCCGAGCAAATCATCACTCTGTGGACTAGAAAATAGTTAGCTGGCTTAGTAATTTCAAAATATAGTATTGAGAGAAATCAAATATATCATGGGCATAGAAAACAGAATAGATAAACTTTTTAATTATACTATATAATTTATACTTTTCGACAGGCATAAATAAACATTGTATCTACTCAAAATTTGAATTTTCGAGAATCGTTCGGTCATATGTAGGAAAAACGTAGGCAGGCCACTCAGGTGAGCATTGCCAAAGATCGGGGCTTAGGATCACGTCCAAAGAAATCCATCAATGTCGGGGACCATACGCTTACTCGTTCACACTCTCTCCACGGTACTAGCTTGTCAAGCATGAATCCGTAGGACTTTTAGGATAATCATGGGGCTTAGACTAAGGTTTGGTAGTCAAAGATAAACATGGAGGCTACAAGAAACCCAAGCGAGCAAACAACAAGCTAAACCAATACAACCCCTCAGAATTGCACGTGTGACACACCCCCAGACTTAGCTTGAAAATCGGGTGTGTACACGGCCTAACCCGACCAATATCATTATAAACTAGATGGGGATTCCATTTCTCATTGTAATTCTTTTTTTAGATTTTCTCTTTCAATTCTCTCCTTTTTCTTTTTTTGTCTTTTTCTTTTGCAATCCCCAAATTTTAGCAAGTAACATTCTTGTATTCATGTACCACATCACTAGAATTCAACACATCACACCTCGTCAAAATATTAATTTCACTGGAGCTCATGGATTTGGTTGCGGTAGGAGGATTGGCTTTAGGCTTTGGTGAATGAAGGTGGAGCTGAATCAAAGGAGGGGTAGGCACAAACTTGGCTTGCAATGGTTAGCAGTTAGGACAAGGTAAACAAGGCTCAAGCTAGCCAAATTGATGGCCTATGTCACGCTCACGCTTGAATAACCATGCACCAATGCTTCGAGAGTATCTTGGGGCAAGTTCTTAGCCACCGAGAAAGATGTGTCTATTTCTTGATTGTTCTAAAATGATGAATGTGTATACATGTGTGTATTTCTACATGTTTATGTTTACCCTGCTGAATGTAATCTGCTGTACATCATTTTGTAATTTTAATTATGGATGGTGTATATCATTGACTAAGGGTTATGACTTCTCCAAATAGGGGGAGATTGTTGGGTACATTGGTCAAATGTACCTGATTTGAAGAAGCCTCACCCAACTCAATGATATACATCATAATGTATTTGATGTATGTTTGAGTTACTTGTGCAGGTTAAGAAAGTACTGGAATGAAGCAAAAAGTTTCTAAGTCCATGTGTCGACACCCAGAGGGAAAGTGTCAACACTTAAGAAGACTTGTATCGACACCCAGACAAGATGTGTCGACACTTTGAGTCATTGTGTCGACACCTGGGATGCAGAGTCGACACCGGACAGAAAGTGTCAACACTTGGAGCTGTGTCGACACTCAGTGAAGAAAAGTGCAGACAGAAAGTGTCGACACAAGGAGCTGTGTCGACACCCAGTGAAGCTGTGTCTACACCAGAAAGTGTCGACACTTGGAGCTGTGTCGACACTCAGCAAAAGTCTGCAGAGTCTAAGTACAAGTGTCAACACTCAACACAATGTGTCGACACTAAGCAGAAGAGTCAGCACTTGAAGCATGTGTCGACACTCAACACAATGTGTCGACACTCAACAGAAGAGTCAACATTTGAAGTATGTGTCGACACCTAGAACAATGTGTCGACACACAGCTGAAGACTCAACACTGGAAGATAGTGTCGACACATGGAGCTGTGTCGACACTTAACAAAGAACAGAAAGAACAACAAATTATTCTAAGTACAAGTGTCGACACTATGGGAATGTGTCGACACTCAGCTGAAGTCTCAATAACAAGAAGGTGTGTCGACACAAGGAGCTGTGTCGACACTCAGTAAGATTCAACATAGAAGACTATGTGTCGACACCAAGATGCAGTGTCGACACTTGACAGATTCAACACAAGAAGATGTGTCGACACAAAGGAGATGTGTCGACACATAGGAGAATTCAGCAAAAGCTAGAAGAACAAGTACTTGTGTCGACACTCAATTTCAGTGTCGACACATGAAGAAGAATCTGTGTCGAGACATACAAGGATATGTGTCGACACCTTGTAGACTTATGTCGACACTTACAAAGCATGTGTCGACACTTGGTCTATAAGTGTCGACACTTAAAGACAAAAAGTCTCGACACTTACTGACTGATTAGAGATTTTCAAGAAGTGACTGGTTGACATGACAGCTGCCGATCCAGCCGGTCTACAGCAACTGTCAGAGATGTCAGAAGTCAGTTATGAACCGGACCAGCCGGTTACCATGAAGAAGGCCTATAAATAGGCACCCACAATTTACAGAAACTGTTGTTGAAAGAGTTGATCAAGTGATTAACAAGTGGTACAGATTATTCAAGTAATCAGAAAAGTGATATACTGAGTATCAACACAAGAAGATCTTGCAGTCCAAGTTCAGATCTAAGAAGTTGGATAGAGAGGGCTCCATCCAAGAAATCAGCCTCTGGAACTAGGCTGAGAAGAAGGATTCAGATTCAATTCTGATTCTTAAGAAGCAGAGGTCAAGGAACAACTGCAGAGGATTCAGTCTTATTCAGTCCTACTCAAGAAGCTTTGAAGAAAGCTAAGTCAGATTGGATCCAGCTGAGTTCTTCCAAGAACTCATCAAGAATCTCTCAACTCCCCTCCTTTAATTCTGAGTTGTAGAGTTATTACTTGTATTACATTTTTAACTTGTAGGATCCATTGGATCTGAGTGATTGTAAGCCTATATTTATAAAGGCTGAGGGTAGGGCTTGTTTGCCTGAGTGTAGGAGATAGAGATCTCTGAGTGTAGGCCTTGTTGGCTGAGTGTAGGCATTGGATTGGCTGAGTGTAGGCCTTGATTGGCTGAGTGTAGGCTTTGGGATAAAGCTGAGTTGTAAGGCTTTGGGCCTGAGATGTAGGAACCAAATTGGGTTCTGAGACAGTGCAGGAGTTTGGCCGAATCTAGTACACTGCTAGATAGGCGAAGGGGGAAAGTGGATGTACCCATATCTTGGGGAACCACTATAAAACACTGTGTGCTGTGCTGTGATTGTGCTGTGTATATTTTGTTATTGCTGTTTGCTGTGCAAAAGTAGTTAGAACTCTGTGATTTAACTAAGTGGCTGCCAACAAAGTTAGAAAAGGATTAGGTCACCTATTCACCCCCCCCCCCTCTCTAGGTGTTTAGGTACCACATCTTTCAGTTCTCCAACCTAATGCATTCTAAATTTGAAATGAGTAGCATGGGTGAGTTATCCTTCTTTCTAGGATTGTAAGTCAAACAACATGCTGAAGGCATCTTTATTTCTCAAACCAAGTATGCAAATGAATTGGTCAAGAAATTTGGTATGTCTGAAGCATCTTGTTTGAAAACACATATGCCTACTAATGCTGTATTGGATGCTGATGAACATGAGAAACCTGTTGATCAGACAACATATAGAGCAATGATTGGCTCTTTACTGTACCTTACAGCTAGTAGACCAGACATAATGTTTGCTACATGTATATGTGCTAGATTCCAAGTAAGCCCTAGAGAGTCACACCTAACATTAGTAAAAAGGATTCTCAGGTATGTTAAAAGTTGTCCAAATCTAGGTCTCTGGTATCCAAAAGATTCAGCATTTGAATTAACTGGATTTTTTGATGCTGATTTTGCTGGATGCAGAATTGACAGGAAAAGCACCAGTGGAACTTATCAGTTCCTTGGTGACAGACTTGTCTCTTGGTTTTGCAAGAAACAAACTTCTGTGTCAACTTCAACTGCTGAAGCTGAATATATGGCTGCAGGCAGTTGTTGTTCACAAATATTGTGGATTCAAAACCAACTCCTAGACTATGGCTACAACTTAGAGAAGTCAAAAATCTTTTGTGATAACACAAGTGCTATTTCTATAGCTCAAAATCCAGTCCTCCATAGTAGGACAAAACACATAGATATTAGGCATCACTTTTTAAGGGATAATGTTGAGAAGAACAAAATTGAACTTCAATATATCCCAACTGATTTGTAAAGGGGAGATATTTTCACCAAACCCTTGGATGAAAAGAAACACACCTTCTTCCTAAATCAGTTAGGAATGTTAGATGGAGGAAGTCTAAAATAATATCCAAGATTTTAAAACTTTAAAAATTAACCAAGACTAGGCAAACATCCTGATTTTTCTAAGTGTCTAGAGTGTATTTCTGGTCTCTGAACTGCGCTCGAAGATTTTCCCCCAGATCGTCGAACGAAGATCGACGTTTTCCGAAATCATCGACCTGAGTTCAGCGCTTCTCAGATAGTGTTCAACTATCTTTCCAGTCAGCGATCGTCGAACGGCGCTCGACGATGTTGTTCTCTGAACTATCATCGAACGGAGCTCGATGCTCTCCAATATCGTCGAACGGAGATCGACGATATTGAAGACCTTTCAGTTTCCTTTAGAAGCCCCGATCGTCGAACTGAGTTCAATGATCTTTCCTTTCCTGCATCGAACCCTAATATAAAATTCATTTTTCGGTCGTCGTTCTCCTTTTGCGCTTTCAATCTCTCTCTGCAAAAATTCTCTTTCCCTCCAAACATCTCTACACTTGGTCGTTTTGTTTGTTGATTTTTGCAGGTAACAATGGCCGTCTCAGTTGCCGTTCTAGCCGCAATGAAGTTCGATGCCGGATTTGATATAGACATGGAGTCTTTCAACACTAGTGATCAGGTTTTTCAAGACATTCTGGAACTGTTCAAGGAGCATAAGATTGTTACCATCATGTCCACCAGAATCAAACTGTCTGCTGATGAGATTAAGGAGTGGGTCTATACTGCCCACAACCAGGACCAAAACACAGTGGTTGGTTCAATTTCTTGAACCCAGGTACCTATGACTCCTGCTATTCTGACAGAGGTTTTTGAATTAAGTTCTGGAAGAGATTCTGCTGAATTGTCTGGAGAGGAATTTTCTACCATGCTTGCAAGAATGGGTCACTCTGATACCAATTGAAAGTGCAAGCTAGATCTGATATACTCTAGAGGGGGGTGAATAGAGTATGGTGCTTAAAAACTTTTTACAACAGTTGTTGTAATCTGAGTGAACAGGGAAGCAAATATTAAATCTAAACACAGAAACTATCTAATCACAATCTACAAAAGAAACTAATCACAGATCACAGCCAGAAACAAAAGAAAAACACAAGCAACCAGAAGACACAAGGAGCTATAGTGGTTCCCCTAAACTTGGGTACATCCACTCTTCTACCACCCTAGGTAGGAATCCACTGCAGGATGAGTTAATCAGGTGTCCTGGGCACCAATGAGCTTTTGATAAGGTGCTCAAAAGCCAAACCAGATTTTTTGATCAGGTGTCTTGCCACCAATGAGCTTTTGATAAGGTGCTCAAAAACCAAGCACAAACTTTTGAAGGGAGTTTGAGAAACCCTTTACAGAGATGGGGCTGAGAGAGTGATGGAAGTCTTCTCTTTCTCAGAGCAGCTGAGAAGACTAAGTGGCTATGATGTTGTCAAAGCTCCCCCTGAGATCTGTAGTTGATCAGGAAATGAAGCTTTGCTGTAGGGTGATAGGCCTTCAGAGATTGATCTCCAGCAATTGATGATTTCAGCAACAGCTGAAATGTTAGGTGTCTGGAGTCTTGAATGATGATGGCCTTGAACACTTGAATCAAAAGAGATCTGAAGATTTCAGATTTGTTGATCTCCTTGGTTGTGTGTTCTTGTATGAATTCTTTTTGAGACAGAGAATGTCTGCAGCTTTCTTTCTTTTTCTCTTGAGTGATTTTTGTTGAGAAAGATGTTGTTGCAGAGAAGAGTTGTAGCAGAGAATATGTTTTCTTCTTCTTCTTCTTGTTCACTCTATACAGATGCTTGTTCTTATTCTCTAGTGAGTGATTCAAAAATCTTGTCTTTTATTCCTTTTTGCTGAATAGAAATGATCCTCTGTCAAGAATAGCTGTTAGCCTATCATTAAATGACTTCCTTAATTGCAATTGTCTTCTGGGGAAAGTCCAAAGAAACATTCCTTGATAATTCCTTGAAACTTGATCCATAATAAATGAAAACGGCTACAAGATCTTCTGAATTAATTGTTGACAATAACTCTTTAACTGTTCTGAATTTGAATCTTTAAAGTCATTGAACTCTCCAGAAAAACGTCGAACTGAGCTCCACTATCGTCGAACTGAGCTCAGCGATTTGGACTTATACAGCAACAGAGATCGTCGATCTGAGCTCAACTATCGTCGAACTGAGCTCAGAGATAGAGAATCAATACTGGAGTCAAGATCGTCGAACTGAGCTCGAAGATCGTCGAATGGAGTTCGACGATTTGTTGAAGTTGAGCTCAGCGATCGTCGAATGGAGTTCGACGATCCGTCGAAGTGAGCTCAACGATCGTCGATTGGAGTTCGACGATTCGTCGTACTGAGCTCGACGAAATGACTTAGTCTCCAAACTGAAAAACCTTGGTCTTAAGGGCAGCTTCCAAACCTAACTACTAACCCTTAGACTCAATTCTAATTGACCTTTAGATCTATACAATGAGGTCAAAACAAGTTTCCTAAAGACATAGTGATCCTGACCCAAATTAGTAATAGGGTGTTCTAACAATCTTCCCCTATTTGGGTTAGGATTATTATTTACAGAATTTGGAGAAATTAAAAACATCATACAAAGCAACAATACAGAAATACAATAAACAAAGCATTGCAAAAGCATAGGTATATCTCAGATAGATCACAAAACAGAATAATTGTCACCTTACAAAATTATTCCTTCTCCTTGCTCTTTATAAGTTTAATTTCTCTATTGGGGTTAAGAGCTTCCTTTTTGGATCTTCTGTCATCATCTGCACCTAAAGAAGTTTGTTGTTTAGGCCTTGGTACCACAGCTTCAGGGTGCAGCTCCATGTATCTCTCAGAATCAAAGAATTTGCTGGAGGCATATCTTTCAAGTTCCTTCTTTCTTTGTTCAGACATAGTAGAAATGCTGGAGGAGTCCTTGCCTTGCTCTCTGGCTTTCTTGATCAGATCCAAGGCAGCTAACTCTTTCATCCTAGCAGTCCATGCAGTAGGGTTATTCTCTGGATCCTCAAAGGGCACTGGAGGTTCATATCTGTTGGAAGGATTATCTTGAGGAGCTCTGGATGAGACTACTTCTTTCAACTTGTAGGGAAAAGGACCTGCAGTTGTATCTGATGAAGCTTGTCCTTCCCTAGAGTTTGGATGTTGCCTTGAATAGCCTTTGGAGTAGACTTGGAATTCCCTTTAGCTTCCTCTGTAATTTCTTCTTCTTGATTGAGAGCCTCTGGACTGGCTTCCCCTATATTGAGATCTTGCATGAGGCTGATAGGGGGTTTGGCTTTTAGTAGAAGGATGAGCAGCTGAGCTTCCACCTGCACCTGCATCAGGAGGAGGTGGTGGAGCAGGATGTGGATGATGAAACTGAGAAGATCTTTTCTCATACTTCCTCTTCTTCTTCATGACCTTAAGTTGATTCTTGGAGTATTGCATCCAATGTTCAGTAATGGGGCAGTCATGAAGAATGTAATAGAGAATGTCATTTGTATCTTTGACTTTGGCTGGGGGAACTCTTTTCATAGCCTTGCTCCTTGCCTTTCTCTTCCTGGCTATGGTGGCAGAAGAATCATCAGAATCAGTCCTAAATTCATCACTTTCAGATCTTTGCTCATCATATAAAGCATCAATCCTTTTTAGATAGTCTTTCTGAAGTTGGGTTGGTGCAGATGAAACAGCAGTTGTAGCAACAGCAGACACAGCAGATATAGTACTGGCAGATGTTGTAGCAGCAGCAGTGATAGTAGCAGCTGGGGTAGCAACAGATTCAGAGAAAACTGTTTCAGAAACACTACTTTCAGAGATAATAGTTTCAGCATCAGCAATAGCAGCAGTAATAACATCAACAATAACAGTAGGCTCAAAGTCATATGCCTCTGTCTGCATATCCTCAGAAACTGGAACATCAGCAGCAGCAGAACTAATAGCAACATTTGCAGCAGTAGGAGCAGCATTAGTGCTTTCATCAACAACAAAGACAGCAGGGGCAACAACATAAACTGAATTTATGTAGGAGCTTATTAAGCTGGAGTCACAGCAAGAAAAGGGCATAATGGCCTTGGAAAGATCCTCTGAGGGCTGGACTGCATTACTCACTGGAAGACAACTGAAATATAATGAATCAAAAACTGATAGTAAGGACCTGAGGTCCATTGAGAAGACAGCAACTGGAGGAGGAACTGGAGCTTGAGTTGGGGTAACAGCAGCAGCAGCAGGAACTGAGGAAATAGCAGCAGGCAATCTCACATCTTCATGAGGCATCTCCCCCTGCCTAGATGCAGAGAGGGCTGGATCAAGGCACCCAAAGGAAGGGATTGCCTGAGGAGGAAAGATGGAAGATAGCCTGGCAGAAAGGGCTGCAACTGACTGAAGAAGTGGAGCCAAGGAGGTCTCCAATATAAGTGATAGCCTGGGAGCTAGCAGTTCATATAATTTATCAGCTAGGGCTGGAAGATCTACATGCTCAACAGGGATGTGAGCAGAGGTAGAGAAGGATGGTGGAGCAACTGGAGATGTCGGTGGACAGCTGGTGGATGGTAGAAGTGAAGGTTGAGGTGTGGGGATTGTGGAGATGGAAGAAAGTGGTATGGAGATAGAGGGTGTGAAGGTGGGTTGATCAATGATATCTTGTAGAAGTTGTTGATATGATGTGGATGAGGAGGGTAGATCAGGAGGGGATGAAGGTGAGTCATCCATGAAGTAATCATCTAGAAGTGTGAAAGATGGAATGTTGGATGATGTGTCAATGTCTGGTTGAGGGTAGTGGTGTAAAGGATGGAAGATTTCTTCTGTGAGAGGAAGAGTTGGAATTGGAGATGGAATTGATGTTGGAGATGGGCTGGAAATAATGATGGTGGATGAAGTTTGAATGGAGGAGGTGACTGGTGGAGATGAGGCAGGAGGAGGAGAAGCAGCAGGCAAGTCATCTGCAGGGGCAGAGACTTGAGGGGAAGAGACTGATACAGTCCTTGTGCCTGAAGTTGTGCTTGCAGAGGGCCTGCTGGGCTTCACTATCTACCTGTACCATTTGCCAAAGAGGGCATAGGACAGCCTCTTTGAGGCATTGATATGCATCCCAGAGGATACTAGCAGGGCAGGGCATCTGTTATGAAGAAAGAGCCCTAGAATCCTTCCATAATTAACAAAGTTCTTGTTTATTTTCTTCTTGATCAGATCAAAGAAGACTTCTCCCCAGTTTAACTGTTTCTTATCCACAATGGCACCCATCAAGCACAGCTGATACCTAGAGATAGTATCATGTGCTGAATGCTTGGCCAGCAAAACCTTTCCCACTACATCAGCTAAAAATCTATATTCCACAGCCAAGTTCTTTTTCAGTAGTTTGCTAGGGTTAGCATCTTCCAGGTCAGTAGCTTTCTTCTGCTAGGTATCAGAGTATATCAGATCTAGCTTTCTTCTGACAGACATTCTAGCAAAAGTCCTACTCTGCAAAAATAAGTTCTCTTGGATACATATCCTCTGATTTCTTCTGCATGATGACAGTTGTGGTATGTCGGAAGAAATTCTAATGGGGACATATGTTGTTTGACAAGATTAAGGAAAGCATGAAGGCACCATACTTTGCAAGAATTATTTCTCTTTATGTAAATCAACTACATCTTGAGATCTTTGACTTGTCCAAAGGTGTGTCCATTCACTACCTAAATAAAGCCACTATCTCATCCATCAGCAGATGAGAAATCCGAATTCTAAGTCCAGGCCAGGCTCCTGTAGTTCCAAGGTCAGTAGATGATGAGGACAGGACCACATCTCCCCTGCATACTGGGACAGTGGGCACATCTGGTGTAGCTGTTGAGGAGGATCCTGCTCCTTCAATTCATGAAGAAGATCAACTAGCTGAGGTACCAGAAACAGAGTTTCAGCCAGATATTCCTGCAGCTCAGGTTATAGAGCAAGTTGTTGATGATGATGTGGCAGTTGAAGATGAAAACACTGCTCAGTCTGATGATGAGAAGAGCACATCTGTGTCGGATGGTGCCTCAGATGATATTGAAAGACTAATAGAAAATCTAACTTCAGATGAACCTCTCTTCATCTCTCCTGAAAAGCTTCCTGAAGAGATTCCTGAAGAGATACCAGAAGATTCTCAGCCCCAGGAACAAGTTGAGGGGGAGAATGTGGATATAGTCTCTGATGAAGATGATGTAGTTACCCCAGAGCCTGCAGAACCTCCTATGAGGAATTTAGATTTCACTCTCCATGTTATTCTGGGTGAGGAAGGGGATGTAATGATATCTGCCCCAAGAGGTAAAATTTCAGTTATCATTGAAGAAGTATTAGTTTGGACAGCCCCAGCAATACCTCCTCCACCTCCTCTAGCTGAAATATTTCCTGATGATACCCTGTTGGGTAAGATTGAATCTATGTTGACCAAATAAAGAGAGTACTTTAACAAGTCTCTCAAAGAAGTAACTGAAAAAGTAACTGCTCTTGAACAAGAAATGAGCAGAGGTTTTGCTGAAATTCAACATAATACAAATGAATTCAAAAGACTGCTAAACATTGGTGGCAAGACCTTATACCACACTATCACTAGTGTTGGTGAAGTTATGAATCAAGCAGTCACTGTGGCCAACAACCAAATACTATTGCTGAAGAAAACTGAACAACAAAACTTCAAAACTTGTGAAGAATTTGGCAAATTCAAGGAAGATGCTATAGAGACCCTATCTGTAGAAGTCAAAAAGGGGGAGGATAAAGTAAAAGAAAATCAAGACAAGAAAGTTCAAGAAATTGAAAATCAGTGGGGTGATCAACTGTAAGAGATCAATACAAGTGTAGAAAAGCAGATTTAGGGTGTCAATATCTATACTTAGGAGACTGTTGTCTGGATGCATAACCAAATCTTTCCAGACTTTCAGGTTGACCCAAATGAGGCTCCACCTCCTCATCTTGAACCAAATGCTTTCAAGCCTACTTTTTCTCCTAGACCTGAACAATATGAATTCCTCCTGAAAGATATTCTCAAGTATGAACTCATGATCAACCAGAGAATCCTCAAGAACTACCTCCTAAAATGTCAGTGCATAAGAAAAGAAAATATGGTGATGGTGCTTCTGCCAGCAGATTTATCCCCAGTCAAGGTGCTGCCCAAAGAATTGAAAACGAATTTGATGAAGTTTGGAGTCCAACTTCAAAGTCTCTTATTTTGGACACTCTGAAGATAGTTGTTGAATTTAATGAAAATAAAGATGATCATTACAGCCACAAGGGGTGGGAGCTATATGAGAAGTCAATGACAAAAAGAAGGATTTATGATCGTGAATATGGTCATAATAATCCTAAATCTCCTCCTTGTCCTCCTAAGTACTATCCTAAGCCACTCAGTTATTAGAAAAAGCAGCAAGAAAAGAAGGAAAGACAGCATCAGCAACAGTACAAGTTATTGAAGATTATCAAAGTTATATAATTTTGTGGACCTGGATATAATCTTGTGGACAAACTATATATATATATCTTTATACTATAAGGGAAGACCTAATCCCTCATGGTGTAACATTCGGTGGACAAAAATACCCTCAAAAAATCGGTTTTGATGGGTTAACTAGGGGGTATTTTGTTTTTTCGGCTAGATTAGCGATTAATTAAAATAGAGCTGCACTGTTTATCCACCATAAAATCCCGATACCCGGCTTTTCGTTGCTTATTCTGTGCAGGTAGGGCAGCCCGTCGCAGCCCATCGCAGCGCCTACATCTTCATCTCCTTCTCTTTCTGCTTCCACAAGACCGTCGCTGCCCGTCGCAAGCCTCGCCATCTTCGTCTACTCGCATTATCTGGTGCACATCAAGTGGTAAAAAACTCTACATCTTCAAATACCTCATTTCCGCCTACTCATCCTCCATAGGAATGGTTGCTCCTGGGGACTGTCGGAGAGGAAGGAGTTGTTTGGCTTCCGCTGGGAAGGCGACCGTGGATAGCCCCGAATCCTCTTCCGCTTCGTTGCTTTGCACATTCTTGCCTCGCCATTTTAGGGATTCGTTGCTCCTGCATCGTTCAAGGTTCGACCACCAAATTTTTTCCCTTTCTCTCTTCGCACATTCTCGCCTCGCCATTTTAGGGATTCGTCGCACCTGCATCGTTCAAGGTTCAACCACCACATTTTCGTTGCTTATTCTGCGCAGGTAGGGCAGCCCGTCGCAGCCCATCGCAGCGCCTACATCTTAATAACAGAGGTCTATGCCCCATGTTCACATCCACAAGTCCCAAATCCATTAAAACTCATGGCGGAATCACTTCTAGACCCAAATCCATTAAAACTCTTGGCGGAATAACTTCCAGATGATGATTGCACAGTGCTTTCAAGGTTTCTCCTTATCTCATTTGCTGATTTGAAGAAGTGGACTTTCTATCACTGGTTTGCGTTTCCTGCATTGTCGTTTGATTCTCAGCGACTTTGATTAGTATACAATCAGCTTCAAAGATGTTCAATTTAGAAGAGGTATTCTTATTATGTTCAACTCATGTTGGTATCAATTTCTCACTTCTACAGTGTTTACAATGTTTTTGTTATTCTCATGTTTTTGTTATTCTCATACAACTTATTATTCTTATTATGTTCAACTCATGCATTGTCGTTTGATCTCTAACAAAAGCATGTAATGAGTGCCGAAATTCTGACACGAGAGGAGGTTGATGGTGTATTTGATTTGCGAGGATACTTCTATGAATTCTATATTCAGCCATAGTGGTGTATTCTATGAATTCTATATTCTATATACTTCTTATTCGTGGTTGATATATTGTTTCTAGAACTGCAGGAGTTCCATTCTTTTTAGTTAGAATAACATCAAATGCACATGTTACTATTCAGCCATTGAAGGCCTGGGAAGCTTTACAACATGGTGCTGAAAAGGTATATTAATGGGGACAATCTATGACATAAAATATATTATTTTATACTTGCATTTCAGTTTGATTTAAATATGTATGAGAGTTTAACTTAATCTTTAACTCAAATTCTTTCACATTTGGAAGCTGTTCTTCGGTTTCTATGATCTGTGTAATCTTTCGACTAATCCAGGATGACCTCTTCGCAACTTTCTTGCATTCATTTGCTTGAGATGGAAGATAGAAAAGATTCAATTTTTCTGCTTCTGAGAGAGGCGTGGTCTGATTGAATCTTTTTCGATAGAAGAAGCCCTAAACACATAAAAACTTTGCTTTTAGGTGGTAGATCAGAGATAATTTCTTTTAAGCTGTGATCTTTGTTGGAAGCATAAGAGCAAAGAGGAATTCGCTGGGAGTTTATTTGATTGGGAGATTGCTTGAGTTACTAAGGAAGCACAGAGGCTCAGAGGCAATAAGCTGGCATCTTTTTTTATTTCCATTCACAAGATTATATTCATTGGGTAATAAGCTGGCACCTTTTTTTATAAAGGCTTGGGTAATTTGTAAATAACCGGACATAGCCATATTGGTTGTATATTATCTGATTCCACATAGTAATCTGATTCATGCATACAAATTACATCTTCATTGGTGCGGTTTTGATGCATAAAATGGGGATTGTTCTTTGCGGTGAATGCTTCTTTGCGGTCATGCGCTAAATCTTTTGATCTCATAATTATTATCCCCCTCTGTCTTCCTGGATATGTTCTTTTCAAGATAAATTTAATCTAAAAAGATTCAATATGTGATTTTGCAGAAATAATATTGGTACTGCGGCGGAGTGAGATTTGAGCAGTGATTTTGCAGGACGACTTCCAATCCATTTGTAACTTTGGGCTTGCGATATTTTACTTCACCTAAGGTATTCCTTCCCCAAATCTTCAAACAATTGTTTCACTTTTCCTCTTACCATTATTGAATAGCAAAACATTTAAAACAACCATTTTCAAGGTGGAGGCGTGCGACGTTTATTGTATCAATGGCTTGATTTGTCTCAATAATTTTGATAACCATGAATATAATTGCTATTAAAAGAAAATTATATTTATGAAATGGTTATTTGTATGGTAAAAGAATTTCCTTAGGCACGACCGATGTCGCCGTCCGCGACCGATGTCCCTGCGACCGATGCTCCCCCATGACCAATGTTCTCTTATTGCTTCTTTCTCTAGGTAATACCAACGCTCTCTATTTTTGAGTTTCAGTTTTTTTGGAACATTGTCTAATGTAATTATTAGTTTAATCAGCTACGACAAATGTTGCCCCCATGACAACTGTCAACCCTCCGACCAATGCCCCCCGACATATGTCACCCCACGACAAATGTCGCCCGCACGATAAATGTCGCCCCCACGACAAATGTCTCCCCTACGACAAATGTCGCACCTACGACCAATGTCGCCCCACGACTAATGTCGGTCGGGCAACATTTGTCGCCCTCATGACATTTGTTGTCCCTCTGACAAATGTCGCATCCATGACCAATGTTTCCCCCACGAACAATATTGCCCCCACGATCAATGTCACCCCCACGATGAATGTCGCCCTCGACGAATGTCGCCCCTGCTGAATGTAGCCCCAACACCGAATGTCGCCCCCATGACGAATGTTACCCCCACGACGAATGTCGCCCCCACGATGAATGTCTCCCCCACGACAAATGATGCCCGCACGACGAAGCTCACCCCAACGACGAATCTCGCCACCACGACAAATGATGCCCCCACGATGAATCTCGACCCCAGGACTAATGACGCCCCCGCGACAAATGTCTCCCCCTCGACAAATGTCTCCCCCTCGATAAATGTCTCCCCCTCGATAAATGTCGCCCCCTCGACAAATGTCGCACCCACGACCAATGTTTTCGCCGCAACCAAATGTCGCCCCCTCGACAAATGTTGTACCCACGACGAATGTTGCCCGCACGGGGTCCCCCTTGCACGACTGCTTGTATATATATATATATCTTTATACTATAAGGGAAGACCTAATCCCTCATGGTGTAACATTCGGTGGACCAAAATACCCTCAAAAAATCGGTTTTGATGGGTTAACTAGGGGGTATTTTGGTCTTTCGGCTAGATTAGCGATTAATTAAAATAGAGCTGCACTGTTCATCCGCCATAAAATCTCGATACCCGACTTTTCGTTGCTTATTCTATGCAGGTAGGGCAGCCCGTCGCAGCCCATCGCAGCGCCTACATCTTCATCTCCTTCTCTTTCTGCTTCCACAAGCCCGTCGCAGCCCGTCGCAGCCCGTCGCAAGCGTCGCCATCTTCGTCTACTCGCATTATCTGGCGCACATCAAGTGGTAAAAAACTCTACATCTTCAAATACCTCATTTCCGTCTCCTCATCCTCCATAGGCATGGTTGCTCCTGGGGACTGTCGGAGAGGAAGGGGTTGTTTGGCTTCTGCTGGGAAGGCGACCGTGGATAGCCCTGAATCCTCTTCCGCTTCGTTGCTTCGCACATTCTTGCCTCGCCATTTTAGGGATTCGTCGCTCCTGCATCGTTCAAGGTTCGACCACCAAATTTTTTCCCTTTCTCTCTTTGCACATTCTCGCCTCGCCATTTTAGGGATTCGTCGCTCCTGTATCGTTCAAGGTTCAACCACCACATTTTCGTTGCTTATTCTGCGCAGGTAGGGCAGCCCGTCGCAGCCCGTCGCAGCGCCTACATCTTAATAACAGAGGTCTATGCCCCATGTTCACATCCGCAAGTCCCAAATCCATTAAAACTCATGGCGGAATCACTTCCAGACCCAAATCCATTAAAACTCTTGGCGAAATAACTTCCAGATGATGATTGCACAGTGCTTTCAAGGTTTCTCCTTATCTCATTTGCTGATTTGAAGAAGTGGACTTTCTATCACTGGTTTGTGTTTCCTACATTGTCGTTTGATTCTCAGCGACTTTGATTAGTATACAATCAGCTTCAAAGATGTTCAATTTAGAAGAGGTATTCTTATTATGTTCAACTCATGTTGGTATCAATTTCTCACTTCTACAGTGTTTACAATGTTTTTGTTATTCTCATGTTTTTGTTATTCTCATACAACTTATTATTCTTATTATGTTCAACTCATGCATTGTCGTTTGATCTCTAACAAAAGCATGTAATGAGTGCCGAAATTCTGACACGGGAGGAGGTTGATGGTGTATTTGATTTGCGAGGATACTTCTATGAATTCTATATTCAGCCATAGTGGTGTATTCTATGAATTTTATATTCTATATACTTCTTATTCGTGGTTGATATATTGTTTCTAGAACTGCAGGAGTTCCATTCTTTTTAGTTAGAATAACATCAAATGCACATGATACTATTCAGCCATTGAAGGCCTGGGAAGCTTTACAACATGGTGGTGAAAAGGTATATTAATGGGGACAATCTATGACATTAAATATATAATTTTATACTTGCATTTTAGTTTGATTTAAATATGTATGAGAGTTTAACTTAATCTTTAACTCAAATTCTTTCACATTTGGAAGCTGTTCTTCGGTTTCTATGATCTGTGTAATCTTTCGACTAATCCAGGATGACCTCTTCGCAACTTTCTTTCATTCATTTGTTTGAGATGGAAGATAGAAAAGATTCAATTTTTCTGCTTCTGAGAGAGGCGTGGTCTGATTGAATCTTTTTCGATAGAAGAAGCCCTAAACACATAAAAACTTTGCTTTTAGGTTGTAGATCAGATATAATTTCTTTTAAGCTGTGATCTTTGTTGGAAGCATAAGAGCAAAGAGGTATTCGCTGGGAGTTTATTTGATTGGGAGATTGCTCGAGTTACTAAGGAAGCATAGAGGCTCAGAGGTAATAAGCTGGCATCTTTTTTTATTTCCATTCACAAGATTATATTCATTGGGTAATAAGCTGGCACCTTTTTTTATAAAGGCTTGGGTAATTTGTAAATAACCGGACATAGCCATATAGGTTGTATATTATCTGATTCCACATAGTGATCTGATTCATGCATACAAATTACAGCTTCATTGGTGCGGTTTTGATGCATAAAATGGGGATTGTTCTTTGCGGTGAATGCTTCTTTGCGGTCATGCGCTAAATCTTTTGATCTTATAATTATTATCCCCCTCTGTCTTCCTGGATATGTTCTTTTCAAGATAAATTTAATCTAAAAAGATTCAATATGTGATTTTGCAGAAATAATATTGGTACTGCGGCGGAGTGAGATTTGCGCAGTGATTTTGCAGGACGACTTCCAATCCATTTGTAACTTTGGGCTTGCGATTTTTTACTTCACCTAAGGTATTCCTTCCCCAAATCTTCAAACAATTGTTTCACTTTTCCTCTTACCATTATTGAATAGCAAAACATTTAAAACAACCATTTTCAAGGTGGAGGCGTGCGACGTTTATTGTATCAATGGCTTGATTTGTCTCACTAATTTTGATAACCATGAATATAATTGCTATTAAAAGAAAATTATATTTATGAAATGGTTATTTGTATGGTAAAAGAATTTCCTTAGGCACGACCGATGTCGCCGTCCGCGACCGATGTCCCCGCGACCGATGCTCCCCCATGACCAATGCTCTCTTATTGCTTCTTTCTCTAGGTAATACCAACGCTCTCTATTTTTGAGTTCCAGTGTTTTTGGAACATTGTCTAATGTAATTATTAGTTTAATCAGCTACAAAAAATGTCGCCCCCATGACAACTATCAACCCTCCGACCAATGCCCCCCGACATATGTCACCCCACGACAAATGTCGCCCGCACGATAAATGTCGCCCCCACGATAAATGTCTCCCCTATGACAAATGTCGCACCTACGACCAATGTCGCCCCACGACTAATGTCGGCCGGGCAACATTTGTCGCCCTCATGACATTTGTTGTCCCTCTGACAAATGTCGCATCCATGACCAATGTTTCCCCCACGAACAATATTGCCCCCACGATCAATGTCACCCCCACGATGAATGTCGCCCTCGACGAATGTCGCCCCTGCTGAATGTAGCCCCAACATCGAATGTCACCCCCACGACGAATGTCACCCCCACGATGAATGTCGCCCCCACAATGAATCTCGCCCCCACGACAAATGATGCCCGCACGACAAATCTCGCCCCAACGACGAATCTCGCCCCCACGACAAATGATGCCCCCACGATGAATCTCGACCCCAGGACTAATGACGCCCCCGCGACAAATGTATCCCCCTCGACAAATGTCTCCCCCTCGACAAATGTCTCCCCCTCGACAAATGTCGCCCCCTCGACAAATATCGCACCCACGACCAATGTTTTCGCCGCAACCAAATGTCGCCCCCTCGACAAATGTTGTACCCACGATGAATGTTGCCCGCACGGGGTCCCCCGTGCACGACTGCTTGTATATATATATATATATATATATATATATATATATATATATATATATATATATATATATATATATATATATATGTTGATCTTATTATTTCTTACCTGACATTACATACATTATTTTACTTATTAGTTAATTCTTTAATTATCTTGAAATAATTCACCTTAGTGTAGAGGATTCTGACTTCTATAAATAGGGGGAGATTGTTGGGTATTGTGTAACACCCCAAATTTGCCAGCAGAACGTTTGTCTCTATCGCCGAGCGACAATGAGTATCGCCTAGGCGATAGCGATAGGTCTCGACGCACTCAATGCCTTGAAGCGTTGAGTGAGCTCGACACACTCGATGCCTTGAAGCGTTGAGTGAGCTACTCACTTTGGTAACGCCGGGAGATAGTGGGTATCGCCTAATGGCGATAGCGATAAATTATTGAGACGACACTCGACGCGCTCGACAAATCATCGAAAGATATAGTCGAAAGGATATCGCCGAGTGGCGATAGTGGATGTCGTCGGGTGATAGTGCCACGTGGCGTGAGACAAGTGTCAAATTGGCTGTTAAGCGGTCAAAGCGGTTAAGTCGATGTCGCCGAGTGGCGACAGTCAATATCATCAGGCGATAGCGCCAAAGTTGACCAATCAACCCAATACTTGGATTTTGCTTCGTTTTGATGGAGATATCATGTGGTTGGGGTTAATCCTTAGTCCACTTAACCAGAGAAGAATAGGAATGAGAATTCATTCTCTTTCTCTCTCTCTCTCTCTCTCTCTCTCTCTCTCTCTCTCTCTCTCTTCATTTCATCATTTCCATGAGTGTAAAGGAACAAGAAGGGATGGAGCTGAAACTTGCATAGCTTGCTGAAGGAGATCTTATGGTCAGAAGCAGGATCTGAGGCGCAATTTCCCACTATACAGCCACTGATGTATTCTTTGTATGGACTGAGATTATAGCTTTTGATTACTATCACATACCACTATTCCTCTGTGGTAAGATAGGTCTTTCCCTGAAAAGAGAGGTTAGAAGTTCTGAACCCAGATTACCTTGGGTCCTGGTTTTTTTATAATAATTAGAAATAAAAGAACATCCAGGTTGATTTTTAAAATCAAGTGGATGATATTTCCTAAGAGTGATTATCCACTCAGTAAAAGGATTTGTAAAGATTTGCGTTTGATTATAATTCTGAAGAGAATAAAAATTTCTGTTCTAAAATTTTTTGTTCGACAAATTAAAGTAACTTCGTCGAACTGAGTTCGACGAATGGTAGTGGTTTCGTCGATCTCTGCTCAGAGAACAATAGAAATTGTTTTCTCTGTTCCACTTTCGTCGACCTCTGTTCGACGAACCATATTTATTTCGTCGAGCATAAATTCCTGACCGATTAAGATCAAAATCTCTGTTCATAGTTCGTCGAGCTTTGTTCGACGAATGGTGTTGTTTTTGTGGAGCTTGGTTCGACGAATTTTGCATGTGCATGGAATCCTCCAGCAAAAGGTGGAATTGTTAAGAGAATTCTGTTGGGTCGATACTTATATCCCAAAGTTAGTTTGCATATAGATCCGAAAGTGTGTAGTATGGAATAGGCATATTGTGTGAAGCCCATACAGACAGGTTAGTTTGGATTGGTGATGCTTTATTTCATAAACCGGAGAAAACTCCACATATAAATGAGTATTTTACGGAGTCTGTGGGTTGTTTGTGAAGTGGAGTAACAGTAAGTACTGGAGTGGAGCTCCAGGAAAATACCCAAGTAAAATCACAGTTTTGGAGAAACTGTTGATGTCCTCGGGTGATAGTGGGTGTTGCCGACGGCGATAGCTCCCAAAGAGCTATTTGTGGTGTGAAAGACCCGTTTTCTGGCACTGCGGGTTGCTGCAGTGTGTTTCTGGATCGTTGGTCCAGTAATTATTGAGGTTGGGGACAGAAGTTGAATTCTGTCGCTAACGCCCGGCGACAATGGGTTTCGCTGGCGATAGCTCCCAGAAAACCTATTGTGAAGCCAGTCTCTTGGGGACAGTGTGGCTATGTGAGTTATGAGCTCTGAAAGGCCAGTGAGCCAAACTGACAAGGGGAAGCTGACCCGTGTCAGTCTAGATATTGAACTGACGATTTGAGCAATGGGCAAGGGCTGAACTGTATTCGCGTTATGGTTGTTTAACTTGAGTGCCTGGGTTATTGGCGTTATGTTTTTAATCCACACTTATGAAGTTTAACTATAAGGCCTTAAGGCCAAACACTTTTGTGTATTTTTGTATACATTCTTGTGATATATATAAATATTGTTTATATATAGTGGGCATTCGTGTTTTATGAGTTCAATAATAACCCCTAAAGCTTCCGCTAGAATGCTCTGAGTTAGGGTGCATGTAATTGTCTTGATATTAACCTGTAATTTCGCCGCCTGTTTGTGAAATATGGTATGGGGCCCCTGCCGGACCCTCTATTATATTTCATATGACGGGCGGAGTTGTTACATATTGTATCCACAATAACCTAGATTTGTGTGAAGTCACCCTTGAACTAAGATGAATTAAATTTGTATTTGATGTTGCATTTTAGTTGAGTGCTTGCAGGTCATTATTGTTAAGTGTAGACAAATATTAGTTTACAATGAGTCACTAAATACATGACCATGTCATGTAATCATTAATTGTGTGATCCATGGTGTTGACTCATGTGTAACCTCTCTATTTGGATGCACTTCATTTTCAAATACTAGAGCAATAGAAGAAAGGAAGGGTTGTTGATATTCTACAAAGGAAAAAGAATTTTTTTTGAAAAATTTCTAAGTCCTTTTCTTGAGAAATTGAAAACTGTTTCTCGAGAAGTGTAAGTACATTTCTCGAGAAACCATAAGTCTTCTCGGGAAATTTTTTGAAAATATTCTAAGACTTTTCTCGAGAAACCCCTGAAGATTCCTCGAGAAACCAAGTTCATTTCTCGAGAAAGGAAAGCAGTTCTCAAGAAATCAAAAGTGTTTCTCGAGAAGCCAAGTATATTTCTCGAGACATCAAGCTCTTGCTCGAGAAGCAAGTCCTTAAGTTCACAGAAATTTCGTCAAGTAAATTTCTTGAGAAGGTCAGGCCATTTCTCGAGAAAGCAATTCATTTCTCGAGCAATCATATCCTTCTCGAGAAATCTGTCTTCAGTTCTAAATTTACGCTAAGTACTTTTCTCGAGAAATCCTATCCTTCTCTAGAAATCAGGTTTTCACTTCAAAAAAATTTCATTAAGTCTTTTCTCGAGAAAGTCGTGTCTTTTCTCAAGAAAGCAAGTGATTTCTCGAGAAATCTATTCCTTCTCTAGAAATGGAGTTGCAGAAATTTCGATTTAAATCTTCTGACGGGATTTCAAATTTAATCTATTCCTCATGATTGATCCATGTGGATCTGTCCTTAATGACTTATGACCATTAGACGATGATCTATAAATAGTCCTTTTAGAGGATTCACTAACCCTACTAACAAGGAGAATAATTACTGTAATCAGAATCGCATTCGCACTTTCCAAAATTCGGGAGAAGTTATACCGTCTTCATCGTCATTCTTCTCTGCCACTCATCTCTTGATCCAGCGATTCAAAAGAAGAAAAGATTCGACAGATCTAAGATTCAAATATTCTTCAACATCCACTTGATCGTGTCAGATCCTAAGTTTTCAGATCAAGCATTCTCGGGTTTTCTTCCTCAACCTTCTTCATCGAGATTTTCAATTTTCAAGAAGGAAGATCCTTGAAGATTTCAGATCTGGAAGAGTAAAATTTTTATTGTTGTTGTAAAAATTATTTTTAACTTTTGTAGGAGCTTTGTCTCCGATATTTGTAGATCCATTTGTGGATCAAGAATTGCAGATCTGTTTGTGGATCGAGAGTAGTAGATCCGGTTTGTGGATCGAGTCATAGATCCAGTTGTGGATCGAGATGTAGGAGTGTGTTATCTCCGAGGTGTAGGAGCGTCGCTCCGAGTTATAAGATTATGATAACCTGAGAAAGGTGGCGTAGTTGACTCTTACCCTTCGTGGTAGATAAGCGAGGCGGGATAGTGGACGTACCCAATACGGGGAGCCACTATAAATCTATGTGTTTGTGTGCTTGAATTTTTAGATAATTTTTATTCTGCAAAAAGACACAAACATCACCTATTCACCCCCCTCTAGGTGATTTAGGTAGACGGTAGATACTTTCAGCCTCGCCCACCTGTGGCTAGTTAAGAAGATCTTGCCCACCTGGGGCGTGTTGAGAAGGCCTCGCCCACCTAGGGCGAGTTGAGAAGATCTCGCCCACATGGGGAGAGTTTAGAAGGCCTCACCCACCTGGGGCGAGTTGAGAAGGCCTCGCCCAACTAAGACGAGTTGTGAAGAACTCATCCATCGGGGCGAGTTGAAACTTTCACCTCATCTCAGACCATTCAGGCTTGTGAATATCATTTTGGTTGAGGCAGGAGTGGCTATTCATAGACCATTCCCCCTCCTCGTCGGATTTGCTTAAAAATAGCACCTCGGGGCACAAGTTGAAGGCACCATCCTCCCCTATAAGGGGCGAGTTTACAGTCAGCCTCACTTGTGCCGAGCTCAGCAATGACTATAGAAGGGAAAGTTCCTATAGACTTCCGGGTGTATGGCGGGACCTCCTCGCTGCAGCACGCAAGTCTTATTTGTAGGCAGTACAGTGTTGATTATTATGCCACTACCTTCTTCTCGTCAAGTCTCCCATGAGGCGACCATTAAATCGGTAAGCTTTAGTCACCCCCGGGTACAAACGTTGGAACCAAAATCTTGGTTCCAACACTTATGTACGCTTCTGCTCTTAACTAGGAGATCATCCATATATACTTCTAGGTTCCGCCCCTTATACTCCTTGAAGACTTAGTCCATCATCCACTGGAAGGTAGTACTTGCATACTTCAACTTGAAGGGCATCATTTTGTAGCTATACCAGCCATCACTGGTGATGAAAGAGACATCATAGCAGTCAGGGGATGCATCCTAATCTGGTGGTATCTTAAAATGCGTCAAGGAAGCTCATCACAGAAAAACCAATAGTTGAATCAACTAGTGCATTGATTTGATACAAGGGGTATCCTTCGAGCAAGCTTTGTTCAATAGGAAAAAGTTGATACACTTTCTCCAACACCCTCCAGCTTTCTTCATCATTACAACATTTGAGACCCAATCTGGATACTGGATCTCAGACACAAATCCTCAAGCAACTTTCTCACTTCCTATCGAATGGGCTCAGTTAACGTAGTGGCGCTTCTCCTCCTCTCCTGACAAATGGGATTGACCTTGGGATCTAGATTGAGGCGGTGGCAGACAACATCTGCTTAGATCTCGGACTTCTTTGCGGTCTTTTAGGCAAAGATATTCATGTTCTCTTATAGGCATACCACAATCTACATCTTCCCTCTAAGATCCAAAGACCCATTGATCTTCACCAACCCAAGCTCTTCATCTGTCAAGATCACCTCCACTTCTTCCAGCTCATCCGCGACTTCCAGCCTATCCATCCCTTCCAGAACCATCTATATCTTCTATGCATCCTCCATCTAGCAAATAGTGCGGACGACATCGAGGTAGCACTCCCGTGCAGCTCTTGGACCACTCTAGATCCTTAACTGGACATCTCATTGAATATATTTCAAGCACTGATGGTATAAGGATGGGATGACCTTGAAGAAGTTGATGAGCAGCCACTTGAAGATTGCCTTGTAGTAACTCAATGCATCTACAATGACGAAGCGACACGTGATCGAGGTGTCACTGAGTGTCACTAGCAGATCTGCTCCTCTTTCCATCTCCTTCTTCTGTCTAGAGAAGCCAAACAGGGGACCATTAGAATCTGTCACCCTTCCTACTTCCACCTGCATCCCGTCGAATGTTGTTTTGAAGATGGTGTTTATTGAGCTCAAGTTATCCACCAGGATATGGTTGATGGTGAAGTCCTCAACGCCTGCCTGGATCACGAGGGCATCATTAAAGGGATTCTCATTCCATAATATGTCATCCGAGAAGGTGATCTCATCCAACGGCGGCAATGCCTAAGAAGTTGAGGCGACGCTCTTGCGGAAGATCTGATGGAGACTCCCCTTGCGGGAAGCTCCTATCCCGGCTCGCTCGTGGATTATCCCTACTGATCCTCCTCCTTAGACCACTTCTCTGCGTCCTCCCTAGTCGACCAGATCTTCATTCCTCCTCTACACAAGAGCTTGGAACACTGCTGGCTCCACTGGGGCTTGCTGCCTCTGCTGTTCTCCTCCTCCTACCAAACTCCTTCTTACTTCCAAAAAGATTGGGCAAGCCATTGTTTCATGCTCCTTGACTTTCTGCAACTCACAGTAGAGTGGGACCTTTTCCTCCTGATTCCTCCTTGTCTGGTTCCTTCGGTGACACATATTCTCTTGATGAGCAATGACCATTGCTTCCACACACCCTCCTTCTTGATGCCACTCCTGATGGCGGGCATTCCTCCTCTCAGGGGAGAACCTCCTCCCATGACCTTGAAACTGAGGCCTTCCTGCCGACCTCCACAATGGCATATTGGCAGGAACCTGATACCTCCTCTCTTCCCATCGACGCTCTGGAGCCATAAAAACATCCTCACTTCTTTCCACCTTAGCTCTTCCCTCATAGGTTCTGCCATCCTCCTTGGCTCCTTCTACTTCCTCTCAGCTTGGTTCTTCCCTTTCTGCCTTCCAGGTTTAATTCCTCCTTCTCATGCACCGGAGCCTTCTACTCTTCACCTTCTTCCTCCTGGGTCACCCTTGTGATCCTGAATAAAAAGCTACGGTTTGATGACTCTCCTTGAATATACTTGTTGGCCCTCTAAATCAGCTCTTTGTAGGACAAGGGATAGTCTTCGGCTTGAAGTGGCCCACTCGCAAGTCAAACATCGGGGCTAGCTGCAAAGTGAAGCCCTCCACCTACTGGATGTCTAGAAACTCCTCTTAGAATGTCAATATAATTCACCAACGTCTTGTGCTCTCCTTGCGTTAGATAGAAGAGGGTCGTTGCCTTATTCTTCCTCTTCTTTGTCGTGGCTCCTACTAGCTGGTGGAACCAATCTCTGGAATTCCCTCGGAAGGTGATAGCAAAGATTCTACACTTGAACGCATCTGTCATATTACAGATGGAAATCACATCTTCAAACCACTGAAGATGGCATACAGGATCATATCTCCTTGAGTAGTAACTCAAAATGGGTTCCTTGAACCCATCCGGGATTGGTGCAGACATGACATCATCGCAGAATAGACTCCTCTCCCTTACGGACGACAATCTTCTATTTGTCGAGCAATTTTCCCATACTTTCCCCCTAGGCGACTATCCTGGAACCTTGCTGGTTTCTTCATATCGTGAAACCTGATGTCATGACTACTTGTCGGGTTGAACTGTGACTGAACTAGTCGTTCCAACTCTTACACCACATGCTCCTTCCCAAATCACCTGGGAGGATGACAATCCTCCAACGGAGTCATGTGATAGGGAAAAGTCGTGACCATCATGTGAGGAAGAAACGATTCCCGTAAGGTCCCCTCTACCCTCTGCATGAAATCTTTAAAAACTGTTACTGCCAAATAGTCGCCTCCACCTGTCGAGTTTCCGACTATCTCTCTATGCTCACCTACATCCACCATCTCACCTACCAGCAAGATTTTCCTCCTTCGGTTGTGATCCACGCTCACCGTACCAAAGTGTTGAAGCCGGGAATTCCCTACTCCAAAATTCAGATCAACTGCATCCTAAGGTTACTGGTCTGACAATCAGGCATGATAGGCAAGGACAAAAAAACTAAGTAAGCACTAAGAGGATCCCAGGCATTGCGGCAGGAGGTCTCACTACGTACCCGGAAGTTTAGAACAAGCTTCCCATCCACAATCAAGAATGATCAAGCATGATATGAGGATGAGACTAACTTGGCGAGTATCTAGGACATATGATCACCAAAGAGGATGGTCACGATCTCACGAACCAAGTCTTCAGAAAAAGTAACCTGAAAGCTCAGCCAAAAGTATCCATTATTGTACCCCTAAGATCCTATTTATAGGAAATCCAAGAGGTAGGGGGTCTTTTTTATAGCCCACCCCCACCCAGCGACTACACGATTATGGATGGATCTCGCTGACCTGTGCGAGTATTTCCCATGCTCGCCCACCTGGAGAGTATGCGAGTGATGCTCTCTCATACTCCCAGGTCTTCCTTTAATAAGAATGTTGACTTTGATTTCTGTCTTGACCTGTTGACTTTGAATTCTGCCCGATTGGGTCTACCCTCGACTAATATGGGTGGTATAGTGATGCTGACCCGATATTTGTTGCAATATATATAATATTCACTTTTCAATAATTTGAGATGTGTGAATGTAAATAGTATCAACAATTCTAATTTGATTTGTTTGTTCAGGTGTTTAGATTAAATATTAATGTGATGAAGTAAATAAATCAAAGGAAAAATATGTTGGTTGTAATGAAAATATTTAAGATGACCTCATTGCTACAAAATATGAGTTGTAATAAAAGTGTGAAGTGTTATCATCAATATTTAAATATTCAACTGATCTTGTTGATGTCATCATTTGTCAACACCCCTATGAGCATATGAAAGTTCCTCCTTGAAGTAAGAGAACTCTGTATTAAAATGAACCCCCAAAAAAATACGTGGACATGTGTTCTTACTATTAAGAATTGTTGTCGGTCACCCGATTTTTTCCCAGTCCAGAGAATCAGACCGCCTTAGGTCAGAATCGAACTGGGAGTGCAAATAGTTAATGAAAACCAGCAGTAAAAGACAAAAGGATTTATTTGACGTGAAAACTCAGAAATGGTGAAAAACCATTTGATCAGATCTGTGTCGGGCCAAAATCCACTATTCTGTTAGCGTTTTACAAGAGATAAGATAATTACTCAAAGGGTGACAGACCACCTCTCTGTTACAGGTACAAAGATTAAGAACCGTGGTAAAGAAGCTAAGTCCTTAGAGCCTCGATGGAAGCGCTCCTGCGGAATAGGAGCCTTGATGAGAGCGCTCTTGCAGAGAAGGATGTCACACCTTGGAAGATCTGAGATGCATTTACACTAAAGAGCGAGCGGAACGAATTCCAAGCGGAGGGATGATCTAAGTCTGACATCCTTGCCGGAAAATCTTAAAGCTATCTCTAGCCTCTGGAGTTACAAGTCCTCAAATGAATGCATGAAGCATCTTTATCGTTTTCTGGAAGGATATACTGGTAATTGAGTCGGGGCAGAATTTGTGCTGGCGAATGACATCGTACCATCTCGGTCACCTGGATCACAAATTTTAGGTAAATTACAGAAGTGCGCCCCAAGTGGTCCAAGCGGCCCGGGCAGGGTGCCCGATGGTGGCGATGGTCGAAGGCGTGCGATGGCGAGTGCGCCCCTTGTGCATGAGGGCGCACATGGGGCACGTGCGCGCCCAAGGGCTTACGCACTGTACCTGCCATGGTGTGACGTGCTCGGGCTCGGGCCAGCTGTGCTCGCGTGTGCTTCTCCTTGTGCGGTCGCTCGGACCCCTTGGCCTGACTCCGAATTTCTCAAGTGGAACTCATCAAATGCCTCCAAATTTTTGTTAGTCATAATCCGCAAAGCAACGCGCACGAAAATTTTCGACTTCAGCTCGGGATGTCTCAGAACCCCGTGGTCATTAACTTTAGCCGTGAATAATTGCTTAATGAAATTTAGAATGAAAAAAATAATGAGATATTTCTTGCCATATCGTGGATGATATTTCCTGCCTTTTCTACGAGATATTTGGCCAACATATTCTTTGTTTTGCTGCCTCTTTCGGGATATGAGAATTTAGTAAGAGATATTATGGTATTAATGATGCCTTCCATTATAAGGCCTCCTATGAGCTTTATCAATTGGAGAGGGTATTTGCTCTTCTTTTACGCCATTGCAGAGTTCTTGGAGTTATTGGAGCCCTTGCTTGGAGTTCGCGTGGTCTTGTTATCGTCATGTCTCCCTAGAAAAAAGTTAGCATTTTTGTGTTATTATTCTAAGTCCTGGTGAGGGTGAGTGATGGAGACGATGACCCCCAACATGATGAAGAAGGCGACGGCATGCTTACGGAAGATCGTCCTCCGTCTCCAGTCAAAGACTTGCGGCGCCATGGTGATTGTGAGGAGGGACGCTATAATCTCCGCCCTCGGCGCAAGACTACCTCTTAATTTGCACTTAAATTTAATTGATGTTTTGTGAGCATTTATATTTCATGTATTGTTAAAAAAACTATTGTGTTTATTTTTCTATTTGGGCTGCATGTAGCCGAACTTGGATGTAAGCCTACATAAGGCCTTGTTATTGTTTATTTTCATTAAATTGAATGATAAGAGAAAAATTGAAACCCTAATCCTCCTTTTGCGATTTCCCTCCTCCTCCTTTTCAAAGAATTCGGCCATAGCCCTCTCTCCCCTCTCCAAGCCGCCGGCCCTCCTTCCTCCCCTCTCTCAAGTGCTTGGCCACCCCTCCTAGCCGCCACCATCTTGTCTCCTCCTGTCCAACCCGAGCAACTCCTCCTCAACACCAAACCCGACCGGCCACCACTAGCAAAACCATCCAGCCCCCCCCCCCCTCTCAAAACCAGACCACCCCCTCCTATATTTCTAGCTGCCACCTTTTCTCTCTCCACCTTCAACACCCGGCCACCTTCAATACCCCAAAACCGGACCACTTGCAACCCTACCAAATCTGACCAGCCCTCAACATTTTGGGTGGAACTCGGCCAAGGAAAATAGATCCCTCTGTGTGATTCCAACTCCGGCATGAAGCGATGAAGGCGGACGAGTTTTCTCTCCATCTGGCGTGACTCCAGCGGAGCCGTTGAAGAGCGATCCAAGTTAGTGAATCGTAATCATTCATTCTGATTTGGTAACGAAACTCTTTTACTTTTGTGTGTTTTTCCTCTATATTTTCATTGTGGTGGATTACTTTAGTGTTATCTTTGAAGTGTTGGATTATCGTGGTTTTCTTCGATTGATTTGTTGTTCATCCTTATTTTATTTAAGTTCTAGAGGTTTGGCGAACCTTCGTTTTTTTTTTTGGTTAGGGGAGATCTACCGTTTCCGAATCGTAAATTTTGGTAGATCTCTTTTAGTACATCCTTCGCTCGATCGGACCGGGTGGTTCCTTTTAGCCGGAAAGAATATTGGTCTATAGCCTTTATTCGATCCTAATCGGTTTGGCTACCCATACATTAGCATTAAATTGATATAATTGCATAGCGTGTGCGCTGCGCTGAAAATTTGTGCGAGTGTAGAATTTGATCGTAGAGAGGCAATCATGTTTAGTCTGTTGTCTTTACGATGTCAACGTGTGGGCCTGCATCAATTTGGTATCAGTGAGAGGTTCACGTCAATTTTCTAATTGGCACCCTCCCCCTTTTGCTTAGTACGTCGACACGCACTTATCTTGGACATCTTTTTGTCAAAATTACAAAAAAAAAAAAAAATTGGTGTGCTAATAGCGGCCTAAATTTTTTATTTTCTGAAAAAAATCAAATTTTTTTTAGATAGTCTCTTTATTATTTTCAGTAAGAAAATAAAAAAAAATATTTATCTACCCTAGATATTAAGCGGAAACAATTCCTTCTGTTGACTTTTTCCTTAGGTCAGAACTACTGTTTTGTTTGCATGCGCACTAGATTGGGCACAGAGTATTCCCCGTCTTCCTCCCATATGGCAGACGAGCGGGGTGAGGGTCACGCTCCCACAACGATTGATGAACTCCTCCAGGAGTTCAATGATCAGTTGACGGCGATTATGGAGACGCTTCACGAACTGAGATTAAATCTCACGGCTCCCCGTAATCAACCCGCCAACCAACGTGAGGAAGGAAATAATGATCATAACATTGACAATAATAATGAAAATGTCTCGCGTGCACCGTACATGTTTGATATTACCATGGTCGTCTGGGTCAAACCCCCATTGTACGATGGATTGGGAGAACCCCAAGTTTTCCTAGACTGGGTCATGGAAATAGAGTGCTACTTTGAGTGGCATAATCTGATTGACGTGGATAAGGTGCGAGTCGCGATGATAAAGTTGTTAGGTATAGTAGGGCAAGAACGGTGAACTACTCGTTGGTTGGGCAGGCGTGAAGGCCATGCTGACAGACCAGTACGTCCCTACGTACCATCGAATGCAGATGTTTGATGATTTGGCTACCCTTAAACAAGGGAATAAGTCGGTCTCTGTGTATATGAGTCTTCTTAAGGATATGATGGTTAGGTGTGGTGTGAGGGAGATGTCAGAGATCACCCTTTCTAGGTTTTGTAAGGGGTTAAACCCCGACATTCAGGGTAAACTACTGTGTTATGGTCACACCGACCTAAACACCACTTTCAACGTTGCATTAGATATTGAGAAGCACAATATTCATAAAAATAAGACTCACTTGTTTCAGAAGGGAAAGTCCATCTTAGGACCACCTCACACCTCCACCTATAAGGATAAGGGGAAGTTCTGATCCACTGACTCAAACTCCGTAGTCTAGAAACCCAACGGGTGGGAGAGTTCCTGTAGGAAAGGTTAGCAAAATGAATGCTACCTGTTTCGCTTGCGGGATTCAGGGTCATTATGCTAGTGAGTGTCCTACTAAGCCCAAGCCCTTAGCCCTCTTAGATTCCACATGCGAGTCCGACAACCTTATATATGAAGCGGGAGAAGATAGCGAGTCAGAAGGAGTACCGAGTAATATAGAGGATGATTCTCATACGATGGTCATGCAGTGCATTCTGGCTACTCCACGAGCTTTAGATGACTGGAATAGGACGAATATCTTTTCATTAAATTTTAAGAGTGGAGAGAAGTGGTGTAAGTTGATCATATACAGTGGTAGCTATATGAACATAATTTCTGAAAATGCGGTGACCCGAATGTCATTAGCTACTGAGTCGCACCCTCACCCTTATAAGGTGGCATGGGTAAATAAGACATCCCTCCCAGTGTCAAAGCGTTGTTTGGTACCCCTTACCATCAAGGCTTATTCTAAAAAGGTTTGGTGTGACGCCATCCCCATGGATGCTTGTCATATCTTACTAGGGCGCCCATGGCTTTATGACCATGATGTTACTCATTTAGGGCGAGCAAACACCTATGAGTTCAAATTTAATGACAAGACCATTATTTTTAAACCCACTCAGCCTAAAGATCCTTCGATCTCTTCTAAAGACACTATTGTGCATGTAGAGAAGAAAACATTAAGTTTGATAGGTATGAAGGAGTTGGAGCGCGAGTCTTTTATTAACGGTGTCATGTATGCGCTAGTATGTTTGCAAGTCAAGGAAGATAGCTCCTCTTTTGAGAATTTACCTCTAGCATTGAAGAACCTTTTAGAGGAATTTAAGGATGTCTACCCGGATGATTTACCGCCTGAGTTACCCCTCATGCGTGAAATTCAACATGAGATTTATTTCGTTCTGGGTTCCTCGTTGCCTAACCTTCCCATTATCGACTTAACACCTCCGCACACATAGAATTACAAAAGTTAATTTCAGATTTGCTAAGTAAAGGGTTATCCATCATAGTAAGAGTCCTTGTGTCGTACCTGCATTATTGGTTCCTAAGAAAGATGGTTCTTGGCGAATGTGCGTGGATTATAGGGTCGTTAATAAAATAACTGTTAAATACAGGTTTCTCATCCCTCGTTTGGATGACTTATTGGATATGTTATTCGGGGCCACGATTTTCTCTAAATTAGATTTTAAGAGTGGCTGCCATCAAATCAGGATTAGGGAGGGAGATGAGTGGAAACGGCCTTTAAATCAAAGGACGGACTTTATGAGTGGTTGGTGCTTGGGGAAGGGCTCACTAATGGCCCAAGTACATTTTCAAGATTGATGACTTTAGTATTTAAACCTTACCTAGGAAAATTCGTAGTCATATATTTTGATGATATCCTAGTCTTTAGCGTCTCACCGAACGATCATGAGTCTCATTTGAGGACAATACTTATCACATTGCGTACGGAAAAATTATTTGTTAATCTTAAGAAATGTACATTTAATGTTCAATCTGTGAAGTTCCTAAGTAATATTGTAAGTTCGGAGGGCATCCATGTTGACCCTAAGAAGGTCCAAGCCATCATGGATTGGCCGGAACCAACCAATATACGGGATGTTCGGAGTTTTCACGGTCTAGCTACTTTTTACAGCCGATTTATCCGGGATTTTAGTAGTATCATGGCACCGATCACGGAGTGCATGAATAAAAGAGATTTTACGTGGACCAAATCTGCCGCAAAAGCATTTAAAACAATTAAATACCGAATGTCGGAAACTCCTCTTTTACGATTACCAGATTTTAATAAGGTTTTTGAATTGTCCTATGACGTGTCTGGAGTCGGTATTGGTGGTGTTTTGAGTCAAGAGGGTCATCCTGTTTGGTACTTTAGTGAGAAACTTGCGGGACCAAAATTAAATTATTCTAATTATGGCAGAGAGTTTTATGTGGTTATTCGGTGTCTACAACATTGGCGACATTATTTAATTTCTACGGAATTTGTTCTCCTATCCGACCACGAGGCGTTGAGTTTTATCAATTCCCAAAATAAAGTTAGCCCTAGGCATGCTAAGTGGGTCTCCTATTTTCAGGAGTATACGATCATAATTAAACATCTTAATAGAACTTTAAATCGTGTGGTAGATGCTCTTAGTCGTGTCTCCTTATTGTTGTCTACGCTAGAGGTAAAATTGATTGATTTCGATAGAATAAAGGATGAGTACGTTAATTGCCCGGATTTCAAGGAAATCTATTATTCCACTCAAAACAACTCCCTCACTGCCATTTTCGCATATTATATTCGGGATGGTTATTTATTTAAACATTCGAAGTTTTGTATTTCTCGTTCTTCTCTTCGGCATTTCATAGTATGGGAATTACATAGTGGTGGTCTAGGTGGACATTTCGGGCGTGATAAGACTATTACATTAGTAGAAGATAAGTTCCACTGTCCAGACTTTAAATCTACAGTTAATAAAATTATGGGAAGTTGTCGTGCATGTCAATTAGCAAATGGCAGTAAAACGAATGCGGGACTTTATACCTCTCTTTCGATTCCTTTCATTCTCTTGGAAGATGTTAGTATGGATTTTATTCTATGTCTACATGTCAAGTTTAGACGTCATGATTCCATTCTAGTGGTAGTAGATTGATTTTCTAAAATGGCCTATTTTATTGCATGTAATAAGACCAACGATGTGTCACATGTAGCAAAATTATTTTTTAAAGAAGTTGTGGGGCATCGGTGCATTCCGAAAACGATAGTGACCGATAGAGATGTGAAATTTACTAGTTATTTTTGGAAGACCCTGTGGAGGATTATGGGCACCAAACTATTATTTTCTTCGGCCTACCATCCTCAGACAGATGGGCAAACGGAAGTGGTAAATAGAAGTTTGGGTAGTTTGTTGCGTTGTCTTGTGGGTGACCACAAGGGTACGTGTGACCTAATCCTGCCCCATGCTCAGTTAGCATACAACAACTCAAAAAATAGGTCCACGGGTTTATCACCGGATGAGATCGTGCACGGATATAAAGCACCAGTGCCACTTGACTTGATTTTGTTACCGCTATCTTATAAGTCAAGTAATTTTGCACATGATTTTGCCTCTCATATTCATAATTTGCATAAACACATTAATGAAGTGCTAACCACATAATATGCTTCTTATCAAATTCATGCTAACGTACATAAAAGAGTCTCACTTTAAGGTTGGTGATTTAGTCTTGGTGTGTCTCGTCTCTGAACGGATGCCTTCGGGCACTATAAAAAAAATTGGCGAATCGGCGAGCTGGACCTTTTCGAATTTTAAAGAAATTAGGAGAAAACGCATATCTTTTGGAGTTACCCACCGATTGGGGTAATTCCCATATTTTTAATATTTCTGATTTAACGTCGTATGTATCTCCACCACTTGAATTATCTAACTGTCTGTTTGGTTCCACTGCATTTTCTAATGGGTTGGTGAGCTTGTTTTTGGATCGCTCTCCCCATCGGTCTCCAATGGAGGTACATTTACTGTTGATGAAGAATCTTTTCCTCCTTTATTGTCGAATGCTTTTCCTAGGTTCCCCAGGACCAATTTTTTGCCAGACAGTATCATCAAAGATGAAGTGCTTTCCTCTTCAAGTGGTGATGTTCGACGCTACTTGATTCGATAGCGTGATCGTCCGGCCTCCGATGACTCTTGGCTTCTTGAATCGGAGGTGGCGCTTTTGGATGATGCTCTTCTGCGCCGGTACCTTCAGGCCAACTCATCGGTGATGAGTACTTTCGAGCGGGGGAGGATTGATGGAAACGTCGACCCCCAACATGATGAAGAAGGAGACAACATGCTTACTGAAGATCTTCCTCCGTCTCCAGTCAAAGACTTGCGGTGCCATGGTGACCGTGTGGAGCGACGCTATAATCTTCGCCCTCGGCGCAAGACTACCTCTTAATTTTTACTTAAATTTAATTGCTATTTTGTGAGCATTTATATTTCATGTATTGTTTAAAAAAACTATTGTGCGTTTATTTTTCTATTTGGGCTGCATGTAGCTGAACTTGGATGTAAGCATATATAAGGCATTGTTATTGTTTATTTTCATTAAGTTGAATAATAAGAGAAAATTGAAACCCTAATCCTCCTTTGAGATTTCCCTCCTCCTTTTCAAAGAATTCGACCATAGCCCTCTCTCCCCTCTCCAAGCCGTCGTCCCTCCTTCCTCCCCTCTCTCAAGTGCTCGGCCACCCATCCTAGCCGCCACCCTCTTTCCTCCTCCTCTCCAACCCGAGCAACTCCTCAACACCAAACCTGACCGGCCATCACTAACAAAACCATCCAGCCCCCTCTCTCTCAAAACCCGACCACCCCTCCTATATTTCTAGCCGCCACCTTTACTCTCTCCACCTTCAACACCCGACCATCTTCAACACCCCAAAACCCAACCACCTGCAACCCTACCAAATCCGACCAGCCCTCAACATTTTGGGTGGAACTCAGCCAAGGCAAATAGATCCCTCCATGTGATTCCAACTCCGGCATGAAGCGAGGAAGGCGGACGAGTTTTCTCTCCATGTGGCGTGACTCCGGCGGAGCCGCTGAAGAGCGATCCAAGTTAGTGAATCGGAATCATCCATTCTGATTGGGTAACGAAACTCTTCTACTTTTGTGTGTTTTCCCTCTAGATTTTCATTGCAGTGGATTACTTTAGCATTAACTTTGAAGGGATGGATTATCGTGGTTTTCTTCGATTGATTTGTTGTTCATACTTATTTTGTTTAAGTTTGAGAGGTTTGGCGAACCTTCGTTTTCTTTTTGTTGGGGGAGATCTACCGTTTTCGAATCGTAAATTTTGGTAGATCTCTTTTGGTACAACCTTCGCTCGATCGGACTGGGTGGGTCCTTTTAGCCGGAAAGAATATTGGCCTATAACCTTTATTCGATCCTAATCGGTTTGGTTATCCGTATATTAGCATCTAATTGATATAATTGCATAGCATGTGTGTTGCGTTGAAAATTTGTGTGAGTGTAGAATTTGATCGTAGAGAGGCAATCGTGTTTAGTCCGTTGTCTTTACGATTTCAACTTGTGGGTCTGCATCAGTGAGTGAGCAGAACGAATTCCAAGCAGAGGAACGATCCAAGTCCCATGTCCTCACCGAGAAACCTCAGAGCTCTCTAGTCTCTGAAGTTTCTTCCTGCGAGGGGATGTCCAATGCGATGTCTTGAGTCATGCGTTAGCGCGAGGTGCCCTCAACATTAACCCCCAGAGGATGGCATCGCATATTGAGGTGGCTTGTATGATAATAAACCGAGCGTTGTATGCGGCCTGCACCGGGGAAACTCCCAAAGTCACTAGTATGATGATGCTTCCCAAGATGGGGATCCCTGGGTGTCCCGTGAAGTGCACGCCTCCAGGTCCAAGCTAGATGTCTCTCCCTGAGATTCCTAGCTGCAGTAGAGTTGACAAGAACAACATGTTGGCAGACAAGTCATCATTGATCAATATCGTGTTCACTTCGACCTGTGGGCTACCAAGGGTCTCTTGAATGTGTTTCGGACTCGACGGTGGTCCTGGCCACGTGCTGGGGATGGTCGGCCTGACCGAGTCTTCCTACTTTCTGGGTGGTTCTCCTTCGTGGTGTTTCCATCTGTTGGGCTTGTTCATGGCCGGCAGCGCGGCCACCCTTTTTTGAAATTCTTTTAGGAAGTCGTGACGCACAAGTCGCTCGTCTTCCTTCTTTATACATACACACTTCTCTGTGTCGTGCTTGTTCCCTGGTGAAAGTGGCAGTACTGAGACTGGACCCCCTCCCCCAGGGGAGCGTCTTGGGTCTCCAAAGTTGAGGGTGATTTCTGAGAACGTACATGATCTCTGTATGAGAGGTGCTGAGTGGGGCGAAGTCTGGCTTCCCCCAGCTCGTGACGTTCCGTTGGGGTGCCAGTCGCGTTTCCCACGCATTAGGCTTAGATTCCTTTCCTTCCTCCTTCCATGGTCGTCTTGCTCTTGCTGGTGGGATGCCTTGGCAGGAGTGACGTCTCCTGTGATCGGTGCCCAGGTGCCCCAAAGGCCCATTCGTGGCGAGTGGCGCAGAGAACCCCATTGAGCAATCGGTGTCCTGAAAGAAATGATGCATGCCCGCCTTCCAGAGGGTATGCCCCTGAGGCCTAAGGGGCCCCTAATTCCTTAGCAGAACGAGCGCTTGTGCCCATCGCTCCTCTATCTGGCGCATTCGCTCTTCCATCGAAGACACTAATACGACGATTACATCCTCGTGGCGCGGTGTGGGGCCAATGAGCGAGCCATTGGATTCTTGATCACTAGACACCTTGTAAGCAGGTTGGCCGGCAATATGCTCGCTTCCTTTTTACATTCCATCTGTTATTGTGATTTTGAAATTTATTAGAGCTTTCAGAAAAACTTTCCCATAGACGACGCCAAGCTGGCACGGATCACCCGATTTTTCCCTGGTCCGGAGAATCAGACCGTCTTAGCTCGGAATCAAACTGGGAGCGCAAACAATCATTGAAAACCAGCAACAAAAAACAAAAGACTTTATTTGACGTGGAAAATCCGGAAAGGGTGAAAAATCACGTGGTCGGATCTGCCAAGTGCTAAAATACATTATTCTGTTGGGTTTTTACAAGAGATAAGATAATTTCTCGGAGGGTGACATGCTACCTTTTCGTTACAAGTATAGAGAATGAGAACCGTGAAAAGAAGCTAAATCCTCGGAGCCTTGATGGAAGCTCTTTTGCGAAATTGGAGCCTTGATGAGAGCACTCCTGCGAAGAATGATGTCACGCCTTGGAAGGTCTGTGATGCCTTCAAACTAGAGAGTGAGCGGAGCGAATTACAAGCAGAGGAACGATCTAAGTTCCACGTCCTCCTCGGAAAACCTAAGAGCTCTCTTTAGCCTCTGGAGTTGTTTGTCATCAAATGAAGGCCTGAAGGCCCATTTATAGGCTTTTTGGAAGGATATGCTGGTAATTACGCCGTGACAGAATTTGTGCTGGTGAATGACGTCACTCTGTCTCGATCACCTAGATCACCAATTTTAGCGAAATGATAAAAGTGTCTACCTGGCGGTCCGAGCAGCTCGATCGGGGTGCCCGACAACGGGGGCTGGTGGGGGCGGATGTTGTTGGTGCACGCGGCTAGTTCCGCCCCTCTCACCGGCCAGCCGCCAATCCAAGCAAAGCCTTGATGTTTATAGTGGTGTGGGGATAGCTATTTTTGGTTTGCTATATTTATGAGCGCTTCTGTTCATAGGGTCTGTTTGGGCAGCTCTGGCGGATTGAAAAGCTGCTGTCCGGATAGAGCTGTTTTAAAATAGATCTCTGGGGAGCAGTTTTGAAAAACTGCATAGTGTTTGAGTGTTTTGTGCAGCAGTGCGCTTTGAAGAGGTGGACTGGAGGGATTCAACCATGGTTGCGGCAACAGAAGAGGTGACGTCGGATTTGCTGATCTGCTGGCTTTTGAGCTTTTTACCTAAGCTATGGGCATAAGAAGACAACTTCTTCTTTTCCTTGATGGTGAGTTGAGGGGTTGGAAAGCTCGGAAGAGGCGCGATGATGACGGGTTCAGTTTCCTGCAGCGGAGGCGGTCACCGTGGCTTTCTTCTTTCCTCTTCCTCTTCCACCCCGAGATCGTCTTCTACCTTGTCCTCGGACGATAATGAGTTGGAGAAGGGGCTAGAGAGGCGAGCAAGGAGGAAACCCCGGTTGGAATGGAGTTGGGATGAGGGAGGAGGAAGGAGCTGCGGGAAAATGAGATGAAATTTTTGAAGGAGGAACGAAGAGGGGCTGCTGTCGGAAAACTGCAGAGGCGTGGAAGAAGAGCGGTCCGGTGTGGTGCGGAAGGAGATGAACGCGGGATCGGAAGAAGAACCGCAGGGGGAAAAATTGGAAACGATTTTTTTTGACGCTGAACGCATGGGGGGAGGGGCTTCTGGAAATGAGTTTTGGGAGCGGCTCTTCGAAAAACGATTTCATTTACGAACTGTCCAAACAGTGACAATAACCATTGTGACGGCTGGAAAGAGATTTTCAATCCGCAGACCTGTCCTATCACAATTCTTACTCCTTCCTCAGTTCGCAACCACAGCTCGCCGGCACATGGCTCGCGTCTTCATCCCGATGATCAAGCTCATCCCCTCTATCCCCATTCTCCTAACCCTAGCCACTCTCATTCTGTTCTCAACATTTCCCCTTCTCTTCTCTGCCTCCCGTTCTCCCGTCCCCCCACCACTCACCAACACACGTCTTACCTGTCGTGGATCCACAACTGATCTCACAAACGGTTTTTGGATCCGTGATTCCGGGCAAGAAAATCACAGATCTCCACTCTATGACGCTTCCTGCCCCTTCCACCGCAATGCATGGAACTGCCTCTGCAACGCCAGGGATAATATGGAGGCCATCAACTCCTGGGTTTGGATTCCTCAAGGGTGCGGCATGTTGCCACTGCCGCGGATCGATCCGGCGGCATTCGTTACTGCTATGAGGGGGCGGAGGATCGGCTTCGTCGGCGACTCGCTTAATGAGAATTTTATTGTGGCTTTCTTATGCACGCTGCGATCTGCTGATCCCGGGGCACGAAAGTGGAAGCGGAAAGGTGACTGTTTTAACATCATCTCTAACCACTCCATCTTTAACCGCCTCCACCCACCCAAATAGGCCTCAAATTGTTGGGTATTGTATCCACACTAACCCAGATTTGATGAAGTCACCCTTGAACTAAGATGAATTAAGTTGTATTTGATGCTTGGTTTGAGTTATGTGTGTGCAGGAATTCTTATGGGAAATGTAGACCAATGTCAGTCTACAATGGGTCACCAAACACAGGACTATACAATATAATCTCCCATTGTGTGTTCCAAAGTGTTGACTAATGTGTAGCCTCTCTATTGGGATACACTTCATATTCAAGCTCTAAGACTATGGGAAAAGGCTTGTTGCTGATTTCTCCTTGAAGGAAGAAAAATTCTGTCAGAAAAATTTTCCTAAGTAAAGTACTCGAGTAGTTCCTTACTTACTCGAGTAAGTTACTGAGTGTATACTCGAGTAGTAATTCACTTACTCGAGTAGTTAAGATATACTCGAGTAGTCTAATTATGGCTCTCGAGTAGTTCATCTTATATACTCGAGTAGTTTCCTTTTACCTCTCGAGTTTACAAAATTCTTTTCTAAAGTTTTTCTAAGTTATATACTCGAGTAGTACTATAGTGTACTCGAGTAGTTCTATCTTCTGTCTCGAGTTAATTGCATTCTGACTCTCGTGTAGTTCCTACTTACTCGAGTAGTCTAAATCATATACTCGAGTAGTACATCTACTACTCGAGTAGTCAAATGTTTTTACTCGTGTAATCCAGATTCCCCCTCCAGAAAATTTCTCTAAGTGAATTACTCGAGTAGTTCTAATTGTCATCTTATATACTCGAGTAGTTCATTCTTATATACTCGAGTAGTATTTCTTGAACTCGAGTAATTTACTGCACCTCTCGTGTAAGTACTTAAGTACTCGAGTAAGTCATTTTTGTTACTCGAGTAACTGAGTCTTTCTTATTCTTATTTACTCGAGTAGTTGACTTCACATACTCGAGTACCTCACTCATCTACTCGAGTACCTCTCTCACCTACTAGAGTACTTCTGTTTACCTACTCGAGTAACTCCTGATTCATCTACTCGTGTATATGCCGAGTCATTTCTTATTCAAATTTTCTTATGCGCAAACCAAAGGCTTATGTCGCCTATTCTATGGTTTACTTCAGTATTTTTTTCAGATAATTAGACCTAAACCTAGGGTTATATAAATAAAAAAATCCGAAAATTTCATCTACACGAAATCATTTCCGTCTCTGGAGTACCCAGCTGGATCTTCGCCTTCCTCAATCAGTTGCAGAGCCGCTCCCTTTCTATCTCCCCGTCGATGCTTTCTAGGGTTTCGCCATCTCCAAGACTTCTGAATCATGGCCGCCTCATCTAAGATCGGTGTTGGTTCAGAATTAGTCGTCGTCGGGATTGCAGACCTATCCACCGATTTCCATAATCTCCTGATTTTGCTCGACACCGCTGGCTTAACATTCGTTCTCCAAGAACCATGTCGTATCCTCTTCCCCGAAGTTGCAGAGTTTTTCAGGAATGTCAAGGTCAAGCACTATGACACAGTTTTGAAGTCTTCAGTTAAATGTATCACCATTAAACTCACTCCAACCTCTGTTTCTCGACTTCTCCGACTGGCAGCTTCAGATGCAGATGATTTTCTGAGTGATGAAGACTATTCTAGAACTTGCTCATTCTGTGGACTTTCTGCTGATCCTAAATACATCAATAGGTCTGATATGCATGCTGAAGGAAAATTCTTGGTTGATGTCATTGGTAAGATTCTTCTATGCAAAACCAACTCCATCAGGGCCATACCCATTTATTTCTTTGAATTGATGCAAGATATAGTCTGTAGAAAAGCCTTTCAGTTTGGCTTATTGATTCTGAATAAGATTAAGGAGAGTATAAAGTCCCCCAACTATGCAAGGATAATTTTCCTGCTTCTCCATGAGATCAATCCAGAGGTTTTCAGTTTCTCCAAGGGAAGTATCATTCACCACATGAAGGTCTCCATCTCCTCCATACAGAGATGGGTGTTAAAGTTGCAAAATCCCTCTCAAGCTGCCAAAGTTACTGAAGCTATAGACACAAAGGACAGGACTCCATCTCCTTCTCCATCTCAGGTCCCCAGCTCCTCTGGTGCACCTATTGAGGGGGAGCATGCTCCTACTGTTCAAGCCAGGATGCCTCCTCCTCCTCCACCTACTCCTCCACCAGTCACTCTAGAAGATATCCTCTCAGATCAACAAGTTCAAGAAGCACTCCTTTCTACTGATGTTGCCATAAATGAAATGATAGAAGAACTAACTGCAGATGAACCACCTCCTCCTCTCTTTACAAATGCTCCAGTCACTGACATTCCCAAGGACACAACTCCTCTACAGTCTCCAACAAAATCTCCAATGCAGTCTCCAGTAAGGTCTCCAGACACTTCTCCAGCAAGAACTCCAACACAATCTCTTGATGCCCCCAAAGAACAGCAAGAAATAATTCTCATTTCTGATGAGCTCTCACCTGAGCCAGCTGAAGCTCCTCTCAGGAATTTGGATTTCACTATCCCTCAGATAATGGATGAAGAAGATGTCATGTTACCCACTACAAGAGCTCAGAGCTCAGTCACTCTCTCTGAAATAGCTCCATGGGTGGCTCCTCCTATTCCTTCTGATCCATCAACTTCTGCTCCTCCTACTGCTACAGCTCTTGCCTCCTCAGACTTGATGTCTCAGATTGTACTTCTTCTTTAAGACCAGAGATCATACTTTGATACTTATATCAAAACTGTAACTGATAAGGTAACTGCTCTAGAACATGAGATGAGCAGAGGCTTTGCTGAAATACAGCATAATACTGATCAGTTCAGACATCTGTTCCAAATGGGTGGAAAAGCCTTAGACCACACCATCACCGGTGTTGGACAGGTTATGGAGCAAGGTCTGACTCTTGTCAATAATCAAATGGAACTGGACAAAAGAGCTGAGGCCACTAAGATGAAAATATGTGAAGAAGTTGGCACTTTCAAAGACGATGTCATCTCCCAGCTATCTGTTGAAGTCAGAAAGGGGGAGAAGTTGGTAAAAGAATATTTAGAAAAATCTGATGCCCTCAAGAAAGAACTATGGGAAGCCAAAGTTAAAGAGATCATGATGATGTACTAGCTCAGATACAGAGTGTCAAATTCCACACATATGACACTGCTGTTTGGATGCACAACCAGATCCTTCCAGAATTTGCTGCTGATCCTACCATTATCCCTCATCACCTGAACCCTATAGCTGCTGCTGATGCTCCTGCTCCTCCTCTACAACCCACATTTTCTCCAAGGCCTAGTGATTCTGTTGCTCCTCCAAATTCTTATGCTCAGTATTGGGAAGATGATCTTGCAGATATCTTTCTCAAAGCCCTCCTGAGATACTGACTTATAAGAATAAAAGGAAATACGGTGAAGGTCCTTCTGCTAGCAAGTATGTTCCTGCTAAAGATCCTGAACATGTTGAGGTTTGGTCTCCCACTTCAAAGTCCCTCATCCTGGAAACTCTCAAATTAGTTTTGGATTTCCATGAGAGCAGAAATATTCACTAGAGTTCTCATGAATGGGAATTGTATGAGAAGTCCATGACCAAAAGAAGGATATATGATAGAGAATATGGAAGAAATAATCCATCTGCTCCTCACAGACCCCCCAAGTATTATCCTAAACCTTACAGCTATCAAAGAAGACAACAAGAGAAACAAGACAAGCAACATCATCAGATCTAGCCCAAAGGACTCATGAGTTGTGGAAATGGATTTTTATTGTTAATGTTATTTTTGGATAATCATATTTATATAATTCAAAGTTTTTGATCTTATTATCTTTTTCATAGTTCCTTGATTGCTTACACTGCTTGATTACTTAGCATTCTTTTTATGTCCATAATTCACCTTAGTGTAAATGGTTCTGACTTCTACAAATAGGGGGAGATTGTTGGGTATTGTATCCACACTAACCCAGATTTGATGAAGTCACCCTTGAACTAAGATGAATTAAGTTGTATTTGATGCTTGGTTTGAGTTATGTGTGTGCATGAATTCTTATGGGAAGTGTAGACCAATGTCAGTCTACAATGGGTCACCAAACACAGGACCATACAATGTAATCCCTCATTGTGTGTTCCAAAGTATTGACTCATGTGTAGCCTTCTCTATTGGGATACACTTCATATTCAAGTTCTAGGACTATGGGAAAAGATTTGTTGCTGATTTCTCTTTAGAGGAAGAAAAATTCTGTCAGAAAAATTTTCCTAAGTAAAGTACTCGAGTAGTTCCTTACTTACTCGAGTAAGTTACTGAGTGTATACTCGAGTAGTAATTCACTTACTCGAGTAGTTAAGATATACTCGAGTAGTCTAATTATGGCTCTCGAGTAGTTCATCTTATATACTCGAGTAGTTTCCTTTTACCTCTCGAGTTTTCAAAATTCTCTTCTAAAGTTTTTCTAAGTTATATACTCGAGTAGTACTATAGTGTACTCGAGTAGTTCTATCTTCTGTCTCGAGTTAATTGCATTCTGACTCTCGTGTAGTTCCTACTTACTCGAGTAGTCTAAATCATATACTCGAGTAGTTCATCTACTACTCGAGTAGTCAAATACTTTTACTCGTGTAATCCAGATTCCCCCTCCAGAAAATTTCTCTAAGTGAATTACTCGAGTAGTTCATGTTATATACTCGAGTAGTTCTAATTGTCTCGAGTAATTCATCTTATATACTCGAGTAGTTCATTCTTATATACTCGAGTAGTATTTCTTGAACTCGAGTAATTTACTCCACCTCTTGTGTAAGTACTTAAGTACTCGAGTAAGTCATTTTTGTTACTCGAGTAACTGAGTCTTTCTCATTCTTATTTACTCGAGTAGTTGACTCCATGTACTCGAGTAATGATTTCTTTTTCTCCCGAGTAATTTTTCTCATGTACTTGAGTAGTCATCTTCTACCTACTCGAGTGGTGTTGCATATACTCGAGTAGTTCTGCTTGACTCGAGTAATTTACTTTGACTTTTCAGAAATTTTGTAAGTCCAGACTTAACGGTCTTATTCTTAAACGATGACGTGATTGGTACACGTGTCTCTCTCATAATGACTAATTTAAGTCTAATCTTCTCCTCTCCTATAAAAATTCTTGTCAAACCGACAAACCCGAATCCAAGTTTTCAAAGAAAATTATTCTAAGAAGCTTTTGCAGCCATACTCTCTCTCTAAGAAGATTTCTGTCTCTTCCCTCTCTCTCTCTCCAAGAAACGGAAATCTACCGCCGTCGCTGTCTCTGATTTCCGACCGGCTAGGGTTTCTTCTTTTCAGAGGATTCAGATTAAGAAGCCTCTACAGATCGAGATCTCCGCTTAACGCTTCATCTTCTCATTCGATCGTGTAAAGTCGAGAAGTTCCAGATCTGATATTGCCGACATTCTTCTTCAATATTCTGATAAGGCCGCAAGCCTAGAAGAAGGAATTTCTTATTTTCTGTTGCAGATCTGAACAAGAGAATTTACTGTTTGTATTTCTGTACTACTTTATTTCATTATTGTAGGAGAAGTTTTCTCCGAGTGTAGGAGTTTTCAACTCCGAGATTGTAGGAAGTTTTGCCTTCCGAGTGTAGATCCGTTTGTGGATCAAGTTTGTAGGAACATTGTTCCGAGGGTAGGATTGATTTCCAATCCGAGATAGTGGAGTAGCCGAGTCTAGTGTATTGCTAGATCGGTGAGGGAAAGTGGATGTACCCAAGGTTGGGGAACCACTATAAATCTTGCCTCGTCTGTGTTTGCTTGTTTGGTAGATAGATCTGTGCTTTGGTTGAGATTTTTTTTATTCCGCTAAAAGACGCACAACTCACATATTCACCCCCCTCTAGGTGATTTAGGTTGACAACTATTATCTTTCACAAATGTCCTCATTTCTGGTTCCTCGAATGTTGATTGTCTTAAGATATTGCTTTCAGTATCTTGGATATATTGAATTCTCCATTTCTCCGCTAATTGTTTAGAAAAATCTGTGAAACTGAGATTAAAGAACGAAAATTTGAAAACATGAAATTTATTTACAATTGTTCTTTCAAAAAGAAGATGATAATGTTTCATCCTGCCCACAACTTAAGCTTTTTTCTTCTCTGCAAATATTGTTTTGCTGGCGATGACGATAAAAAGGCCGGACTTACAGCTACCCCAGAGCTTTGTTCTGGCAGGGGGCTGTATGATTTGAACATCATCAAAGGTGTTAGCTGAGCCAGCCTCATGTATATTGTGTTCTCTTTAGTTATATACCCATTTACTTATCTATAGTTAGACATTTGTGTTCTCTTTAGTTAATAATTTAATGCATCATCATATAGAAATGATGAATCATTTTCATATCTGAAACTTATATGGTTAATCTTGTAAAATTCCATCTGTAGCGAACTCCGACTTCTATGCATTGGGAAGGTGATGATATTTTAGGAATTCATTCAGTCTTTAACATGTTAAAATTAGAACTTTAATTAGCTAGTTTTTAAACTAGTCTTGAAGTTCTTTTTCTCTCTCTCTTCTATCACTTATTTTGAGTCCGACATTTCTTTTTACCTGCAGAAGATGTACAAGTCTCCCTCACACAATATTTGATCGGCAGTGCCAATATTTCTATCTTACACAATGTTAACTTCATCATAATTCTCTCTTTATATTTTTCTAATATATTTACGTGCATCCACCGTGTGATGGCATTTTTCTCCCTTTATATATATTTTAATTTGCTGTACTTTTTCTCCTGCAGTTATTTTTTTATGTTGTTTATTATATTAGATTTTATTTTAGCTGACTATACATTAATGTAATGGCCTTCATCTACTTAAACTATAAATTTGGTAAAATTGGTTTCTTAAGTTTGATACTTTTTAAAATCAGTCCTCTGAGTATAAAATGATGGGAATCAATCCCTCTATTTTAGTTAACACCGGATTTAATCCCAAATCACTTTTCTGTCCATAATGGAAGGGCTAATAGGTAATTACGGGGAAATATATTTTAAACATAGTCGCGAATGAAACCAACGACAACAATCATTCGCAAGAGGTGGAACTTCAAAATCAAGCCTATCTTCCTGATGCAGGCCGCCTTCATGCACCAAAAAATAACATTTATGATTGCATGTCCAAAACATTATCTACACTCTTTAGTTCTCATAATTATTCTCACAACTGTTACATTATACGATTCTCGGGCTACACATTTGTTTGCAATCTATGATTTCATCAAGTTTAAACTGCCTAACGAGTCAGTGATGACTTCATTTGACATATGCTCTTTCAGGGCACTATTGGGTAGTATTAAGGTCGATCTAGACGACACTATCCTGAAGATCTTAGGGTTCAATGTGATTTTAGGTATTGACTCGCTATCCGAACAAACCAGACCTAAATCCATGGTGTATAATCTACTGATGATGTAGAATGCTGTATCTTAGTTAAATTGTTGCTTGGGTATAAACTACTCTTATGTATTCTTTCACACCATTTATATTTATCCCAACACCTGATGTAGACCGGATTCCTCGAGGTGATTTTAGATAAATAACTTTGTTTTCTCTTTAAAACTCGTAGCACCAGCGCGACTTTCTCGAGCAAAAGGTAAGCGACAACTGATCTGAATTTCATAAATACACATACAAGCGTAACACGCGAGCATAATCAACGATTTGAAATAAATCTTTCACAAGCATAAACGAGAGGAAAAGAGCTTGTGCGAGTATGAAAATTAACGACAAATAGGATCAATGTTAATTAAGGGCAAGCTTATTCTGAGTTTTAAGATCAAATAAATAAAAGCATATCATACGACTAACACGAAACGAGCAAGGAGATAAGATTTGGGCTATACCATAGGCCCCTTACTAACAGCTAGAGAAATCCACAGGGAGGGTGGCTGAGTTGAAGATTGGTAGTACTCAGAAAACGTAGAGGGGAAGGAGGAAGGGGGGACTAAGGTTGGCAGCGACTCTGGAAGGAGGGTTTGACTGGAAAGTGAGCGGGAATCTGGAATCGACCGGCGGGTGACAGAGGAGGGCTCGCCGGAATCGTAGGAGGTAGAGCCTGACGGAGGAGAGTCCGACGTGGGGCCAGGCCGCCAGTGTGGTGAAATGTCACTGGCGATAGGCCCTCTGGGCGACGAACTCTTCGGGAAGGAGAGCAGGGTTGTTGCGGCTGTGGAAACCGACCCGAGGTCAGCAGGGAAGAGCCGAAGAGCTCGCCGAAACCCTAGGAGGTAGGCGGCGGCAGGGGAGGATCCAGACGGTACCCCGGCAAGCGGCTGGAGCCCTAGTTCCAGCGATAGCAGTTGCGTGGGGAAGGAAGATGGCGGAGAGTAGCGACTGGGTCCGGAACTTTGGGAAACAGAGGAATTAATTCCCTGTTCCCAAATTATGTCCAATCTAATCTTCAGGGGGAGGCTGAGCCGGTTTATAAAGCAAATAGACATAGAATTAAGAATTTCTAATAAGGCATGATATTTTTTCAAGAAAAAAAATTCCAATTTTTAAAGTGTGAGTGTTTGCCCTAATTAACATGACACCTAATTTGACGAATCTTTTTTATTCAGGTAATTATTGGACGATTACCCCCAATAAGCCATATGAGTGCATGAAGTAGAATACACGCGCGCTAATACATGTGTTACAAATACCAAAATAAAAATGCGTGAAATAAAATACGCGTGCGCTAATACATGCGCTACAAATACCAAAAATAAAATTGCATGACATAAAATAATACACATGACGCGGCGCAGGTTGCACCAACAACCATACTATACTCTAGCTGCTACCGGTAGGAGAAAACACTTGCATTAAACGAAATAACGGGATACAATCAAGAGGTATGCTCGTGCCCACTTCAGGAAGCTGATTTCTCCTAAAAGTCCTCTCCAAATGAGAGATCTCAAACCTAATTATCAAAAAGATAAACCTAACTCTCAAGTCACCTTCTTATATATGGTGGGAGGGCTCACAAGTCATGTCCCTAAAGCATACCATACAATCACGATGTATGCTTGTGCCCACTTCAGGAGGTTGGTTACTCCTAGAAGCCCTCTCCAAATGAGAGATCTCAAACCAAATGATCAAAAAGATAAACCTAACTCCCAAACCACCTCCTTATATATATATGGGGGGGGGGAGCTCACAAGTCATTTCCCTAAAGCATACCATTTTAAAATAGAAAATACAATAATAATAACACACGCTTGCATAACAATATTTCCTGCCAGAAAATTGACCTTGATCCGAAGGTCGAATTGTCGCCCACCATCTAGTAGTGATGTGACCACGGGTGGACTACCGCAGAGGTGCCCGGAGCTCTGTCCAACGGTACATCCATGATCATAAAGGCGTCAAAGTCAGCCATGTTGATCTCGTCCCAGTCATCCCCGATGAGGGCCCGAAACTCCTTGACAGGACAATTATGATTAGGTGAGTAGGGTTGCTTGCAACGGTAGTATAGACTCTTTGATGCAGTGGCAGGTGCGGAGGCGGACTCATTTAATGTAGTCATAGATGCAATGACGTGTAATAAAAGTGCACAAGTGGTCCGCTAAGATTGCAAACAAGTAATTATTTATTATGCATTAACAACAGGTACACATGCAGTTGCAAACAATTAATTAACGGAGGACAAAATATTAATTTTTGCAGAAAATGAAAGAGTCGCAATTACTTTCAAGCAAGCGCAGAAGGAACCCTGCAAATCACATGACGAATAACACTAATAACATTTAAAGTGAACATCCACTACACAATTTAGGTTGCCGAAATAAACATCTATAAAGAAAATAACTTTACCACATTTCACACAGGCAGGCGGCGACAAGTGGATGGAGGAGGCATTCGAGGTGGCTATAACAGGAGGAGTGACACCAGGAATGGGGTGGGGCTGCTGGAGGCTTGAGGAAGTGGGCTAGCTATGATTTGGTGGTCATAAGTAGTGACTGGGAGGGGATTTGGGCTGGTGGAAGGTCAACGAACAAGGGAGATGATGGGGTAGAGGGAGGCGTTTACTGCTGGGGTGTGGGCATGGTGAAAGATGTCGGGGGAGGAGAGCGACGGGAGGTGGTGGGCCGACGGGAAAGGAGCAGGGAGAGGGCGGTGGAGATGTACAAAAAGGCTATTTTGGGAAAACGGGAAGGGCCAGGGAACGGTGGAGGGGAACGAAATGGGGAAGAAGGATGGCGTGGCTTCGACAGGGAGGCGGGTAACTACACGCAACGGGAATGTTGGGAGGAAGAAGAACAAATTTACTGTAGGCTGGGATCGAAGGGGAAGGACTGGAAAGGAAGATGAAGAGGGAGGCGGAGGAAGTGGTCGGGTTTACCGGAGAGGGAGGCGGAGGGGCGTTGTCGGCGTCGCACCGGAAAGGGGAGAGGAGAGGGGTTGGCGTCGCACTAACCTGAGACCGACGGTTCGGGATTTTGCTCCAAACTCTCGATGCCTCATCTCTCCCAACCGTCAGGTTATATAACCCCAAGTGAAAACCGCCCATCAACTGCACTGTACACTAGAAAGAAAATCACCCTGATCGGATTGCTAGGATTGTTTGGGCCGATCGAGGGTTAAAAACATCACAGAATAAAAAAAAACATAAAATACAAAAGAGACTCGAAACGATCATCCGTACGCGACTACGAGCTCTGATCACTTGTCCGGTCAGTGGATGACCGCCTCCTGCGGGAATATACGCGCGTCGGTCGTGGCGCGCCGTCACCCTTGCTCCGCAATTCCTTGTACTCTTGGTTGGATAGGCGGTGAGTAGGGATATGGCGGTTGTTTTGTGGGCCCATATTGTTTGGTCGAGGTAGAGGAGGTGGCGGTGGTGGTGGTAGAGCTTTAGACGGCGGAGGAAAATTTAGTTGGTAGGGAGGTTTGGAAGGAGGCGATTGGAAAGGAGGGTCCTCAGATGTCGCCAGGAATTCGACTTCCACTAGTGGGCAGAGGTCCATGACTTGGTTGACAGTTAACGGTTGCAGGGTGCGTAGGAGGGCTCAGATGTGGGATTGTAAGCTGTGCATGAAGTAGGCCAAGTAATGGTCTGGTGGAAGACCTGAAACATGGGTAACCAACTCGATAAATGCATCAATGTGCGAGTCAATGGAGCCGGTCTGGAGGAATCTACAAAGGCGTTCATTCATGGAGCAGGAGTAGCAGTGCTCATATCGCTGGATGAGGGCCTCCGTGAGCGTTGTCCAGGTGAGGTCGGGAGAGAACTGGCAGAGCCATTGCGACCAATGGTGGGCGGACCCCTCCATGTCGATTAGAGCTGTGGATACCTTCTGATTTTAAGGAGTCTGATGAATGTCAAAATACTGCTCAGTGGAAATCCAATCAAGAGGGTCAGTCCTGTTGAATGTTGGGATGTGTAAGCGTTGGAGTTACACCTACGAAGGAGGCAATCCCGCCAGTGCGGGTTCTTCAGGAGATAATGTGCTAGGGGATCTCAAGGCAGTGACAGCAGGGGGGGAGCGAAACTATGGCCGGGTTGTAAGTTGTTGAGCATGACCATGATCGAAGTAAACTGCTCGACTTGGGTCTCGAGATGAGAGTTGATGGTTGTGAGGGCGTGTTCGAGGGCATCCACGCGGGATTCCATCGATTGACAACCCTTTGGCGTAAGAAGTAGACGGCACATGAGCTAGAGGGTCGTGAGAGAGCGCAAGAGCTGGCTAGATCTGGCGGCAAGGAGAGATGGGAAGAAGAAGACACGTCGGCAGGCATCGCAGGTCTGGATACCGCTCTCTGGAAACGTCGCACATGCTGGATCTATCAGCGGCGGTTGGTGCAGATGGCCCATGAGTCACGAGGTGTTGATACTGTGTGGTTTGGCGGAATCGAGCGAATCGATCGACGGGCTAGCACGATAAGTGGACCGGCAGAATCGATTCATGGAAGCGATCGGCGGACACGACTGAACGGACGATCACTGCGGAAGGAAACAAGGACGAATGAGCGCTAATGTAGATGAAGGCCGATGGTAGCTGGATGAAACCTGGCGGCACCAGAGGTGTAGGCGGGGAGGCTAGGTCGGACAAATGTTACCTGTAGGAGAAAACATTTGCACTAAACAAAATAACGGGGGTACAATCACGAGGTATGCTCATGCCCATTTCAGGAGGTTGGTTCCTCCTAGAAGCCCTCTCCAAATGAGAGATCTCAAACCAAATGATCAAAACGATAAACCTAACTCCCAAGCCACGTCCTTATATATGGAGGGTGGCTCACAAGTTATTTCGCAAGCCAACTACTCTGGTGAAAACATACTTTTATCATGAATTCACACCGTAGCAACGTGTCCGTTACAGTTCTCTTTAACCTCAGTAAAGCAGTCACCCAGACTAATATCTTTTTTTTGCTGTTAATTTGATCAGAAAATATTATTTGTCCTCTGATAGGTTAAGCAACCAAGGAATCCATGCAGTTTTTTTTTGCTTTGACCATGGGCGGTCCCAGTACCAGACACGCTCGGGCAAGTGCCCGAGCGTGTTTTTCGCGTTTTTAGCTTCTCCCTTCGCGAAGGACTTCTAGATTTGTATTTTCTCATGTTTCGCTTCATGGCTTGTGCTGTCCGGTGGCTGCCCGTCCTTTGTTATCTGATTTCCGATCAACAATAGAGTCGAAGACTTAAGAGTTAAAATCAACTCTGAGAGTTAAAATCAGGATTCTAGTTGTGATATTAGGAGAAAAAACATGAAGGTTCTCTGGTTTTTCAGATCTGGAGGCTCCGGCTCCCGCAGGTGTTGTAGACTTCAGCTTTGGAGATTCATGTGCGACACCATTTCATCTGAAAATTGAGAGGAATTGAGCAATCATTGAATTTTGCATAAATGTTTGGTCTTTTTATAGTTTCGCAGATTTTGAGGCCTGAACTTGCAATCCAGCACATTCTTTCTTGTGTGAAGGTATTCGTTCCATTAGCCTTCTGTGTGTGTTTTTTTTTATTTAGCTACCCAAGCAGCTGACCGATGAAAATTCATGCATACAGAATTCTGTTCAAAAGCGCACTCCATGTGTTTGTGAAAATGCCACAATGAAGATTTCAAAAGCAATTGCTGAACTCAGGCTACTTTTCAAAGAGGTATGTTCATAAATGTTTTTTTTTTTGCATTTGACTAAATATATAAATCAAGTGTTTTAAATAGATTGTGCTAATTAATTAGCATTTTTATTTGTTAATTTTGGAGGATAACATATGGTGCTTCAATGTTAAATTAATTTTTCATTTTTTTTTGTTTTAAAAAGCGAGCTTACATGTTTTTCTTGTAATGTGTTTAATTAAAATTGAGAGAGGGTGAGAAAATAACTGCAACTGTGTGTGTAATTATTTAAGTTTTTATCCATCTGGGTTGAAGCATTCTAACTTAGAGAAGGAATTTGAAGATTATTAGACAGATCCGTGTATTGTTCAAAATTTGTCGCAACACAAATTCATATTATTGTAGAATTTGGATAGATGAGATAACCATTTGGGTGATACATAATTAAAGGGCAAGAAGAGCTTGTAGATTTATCACATTTAAACTTTATGTCGCTTGTTTAGCAATAGGAATTTGTTCGCATGTATATCGATTAAGAGCTTTGCATGTATATTTTGCTCACCCAATAATGAAACTTGCAATACTAAAAACATTATGCAAAGTTTTCAACAATTAATTTTAATTTATATTGATTGTGCCCGGGCAGGGTAAAAATCCTGGTTCCGCCGCTGGCTTTGACAGATCAAGTCTGGTTCTTCAGTTATTTTTTCTTGTTGTGTTTTTCAAAAAACTGAAATGCTATTTTTTGGCCATTTAAATAGTCTCCATTTGGAACCATTAATCTCCCAAAACACGGTTTTATGTTTGATTCTCGCTCCGTTTGGCATAGCGGTGGCGGTCATGAACACGGTGGTTATAAAATGTTGTTCGTGAACACCCGAGCTCACCTAAGGAATTTCATTCACTTTTCCATTCAAAACTAGTTTTGTTTTCTTGGTGGTTGTCATAAACGTTGTCATGCTAAACATTCATTCTTTGGCGGTGGTGTTTTTGTCCAAACTCATCAGAGCAAAAATGCCGCCCCAAAAGGAGCCTTTAACTAAAGGAGGAGCTCCATTCAAGAAGACTGTTTTAACTTCATCTCCAACCATTTCATCGTTCACCACCAACACCCACCCAGAGCTCCATTCAAGAAGACTGTTTTAACTTCATCTCCAACCACTTCATCTTTAACCACCAACACCCACCCAAATAGATCCTAAATATCCTCATTTCTGGCTCCTTGAATGTTGATTGCCTTAAGACATTGCTTTTAGTATCTTGAATATATTGAACTCTTCTCCATTTCACAGCTAATTGTTTAGAAAAATCTTTGAAACCGAGATGAAAGGAAGAAAATTTGAAAACATGAAATCTCTATACATTTGTTTTGAATTCTTTCAAAAGAGAAAATGATAATGTTGCATCATGTTCACAATTTTAGTTTTTTTTTCTCTCACAAGGGTCTACTGTTTTCATCGGGCGTCATTTGGGATTGATTTTTTCTTCTCTACAAATATTGTTTTGCTGGCGATGGCGATAAAAGGCCTGACTTACAGCTACCCCAGAGCTTTGTTCTGGCAGGGGGCTGTATGATGTGAACATCATCAAAGGTGTTAGCTAAGCCAGCCTCATGTATATTGTTACTATAGAACCATATATCCCCATTTACTTATCTATAGTTAGACATTTGTGTTCTTTTTAGTTAATAATTTAATGCATTGTCATATAGAAATGATGAATCATTTTTATATCTTAAACTGATATGGTCAATCTTCTAAAATTCCATCTGTAGTGAACTCAGGCTTCTATGCATTGGGAAGGTGATGATATTTTAGGGATTCATCCAGTCTTTAACATGTTACAATTTCAGTCGATAGTTATTATACTAGTTTAGAAGTTCTTTTTTCCCTCTCTTCTATTACTTATTTTGAGCCTCCATTTCTTTTAACTAGAAGAGAGAGGCACACGTCTCCCTAGCACACTATTTGATAGGGCATGTCAATATTTCCATCTTGCATAATGTTAGCTGCATCATAATTTTATTTTAATTCAAACTATACATTCAAATCATGGTTTTTTTGTTATCAAAATATAAATTTATTAGATGATGATAATTTATGGGAATTGTCAGAGGCACCGCACTTTTCATTAGTTGCACTCATTTGTTAAATGTTGTATAGTTTTCTGCTATAAATAGCCTTGGGCGTTGACCCTAATAATATTACGGTTCTTTTTGTTCAACTTGGTATCGGCGGCGGGGGGGTGGGGACGCGACGTCGGCGACACCTTCCACGCGACTGCTCCGGCGGTTGCTTCTGCTGCGATTTCAGCGGGTCTTTGCCGGAGGAACCCCGTCGTTGGCTTTGTGCGGTGTCTTCGACGGAGAACTTCCGCCTCTAGGGTTGCAGGAACCCTGTCGCCGGCTCTGTACGGTTTCTCCTTCCGCTGAATCTGTGTGGGTTACCTCTAGGCCTCCAGATCGACGGAGGAGGCCTCTAGGGTTGCGGGATTGTCCCTCCCGCCACCAGATTCAACGACCGCCTCCATCCCCGGTTGTTGCGTGATTTGTTGTCGTGGACAATTAACACGACCATATCTTGTGGGTCTTCAACAACACCACCTCCACATTCTAGCGGATCTGAGGATGCGATTATCGGATCTAAGGCATGAGGAGGCATTGATTGGCACCGGACCGACTGCGGTGATTGGTGTGGAAGCGGATCCATGGCGTCAAAGGAAGGAATGATGAAAGATGTCTTCAAGATGTTGGGCCCGGATGGGTTGGCCACATTGTTGAGGGTGTTGGGTTCATCGCAACGGTCGGATAAATTGGAACTTTCACTGATTGACTTGAAGCTTGACAGACTGACGACCTACTTGAGTTGGTCAAGACGTGTGAAGAAAATCCTTGCAGCGAAACAGGTTGGGGATTCCTGACAGGGGTGTTGAAGAAACCAGAGAACTCGGCTGGAGATGAGGGGGAGTCGGCCCACATGATGGTGTTTATGTGGCTTTTAAGCTCGGTTGTCTCATCGATTGCCGCTACGGTAGATGGCCTCGAGATAGTTATAGAGGTTTGGGTCAAGCTGAAAAACACATATGATGGCGTGAAGAACACTCTCAGGGTCTTCTAGGTGAAGGGAGAAATCGATGACACTGCACAGAGAGAGAAACTAGTGCAGGAGTACGCCTCCGAGTTGGAACGACTATGTGTGGACTACGATCATGCCTCTGGTGGGATGTGTTACATCGATTCTCAGTGTCGGGCTTCCAAAATCATCGTGGAGGAGAGAACGATGAAGTTCCTGAAGGGGCTTAGATGACAAGTTCGATCAGCGGAGAGCCCTACTTCTTTCTGGTACGTCGATTCCTACACTCACCGAGGCCATCTCTGCTATGATTCAGGAGGAGACACGTCTCAAGCTTCAGGCAGGAGGAGGGTCCACGACTGTGAAGTCGGCACTTGTGGTTGCTGCTCCTGGCGTTGTACAACAAAGGGAAGAAACCCGCCAGTGCTACAATTGTGGCGAGGTGGGCCATCTGAGGCTAGTATGCCCCGAGACACCCAAGGAGAGAGATTCAGGTGGTTGACGGGGACGTGGTCGGGGGCGTGGTCGTGCTTGTGGTGCCAGAGGAGGCTATCGAGCTAATTTGGGCATGATTGAGAGTGCAGAGGAAGTTGGGGTTTTCTATACAGAGGAGGAGCAAACCCTACTTAGCATGATGGAAGGCATCAAGAGGAAACAGACGGGCGAGGGGAGCAGAGATGGAGCTGGGGGGGTTACGATGTATGCCCACCCAACTGATGGATCTCTCGCTCTTGCATCTATCTCCTCCTCAAGGGCGTCAGATTGGATCATCGACTCAGGCGCATCACATCACGTGACAGGAAATGCAGGCGAGTTTTCCTCTTATACTCGTCTTGCTGCTGCAGATAGCATCCAAACAACGGACGGTACATTTCAGCAGTAGTCGGTAAAGGTACTGTTAATTGTTCAGGTTCAGTAACATTATCCAATGTTTTCCATGCTCCTTCTTTTCCAGTTAATCTCCTATCCATTAGTCCATAATTATTCAACTGGAATGTATTGTTTCTTTTGATATTCCCAAGGTGACTTTCCAGGAGAAAGGGACGAGGCGGATACTTGGGACTGAGACTTGGCATGATGGGTTGTGGTATCTGGATTAGGAAGGATTGGACGCGGCTCTTGTATCTGTGGTAGAGAAGACGGGAGGTAGAGGACAAAAGATGAGTGCAGATGACATGCTGATACTTCATCACAGACAGTTGGGTCACCCGTCATTCAGTACTGTAGCTAGATTATTTCCTACTATTGTTAAAACAATTGATAAAACAAAGTTGGTGTGTGATGCTTGTGAGTTCGGCAAGCTTACTAGGAGTTCGTATGCTAGTACAGGCCGAAGAAGCTCTTCTGTTTTTGATGTTATTCATTCTGATGTATGGGGGCCTTGTACTGTAGGTTTTTTGAATGGTTTTAAGTACTTTGTAACGTTTATTGATTGTGCTTCTCGTGTTACTTGGTTGTATTTGATGAAAGCTAAAAGTTAAGTATTTACCTGTTTTCGAGATTTCCATAAGCTTGTTCAGACTCAATACAATGCAGTGATTAAGGTACTACGATCGGATAATGAAACAAAATACATCAACAAGGCAATGGAGGAATATGTATTGGCTCATGGGATAGTGCACCAGACCACCTGTGCATATTCGCCTGCACAGAACAGAGTGGCAGAAAGGAAGAACAAACATCTTCTGGAGGTGGCAAGGAGTATGATGCTCAACATGAAGGTTCCTCAAAGTCTGTGGGGATATGCGGTGCTAACAGCGACACAGTTGATCAATAGGATGCCTTCTTGGGTTCTGGGTGGAAGTCCCTGTGTCAGCAGTTGTAGGGACATAATGGAGGGATGCTTCCTTTGAAGGTGTTTGGGTGTGTGTGCTTCGTGAAGGACAACAGGCCGGGTGTTGGTAAATTTGATGCAAGGGCAGTCAAATGTATGTTTGTGGGCTACTCTCGTACTTAAAAAAGGGTACATGTGTTGGAGCCCGGTGGAGAAAAGATGTTTTGTGAGTAACTTTAGAGAGCTGGAACAATACTATCGAGAGGGGGGGCCCACCTACAGCTGACTCGTCAGATACCAAAATTATGTGGCTAGAGCGAGAAAGGTTGGTGACTGATCTGGGAGTATGGCAGGTGTTAGAATAACCCATGTATTGGGCCCATGTTTTAGGCCCATTTATGCTTTCTTCTCTTTTAGTCCCACATCTTGTATAGGATTTGTTCTCCCTCTCTTCCTCCTATATATATGTATTCTCTCCTTGTATTTACATACTCAATCAATACATACAAGTTTTGGGATTTCTCTACATGGTATCAGAGTCAGGTTACGATTCTCGCGGTCTCCTTTGTTCTGACCGCACCTATTGATCTCTCGCGGCCTGCCTCCTGCGGCCTCTCTCGTGGCCTGCCTCCCGCGACCTGTCTCTCACGACCTGCCTGTGCGAGTTGTTCGTCTCTATCTGCTTGCCTCTGCGGCTTGTCCCTCTCAGTCCACAGTTGTTCCGCTACCTCCTGTTACTCTCCTTCTCCCGTGGATCCACCCTTCCCCCCCTTGCTTTTTATAGCCTTTCCTCCTTCCTAATTCGTGGGGCCACCTTCTTTTCTGTCCGCTGCGGACTCCCTACTCGTCGCGGCCTGTCTTCAGTCCGCCGCTTTGCTCTCCGCTTCTGCCTTCCCCAAATCCGCTTGTCTCTATACTCGTGGTTTGCTTCCTCAGTTCGCTGTTGTGATCCGCCTGGCCGTGCGAGCTGGTCCTTTCTCACCTGCATCTTGGTCGCGGTCTCCTGCTCTTCTCCTCTGTCCGCGCGACTTGTCTCTGCCAGCTGCGGACTTCTTCTCCCTGTTCGCTTCGCCTTTGGTCGTGGCCTCCTCCAGCCGCTTGTGTTTTTCATACCTTGACCGGGCGGTCTCTGCTCTAGTCGCACCGGCTATCCTCTCTTGCGGATTGTTCTTACCCGCCGGCCTCTCCCTCTCTTCTTATGGACTGCTCCTGTCCGCTGCGGCCTGATTCCTGTGCTTTGACCACTACTGTGTTCACCTAGACCGTGCGGACTCTCTTTCTTTCCGCATTTGGGTCGCGATCTGACTCATCGCTGGTGCCAGTGTGACCGAGCGGACTAGTTTTCCTTTCCGCTTTCTTGGTCGCGGTCTCCTGTCCTTCCCGCCGCGGCCTTGTCGTGCGGCATCCTGCTCTTTCCGCGGCGGTCTTCCTCGGTCGTCTGGTTCTGCGGCCTGTCTCTATGGCTTCTTCTGGTAATTCTACGAGCTCGGCGGCCAGCCCGCCTACTGTCCACCCGGCCTGTCCGCCAGACCGCCCGGCCTGTTCTGCCGAACTCCGTGATGAGCTCCGGATCACAACAATCTCTCTTTCCGGCAAGAAAAACTTTATTCCATGGGTGCATTCAGTTCGGCGGGTTCTTCAAGCTAAGGGACTTCTGCCTCACCTTACTCAGGCACCTCCTTCTCCCCTTACGGATGATTGGCTCCGCAATGACGGACGCGTTCAGACTTGGATTCTGAATTCCTTGGATGGTGAGCCTTATCAAATGGCTATGTACCACGACACCGCCAAGGCTATGTGGGATGAGCTACATTCCTTGTACTCCGGCCGCGACAGCCTTCAACATCTTTACGATATCCTCACTGACCTCTTCACTCTCGACACTGGCGGCGCTTCAAATATGACCTCGTTTTTGTCGCTCGGGCTAAAACTCTTGCTGAAGCCTGGATCCAGCATCAGCCGCCTACCAATGATCATGCTGCTCAGCGAGCTCAGAAGGAAGCTGCTTGCATTGCCATCATCATGGCTCGCCTTTCATCTCATCTACAGAGTCTTCGTGCTCAGGTCCTGGCTGCTCCCACCACACCATCTTTCTCTGATGTCTGCTCCATGATTCTCCGAGTCTCCCCTCCTCTAGATCCTCCTGCTCCTTCTCCACCAGCTCTTCTTCAGCAGGCCCCTCAGCTCCTACCATCCCCTCCCACTTCTGCTCGGGGGGGACATTCGGGCTCGCGGGGCCGTGGCCGTGGTGGCCGCAGCCGGCCAAAGTGCTCCTTCTGCGGGAAAGATGGTCATCTTGAGGCGACCTGCTATAAGAAAATCGGCTATCCCCCTCGCCCAACGGCTTATGTTGTTACTGAAGTCAGTTCTCCTGATCTTGAGACCGTCCGTCTTCAGCTCCAGCATCTCCAGGGTCTGCTCAACCCACCCTCGGCCTCCGTCTCCAACACAGGTACTGCTTGTCTCTCCACCAGCCCGGGCTGGATTGTGTACTCTGGTGGCACTCATCACATTACTTCGCAACGGCCTGCAAAGTACTCGGACTCTCCTTATCCGAAGTCTATCACTGTGGCCAATGGGGCGCTGGTTCTTGTCTCCGACTCGGCCGATCTTTCTCTCAACCAGTCCATCCCCTTCGCTCGGCTCTTCATGTTCCGAGTTCACCCTTTAATTTACTATCTGTGGGGCGTCTTACAAGTCATCTGGATTGTTCTATTATATTCACTTCTTTTTTTGTTATACAGGATCGGCGGACGCGGACTACCATTGGTAGAGGCCAGCTGCGGAACGGGCTCTACCTTCTCGATGACTCTCCCACCATTCTGTCTTCCGTCTCCTCCACTGCATGGCATCGCCGACTTGGTCATGCCCCTCTACCAGTACTCCAGCGGGCTCTTCCAGATATTCCTTTTACTTCTTTTCAGTGTGACTCATGTATCCTCGGCAAACAACCGCGTTCTTCTTTTCCTTCACATTGTACTCGGAGTGCAGCTCCCTTTGATCTAGTTCATTCGGATGTATGGGGACCATTTAGGATTCCCAGTATCTGTGGTTTTCGTTATTTTATCACGTTTATTGGTGATCACTCCCGCACTACGTGGCTCTACTTACTCCGTGAACGCTCCGAGCTTCCCCGGGTTTTTCGGGCATTTGTCCTCGAGACCCGGACGCAATTACACACCACTCTGAAAACCCTCCGTACTGACAATGCTCGTGAGTACACCGGCCACGACTTTACCACTTTGTGTTCGAAATACGGGATTCTACATCAAACCTCTTGCGCTTACACGCCCCAGTAAAATGGGGTTGCCGAACGAAAGAACCGTCATTTACTCGATGTCGCCCGCTCCCTCATGCTTCAAATGCATGTTCCCAAGGCATACTGGAACTTTGCGGTTTCCACTGCCTGCTTTCTCATCAACCGCCTCCCCTCCTCTGTCCTCAATTATGCTACTCCGTTTAGCATATTGTTTCCCTCCACTCCGGCTTTCCCTCTCCCGCCCCGTATCTTCAGCAACACCTGCTATGTCCACCGCCTCAGGCCCTCCTCGGATAAATTGGATCACAGGGCGGTGAAACACATCTTTGTCGGCTACTCACGCACCCAGAAGGGCTATGTCTGTTACTCACCCGCTATTCGCAAGATCACTGTTTCTGCTGACGTTACCTTCCGGGAAGAACCACCGTTTTTCCCTGCTCCGTTACCTGCGACGCTCCCACCGACTCCTCTCCCGCCATCTTTACCACGCCCCGTTATTCCCGCTACTACACCGCATTCGCCCGTTTCTCCTGCCCCCGCTCCTGCTACCACCAAACCACCCGTTATCCGTGTCTACACTCGTCGCCCTCCCAGTTCCGTTGCCCCTCTGCAGCCGACCTCCACTACGGATACTTCGCGTCCTTCTGATCAGGTAACGCCTTCCACTGCTCATCCTCTTGATGCCTACGTCTCTCTTCATCGCCTCTCTCCCCCTCTACACACATTTGCTACTTCTCTTTCTTCGATTGCTGTTACTAACTCTATGCAGGAGGCGCTTCAACATCCCGGCTGGCGGGCAGCCATGGAGGAGGAAATGTCTGCCCTCTGGGCTAATCAGACTTGGATCGTTGTACCCCTTCCTCCGGGTCAGAAACTGGTTGGGTGCAAGTGGGTCTTTATCATCAAACATGCTGCTGATGGGACGATTGACCGTCTAAAGGCTCATCTTGTGACTCACGGCTTCACCCAGCAACAGGGGCTCGACTATGAGGAAACTTTCTCTCCGGTCGCCAAGCTCAATACCGTTCGAGTGCTCATCTCTGTTGTTGTTCATCGCCAGTGGCCCCTCTTTCAACTCGATATCAAGAATGTCTTCTTAAATGGGGATCTCTAGGAGACGGTCTACATGCAACAACCGCCCGGGTTTGAGACCACGGGGGAGTCTCAGGTCTGTCGCCTTCTTAAGGCTCTGTATGGTCTCAAACAATCTCCACAGGCCTGGTTTGACAAATTCAGTAAGGTCCTTCGTGATTTTGGTTTTACTCGAAGCTCGGCCGATTTCTCGCTGTTCACTCGTCACCGACCAACAAGGACGGTCCTTCTGTTAGTATATGTTGACGACATCATCATTACAGGAGATGACTCACAAGGGATACATGCCGTCAAAGTGCATCTAAACTCGGTCTTCCAGGCAAAGGACCTGGGAACTCTACGATATTTTCTGGGTCTTGAGGTTGTCAGGCGACCGGACGGGCTTATTCTATCTCAACGAAAGTACTGTATTGATCTTCTTCATGATGCTGGTCTTTTAGGGTGTAAGCCAAGTGATACACCCATGGATGTAAACCACAAGTTATGTGTTCAGGCATCTGACTCGGATCTACTTTTCCAGAATCCTGAATATTATTGACAACTAGTTGGGAAATTGATCTATCTCACGGTTACCAGACCAGATATTTCCTTTGCAGTTGGTCTTGTCAGTCGATACATGCACTCTCCTCGTAAATCTCATCTTCAGGCTGTTGAACGTATTCTCAGGTACCTAAAAACAGCCCCGGGTCAAGGACTTGTTTACCGGACTTCCTCGTCTGCTCCAACCTTAGTGGCATACTCTGATGCGGATTATGCTGGCTCTCTTGATGACCGGCGATCTACTAGTGATTTCTGCACATACTTTGAGGACCATTTGGTTACATGGCGAAGCAAGAAACAAGCGGTCGTTGCTCGATCATCAGCTAAGGTAGAATATCGGGCAATGACATCTGTTGTATCAGAAATTACGTGGCTTGAAAGTCTCCTCACTGATCTGGGTGTCAAATTACCTTCTCCGGCTCTTCTTCTTTGTGATAGCCAAGCGGCTATACATATCGCCAAGAACCCAGTTTTACACGAAAGAACGAAGCACATTGAAGTCGATTGTCACTTCGTTTGAGAGAAAGTTCAAATGAAAAAGCTCGATCTCAAGCATGTTCCAGGGACGGAACAAGTTGTGGATGTCCTCACAAAGGCTCTTCCCAATGCATCCTTCTATCAATGTCTGTCCAAGCTTGGTGCATACGATTTGTACGCTCCAGCTTGCGGGGGAGTGTTAGAATAAGCCATGTATTGGGCCCATGTTTTAGGCCCATTTATGCTTTCTTCTCTTTTAGTCCACATCTTGTATAGGATTTGTTCTCTCTCTCTTCCTCCTATATATATGTATTCTCTCCTTGTATTTACATACTCAATCAATACATACAAGCTTTGAGCTTTCTCTACAGCAGGGAAGATCTGTGGAGGATGTGCAGAAGAGTGATGAGGAGCAGAAGGAGGAGATCGAGGAGGAAAGGCGAGACGTGAGACCCACGGCTCAGGAGGAGCTGCTGACATATAGGAGAAGGAGGAAGTTACCAGCAGTACCAGATTCAGTGTCTGTGCCCAGTCTCACTCTCAGTCCCTTGGCTACGCCTCTTCCTACTCCTGGAACACCTACATCACCACATGCCTCAGGTGACATTTCTTTCCCTTCCCCTACTTATCCTCTTACATTACGGAGGTCTACTCGCAGCAATGCGAAAATCCTCCTGATAGATACGGTTGGGACCTTGCGTCCTTTGTCTCATACGATCATATCTCCTCTACTCACGGAGCATTCATTGCATCTTTGGATAGTATTATTGTACCTAACAATTGGCAGGTTGGCAAAGACGATTCGAAATGGAAGGCAGCGATGAAGGAGGAGATGAGAGCTCTTGAGAAGAATAAGACTTGCGAGTTGGTACAACGGCCAAAGGACAAGAAGGTTGTTGGGTGCAAGTGGGTGTTCACTGTGAAGCAAAACCCAGATGGACAGGTTGAGCGCTACAAGGCGCGATTGGTGGCCAAGGGGTACAGCCAGACCTACGACATCGACTACGACAAGACATTTGCACCAGTTGCAAAGATGAGCACCGTTAGGACCCTAATTAGCCTAATAGTGAATGGTGGATGTAAGTTGCACCAACTAGATGTGAAGAATGCATTTCTTCACGGAGATCTGGCAGAGGAGGTGTATATGGAGATACCACCAGGTTTTGGCACGACGAAGACTGAAGGCAGAGTCTGCAGGTTGAAGAAATCTCTCTATGGACTGAAGCAGTCACCCCGCGCGTGGTTCGATAGGTTTAGGAAAGCGATGATCGGGATGGGATATCACCAGATCGATGCAGATCACACAGTTTTCTCTAGGTAAAATGAATGTCACATTACCATGCTTGTGGTGTATGTGGACGATATGATCATTACGAGGGATGATGAGCAGGAGATTGGCCGCCTCAAGGGGGCTTTGGGCAAGGAGTTTGAGGTGAAGGATCTAGGCATTCTTAGGTACTTCCTTGAGATTGAAATCGCTTATGAGGCAGAGGGGGTAGTCCTTTCCCAAAGGAAATACGCACTAGATCTCCTCACTGAAACTGGGATGTTGGGGTGTAAGCCTGCTACGACGCCTATCGATCAGAGGTGTAAATTGGGTGCAGAGGCCGGGGAACCAGTAGATCGTGAGATGTATCAGAGGCTGGTTGGAAAGTTAATTTACCTGAGCCACACTCGCCCAATATCTCCTTATTTGAATATTTTTAAATTGTTCATTTTTAATTATTTATTAAATATTTTAGATTTTCATAATTATAAAAAATAAATATTTAATATACGTGTCTCAGCGTGTCGTAATATGATATTTTTTGAGAATTGATAAATCGTGTGTCGTGTCGCGTGTGCAACATAGAAATGGCAATTTCCTAATTTATTTGTTGGTGTAGTTAAGAGTATCCCTTATTACTAATAATAGATGTTTTTAATGCTGCAGCTTCTCTGATTGGCAAAATCTGCTCCTTCTCGAGCTAGCTTCAAATTACTGAATTGAGCTCGAACTGGAGTACAGCCTCTAGATCAAAGCTGGGAGTGACTTCCAGTCTACGAATGAAGCAACAGACATTTTTGTAGTGTACTAAATTGATTTGGTAGAAGGATGTATTTTTGTATATTATCTGTTATTGCTTTTGGAAGCCGACCTCACTATAGTGAGATAAATGCTCGAGTGTTGTTATATTTGTCATTGTTTTTAGAGCAAGACAATTGTCAGATTACAGTATTTTGATCTCTTTCAATAGGGATAGCTGCATTTCTAAATGTTTATGATCAAATGTCAAACTTGTCACTTGATATCATGAATTTGTTGGACTGTGCCTTTAAACTGTGAAAATTAAACTCTGTGTTCATTCTCATTTAGGCTTTGTTTTGAGAACCCGGCAGTGCCCCGTCGTTGAACCCGGATTTTTGTTTTTCACTTGCTATTGCGTGCAGCAAAAGGGCCCTTTGGTCGGCATTCTTGCAGTGACTTTTGTGTGTCATGTTCCATTTTTGGAGCCTCAAACAAGGGAAGTTATTGGGGACTGGCATGGTCCTAAAATCAGGAAACAGAGTTGTTCTCTTCGAGCTAGGCTTAAAAGCTCGCTATTTTTTAAGTGGATATGAAGTTTACTTCCCTTGTTTTTGAAAAATGATCTCATGGGAGATCATTTATTCTCTCCGTTAGTTAAAAAAGAAATCTGCACACATCTCATCGAAGCGGGGTGTGCTGTACTGCACTGTGCAGTGCAGCACATCAACGGCTGTGAATGCATCCATCTTGCGCACACATCTCGATGCAAGTGCTGATGTATTAGCAATCATGGATGACGCAATGCACGGTACAGTACAACACTCTCTATTCTTGTAGTTATACTTACAATAGTCTTTTTGACAATAAATAAAAGTCAACCAGAACATAATTTCTATATTGTCTATACAATATCTAGAGCAGCATTCAAAGGAAGCTATAAATTGACCTCAAAATACACAGTTGACCCACAAAAAAATCTAGGTAAAAAATATGATTTCAGTCAAAACATTTAAAAAAAATCAGTCCAAACTTTAAACTTTAAAATTTTGATCTTAAAGGTTTAATTTTTGCGGAGGTGAAGCAGAAAACAGGGCGGGTTGGGAGTAAAAGTTTTTTGTGGAGGAAGTATAATAATTGCATTTGAAAAAATCATCTTTTAATTATTTCTTACATCCTAAAGATCTATTTCCTTTGGTCAGGATCGGCTGATAATTCACAAAATCAACTTGTCAGCTGGAAATTAGTGTGTCAGCAGGTACTTAAACACTATAAATATTTTGGTATGTGCGAAGCACCTATTACTTTAGATCCGGGGGTGGTGCAGTGCAGTGAATGCACTGCACGGTAAATTGCGATCCGACGGTTGCGCTGAGATGCGAGTGCGCTGAGTTGCGTGCACATCTCAACGCACTCATCTCAAAGCATGCACAAATCGCGGCGCAAAGCTGAACTCGCGTGAGATCTCAGCGCAACCGTCCGATGCACTGCACTTTACCGTGCAGTGCATTCGCTGCGCTGCACCACCCCCGGACCCATGCAGTGCATTCGCTGCATTGCACCACCCCCGGGCTGAGCAATTTTACCCGCATTATTCGTGATCATACTGTGGGATCCTGCTTGGCCATATTTTAAATTTCAAATACAATCGTATTTTTGCCACGTACGGTCGGAATTTTGTCCGCACCAGGCATATTTGCCAATTTTTACTCGTGTAACACAATGATTCATTTTGCGGAGTTGGGGGGGGGGGGGGGGGGGGGGTGATAGCGCCGGCCCGCCACCGTTGGAAGACACGACGCCCGTGCACAATCTTCGCCCCAACACAAGGAAGTCCTACCGCGATATGCTCCGCTACAACACTTGAGTCCGATCGACCAAAATGTTAGGCGGTCACGGACATTCGATTTCATTTAATTTACTGCATTTATTTTGAGTCTAAAACATTTGAATGGCTTGGATGAGATCGTGGATTTTGTGGTTGGGAGTGCTCCTCATGTGGAGTATATATACTCTCCTCCACATCCTAAAAACCTAACTTATATTGAGTTTTATTTTGGGCAATAGCAGCCTCCCTCTCTCCCGTGACAGGAGCCGATCCCTTCCCATCGGAGCGATTCCGATCGGAACCGTCCGGTGCGACGCCGGCGGCCGCGCCTCTCGTTCCTCCCTCCGGCGAAGTGCAGCCCGCTGTTCGCCACCTCTCCGACCGCAAGGCGACCGCCCTCCTGCCCTCCGGCCGCCCGTGACCCCATCGCCGGCGCCGGTTAGCAATAGCCGATCGGCTAGGTCCGACCCGGAGCGACCGGCTACGCTCGGCAAGGTTTCCGACCGGCCACTTCGTCGTCCGCTACTCATCCGCTTGGGTCAGATCTCGCCGCCCTCTTTGGCTCCGGATTCCATCCGGATTGGGGTAACGCGTTTCTCATCTCCACCTCGTGTGATTCGTCTTTACTTTCGTGAATTTTTGTGGTTGTGATAGAGTCGTGTGTGGTCGGAAATAGCGGATAAATCGGAACGTTGAAAGTGCGACGCTCGTCTCCAACCCCTTTGATCGGAGAGGGGTCAACGCCGGCGACTAGTCGCTTGTTGGAGTTGGTATTCACCGGCTCGAGATCTCCACTCCAAAATTGCGTTCTCCGCAAGTCCCTTGCGTAGGATTGGAGTGTGCATGCGTTATAATAAATTTCGTTCTAATTCGGAGACGGTGACGTTAGGTCTCGCTTGTCAGATTTTGAGTTTTGTCTAAAATTAACGCGCGTGTTGGATAATTGTGTGCGAGTGGTACTTTAACTGCATCAATTGGTATCAGACTTCGTCGCAAATATTTCTTAATCTTTGCCGGTCCTCCATCGTCTCGTCCCTTATTTTATGCACACACGCTCAGGGAACGACTATCCCGCGACTTCATCCGCGTCCAATAATATGGGCGACAATCCGGATAATCGTGAGGTTACGCAGGCACAACTTGCGGCCGTCCAACGTACTCTCACCGAGCAAATCGCTCACCTCACCACGGCCTTTACCAACCTCCCACAAACAATCCAAAATGGGTTGCCACCGCCACACCCACCTAATCAAGCCCCACGTACTCCTCCACCACGCCCTCCACGTCACTACAATGACTTTGGCGCCAACGACCACACCGACGCTTGGCACAACGACCTCACCCGCAAAATCAAAATCGATGCCCCGACGTTTGACGGTCACGGCGACCCCACAAAATTTAACGACTGGCTCATGAAAATCGAATGTTATTTTGAGTGGCACAACTTGGATGACCACCAAAAGGTCGTTGTCGCTCGTATGAAATTAGAAGGCCGCGCACAAGTGTTTTGGCTCAATGAAGAGCGTCGGGTTGGGGGGATCCCCCACACATGGCCCCAAATGCGCAATATCCTCACTAATCATTTCGTCCCCGCCTACCACCGCACGAACATGTTCGACGAATTCACTTCTTTACGCCAAGGCACTAAATCGGTGACTGAATATATGGCCGAATTACATGAATTAATGATCCGTTGTCAAATTGAAGAGATGCCCGAGCTTACGGTATCACGTTTTCGTAAGGGTCTTCGGTCGGAGATCCAAAGTCAAATTCGGCGCTATGATCACCATGATCTGGATTCCGCCATGAATGCCGCTCTTGACATTGAACAACATATCTCCATGACCACGAATCCGCGAACGACTTCCTCCAAAGGCTTTTTCCATTCCAAATCCACTTCTACGCACTATAATAATTCAAAAGGGAAAGGTCTCTCCCAAGACACTCCCAAATCCGTCATCATCACCGCTAGGAAAGCTCATGACACATCGAGCGACCGCATCCCCATAGGCAAAACTAGCAAGGAGCACGTCACTTGTTATGCGTGCAATCAATTGGGCCACTACGCGGTTGAATGCCCCACTCGCCGCAAGTTAGTCACCTTGATCGAACCCTCGGCCGATACCGACGATCTCATCTATGAGGAACATAGTGACGTCGACGAGTCGGACATTCCTAGTGACATGGAAGAGGAGTTTCCCGCCCACAACCTCTCGGTCATGCGTTGTATTTTGACAACCCCGCGTACTAACCATGATTGGAAGCGCTCAAGCATTTTTTCCTTGTACTTTAAAAGCGGTGAAAAATCTTGCAAACTTATCATCGATAGCGGGAGTTGCATGAATGTGGTTTCCGAAGCCGCTATTCTCCGCATGAAGCTAACTACCGAACCACACCCCACTCCTTACCAAGTTGCTTGGGTCGATAAAACTTCTATCCCAGTCACCAAACGTTGTCTTGTCCCCCTAGTTATCAAGGACTATGTTGACCAAGTATGGCGATGTTATTTCTATGAATGCGTGTCATATCCTCCTTGGCCGCTCTTGGCTTTATGATTACAACGTCACCCACTTTGGTCGCGCGAATACGTATGAATTTAAATTCAAGATCAAAAAATCACCTTACGACCGACCGCACCTAAGGATCTCAAGACTTCCGACACCTCCCTCCCCGCGGTCAAACATACTTTAAGCTTGATCAACCCAAAAAATTCGAACGCGATAGTTTTTCCGGTGGTATGCTCTATGCCTTGGTCTTGCTTCAGGCTCATGGCGCACTCCCCCACACCACCTCTTTGCCCACCGACGTTTTCGCACTGCTTGAGGATTTTAAGGACATTCACCCCGATGAACTTCCCTCTGTATTGCCTCCCCTTCGGGATATCCAACATGCAATCGACCTCATTCCGGGCTCTACCCTTCCAAACCTACCCCACTATCGTCTAAACCCTAGTGCGCATGAGGAACTCCAAACCCAAATTTCGGATCTACTCTCCAAGGGTCTCATCCGACACAGTTTAAGTTCATGTGCGGTTCCGGCACTTCTAGCCCCGAAGAAAGATGGATCGTGGCGCATGTGCGTCGATAGTAGAGCCATTAACAAAATTACAATTAAGTACCGATTTCCAATCCCCCGTTTGGATGATTTGTTGGACATGCTAAGTGGTGCCACTATTTTCTCTAAAATTGATCTAAGAAGTGGGTACCATCAGATTCGGATTAGAGAGGTGGATGAGTGGAAAACGGCGTTTAAGTCTAAAGATGGCTTGTACGAGTGGCTCGTCATGCCGTTTGGGCTCTCCAACGCCCCAAGCACATTCTCGCGCATGATGACACAACTCTTTCGACCCTTTATGGGGAAATTTTTGGTGATTTACTTTGACGATCTATTGATATATAGCATGTCCCCACATGATCACATCCACCACTTGCGACAAATCTTTGAAGTTCTCCGTAAGGAAACGCTCTTTATTAATCTCAAAAAGTGTCACTTTATGGACTCCTCCGTCTCTTTCTTAGGCTATATCGTGAGCGCGGCTGGCATTAAGGTTGATCCCGCCAAGGTTCAAGCGATCTTAGATTGGCCGGAACCCAAATCAATTCGTGATGTTCGAAGTTTTCATGGCTTGGCAACCTTTTACCGACGTTTTATTCGCGATTTTAGTACAATCATGGCTCTCATAACGGAATGCATGAAACAAGGTGACTTCAAATGGTCTAAATCCGGCTCTTTTGCCTTCACACGAATAAAAAAATTCATGACCGAGGCACCGGTTCTCCGGTTACCGAATTTTGATAAGATTTTTGAGGTCTCTTGTGACGCCTCCGGTGCGGGTATAGGTGGTGTTTTAAGCCAAGAGGGCCACCCGATTGGATTTTTTAGTGAAAAATTAAGTGGCCCTAAACTCAACTACTCCAATTATGAACGCGAGTTTTATGCTCTAATCCAAAGTCTACGACACTGGCGACACTACCTCTTGCCCAAGGAATTCATCCTTCTATCGAATCACGAAGCTTTACGCTATATCAATTCTCAACACAAGTTTAGCCCGCGACAAGCAAAATGGGTCTCTTTCCTACAAGAATACACGTTCGTAATCAAACATTGCAAGGGCAAACATAACCTTGTCGCTGATGCTCTAAGCCGCGTTAACTTACTTATCTCCACTTTGTACGTTAAGGTCATCGGATTCGAACGTGTGAAACGTGAGTATGCGGAATGCAAGGATTTCAAGCAAATTTTTTTGGCCCTCCAAGAGAACTCACCTCACACTATTTCGGAAAACCATATTCGTGACGGTTATTTATTTAAGGGCTCTAAGTTGTGCATTCCGGACTCCTCCCTCCGCCTATTCATTATTTGGGAAATGCATGGGGGTGGGTTGGGTGGTCATTTTGGGCGCGATAAAAGCATCACGTTAGTAGACGACAAGTTCTTTTGGCCCGGTCTAAAAAAAATGGTTAACCAAGTTGTGCGTAGTTGTCGGACATGCCAACTCGCTAAAGGCACCAAACACAACACGGGTTTATATACGCCGCTCCCCATTCCCTCCACGCCATGGGACGACGTTAGTATGGACTTTATTTTAGGCCTTCCACTCACACAACGCAAATGCGACTCCATACTCGTGGTCGTTGATCGCTTCTCTAAAATGGCGTATTTTATCCCTTGCAACCGCACAAACGATGCCTCTCACATCGCCAAACTCTATTTCAAGGAGGTTGTTAGTCACCGCGGGCTACCCAAGACTATTGTCTCGGATAGAGATGTTAAATTCACCTCTTATTTTTGGAAAACACTATGGATGTTGGTTGGCACAAAACTCCTTTTCTCCGCGGCATACCATCCCCAAACGGATGGGCAAACCGAGGTGGTCAACGGAGCTTGGGCAATTTACTCTGTTGCTTAGTTAGTGATCACAAGGGCACTTGGGATCTCATCCTACCCCAAGCCCAACTGGCTTATAATAACTCCAAAAATCGCTCCACGGGTCTTTCACCGAATGAAATTGTGCATGGTTACAACGCACGCGTGCCTATTGACTTGATTCCGCTACCACCGGCGTATAAATCAAGCCAATTTGCCAGCGACTTCGCTCACCATTTACATGCGTTGCACAACGATATCCGCCTCCGATTATCCACTACGTATGACGCTTACCGATCTCATGCGAATGTGCACAAGCGGGCTCACACGTTTTTGTTGGAGATTTAGTACTTGTGAAATTAATTCCTGAACGGTTACCTACGGGTTCCATAAAGAAGCTAGCCAACCGGCGTGCCGGCCCTTTTAAGATTTTAAAAAGGTTGGGTGACAATGCGTACGTACTCGAATTACCTTCCGATTGGGGCATACACCCCGTGTTTAATGTTTCCTACCTTACACTATTCCATGAAACACCACAGGAATTACATCCTTTCTCTTCTTCTTCTCCACACGACCATTCTCTTGGGTTTGGGAGCGACACCATTTACCCACATCTGCCACCCGGGGAGCTACCGTCCTCACCGTCTAGTGAGCCGCCCGCTGTTATTTTGCCTGCTACTAATGTTTTCTCCAGGTTTCCGAAGATTGCATTTGTTCCAGCTCAGATTTTAGATGCTGAAGTTATTGCTTCCCCTGACGGAGACGTGCACCGCTACTTAGTTCGTTGGAAGGACCGCCCCGATTGTGACGCCACTTGGGTGACCGCCAACGAGATGGAGCGTCTTGACGAGGACATGCTGCACCGTTACCGCTTAGACCACTCACCGGTGACGAGTGGTTTCGAGCGGGGGAGGATTGATAGCGCCGCCCGCCACCGTTGGAAGACACGACGCCCGTGCACAATCTTCGCCCCAACACAAGGAAGTCCTACCGCGACATGCTCCGCTACAACACTTGAGTCCGATCGACCAAAATGTTAGGCGATCACGGACATTTGATTTCATTTAATTTACTGCATTTATTTTGAGTCTAAAACATTTGAATGGCTTGGATGAGATCGTGGATTTGTGTGGTTGGGAGTGCTCCTCATGTGCAGTATATATACTCTCCTCCACATCCTAAAAACCTAACTTATATTGAGTTTTATTTTGGGCAATAGCAGCCTCCCTCTCTCCCGTGACAGGAGCCGATCCCTTCCCATCGGAGCGATTCCGATCGGAACCGTCCGGTGCGACGCCGGCGGCCGCGCCTCTCGTTCCTCCCTCCGGCGAAGTGCAGCCCGCTGTTCGCCACCTCTCCGACCGCAAGGCGACCGCCCTCCTGCCCTCCGGCCGCCCGTGACCCCATCGCCGGCGCCGGTTAGCAATAGTCGATCGGCTAGGTCCGACCCGGAGCGACCGGCTACGCTCGGCAAGGTTTCCGACCGGCCACTTCGTCGTTCGCTACTCATCCGCTTGGGTCAGATCTCGCCGCCCTCTTTGGCTCCGGATTCCATCCGGATTGGGGTAACGCGTTTCTCATCTCCACCTCGTGTGATTCGTCTTTACTTTCGTGAATTTTTGTGGTTGTGATAGAGTCGTGTGTGGTCGGAAATAGCGGATAAATCGGAACGTTGAAAGTGCGACGCTCGTCTCCAACCCCTTTGATCGGAGAGGGGTCAACGCCGGCGACTAGTCGCTTGTTGGAGTTGGTATTCACCGGCTCGGGATCTCCACTCCAAAATTGCGTTCTCCGCAAGTCCCTTGCGTAGGATTGGAGTGTGCATGCGTTATAATAAATTTCGTTCTAATTCGGAGACGGTGACGTTAGGTCTCGCTTGTCAGATTTTGAGTTTTGTCTAAAATTAACACGCGTGTTGGATAATTGTGTGCGAGTGGTACTTTAACTGCATCAGGGGGACACTTCGACCTGTTACCGGGACGATGATGGCATATTGGGGATGGGCGTGACATTCTTTTTTTTTGGTACGATTGATGGGTTGGATCACAGTTCTTGGTAAATTTGGCTTTGGGGAACCTTTCTATAGCACTATATGTACTATGAAATTGGCTGACATGCTTTTATCGAATGAGGTTAATTTGTTTATACATTGAACATAGAATCCTGCGGAAAATTTCTTTTTTTTTTTCATATTTTTTGTTCACAAAATAAATCGTGGATTACTGATCTTCCATTATTTCAGGATTTTGAGTTGAAAATACAATTGTAAAAAAATGACTTTTTTGAACTATTATTACAATTGCATTTTACACTGAAAATGCAGTACATTTGTAACTGTATTTTGTGTTGCAGTTGAATTTAACACTGAAAATTTAGTTCCGCAGAATCCTTTATATGTGTTGCACGTACAGAATTATCTTGCATCGAATGGGAGCTTGAACTTCCAGCTCTTCGCCCCTCACTACCATTTGCAACAGTCGAGGAAATCCGGGCTACCCATCTTCCATTATTTCAGGATTTTGCAGGCTCGTCAACCTGGGGTAAATCTTCTAATGACACATTTACAGTTGCTTCGGCATATGAGTTAATCTCGACCTGCAATTTGGTAATCTCTCTCAAAACTTTGAATGGATTTGGAAGCTTCACTGTCTCGAGAGGATAAACCTTTTCCTTTGGACTCTTGTACATGGAAATATGAATAACTCAGTAAGAAGGGGAAAGAGTATGACAGTGGGCAGTCATTGTCTGTTCTGTAATTGTTATGTTGAAGATTCGGATCACATGTTTGCTATTGTGCTTTTGCACTTGTGCTGTGTAGAAAAATTGGATTTTGTCCCTTAAAATTTGTGGGATCTTCTCTGCTAGAGTGGGTGCAAATCAATTGTTATGTTATGGATAGGAAGGTTTCCAGTATTGATTGGGGCACTCTATTCCTGTTCATTCGTCGATGTTTAGGGAAAGCCTGATGCACATATGTGATGGAAGGGCTTTCAACTTCTCATGTTCAAGTGGCAATGTCTGCAAGAGTTGGGTACGGACAGCCATTTAGCCTGGGCGCGATGTGAACATCAGGTTGAGCGCATCCCTCATTGGATGCGATGGATTCCTCCCGCATCCCCATTTGGCGGATGGCGCGGTTCGAAACACCGGGGTTGCTTCCACTGGAGGCTTGATTCGGGATTGGCATAGGAGATGGAAAGGAGACTTCGTGACTAACATTGGTCGCACTTCTATTCTGCAAGGAGAGCTCATCAGTGTTAATTGTTAAAGAGGGGCTCCTACTTGCCCGACCATTGGGCCTTACTCATATGTTGGTGGATGTTGACTCGAGCCTTGTTGTTTTGTTTCTCTAGAATGACAATCCCTTGTTGAATCATACTTTGGTCTCCCTCATTCTGAACTGTAGGACTCTTCTTGTTGGGTTTGCGCATGTTTCAGTTGTCGATAGATTTGCTGCCCTTGGTCAGGTCTTTCCGTTGGGATCTACCCTTTTATGAAGGTGATTGTTATTAGAACTATAGTTTTGGCTAGTCGCACTACGTTTTCTCCTAATTTTTCGCGTCTTTTAGAAATACGTCTTGTACATGCATTTTTAGGAAATGTGTTCGACACGAAAGTTGTAGATCTCTTCGAGATCTACAATTTTCGTGGTGAACACTTTTCCTAAAAATGCATGTACATGACATATTTTCAAAAGACATGAAAAATTAGGAGAACATAGTACTGACTAGCCAAAACTATACTGCTAATAACAATCACCTTTATGAATCATCCACCAAGTTTATTGCCCTTTTTAGCTACTGATCGGCATGGTATCAAATTTTTGAGGCCACAGTGTCATTCTCTCATGTGCAAAAAAAACATGTGAACGCACAAATATATAATTTCTTTTAGACTCCGTTTGGAAGGGCTTATTTTCACCGGTCAAGCGGTTGCGACCGCATGAACCAGGACTTAATTAAGGTCCGATTCATTCGGTCGTGACCGCTTGACCGGTGAAAATAAGTCCCCCCAAACGGAGCCTTAATTTCTCTGTTCCCGCACAATTTATTTTGCATTTAGAACACAATTTCATCCGAAATAATTTTATTGTAAGCCAAAAAATATTCAATTTATCGCGTTCCTGAAATAAAATCATCAAATAAATATGTCCGTTCAATTTTTATTGGCCATGATCCAAAGAAACACAATTTTTAAGGACGTTTATATTGGCAGTCCCGCTTTGAATATTGACAGCCTAATTATAATATCGTCCATCAGAAAGATAATGATAGCTTATTGACTATTATCAGCCCAATTTTTTTTAGGGTGCTGTTATAAGCAGACTCATTTTGGTTGTTAGCAAGCCTTTACTACTAGTAAACCATAAAATCTCAAATTTGCTATTTGAACATCAAATGGTTACTAGTAAATCACTTAAAAAACTTAAAAATATATATATAAATGTTTGTACCATACACTACAAGAAAAACATAATTTAGCAAGGAAAATTAGGAACGCTAAAAAATTTGTTGCTAATTAGCATCAAATTTAGCTAGGATTATGAGTTTTATTTTTACCTACAAAAATAGCAACGAATTATTTTGTTGCAAAATTAGTAACGAATTATTTCGTTGCAAAATATTTATTGCTAATTAGAAACAACAAAACTTATTTAAAAATTTTCTTGTTAATTAATTTAGATTAAAATATGTATGGAGGGAAAAATTTCATTTCCCTCCAAAATATTTTCTAATTCTACTAGTATTTATGACCCAACTTAACACTTAAGTAAATTAATAAATGACCCTATCCAACCTATCCAGCTCAACTCCCGGCCTCCCCGCTCCCCCCCCCCCTTCTGCGCCATCTCCCTGTCGTCTTCCAGCAGTGCATCAACTCCGGCGATCGCCCCTCTACAATCGACAACTCCTCCACTCCGGCTGGTCGAGGTGTTCAGATTTCTCCCATTCTCCTCCACTGGTCGACGACCGTCAAAGTGAGCGCAGCTGCTAGCACAGAGCCGCTGCTACCTCTTAAGTTCTTCTACTTCCCATCGAGTTGTAAGTAGTTAGCATCAGCTAGTGAGATCCCCTAATTATTTTTCTAGTTAAGATTGCTTGCACGGTAAGCATGGGCGGGCCTAGCACCAGACACGGTCGTTGGGCACGTGCCCGGGCGTAGATAGATGTTGTTTGCTTTTTTTCTTCTTCCTGTTTTCATTTACTTCTGGAGTTAGTAAATCAAGCACTGTCTATTTGGATTGAATGTAACCAAAAAACAAAATTAATCAGATGTGGCGACTTCATTTTCACTTCAAAGATTAAAAGTTTAGGGTTGGCGCCGACAGTGGTGAGGACTGAGGAGGGTCAAGCCTTGTTGGCGCCGGCGGATGTGGCTTGAAGCTGTGCTTGGGGTTGCGGCAAGGGGAGGTGCTTCTCCTTCCCCCAAGCAGCTGAGTTGCAAAAATGCATGCATATAGAATTCTGCACAAAACGGCACTCCAGGTGTTTGTGGAAATGCCACAATGAAGACTATAAAGCAATTGCGGAACTCCAGGTGTCTACATACTTTCTTACTCGATGCATGTTGTCAGTGTGAAGTGTCAATGCACTCCTGCTTTCATACTGATATACAAGTACAATGTTTATTTTTATTTTGCATGAATATGCATATTTTATTTGAATGCAAGCAATTCATTAATTAGCATTTTTCAACTGGATAATTTTCAAAACTTGTGGCTAAAGGCCGGAAGAATAAGAAGTGGCCATACAAGCAATCACATGAGCCACACAATTTTCACCACGCCGAACAAAACAAAAGTTGTTACTTAGTGTATCCACAATGAAAGGTCTACCCGCCGAGAATGGGGCCATCCCTGAGGTCATAATACTAATAAAAGATGCACAATCCCCTTCAAAAAATCACTAATTTTAGCTATGGTGAGTTTGGATAAAAATGCCGCCATTATAGAATGCATGTTCCGCACGACTGCCACCACGGTGCCAAAGGAAGCCTAAATTGTTTTGTTTTGTGTTTTTTGCTATGAGTACATGTGAGTGTATTGAATTTAGTCCCACATTAAATGGGTTAAAAGTATACTTGTTGTAAAAATACAAACTACTTTTGGGATGAATAAAACTATATCAGACCTAGTTTTGCTCTACACTCCGTTGACATTGGCATAATGGTTGGAACATTCTTTGAAATCCCTCGTTTGACCAAGTGGTAGAAACGCTGTCTTCCATTTTTCTTATAGGTTGCTCTTATTATGACAGACTATGTTTCATGAGTTTTCAAGTGCAAATATACAAGTTGATAAAGATTTCAGCGCAAAGCTATCAGGATATGGATGTATGAGCTATAATCCAGAAGCAGAGGTCTTAAACACTTCAGTAGTGAGTGATATTAATTAGGATGTTTTATTAGTATATTGACAAAAACATCCATGTTAACTGGCTTTATTATTCATTTGTTTGGTATTATTGTCATACCACACTTAATATTTAAGTTTTAATTGTATAGTGTGGTAGTGCCCTATAATAACCTATTAGTCAAGTCAAAGCTGTTTGCAAAGTAGAGTCTATACTTGATCTTATTTTTAATATTACAATTAATATTAGTTCTGGAACTAATATTAATATTAGTTTTTGAACTAATATTAATATTAGTTTTGGAACTAATATTAATATTAGTTTTGGAAGTATTGCGTGAAGCAAGAAATCATGAAAGAATCCATTGCCCGCAAAAACAGAGCTCACCATGACTTTCGCTCTCATTGGACCTCACCATGTTCTTACTTTTGCTGCACTGCGCATCTTTGCTCGTGCTTATGACCCTCTTTACTTTTTCCCACGGCTCTTGCCTTTGCTCTTGCCTTGCAGATTGCTCAATGATACGGATTCATTGGATCTGATTTGCTCTTCCCCGTGGTTTGCTTCACTCTCCGAAGATGTCCTTCCCCCTTCCATTGAATGGCTGCCTATTACCAATGCCCTAACTCTGTGTTGCCACTCCTACCATCTTCCATCATTGGTCTTCTATTCAAAAGACACCACTACTGCCCTGCTCCGAGTGTCATTCCTCTACTCCACCTCCTGCGGATATCCGATCCCTTTCACTGAACACTCCGTTTTTCTTCATGTATCTCTTCCTTTGGTTTTGATAACAGGATAGAAGATTAAAATTACCGCCTCCAACTCTCTTCTGTGTGGACTCGGATCATTCATGAAGCTGTTCAGACTGAGTCAATTCATGTTGGGATTGAAGTATAACAGTTTTTCTTTGCTCAGCTCATGTATATGTGAAATTGAAATCAATCACTTTTGAGAAAGTTGTTAGGAGTTTGTTGAGATTGAATCAAATATTTAGAGTCTAATTACATCCTGCCAAACAATAAATTTACTAAAACATGTTTTTTAAAAATTATTTCAAGAAACCAAATATCCCTTAAAATTCAATGCAAAACTAACAGCACTTTCTCCAAACTTTATCATTTCCCATATATATTGATCAGGATAGTGTTTAATAGAATAATTGCTCAGCTTAACATTAACTAATTTGGATGCAGGTGTAACAATACTTGTGAAGAATTGAATGGTATATTAGTAACAATGAAAGGTATTTGTAACTGTGAAAGTTGTTTTTGGCCATACCATATGCTAAAAAGGCTGCTCTTTCTCCAGGCCACCGCAAACCTATCAGTCGAAACTTTGGAGAAAGGATTGCTGACCCCCAAAAGCAATGTATGGAGTTTTGGCATCGTACTTCTAGAGCTCCTCACAGGAAGAAAGAATCTCGATCCCCGCCACCCAAAAGAGGAGCAGAACATGATATAAGAATAATGGGAGGAGCTATTAATCAGGATGTTTCATTCTTGTTCTTTAATTTTGATTTTTTTGGTATATATCGATATGAGAATATGATCGATCAGATGGGTATATGCTGATTATGTGTATCTGTGAAGAATAATGGGAGTAGCTGAAACATCTGTAGATACGAGTTAGTGAAAGACTTGCAAATGCATCTTTTGTTAAATATTTGGAAGTTTTATTTGTTGCAGTGGAGAACTTTTGTATTTTTATTTTAAGACTCTTTGGGACAGTTGTTGCCGATGTAAAAGCTCAATTCAAAATGCATAAGTTGTTTTCAGACCGTGTGCTTGATCAGCTCAAACAGTTTGTTTTATCATTTTATAATTTTCGGTAAGCAACTCTCACCTCACGTCCGCGGAGCTAGACGTGCGTCCCAGCTCTAAAAATGCGAAATGCACAAGCCTCGACATTTCTTACCAGTCTTGTTTCTTCTTCCTCCCTCACGGGTTGGCATTGCAAAGCTCCAGTGCACGAAGAAGTCATTCTCGTTTCTTCTCCTCCCTCGTAAGCTCTTTCAGCCCGTCCAAGAAGTTAATTAAAAATTATTTGTGATATATAGTATTATTATTAAAATAAAATTGACACCAAGTATTTTTATTATTAATTAATTAAAAAAATGATTTATCATCAATTTATTTATGAAATAATGTATTATAAATATATATTTCTTTGATTTGACATTTATTAGCATCAAAATTTGCAACAATTTTAATGCTAGGTAATCTTAGGATCAAAATTATTTGATGGTGATTAGCAACGAATTTTTTTAGGTATTACCCCTTGCTAAATTAGCAAGCAATATATTCGTTGCTAAAATATCCTTGCAAAATAGCAACGAAAAACATCCTTGCTAAATTTAGCTAGGCTCAATATAGAAAGGGAGTTGATTTGTTGCTAAATTCCTTGCTAATATAAATTAGCAACGAATTTTTTGATTTAGCAAGGGATTCTTCCCCTAGCTAATAAAGATTTTTCTTGTAGTGATACTGTATCAATTAACATAACAAAAATTGACTAGTTATCACATCATTTTGCTACAAAAAAGTTAATCCAAAATGTTGTCATCTTCAATAACTCCCCAAAATCTCTGCAATAAATTAAAATAATATTACAAATTTTATGTATAAATTAATATGCTTAGAAAAATAAATCAAAATGTATATCTTTCTCAATTTGTTGTCGATTGTCCATTCTCATGAAGTTGCTTGTTTTTAATACTCACAAAAATATTCTGCAATATAATTAAATATTGTTAATATAATTGTAAGTAATTTAATAAACTATGAATTTTGAACTTAAAATTTATATCTTTCATGATTTGTTGTTGAGAATGCTTTCTCATGAACTCGCTATGTGTGTATGATATCACTTTTATGGGGAGTAAAGTTGAGACAATGAACATCATTCTTTCATGCATAGTCTCACAAAATGATTATCATTCATGAATCCAATAAAAATTACATTTAGGATTTGAGGAAGTGCGGAGTCCAATGACAAAAATATCATACTATGATTTCGTGAAATTAAAGTCACACCAATATTGTAACAAGAAGATATAATTAACCTCATATCTGTCATGGACATCCACTTTTCAAATGGTGCGGGCGAGTATTTATACTCAAGATTGTTGAGTAATTTCATTTTTCTAGGAGCTCTAAAAGTGCCCCATATAGTGTTTCTTTTTTCACCAATTCATCCATTAAGTCTTCTCTAACTTGTTGCGAATTATTACGCATGTTCATTGATTCACTAATGACACGGAATCCACAATGGTCATCCGCGGGTACATCAAAAACATCAACCAATTGATCAGAAATATAAGAAGGTAGTTGTCGACGGACTATATCATATAATTTATTTTTTTGCTTAATTTCCCCCTTGATAACTTTGACATTTTCTCTTGTGAAAGTTGTCCCTTTGACAATACAATTTCAAATAGTGACAGATTGTGTTTAGTACATTTGTATTCATCTTTAAACTTCTTCAAACTCCCTTTTGATCTCCCCTTTAGTTTTGTAGGCAAGAGAGGCTATTTTATTCCACTTGATGTCGGATCCATGAATTCACATAACTTATTCTTAATCTCCTTTTGTTGATGCCCATTTGTGTTATTATACCTATCTATGATTTCATTCAACTAAAATATTATATCTATGTCTCTTGTATTGACGAACTTTTGTGTTTGTGGTACATCATCACTATCTAACGAAAAAGACAATTGCTTCCAATGCTTATGAATTAACCATATCGGACAAGCTGTGTTTTGTGTGACATATGGTGCTAACTTATGAGCACATGGTAGCCCAAACGTGATCCGGGTTGTATGAGGACAATCTATACAAACATTTTTTTGTCTTACACAAGTTGTCTTCTTCAACTTTAATCAACTTCAATGTCTGTAATGACACATTTCCAAGGAGATCTGAATACAAAGAGCCCTTGAATTCTTGACTAACTTGAATGGAATTTTGCCCAAAAGATCTTTTTATTTCTATATGTTGAAGATTTAACATTTGATTAAAAGCTTTCCAAACAGTTGCTAAATTCTCAATTGACACTTCTAAAAATTTCTTCAACTTGATATGATCACCTTCTACACGATTTGTTGTTGAGTTGTCAAGATGTAAATATCTATCAATCCAAGCGCACACAAAAATATTCTTTCAAATGATCGATCCAGGTTTTGCATATATAAGTGACAACATCGGGGAATGAGGTGGAATATGAACTCAAAATATGATTGTATCTCATATTGAACTCGTTCTCATTTCTTGCATCAACTAATCATTGTCAAGCACCAAGAAATATTTTGAACTCTTTCCCATCCTTGAAATATTTTTTACAATTAGACAAAATATTTGTGTGCACGTGAACCTGCCATAGAATATGTTTGACATTTGGAAATGTAAACTTTATGGCATTTATCAAAGCCAAATTTCTATCTGTAACCAAAACATTTGGCAAGGAGGTTTCATCCAAGATAGCTTTGAAATGATCAAGAGCTCATCTGTAACTCGACTCGGACTCATCAGATAGAAAAGCAAAAATAACAAAAAAAAGTTTTCTGAGTATATGTAACACCAACCACAGATAGTAATGGCAACCGGTACCGATTGGTCTTGTACGTACAATCCATTAAAAACACGGTATAAAATGTTTTACTTAGTATAATAGCAGCCAGATATGCAAAGAATAAGCTCATCAAGTTCCCTTCATCATTCACTCGATTAAAGCTCAAATAGTCACTATCTGTTAGGCAGTTATACAAAAATTGTATGGGTGTGACACCATTCAATTCTTCTTGTTGCAACTTATATCTTTCATTATAGATTGTCTGCATCACTGTATGATTTTCTACATTCTTTTTTTAAGCGTGGTTAATATGCTTCTTGGTTTCATATTGGAGGCTATCATGTCATGAACTATTTTTTTCTCCTCACAATCCAATCTTCCCACAGTCGCATGTGCTTCTAAGTGAACCATTTCATGATTATGCGTCCCACAATTGACTTGAATAGTCCATTTATTCGAGTGTGCATTTTTTCCCGGTCATAAAAAAGGACATCCACAACGCTTACTAGTACATTTTCTCAAATTTTGTTTAACACAACCTTTTTTGCATTGCTTCTCACAGTATAGACCACCTTTATCACACTGAAAAACACTCGTGCCCTTGTTCTTCCTCCCACTAATTTGTCTGAACCTTTAACAGTGACCGCAAAACTAAGGCTTTTACCGACATTACAAGTCAACTCAATTAAAGATTCCCTTGATGGAAATTGAATTTCGGTTTCAAAGTCTCTACCGACATCCGGATATACATTTGATTCACTACAAATTAAAATTTTAAAAACAATTCAAACGTCTTATGTCTTATACAACGACAAGAACACCCAATGCTCAAATAATGCATTGCTACCTTGTAAATGATGAATGTTGTAGACCAATCTCCATTGAGGGCGGGACGATACCAACAATGGAAGGCTGAATTTTGCTTCTGATCAATTAGTTCACCTATAAAATTGCAAAAATTGAAAGGAAAAAATGAGTAAGATCCAATGCTCTCTCTAATTGAAATGTCGGGGGGAAGGAAATGAGGTTTTAGGGTGGGATGAATTTACCTTACTTTGCTGCGGGCAGAGGAAACACTTCGCTGCAGGCGGAGGAAGCACTTTGGTGGAGGAGGCGGAAGCAATTGGCTGCAGGAGACGAAATCAGTTGGTTCCGGACGACAACGAAACTTCTCCACGGCGGCGGAAGCAGTTGGCTGCGGGCGACGAAAGCAGTTGGTTCTGGGCGACAGCGTAGCTTCTCCACGGCGGTGGAAGCAACTTGCTGCGAGTGACAACAAAGCTTCTCCACGGTGGCGGAGGCACTTTGCTCCAGGCGACAACGGACCTTCCCCACAGCGGCGGAATCTCTTTGGTGCGGGCGACGAGGGAGGAAAGAAATGATATTTTAGGATAGAAATCGGGTTATATACTAGGTTTGCTAACAACATTCTTTTTAGGTTGGAAATAAGAGGAAAAAGGACTGAACCGGGTTTATTATGGTTTGCTAACAACCTTTTAGGGATTGCTAGTAACAGCACCCTTTTTAAAAAAGTCATATAATCACTTTAGATTAAGCGAGCGTTAAAGTTACAAGCTTACATGTCCCGTGACACCAAGTGATTGTGCTTCTCTTTCGATTTATTATGCAAGATGGAAATGGCGATGTCGTTGGGGAAGAGATTGCGGAAGAAATTAAACATGCGGATGAAGAAATTAAACACGCAGATGAAGAAATTAAACATTACCTAGATGGAGCTTAGTTAAAACACAAGAATGTTGAATGTTCCTTTGAAGAACTCAGGAGAGAAGCATATAAGAACATTAGCCTGGAATCAGTATGTATGTTGCACGTTAATTAATGAAGTATCTATGTGTATGTAAATTGTTTAACATAATGAACTGACGACAATTCCTTACTTTCAGAGTATCCAAATCAAGGCTTTGCAGGGCGTCGAAGTATCACTTTGCTGCCGGAAAAGAGTCTCCTTCTCCGGTGACATAGAAAATTGATAAGTTGCAGCCTAATAACTGATATAAGTAAGCTCGATCGAAAGCGCACAGCGCGATCTTCACAACAAGACCACTTTCACGCACCTCAGATTACAATAAGAGGAGTTCGCCGGAGGGTTTTTTCAGCTCGCAGACAGTAAGCTGGCCGGCGGCCGGCCGACGAGCGGCTAAGCAATCCTACGTTATTCTAGTGGAACGGAAATGAAACTAACAAATAAACTATTTTCATTAATTCTTCTTAATCCCGTTACAGTATTTCCCCTTATTTATAATTATAGATATAGCCGTTACTATGACAGACAGATGTCATCTGTGGATTTCCTGTTCCTTCATCCCTTGGATTGCTGACTTGGCATGCTCCTATGCTCTTGATATTCTTCCCTTGGATTTGCGCCACGTGGAGTTGTGTTTTCTCATGTTACATCATTCCCGTGCTTGTAAATAACAACGCCCTCGTTGTGATCTATTTTTTTGGAAAGCTTGCGGCATGGTTGCTTCACTTCTACAGGGCTGGGGCGGCGCCGCCGGTGTTGAAGGGAACGGCGCTGGCGAGGAATAGTATCCCACCACGGCCAACGAGCGGACAGTCGGCGACGCAGACGTACAGATCGTCGGGGTAGCCGCTCTGCTGATTTGCATGCCTCGGCTGGAGTAGCTGGCCACAACGGTGGTGGCACCGGCATGAGTTGTTGCTCAGATAAGTCTTCGTCTTCTTCGTTATTGTTCTGTGTAATCCAACTTCTAGGTCGCCGCATTGGTGTTTTTTCCCTGCTCACTGCTCCGGTTGGTCCTGTTGGACTTGGCTCTGGGAAGTTTTGGTCGAAATCCTGCGAGGGAGAGCTATTACAGTCTAATTTTAAACGTAGTTGAGAGCGTACCTGCGGAGGAAGTGTGAGACTATTCTCCCAAGAGCGGTCTTCAGGCGGAAGTCCTTTCCACTGGATCAGTGCCTGGTGAACGCGTTGTTAGTTTATCCAGACAATGCGTTCATCCAGGATTGACAGGATGTCATGAATCGGTTGATCATTCCTTATTGTGGGAGGCATGTGATGGATAACGTCAGGTGTTCCCTGGAAATATTTTTTTAAAAGAGAAATATGTAAAACTGGGTGCAGTTTGCATTCTGCGGGTAGCTGCAGTTTGCAGGCTACCGCGCTTATCTTTTTTTAATTTCAAACGAGCCATAATACTTTAAACTAAAACGTGTGTTTTGTGTATTGTGTAGTGTTAACTGTTTGTATGGATGCAGTTTGACCAGAACCTGATCGCCAACTTCAAATTCTGCATCGCGTCGGGATCTATCAGCCAACTGTTTAATGCGCTGCTGGGCTGTTAGAAGATGTGCTTTTAATTGTTTTAGTAGTTTGTTTCTATCATGTGTGTCGGCTTGAATGTCCTGTAATGAGCTGGTGCTCCTATAGTGATGAACAAGTGCAGGTGGTGGTCGCCCATATATGGCTTCATAAGGAGTCATGCCGGCAGAGGTGTGATATGTGGTGTTATAGAAATATTCTGCCCAACTCAGGACTTTGGACCAATGTCTGGGGTTTTCATGAACAAACAACCCCAGATATTGGTTCAAGAACCGGTTGACGCGTTCCGTCTGACCATCCGTTTGTGGATGGTAGGCGGAACTGTAGCTCAACTTGATACCTTGCTGGGAAAATAATTCTTTCCAAAATTTTGAGAGAAAAAACGGATCGCGATCGGATATGATGGATGCTGGAAATCCATGCAATTTTCCGACTGCCTCCCAAAACGCCCGGGCAACGACAGTCCCCGTTAATGCTCGTATAGGGGTAAAATGTGCCGCTTTGGACAATCTATCTACTACTACTAAAATGTTTGTGTAGGAGTCGGACGATGGGAGATGGGTAATGAAATCCATAGTAATATCGGTCCAAATGTGTGAGAGAATTGGTAGAGGATGCAGTAGTCCTAATGGTCCTGACGTGACTGTCTTCCCTTTTTGGCATAAATCACAACTTTTTACATAGTGTTGAAAATCACCTAACATGTTAGGCCAATAGAAGGTTCGTTTTAAACAGTATATTGTAGAAGTGACGACGGAGTGTCCACTGGAACGCGTATTATGAGCCTCAGATAGGAGTTGTCGCTGTAAGTTTCCTTGGGGAATATATAATCTGTTTTTGTAAAACAAGGTTTTATAACGGCGTGTCCAATGTGGTCGTGTTGCGGGTTGGGACGCTAAATCTGCGAATATCTTTTGGGCCAAGACGTCGGTGAGATAAGTAGCCTCCAAATTATCAAAGGTATGACATTTATGGACTGAACAATTTAGTGTGTGTAGGAGTTGTAGGTCGGCCCCTGGTAACCGAGATAAGGCGTCAGCCGCTAAATTGGTTTTTCCGGGTTTATATTCTATAGAAAAATTAAAGCCTAAGATTTTTGAGAGGAATCGTTGCTGAGAGGGGGTTGTTAACAGTTGGTTGACGAGGTGATGTAATGTCTGGTGGTCTGTTTTGATTATAAACGGCGCCCCCAGTAGATACTGTCGCCACTTATCTAGAGCTAGTGAAATTGCTAATAATTCTCGGTCATAGGTTGACTTAAGTTGCTCTTTGGTGGTTAACTTTTTACTATAATAAGCTATGGGGTGACCCTTTTGCGACAAAACCTCCCCAACGCCACAACCGGAAGCATCCGTTTCTAAAACAAAAGGCTGGGAAAAATCTGGTAGTTGCAGGACTGGAGTCGTGGCTAAAGCTTGTTTGAGTGTGTCTAGGGCGTTAGTTGCTTGCTCAGTCCAATGAAACCCATCCTTTGCTAGCATGTTTGTTAATGGGCCTGCTATAGTGGCATAGTGTTTAATAAAACGGTGATAGTAGCCCGCTAACCCGAGAAACGACCGCAAGTGTTTAAGTGTCCTCGGTATTGGCCAGTTTAAAATTGAGGCTACTTTTTTGGGGTGTGGTCGGACCCCCTGACCCGAAATTCGGTGCCCTAGGAATTCTATTTTTGTGACCGCAAAAGTGCATTTGGACTTCTTAACATAAAGTTTGTGTGTACGTAGCGTGTGAAAAATGGTTTCGAGATGTGAGAGGTGACTTGCAAATGTAGGGCTATATATTAAAATGTCATCGAAGAAAATGACAACAAACTTCCGTAAGAATGTCTGAAAGAGATCATTCATGAGGTTTTGGAATGTTGCGGGTGCATTGGTGAGGCCAAAAGGCATCACCAAAAATTCGTATAAACCCGAATGTGTACGGAAAGCAGTTTTGTGTATGTCGGTCGGTTTCATTCGTATTTGATGATATCCGGATTGTAAATCTAGTTTTGAGAATATTGTGGCCCCGTGCAGTTCATCGAGTAATTCATCAACGGTAGGCATTGGAAAGGCGTTTTTGATTATAACGGTATTTAGTGCTCGAAAGTCGACGCAGAAGCGCCATGAGAAGGAAGAAGTAATGGCATCCTGATGAACCAATTTAGTAATTTGACTAAGGGTTGTTGGTATCGTGGGTTCGTCTAGTAGACCTTGAAGGGTGATGTTAGTGTGGTTGTGTGAAAAGGTCATTCGTTTTTGTTTATAGTCGGTTGTTACTGGGCCGAGAGACTCTAGCCAAATCATTCCTAAAATTAGATCGGATCCAAATAAATCTAATACGAAGAAGTTTGTGTGAAAGATGTGTCCTTGAATCGTTATTTCGGCATTCAGAAAAATGTCATTGCAGTCTAGTGTTGCACCATTGCCTACATGAACTTTAAAGGGTTTAATGGTTGTTATTGGAACGCGTAAAAACTTGGCTATGCGTGTGGAAATAAAGTGTGTCGTACTCCCGCTGTCTAGTAATATGTGTATGATGGTGGCATACATTTGTCCTAGGAGCCGGATGGATTTGCCAGAAAATGTCCCCATCATGGCGTTAAAGCAAATAGCTGACTCAGGACAATCTACTGGGTCGTTTTGGTCAGCAAAATCCATAGTGTCAGGGAGGTCGGATGTGTCGTCGTCAAAGTATAAACATGAAATTTTATTCTTACAGCGATGTCCTGTCATATATTTTTCATCACACGTATAACACAAACCTTTTTCCCGTTTAAATTTAAGTTCTGTCGGCGATAAACGTTTGTGATATGGTGTCGATTTGGCTGGTGGAGTTTGATCGGGTGGTTTAAAATAGATTGGTTTAGGAGGTTTCGTGTAAGGCTGTTTGTCGTGTTCATCTTCCTCAATTAGTTTGGCTAGTGCAAAAGCCTCGTCTAGCGATTGAGGGCGTTGTGCGGTGACAAAATGTCGGAAATGTGGTTTTAACCCCGCAACAAACATTGATTGTTGTAAGCTGGGCAAAAGTCCCTTGATTTGAGTTGCTATAGTTTCGAACTGATCCTTATAATCTAAGACGGAGTGTTGTTGAGTTAACTGTTTTAGTTTGCCCATAGGGTCCTCAAATAAAGAAGGTCCAAATCTGTGAATTAAAGATGTTTTAAATTCTGCCCAGTTAAAATAAGCGATATCTGGGTGTAAAGATTGATGCCAACGGGCTGCCGGTGGGTCTAAATGAATTGCAACGATGGTCATATAGTTATTATAAGGAATATTGTAAAAACGAAAATATGTTTCAGCCTTGGTGATCCAATCCGTTGGATCACCAGAGGCAAATCGTGGAAATAAAAATTGTACCTGCTTCGGGCTAATGTTTGGTGTCAGATGGTTGATACCTGGAGATCCTTGCGGTGGAAATAGACCTGCAGTATTGTCCGTTTGCACTCCTGAATGCGGTGGTAATAATGTTTGAAAATATGGCATACTCTGAAGTCCTGTGTGGGCAAATGGTCCGAATCCATTGTTGTGATTTGGCTGCCACTGTTGCTGGAAGAATGGAATTGGATCGTGGACCAACGGATCTGGTACTGTTGGGTGTGCGGCATATCCTCTTTGTTGGCCTATTGATGGTATGACAGTTTGCGAGACTGGTGATAGACTGTTGAACAAGTGCTCCTGCGGCCCTCTAAGAGGGGAAAACGTCGATGATGATGATGCAGATTGGCCCGATATGACCACCTGAGGTTGTGGATGAGATTGCCCAACATAGCGCGCATCTTCGATTGTGGGTAAACTAAAAGTTGTTGCTGGCGGTCCCAAATGACCAACCGATGAAACGTGGTATGTGCCTTGAGGTGCTATCTGAGACGTCGGGGCCGAGTTCCCAGATTCTTTTCCTGGTGATTTGAGAAAGAATGTCAGTTCTTTACGGAAGTCTTGGAAATCCTTGCTGGCCTGTTGAGACGCTCGTTGCATTTCTTGACTGATCTTGTGTAATTCCTCCTCCAGGCGAGAGAAATTGTTGGATGTTTCCTGCTGTTGCTGAGTGGATAATTGTGATGTTCTGGCTTCCAAATCCTGCCAGAGTTCTTGCTGGTTGGCGGCCACCGCCTTTGACCTGGTATTAGGGGGATCGGTGGTTGCCATGGCAAGAATGGTGGAAGGCTCGACGAGAGCACCAATGTAAGCTGGCCGGCGGCCGGCCGGCGAGCGGCTAAGCAATCCTACGTTATTCTAGTGGAACGGAAATGAAACTAACAAATAAACTATTTTCATTAATTCTTCTTAATCCCGTTACAATATTTCCCCTTATTTATAATTACAGATATAGCCGTTACTATGACAGCCAGATGTCATCTGTGGATTTCATGTTCCTTCATCCCTTGGATTGTTGACTTGGCATGCTCCTATGCTCTTGATATTCTTCCCTTGGATTCGCGCCACGTGGAGTTGTGTTTTCTCATGTTACACAGACTAGGGTTTGCAGCAGAGGAGTTCGCCGGAGGAAACGATAAGAGGGTTCGCCGGAGGAAAAACCCAGAGGAGTTCGCCGGAGGAAAATGGTCTCCACCGGCGAGTGTCGACGGCAGGCGGAATCGGGAGAGGTGCAGATCGCGGGTATCGCAGGACGCGGGGTTCGGGAAAAGGGGAGAAATGTCTAGGGCTGCTGTTAGAGTATCTCCAACCGGCCTTCATTTTCTCTAAATCTCTAATTTTCCCGGAAAAAAAGTGCTCCAACCGATTGGCAAAACCATCTCCATTTTTGTCGATCCTCTCTCTCCTCTAAATTTAGAGGAGCCGGGAGAGGAAATGGAGCCGCTGGATTTTTTTTATTATTTTCTATCATTTTTAAAATTCTTTAATTAATTTATTAACAAAATTTTCGTATGAATTTATAATCTTCGTAGCCATCAATATACTTTTTCAAATATGACGTATAATATATCAATAAAATTATCTTTTCGAGACATATAAAACGAGACTAATATCAAATATCTTGTATAATCTCTATAGCCATGGGCGGAACTAGCCCTGGGCACGGTAGGGCACGTGCCCGACCGGTTTTGGGCGGAACTAGCCCTGAACAGGAGGTTCTTCTTCTTCTTTGGGCACGTGCCCGACCGGTTTTGGGCGGAACTAGCCCTAGACATGAGGTTCTTCTTCTTCTTCACTGTGAATTTCAGTCCAGATTTCTGTGAAAGGTTGATTTGAACGCACAATTGTGCTAATATTCGAGCATTTTAATGTTAGGTACACAACATTGTGTTGCTGGAATCCATTGTGAAGGGTTGATTTGGAGCTCCTATCATCTTGTGTTGCTGGAACACACCATTGGTAATTACTCTTGTTCCCCGATTTTCTGTTTTAGTTTGCTTAGGAGTTAGGAGGGCCACACGCCTGCAAAAAAAAAAAAATTCGGGGCCGCTGCCCCCGAACCCCCGCTCAGGGTGCGCTGCCCCCCGAACCCCCCGAATTGACAGTACTTAGATTGTGCCCGTGCGACTTCAAAATCCTAGTTCCGCCACTGTCTATAGCTATTAATATACCCACATATCATTTTCTCCTTATCAAATTAATAATTTATAATATAATACAAAAAATTAATTAACATAATAATCTATTATTACAATTATTACATGTATTTATATATAAATATAAATATATAAATATAATATAAATAGAATTTAATTATATCATGTTCTCCAAATATGGAGAACATGGTTGGAGTTGCTCCTATCATGTTCTCCATATTTGGAGAACATAGTGCACCAGATAGATAATATAGTATTGGCTCATGGGATAGTGCTCACATTTTATAAATAAAGCCACAGGAGATTAATATATGCTTTATACTATTTAAAAAAAAAGAAACACAACTAGGATGTCACATTTCATTTGTCCATTTTGCCTGGTTATGTGCAAACTGATTTCTACTATGTGCAGGTGGCTTCCTACTTATGAATTCATAAAAAAATACCTAAAAGTAAACTCTATTTTCCACAAACATCAACTTCAATGGAGGTCACTCCTCCCGCTTTCAACAAAAAAAAAACAAAGGGTATGTCTAAGCGCACTTTCCAACTTCGCCTTTCAGTCTGCCTCCTCTGCACAGACTGGTCCAGCCTCCGACGATGCAGGCCTCTTCCCACTCCTCTCTCACTTGATCCTTCAAGGTCCAACATATGTCACTTGATTGGAGAAATTGATCGTATTTGGTGCCTTATCGATGGCAAGCCCACCTTCCACGATCCAAATCTACCACATTCTGATTCCCGAAGAGTAGATTGAGCCGAGAAAGATGGTCTCTATTCCAATTTTCTGTGAAGAGGAAGGAAGAAGAAAGTGGAAAAAAAGCATAACAAGATGAGATTAATTGTGGAGGTATTCATGCCGAGGGAGAGCTCTAATAGTAAGATGCAGTTCCCCAACCCCACCAGAAGCTGTCCAGTGATCACAATTATGAATATCAAACAAGATGAAATTTTTAGGGGGCCCTTGTTCGCGAAAACCAAGCCGGTGACCCGCCAGACTGAGTTCAACAGATGCCGCATTTGAATTTTTTTAGTCTGCACATAACAAATTAGTATGCACTTAAAAAGTTTTAGTCTGAACTTAAATAGTTTATGGTAGGGGAAGTACAAATTGTATCATCTCCCTTTTACAAATAACAGAAAAATGCTTAGAGCATGTATTTGGTTCAGCACATTAATAAACAAACGAGAATGAGCAGAGCATGTATTTGGCTCATGTTGGTGGAGTTCATAGGAGCAAACAGAAAGAGTCTATGGAAACCACGCTAACTAATACAATTGTAAACTTAACTGGACAGCTGTCATTAGTCCATGAAACCCCGTCGAGTTCAAAATGCCGAGTGCGACAACGCTGTTCCGCAAAACCCTGCACGAAATGGAGGGAAGTCAATGTTAAACCGCATCATATGAGAGAACTCTTGAGAGATAATCCTGTAAAATTATCAAATCATGGAATATGAATTAAGTTTAATAGTCATTGATTTTGGCAGTGTATGGAAGTATGTTTATAAACTTTAAACCTCTTTTCCTAGAAAAACAAGACTTCATTTTGCATGGCTGTGGCGGTCATGGATGCGGTGGTTACAAACCATTGTTCGTGAACACCCTACCTCACTTATGGAAATTCACTCACTTTTATGTTCAAAACTAGTTTTGTTTTCTTCACAGTGATCATAATAAGTGTCATGCTAAACATACATTCTATGACAATGATGTTTTTGTTCAAACTCACCGGAGAGAAAACGTCACGCCAAACATAACCCAAACGTTCAAATCATGGATTATCGCTAAACTCCCAGAGCAGTTAAAAACAATCCCATTAAATCAAAAGGGTTGTGAGGAGCCAAGAAAACAAATACCTGAATTCATTTGTGAACAATCTACATCAACTGCTATACACAAGAATAAGTTATCATCTTAGCATGAACAGGGCACCCTAATCTTTCACCATTATGCTTCAAAACTCTGCAAAATCAGTGCCGACAGGATGTCAACCCACGTGTCGGGCAAGCCGGGCAGGCACCAGTGCATGCAATCCTGACCCCATATGGCTACGGCGTCCTTCTTCCCTAACCAAATTGTCGGATGGGCATCCGCCCTGAACTCACTCAAATGGGTCAAGTCTAGAAATTTGATATCCGTGCCATCCAACGCTCGTTCAATGCGAAGATTCACTTCTCTCGCCTCTTTGTTTACTCCTCCATTCTGGGGATCAAACCACAAATCTAGCTGCAACAAACAATTAGTTATTAATCTACTCTGAATATTAGAAGTAATTTCAAATGAGATGTATGAATGAAATGCCTCTTCAAGCTTGAGAGGTTCATTGAGTAAACAGCTCCCATTTTGATTCCATTCTCCACCATAAAAATGTCTGGGAGATTGACTGCGCCAAATCTTTATGGTTTTTTTAGGAACTTGTTCATTGATGTAAGAGATCATATGCTGAAGAACAACTTCCAGTCCATCTAAGATTCCAAGAGATGGAAATATCTGATTTCCATCTTTGTAGAAGACAAGAGGAGTCTCTTCCGGAAATTTATCAAGACCCCACCTGAGATCCCACCATACAAAAATTATATTAAAAGAAAACAAAATCTGCTATGATGCAGTAAACACGTGCTTGTAAGACAATATGCATATTTGCCTGTTCTTACTGTAGTTTTAAGACATACCACACGATCGTCAAATTAAATTACAGCCACGATTTCTCCTCACAAATAACTCTCACGGATTACAAAACTTGGAGGTTCCACAACTGCACAAAAAACAAATTTCCACCGTTGGATTCTTTAAACATTTTACCGTTGTTCTCAGTACAAATAATAACTACCACAATTTAATCAAAACCTTTGTTTTGGCGGTTCCTAAATAACCCCATAAACCACTCATCGTTGTTTTAATTTTCACGATCCCTTGCTTCTCCCCTACCTTCGCACCTCTCCGCCTCCCCTCCGCTGAATCTGACGGCCTACACACGTCAACCGCCTCTAACACCGCTCGATTCGTCGCTGCTTCTCCTACCTTCGTTCCTGGCTTCTGCCTCCCCTGCATTCGACTGTGCTGTTGCCGCTCTTCCTTCAAACGTTTCTACGCACCACTCCAGTCGGGGTTGTTGCCGCTCCTCCAACAAATCAACTCTAGGTATATTTTCTCTCTTCAATTCTAATCTTCTCTTCATCTTCTTCAACCTAGCCAGCCCCCATCAACTCCAGTTTTTTTTGTTTTTTTCCAGCCCCTTGCCTCTGCGTCGGGAGGCTTCCACCACAGCCAGGTATTTTCATTTGCTCCATTATGGCTTTCTACGTGTTCCAGACTTCCAGTTGCTTTTCGCATTAGGCCTTCATCCAATGTGTCTGCGCTATACATTTTTGTTTAGGGTCTAATTATTGTTGCAATTACAGAGTAGTTCAGTCAGTTATAACTTGATCTATACATGTGTTTCTCTATTTGTACTTATTTTGCATGCCAAATGTTTGATGAATTGCTTAGTAAGACATATAATTAATTTCTCAGTATGTTCTGCTCCTGAAATATACAAATTCCGCATCAAATGTTTCTCTATAATTGTTCATAATATGGTTCGTAATTTGGTTCATCCAATGTTTCTCTATAATGTTTCTCGGTATGTGTTAGCAGGTTTTAATTTGGTTCATAATTTGGTTGGGTCTCTATAATTGTTCTCTCCAAATCAAGTTTCAACATATTGCACTCTTCTTTTTTATGTTTCTACTATATTATCTATCTTTCCTTAAGTAAAAATTTTGTTTTCTCTTGGCTTTCGAAGCTTTTTAGTGGTTACTATTTTTCTTAAAGTTTCAATGTGCTTGCTCGATACATTTCTGTATAGGGTCTAATTATTGCTGCACTTACAGAGTAGTTCAGTTAGTTATAACTTGATCTATACATGTGTTCCTCTATTTGTACTTATTTTGCATACCAAATGTTTGATGAATTGCTTAGTAAGACATATAATTAGTTTCTCAGTATGTTCTGCTCCTGAAATATACAACTTCCGCATCAAATGTCTCTATAATTGTTCATAATATGGTTCATCCAATGTTTCTCAGTATGTGTTAGCAGGTTTTAATTTGGTTTGTAATTTGGTTTGGTCTCTATAATTGTTCTCTCCAGATCAAGTTTCATCATACTGCACTCTTTTTTTATGTTTCTACTATATTATCTATCTTTGCGTAAGTAAAAAATTTGTTTTCACTTGGCTTTCGAAGCTTTAGTGGTTACTATTTTTCTTAATGTTTCATGCTATTATAACTATCTCCTGCTTCTTCCTTTTCATAAATGACAGGAGTATCTTATCCATGACAATGAAAGATTTATATTTAATTCTAAAAGGTCTGTCAATTACTTTTGCTATCATTGATTTGATTTTGAAGTTTTCTAGTGCATGATTGTGGTTAACTTTGCTTTAGCCAATTTGATGGTCTTACTAAGTTCCGAGGCTGGATTGAAAAGGAGAGAGCACATTCCCTTTTTGGCATCTTCATTGAGGTTTATCATTGATTAGTTAAGCTCATGTTTTCTATTCTAACAAAGCAACCAACGGACAAGTGGAGCATGCCGATGAAGATATAAACATTAATTGATTTGAATCTTCTAAACCTGGCCTGTTCAATTAATTATTGCCACTATAGATTTCAAAGATATTTATTGGAGGTGTTTTAGAAAGGATCAAACCTACAAAAGAGGTTCAAAAATTAATTAAATTTTGTTTAAAGCCATAACAATTTGTTTAATTTTGCTATAGTACTTCCATCTTTCCATAATTTAAATTACATCTGCTATTTTGAAAGATTAATATCCATACGGAGAGGCATTAAACTGTGGAACGTTTGTACATGTGATTTTAAGGGTAAGATTAAGGTTACCTATAACTATACTTTTTGCCATTTTAAAAGATTTATAGATTAAATACACAAATATCATGACAACTATATCAGTATAAAAACCATCATAACCATTATAATGCAAGCCTCTAACCCTCAAATAATTCCTTTATAAAAATGTCGACAGTCATGACAGAAGCAAAAGATTAGGTGTAAATAATTCTTTCACAGCAATAAAAAGAAAAAAAATCAAAGCAATGACTTAAACTCATGGGGGCCGAGTACTGTCGCGCGGGGAATGGGGGCCCCACGACGAATGTCTCTCCCACGAAGAATGTCTCCCTCACGACAAATGTTGCCCACACGACGAATGTCCCTCTCACGACGAATGTCCCCCCACGACGAATGTCCCCCCCACGACGAATGTCGCCCCTCACGACGAATGTCGCCACCACGACGAATGTCGCTCCCCGCCGAAGGCCGTCCGGAGCATCAAGCACAAGCGAAGCCTGTGCGGAGGAGGGCGAAGCCCGCCTGGATGCGGTCGAAACCCGCCTGGATGCGGCCGAAGGCCACCCGGGAGCATCGAGCACGGGCGTAGCCCGTGCGAAGATGCTCTTATGTGTGTGTGTATATATATATATATTATCGCAACTCCTCGGGTAATGTTGAGACTGAATTTTGTTTATTGGCGTGCGGGTATAGGGAGGGAGCACGAATGAGCTGTGTTATGGTCCCAATCCCGTTCTATATTTTTATTTAATGTCGCATCTTTTAAAGTTCGCTAACACACACCCTTTTATGCAAGTCCAAGTGTATGACTTATTTACTTTTATGCCCTTATGTAATCTTATTTTAAAAAAAAATTGGGGCATGAGAAAGAATTAAAGAAGTTCATTCTATTCCATTTTCTTGTTAAAAGATCATGGTAGCTCTCTCTCTCCAAGCACATCCCGCTTACGCATCCGTGGTTGCGGCTCTGTGGTATCCTTCGCCTCCATCATCGCCACCTCCAGCCATCCTTCGGCGAATCTACCGTTGTTCTACCACAAGCCCGTAACAACTAGATACTAAAGCCATTATCCTCGGCACCGCTATCCACTGGATGTCTTCGGTGTCGTTGTCGTTCATTCTTCTGCACACCACTACACGAAACTCACCTGAATTAGTTGCGTGAAGAAGACGCCGCACAAGATTATCAAGATCATCCCAATCCATTCACAAAGGGCAAACCAACACTAGTTCTCCTCAGGCTTGTTGATCAACCTCCTCAAGCTCTCATCCTCGACATCGTCGTCCATCCAGCCAGACATTGAAGTCGTAATACCCACGGCTCCTTAGAGCAGGAATATGCCACGTATAACGCCTCCGACACATGTGCAGCAAGCGAAGTATGCGCCTCCAACACCAAAGTTAGGGCACATGCGTGACAATCACATGTTCACATCAATTCCCCCTTTGCGCTCGCCACAAAACACGCATTTCGCAAGGGTTTCATCGTCGATCTCCCAAATGCAGCGGGCACCATTGTCTTCATCTCGACAGAGCTCACGTACACATCGTCTTCTTTGCCTTTTCCGGCACGCGCGAAGTCGTTCCAGCCCTACGGTTATCGATTGTGTGACATCACGCCCTTTCGTCTCGAGCGAATAGACAAGAAATTTTCATTTGCTTGAAGCAAACAGTGCTAGACCGCCACCCAATACAGTACGCGGACACCCCCGCAACACAAGCTACAACAGCCCGTAATACCATATCACGCAGACTCAGGGAACAATCTGCAGAGCTCGGCAAACAACGCTACCCCGCCAAGAGTCCACCATCAATAGGTAGTCATCCTGGTCAACAGCGGACTCGACGGACACTGCAAACACTGAGAACTTATAGCAAATGATCAAGTCCAGCAGCCCACCAAGCATTGGCGCGAGCACGGCGGACACAAAAGCTCTAGACCGCCAACTAATAGGACAGTCTTCCCCAGGATGGGTAACATCCACTACATCATGGATAGCTCGACAAGAAGCAAGGCACCGTCCACACAGATGCGGACTCCGCGGATGCCAAAGCACGAAAAAGGGCAGAGTCCGCAAGCTCTACCTGCACAGCTCTCCACAACGGTCACCTGCCAGACTCCAACACCAGTCTGAGCAGTCCTCCACAGAAGAACATCACTACACCACCTGAGCTCAGCAAAGGCCACAGCCAAACTCCAAGGCCAGTCCGCAACAACATACATCGCGAACTCGCCAGTTCGTCAAGCCTCCTGTGGAAGAACTCCCAAACCGCTGGATAACAAGCTTGCAAAACCATAAGGCCGCAGATCATCACATCCTTCATCCCGCAAACTGCAGTCTGCTCAGACCGCTTTGCTAGAAGCTCAACCTTGTCCATAGCCTAGCCAAGCTGCATAGCATACCGCCTAGGCTACATATCAAGCCGCATGCCAGGCCGCACAAGCCGCTCCTCAAAAACAGCCAAGCCACCAAGACAGCCAGTCACCAGGCCACACCAGGAGTCCGCCCAGGCCGCGGACACAGTCCGCACAGGCCGCTTAGACCGTCCGTCCTGTCCAACACCCACTTCCACTTCACAAATTTCAACAGATGCAGAACTGCTAGAGGAGGAATTGCTTCAACCTCCAAAGGTACCCTTAGAATTACGAGTTTCTAGTTCTTTTATCAGATCCAAGGTACCCTTAGAATTACGAGTTTCTTTTTCATTTGCTTGAAAAATCTATTTTTCAAGCGAATAGACAAGAAATTTTCATACTTCCATTTTATTATTGAAGTGTATTTCTTTCTTCTAACTTAACAGTTGTTGGAAGTTTTTCATTACAGTATTTTCTAATTCCTTCTATCATTTGTTTTGCGGTTATTCAGCACTCAAATTTCTTCACTTTTTTTATATTATCATTTGCCTTTTTCACAGAGTTCTCTGACCAATTCTAGACAATATATTTGACCTAAACTTCTATGAATGCGGCTGATTTGTTTCAGATTTGATCTGTTCAAAATTTCATTTGTGTTGTCTGCTTCACTAAAATAATATTTAGGCAAATACGTCATTGTCAATCCCTAGCCTGGATGAGTAATATTGATGGTTGGCAACGAAATGTGGCAATGACAAAGATTCGAGGACAGTTGGCTCCAACTGGAGATGAGTACTACTGGGTAGTGGATCAAGGGATTCGGGCAGGGAATAGGGATTATAGCTGTGGGGGAGGTGTAAGAGTGTGGCTGGAACGGAATATAGGGTTTGCAGGTTGTGGTGGGAATGGAGGTTGAGAGGAAAGATGAGATGGGAGGCGATACAAGGAAGAGAATCGAGGGTGGTGGTGAGAGACGGAATTGGGGTTGATGTGATGGGGATCGACCGCATGATCGTGTTTGATGGAGGAGATCGGACCACCACTTGGTAGGGCCCATTTTTTCATATTTGGCGAAGATGCATCCGCGACCACGTCTGGAGCATCGTTTTTAATTTTACATGTATTTTATTTTATTTTTGGCATGTATTTAGTGTTTTAGGACACCGAATGTAACAGACAATCATAGTCGTTCATGTCAGATGCCCAACCGCCCCCTATCAGTATAAATAAGGGTGGGTGTTCTCATTTTCAGTCATTGTTAAATTTGTGAGTGAATCCAGGTTCGGCAATCCTTCGTGGTGCGCCGCCATGAATCCCGGGGTGTGACGCCTCAGCTAATTTCAGTTATCCTTATTTTTCTTCATTTCCCATAAATTTCCAGTAACTTTCACAGTTGTTTTACTGTTCCCGTGTCATATCCCACGATCCCTCATCTCCTGAAGGAGAAAACCGCTTCTTTCATCGTCTCCCAGCGCCCGTAACCACACGGCACTCCATTGCAACTCTTCCCTATCGCAAAACCAATTGTTCGTCATCTTCTCCCTCGCCAGAAAACCGCAGCCGGCCTCCATCACCATCACAAGTTCCCTCCATTAACCTCTTCCTTCCATTCGCAGACGCTGAAGCCTTGCTCCTACAATCCCGTCACAGTCGCAGCATGTGTGTGCGCACATGTGAATGCATGGGTTAAATTACATTTCTTTTTGAGGATAATTGCATTTTCTTACACATTTTTCAGCTTCCATAAAAAATTGAATTATTAAGATTTAGACCACCCAAAAGATATGATTTGACTGATTAAGATTAGGCTTGGTCGCGACCGCATGCCGTTTGGCGGGGCCGTGGGCGGGCCGCTAGATCAGCCCCGCCCCATAAAAACCGCAAAAATTCTGCGGTTTTTATCCGCGCCGCGGCAACCGCGGTCATGGTTAACTCCACTAGAATGGTTCCCGCAAAAATAAATCTCCGCCAAACAAGGTCTTATGTCAATTAATCCTCCCTCAAAATATTTGAATGACTGTATTCAGAGAGCTAAAAGTTCACGCTTAGTTGCTTTTATATTCTCAAAGACTTGTGCTTACACTAAATCTTAGTTTAAAAAAAATTGAATATTAGTGAAGGGATTTGGTGTTGTTGAGGAAGCACAAAATGTTAGTAAAAAAATAAATGTGTTTTAATAGAAGAAAAGACCATATATCTATCCATGATGAACGGGCATCTTAGAGTATGGCGGACTTCGCAGAGGGTTCAATGTTTCTCTACTTTTCTCTGTTTTTTCTTGTAATCTGATGCTACATGCAGTGGAATAGTCGCAAACAGGCAAGTGATTTTCCTTGAAATCTTCATTATAATCCCTCATTCAGGTTCTTTTATCAGATCCAAGGTACCCTTAGAATTACGAGTTTCTTTTTCATTTGTTTGAAAAATCTATTTTTCAAGCGAATAGACAAGAAATTTTCATACTTCCATTTTATTATTGAAGTGTATTTCTTTCTTCTAACTTAACAGTTGTTGGAAGTTTTTCATTACAGTATTTTCTAATTCCTTCTATCATTTGTTTTGCGGTTATTCAACACTCAAATTTCTTCACTTTTTTTATATTATCATTTGCCTTTTTCACAGAGTTCTCTGACCAATTCTAGATAATATATTTGACCTACACTTCTATGAATGCGGCTGATTTGTTTCAGATTTGATCTGTTCAAAATTTCATTTGTGTTGTCTGCTTCACTAAAATAATATTTAGGCAAATACGTCATTGTCAATCCCTAGCCTGGATCAGTAATATTGATGGTTGGCATCTGGTGGACAACCAAAATGTAAAATTGATGCAGGGTGGGTTATGAATGTGGAGGCTCTAAGATGCAGTCTGAAGTAGAAATGTGGAATGTAATGTGACTACCAAAAGCCATTATGTAAATGTAGATGCCATTGAGACAATTCAATTAAAATTACAACAATTAATTGGTTGAAATAAAACCTATTTAACAGCACATTTGATTACAAAAATTGAATTAAGAGGCATATGTTGATTCCCAAGCAATTTGCGTGGAGGCGGTGGTGAGATGAATAAGTATTGTGTTAAGCCTCCAGACGAGGCTAGGCTCTTTGGGCAACATTACCAGCGGCGGCAACGGCGCGTGCAAGGCAACAACGGGGCTGAACCAATGGGTTCAGCCCCCTCCTCTTAAAAGATCGGCTCAAGGGGGGCTGAACCACATTTGGTTCAGCCCCATGGGGGCCGGCCGGCCACTCGGTTGGCCGGCCTTGGGTCCCGGGGTATATATACCCGGACCCCTCTCTTTTGGAGTTATGGAAGAATTATCCAAGGTATTCTCTTCCTCCCTCATTCAACCCTAATCTCTATCTTCTTCCTCTAGTTCTTCTTCTTCCTTAGTACGTGCATAACAATTGGTATCAAAGCATTCCTTCCTCCATCATGGTGACTACACGCTCGCAAGAGGAGAATGACCGCTTGGAAACCCTAGAGGAGAATTTCATGGGGCTTACCGATTCGGTAGCCGCCATCGAAGAAAGTGTCAAAACGTCCACTCAAAGGTTGGAAGAGCGAATCGACGACCGCTTGAACGATATCATGACGCTATTAGCGCAAAATTTGAAGGGCAAGGCGGTGGCGGAGGAGGAACCGGGCGGATCTACAGGAAATAGGCCGGAAATGCCCGGACTTGGTGGATCGGGTGCGGGAAGCACTGGATCGGGGGGGGGGGGGGGGGGGGCTGGCGTCGGATTTGGTGCGGCGGGCCAGGCGGGGGCTGGATCGGGTGCGGCGTACCACGGAGGGGCCGAATCGGCCTGGGGCGGCATCGGTTGGTCGGGATCGGCGTCTGCGCACACACAGGGGCCCGGATCGGCGGCTGTTGGCGGTGGCTGGGCTGGATCGGGGGTGGCGAGTATGCACGGTGTCGGATTCGTCCCGGCGGGCTACATCGGGGCGGGAAATGCCGCAGGCGGCTCCAGCGGGGTCGGCTGGGCATCAGGGGCCCCTGTGAGGCTCGGATCGGGGCCGGCGAGCCATCAGGGCAGCGGGTTTGGGCCGGGTGGCTGCGGCATGGCTGGGGGTGGCTTCGGAGTGGCTGGACCCCCGGGGAAAGCACGGGGAGGGCCGGATTTGGGCCGGCAGGCCTGGACATGGCCGGCAGGGGTGGCGGCTTCGCCGCTGCTGTTGACGGAAGGGCTGGGACTTTTACCGAGCACGCTCCTTGGCGGCAAGGTCGGGATGGGTTGTTACCCCCACCGGCAGGAAGAGGGCAACCACCAGGCTTTGGTAGAGAGGTGCAGTGGGGAGAAGGGTGGCCTTTCCGTCATGGGGCCCCAATGGCGGGGGAACGCGGCCAAAGGCCGTACATGGCTCCCAAGTTGACTCGGATGAATTTCCCTCGGTACAGTGGGGGTGACACTTTGGAGTGGGTGCAAAAAGCGGAGTTGTTTTTCAGCTATCAGGAGGTGCCAGAGGCTCAGTGGGTGTAGTTAGCGTCCTTCCATCTGGAGGACGATGCATTCCAGTGGACACAGTGGTTCTTGCGGGGACGGGAGTATGTTCCGTGGGAGGAGTTTGTGGAAGGCTTTGCAGCTCGGTTTGGGCCTTTGGAGTTTGAAGACTTTGAGGCGCTTTTACAGAAGCTACGGCAGAAGGGTACAGTGATGGAGTACAGAACGGAGTTTGAGAAGTTGGCCAACATGGTTCAGTGGGAAGAAAAGACACTCCTCAGCTGTTTTGTATCAGGACTGAAGGATCACTTACGCGATGAGGTTCATGCCTACATGCCCCGTAGTCTGAACCACACAATCAGCTTGGCGCGCATCCAAGAGGAAAAGTTAAATAGGCAACGAGTCCGCAGTATGGCACGACACACTACTACACCGGCCGCGGCCAGGAGGGAGACTCCAGTGGCCGGCCGACCGACGGTGACACCTGTCTTGGAACGAGTTACAAGCTCGGAAGGAGAAAGGCCTTTGCTTTAATTGCGATGAGAAATTTACGCCAGGACACAAGTGTCAGAAGGTCCAGGTCTTTATGTTGCATCAGGAGGAGCAGCTGGAGGAGGACGAGTTCCCGGAGGAGGAGCTGGAGTCTGGGGGGGACTTAGACTTGACGGAGTTGGGTGTGTCCCTACATGCCATGGAAGTGTGCAATCCACCTCCGCTTACTATGCGGCTGGCGGGGTGGATTCGGCAGGAAAGGGTGACCATTCTGGTGGACAGTGGGAGTACTCATAATTTTATTCACCCAGATGTGGCACAGAAGGTGGGGCACGTGATTGACGTAGGAGCGGCGTTCCAGGTTATGGTTGCAGACGACAGCAAGCTACAGTGCCAGGGAGTGTTGAAGGCAATGGAGCTTCGGATACAGGGTTATGTGGGGTGCACGGATGTCTATCTCTTACCGATCCGAGGCTCAGATATGGTGCTTGGAGTGCAGTGGCTGCAGCAGTTGAGGAGGGTGACTTTTGACTGGGACCAGATGACGATGGAGTTCTCGCAAGGGGGGCGCCAGTTCTGTTTGAAAGGGCTCTGATCTTCTCCGGTCAAAGAGATCTCCATTCGTAGCCTACAACAGCTTCAGGAGTCCAGTAGTCTGATGACGGTCCTGTTGGGAATGAAGTCTGACGGGGATAGACCGACGGAGGTTCCTGACCAGATGCAGGCATTAGTGGAGGAGTATGATGACATTTTCCAGGAGCCGGGGACGCTTGCACCGTCACGGTTCCGTGATCACCAGATTGTGCTACAGACGGGGGCGGAGCCGCCCAACACCCGTCCTTACCGGTATCCCCACATGCAGAAGGCAGAGATCGAGCGTAGTGTGAAGGAAATGCTTGAGGCCGGCATTATACGGCCTAGTACCAGTTCCTTCTCAGCACCAATTATTCTGGTTAAAAAGAAGGACGGATCGTGGCATTTCTGCGTAGATTACCGTGCCTTAAACAGTGTTACCGTGAAGGACAAGTTTCCGATTCCCGTGATTGAGGAGCTGTTGGACGAGTTGTGTGGGGCGACTAGATTCACGAAGCTGGATTTGCGATCCGGCTATTATCAGGTTCTTATGAAGGAGGAGGACGTGCATAAGATGGCTTTCAGGACTCATGACAGCCACTATGAGTTCTTAGTGACGGCGAATGGCTTGACGGGGGGACCATCTACTTTTCAGGCCAATATGAATGAGATTTTTCGGCCCTTCCTGCGACACTTCGTCTTGATCTTCTTTGATGACATTCTGATCTACAGCGCTACTTGGGAGGATCATTTACGTCATGTGGCTCAGGTCTTCTCTACTCTTCGGCAACATAAGCTCTATGCTAAGAGCTTCAAGTGTTCTTTTGGACAACAGGAGGTGGAGTACTTGGGGCATCTAGTTTCCGCGGATGGGGTGAAAGCCGACCCATGGAAGATCGAGAGTATGATTTCTTGGCCACGGCCTCTGACCATTCGGGCGCTGAGGGGGTTCTTGGGCCTCACTGGGTACTACCGGCGTTTTGTACGGGATTATGGGAAGATTGCTCGGCCACTTACGCAACTACTACAGAAGGATGCGTTCTCGTGGCCGGATGAGGCCGAGACCGCCTTTCAGGCGTTGAAGCGGGCGATGACGATGACTCCAGTGTTGGCACTTCCAGATTTCACTAAGGAGTTTGTGGTGGAGACAGATGCTTCCGGCGTGGGCATGGGAGCGGTCTTGATGCAGGAGGGCCGACCGATCGCTTTCTACAGTAAGGCCTTGGCTCCACGGACACTGGGTCTATCGGTGTATGAAAAGGAGATGCTATCAGTTATTCATGGGGTGTCCCTATGGCGGCCATACCTGCTGGGACATCGTTTTAAAATACGGACAGATCATCAGAGCTTGAAGCACTTTCTCGACCAGCGGATTTCTTCTCCTCTTCAACAGAAGTGGGTCACTAAATTGTTGGGATATGATTATGAGATCGAGTACCGACCGGGAAGGACAATCGGGTAGCTGACGCCCTGTCACGCTTACCAGCGGGGGCCTTGGCGCACATTTCGATGCCACAGCTGGAGTCGATGGATGAGATTCAGGAGGAGGTGCAGCGAGATCCCGAGTTACGGGTTATTGTTGAGAACCTGCGGTAGGCTCGGGAGGTGACCCCGGGTTATCACTTACAAAATGACCGGCTATATTATCTGGGATGCGTGGTCATTCCTTGACAGTCAGCTTGGAGGACGGTGATGATGCATGAGTTCCATTCGTCGCCGACGGGCGGCCACGCGGGTATTTCTCGCACTCTCCAACGGGCTCGAGCAAATGTCTTTTGGAAGGGGATGCGCCGCGACATTCAGGAGTTTGTTCAGAAATGTGATGTCTGCCAAAGGCAGAAATATGAGACTACTTCTCCAGCCGGGCTACTCACCCCCTTGGAGATTCCGCATCAAGTCTGGGATACGGTTTCTATGGACTTCATTGACGGGCTGCCCAAGTCGCAGGGTAAAACAGTTATCTTAGTGGTGGTGGACAAGTTGTCCAAGTATGGGCACTTCCTGGCTCTGAGCCATCCTTACACCGGGGAGTCTGTGGCGGCTTTATTTGTTCGGGAGATTGTTCGCTTGCACGGAATTCCCCGGGCGATCATCTCCGATCGGGACCCTACTTTTGTTGGCAGATTTTGGACGGAACTCTTTTGCTTGCAGGGACTTCATTGCGTTTTAGTACGGCTCACCATCCCCAGACCGATGGACAGACGGAAGTCTTGAATCGAGGCGTGGAAACTTATCTTCGTTGCTTTATTATGGATGAGCCAAGGACATGGGCCAGTTGGTTACATTGGGCGGAGTACTGCTTCAACACTTCGTATCACTCCGCCAGCAAACTCACCCCTTTTGAGGTCATCTATGGTCGGCCACCTCCCTCCTTGAGCAGTTATGAGTCCGGCAGTACCGCAGTGGCAGCTGTTGATCGGGCACTCCGTGATCGTGATCGGACCCTCGCCACTTTGCGTGAGAATCTTCGGGCGGCGCAGGATCGTATGAAAGCACAGGCAGATCGACATCGGACATAAAGAGAGTTCCAGGTGGGGGATGAGGTTTTCCTCAAACTTCGCCCTTACCGGCAGTTGTCTATGGCGTAGAGGACAAATCAGAAGCTGGCACCGCGCTACTATGGACCCTTTCGGATCACGCGACGGGTCGGGCCAGTTGCGTATACCTTGGCATTGCCCGAGGGCTCACGGATTCATCCTACCTTTCATGTTTCCTTGTTGAAGCGTAAGCTGGGTGAGGCTGTTTCGGTCCTTCCCGTGCTGCCAGAGACTACTTCTGGAGGCGAGCTTAGCCCCATTCCGGCCGATGTACTCTTGATCAAGTGGAAACGTCGGGGCACAGTGTACTGTCCAGAGCTGCTAATTAAATGGAAGGATCTCTCCGCGGAGCACAATACTTGGGTGGACTTGCTGGAGTTCCGGGAGCTTTACCCCGATTACCCACTTGAGGACAAGCTGGCTTTTGATGGGGACGGGAATGTTAAGCCTCCAGACGAGGCTAGGCTCTTTGGGCAACATTACCAGCGGCGGAAACGACGCGTGCAAGGCAACAACGGGGCTGAACTAATGGGTTCAGCCCCCTCCTCTTAAAAGATCGGCTCAAGGGGGGCTGAACCACATTTGGTTCAGCCCCATGGGGGCCGGCTGGCCCCTCGGTTGGCGGCCTTGGGTCCCGTGGTATATATAACCAGGACCCCTCTCTTTTGGAGTTATGGAAGAATTATCCAAGGTATTCTCTTCCTCCCTCATTCAATCCTAATCTCTATCTTCTTCCTCTAGTTCTTCTTCTTCCTTAGTACGTGCATAACATATTGCAAGTTAAACAATCTCACGGAAGAAAAAAATATGTAATATTACATTCAATAAATATAGTCCAAGTATACAAAATAGAGAAACACAAACACTAAACTATGACTTACGCGTGGAGGCGGCAACGAAATGTGGCAATGACAAAGATTCAAGGACAGCTGGCTCCAACTTGAGATGAGTACTACTGGGTAGTGGATCAAGGGGTTTGGGTAGGGAATAGGGATTATAGCTATGGGGGAGGTGTCAGAGTGTGGCTGGAACGGAATATAGGGTTTGCGGGTTGTGGTGGGAATGGAGGTTGAGAGGAAAGATGAGATGGGAGGCGATACAAGGAAGAGAATCGAGGGTGGTAGTGAGAGACGGAATTGGGGTTGATGTGATGGGGATCGACCGCATGATGATCGTGTTCGATGGAGGAGATCGGACCGCCACTTGGTAGGGCCCATTTTTGCATATTTGGCGAAGATGCATTCGCGACCACGTCTGGAGCATCGTTTTTAATTTTACATGTATTTTATTTTATTTTTGGCATGTATTTAGTGTTTTAGGACACCGAATGTAACAGACAATCATAGTCGTTCATGTCAGGTGCCCAACCGCCCCCTATCAGTATAATAAGGGTGGGTGTTCTCATTTTCAGTCATTGTTAAATTTGTGAGTGAATCCAGGTTCGACAATCCTTCGTGGTGCGCCGCCATGAATCCCGGGGTGTGACGCCTAAGCTAATTTCAATTATCCTTATTTTTCCTCATTTCCTATAAATTTCCAGTTACTTTCACAGTTGTTTTACTGTTCCCGTGTCATATCTCACGATCCCTCATCTCCTGAAGGAGAAAACCGCTTCTTTCATCGTCTCCCAGCGCCCGTAACCGCATGGCATGTAACACCCCAAAGTCAAGAGAATCATTTTGAGCAAAATCGGGTTCAGGCATGGGTGACACGGCCTGGGACACGGGCGTGTCCCAGGGCGTGTCAGGCCTGGATAGTGTCGAGTCGGGCAGTCGACGAGATTTGGTGTCGACACAGTGGACACGGCCTGCGACGGGGTGTCGCAGGGCGTGTCGGGGCCGTGTCGACGATCGATCGCGTGATGTCGACGAATTTTCTCGACGATCGTCGAGAGTCGAGTGTCGAGTGAGGACACGGCCTGTGACACGGCGTGTCACAGGGCGTGTCAATGTTCGACGAACTCAACTCGACGATTCGAGCTAGAGCGTGTTTGCGGGACACGGGCGTGTCCTGGTGCACACGGCCATGAACACGGGCGTGTGCCAAGCCGTGTGCCAGGCCGTGTGAAGTCTCGGGTTGGATTGGGATTATTTTCTGTAGAGGTACACGGCCTCAGACACGGGCGTGTCTGAGGGCGTGTCGGGTACACGGCCGTGACACGGGCGTGTCACACGGGCGTGTACTGGCTGATTGAGTCGGTTGTCTGCCGCTTAGGGGGACACGGCCTGTGACACGGGCGTGTCACAGGGCGTGTCAGGCCGTGTCTTAGGTTTCTGGCCAGATCTGAGCCGTTGTGTTCCCTCTTCCTGGATCCAGTGGCTGGGCTTTGTCCAGGTGTTGGGAAGGCCGAGAATTTGAAGATAAATCCACTTATCTTCTTCTTCTTCTCTTCTTCATTTCCATTCCAAGGGAGAAAGGAGAAAGGCTAAGGGAGAGAGAAGGAGGAGTCTTCCAGCTGCTGTAGGAGCTGCAGAGGGCGGATCGAAGATCCGAGAGCAGATTCGTGAAGGCAGAGCCGAGGCGGTGATTCCATCCGGCTACTTCATGCGCCGAAGCGATCTTCAAGGGTAACGATCTCCTTCTTGGACATCGAAGTCCTTCCTTTATTCATGTGCTTGGAATCCTCCACCAATAGGTGGATTTGCGGAAGAGATTCCTTTGTTGTGTCTGCATTTAGAGCCGGAAATATGGAGTACGGCGTAGACATGCTGTGTGAAGCCCATCTGGACCGGTAGTCTGGATTGGTGATGTTCATGGGTAAACCGGAGATGACTCCGTGGCTTTGATGATGTGTAAAACGGATTTCTGTTGTGATGAATGCATGGATGTGATGAATGTGAGGAGGCTTTGGCAAAGCTCCTGGTTATGAGATGATCAATTGGTAACATGCCTGGGGAGCTCGTGTTAAACCCGACTGTTACACCACCAGTGTGGGTTGATCTAGTTAAGGAAGGGATCGATGGTGGCAATGCTAGGGGAGCCGAGTTAAACCCGGGTTGCTGCCCACATAGTGTGGGTCGATCGGATTAGGAGGGGGGTCGATGGGTACACATTGCCTGGGGAGCTTAGATAAACCCGGCGTGCTACACCACATGTTGTGGGTTGACCTACTCTGTTTGTTGGATGCTGTGAGGATGGACCTCTGTGTGGTTTGGGCGGATGTCGCCAGCTTGCGAGATTGGTGGACTAGGGCCGGTCAACCAACAAGTTAAAACCTCGAGAGACATCGGTGTAACGACGGTGGATTCCGGTACGCCAAGAAGGTGCCCTGAGTGCACGGAGCGTTGTGGACTCCAGCGTTTGTGATGTGATGTGTTTTGTTAGTGCATAAAGAGAATGACTGTCTATGATGTGGTTTGGTGATGTTTGATGATACTTGATGAGCACTGTTTACAGGGAAGGAACCACTACCCCGGGGTAGGGGGTAGGGTCGTTATAATGGGTCAGCAATGCTGACCGTTACTTTGTTTTCTGTGGTGGTTTGGATGATGATTTGCAGGTATTGCGGTTTGGAAAGAATCAGTGGATTGGCTAGCTTGATGAGGCCTTTGAAGGCCATGAGGAGGGGGTTGTTTGGATTTCATGTGTGGCCGGCCTGCGTGCCGATGTACGAAATTGTTGGTGTGAAAGAGGAACTTGTAAGGCCATAAGGCAGGGGTGTGTGTGAGTTGTATACATTCCTAGTGTTGTTATATAAATGTGGTATTTATATATGGGTGGACATTCTGGTTTGAGTTCATGTTAACAAGAAAAATGCTGCGCTAGAATGGAATGAGTTAAGGACACGCATAGATTTTGGTTTCCACACGTGATTCCTTTACTTGTCTGTGCTATATGGCGTGGGGCCCCGGCCGGACCCACCGTTATATGTCATGTGACAGGTGGGGGCGTTACAAAGTGGTATCAGAGCCAGGTTGAGATTGTTTGGGAGGAGAGAACCTAATTGAACTCATGAATGTCCACGAGGAATGTATGTCATGCACATGATGTGCGTGAGTGTGTAGTCAATGTTGCAGTACCGTTATGATTTGGAAGAATTTAATGGTGTTCTGTACATTGATAGGTGGCGAGGGATGGAGCTGGGCCGTCTGAGCCCCAGCGGTCGGATGAGAGTGCAGCACCCGTGGAAGTGCCTATGCCTCCCTCGGCAGAAGCTATACGGGTGGTAACGGAGACAGTGCTTGCAGTGTTACAAGCACATCCAACTGGACAGGCAAGACCTGGTGGAAGACAAGCGAGCGCTGCGCGAGGTGGTGGAAGTGCAAGCAAGTGACGACTTCTTGTCACGTTTTATGCACTTTCATCCACGACGTTTGGTGGAGCGCTTTCACCAACGCTGGCGGAAGATTGGTTGGCAAGAGTAAAAAGGATCTTAACTGCAATCAGGACGGTAGAGGAACAGAAAGTGATGTTGGCCACTTTTCTGTTGGAGGGTGATGCGCGATTGTGGTGGGATGAGATTGAAGTACATCACTTGGCAGGTCGAGGTTTAATGGAGGTTTCCATGGATGAATTCTCTCAAATATTCCTAGCCAAGTATGTTCCAGTGTCGCAGAGGATTGCGATGGAAAATGAGTTTCTCCGCTTGGTGCAGGGTGAGCAAGATATTGATACGTACCTGCATGAGTTTACAAGATTAGGGAGATATGCGGGATCTACCTTTGCGGAGGAAGCGCGAAAGACAAATCGGTTTTATGAAGGCTTGCGGGATGAATTGCGGTTGACACTTTCGAGTTCCGTGAGCCAAGGCTTCCAAGCATTGGTCGAGACAGCTCGTACCTTGGAGAAGGATATGAAGCGAGTACAAGCGAATAAGAGAAGGGCAACGGAGAAGTCAGAGTTTAAAGGATCGCAGATGGATCAATCGGAGTTTCGACGACAAGAGAAGAAACGATTTAGGCCGGCGGAATCAGCTCCATCGACTGTTTCTTCGGGGGCAACTTATGGGTCAGGACGTGTGGATACACGTATCTGTTATAACTGTGGGCAGCAAGGACATATCGCAAGGTTTTATCGGAATGCCCCTCCAGGGAGTGAGAAAAAGATGGGTGCGTCCTATGAAGAAAATGGAAAAGCAGTGGCCGAGTCATCTGCACCCCGGACGCAACCTAGATTGCATGCGATGGAAGTGCAAGAGCCGCAAAGCTCCGTTGGTGAAATTCAGCCTCGAGCGGTTCATTTGTCTTTAAATCGCGAATTTCAAAATCGGGAGGCTGAGCGGAAGTGAACTGCGATGTGAATCATGTCGATGCTCTGAATGTTGTGTATGTAAACTATGTTTTGGCTGATGTACATCACTTTTGGCTGATGTAAATGATGTTTATATCTATATAGTTGGAGATCTCTATCATAGCTTGGTGCACTTGTGATTGTGACAAAATCAATCAATTATGTCGTTTTGGTTGAGGTTTTATGTGGTTGAAGGTGCACAAGTTAGGGATGTTTGTTTGTGTTGTCTGTTTGTTAGTGTGTGCGGAGGCTTGAGGTGTAAGTTGTGATGATGTTGTGGCTGCTTGGAGTCAATTTCGAGGACGAAATTATTTGAAGGGGGAGGAGGTTGTAACCCCCCAAAGTCAAGAGAATCATTTTGAGCAAAATCGGGTTCAGGCATGGGTGACACGGCTGGGACACGGGCGTGTCCCAGGGCGTGTCAGGCCTGGATAGTGTCGAGTCGGGCAGTCGACGAGATTTGGTGTCGACACAGTGGACACGGCCTGCGACACGGGCGTGTCGCAGGGCGTGTCGGGGCCGTGTCGACGATCGGCGTGATGTCGACGAATTTTCTCGACGATCGTCGAGAGTCGAGTGTCGAGTGAGGACACGGCCTGTGACACGGGCGTGTCACAGGGCGTGTCAATGTTCGACGAACTCAACTCGACGATTCGAGCTAGAGCGTGTTTGCGGGACACGGGCGTGTCCTGGTGCACACGGCCATGAACACGGGCGTGTGCCAAGCCGTGTGCCAGGCCGTGTGAAGTCTCGGGTTGGATTGGGATTATTTTCTGTAGAGGTACACGGCCTCAGACACGGGCGTGTCTGAGGGCGTGTCGGGTACACGGCCGTGACACGGGCGTGTCACACGGGCGTGTACTGGCTGGATTGAGTCGGTTGTCTGCCGCTTAGGGGGACACGGCCTGTGACACGGGCGTGTCACAGGGCGTGTCAGGCCGTGTCTTAGGTTTTCTGGCCAGATCTGAGCCGTTTGTTTCCCTCTTCCTGGATCCAGTGGCTGGGCTTTGTCCAGGTGTTGGGAAGGCCGAGAATTTGAAGATAAATCCACTTATCTTCTTCTTCTTCTTCTTCTTCATTTCCATTCCAAGGGAGAAAGGAGAAAGGCTAAGGGAGAGAGAAGGGAGGAGTCTTCCAGCTGCTGTAGGAGCTGCAGAGGGCGGATCGAAGATCCGAGAGCGGATTCGTGAAGGCAGAGCCGAGGCGGTGATTTCCATCCGGCTACTTCATGGCGCCGAAGCGATCTTCAAGGGTAACGATCTCCTTCTTGGACATCGAAGTCCTTCCTTTATTCATGTGCTTGGAATCCTCCACCAATAGGTGGATTTGCGGAAGAGATTCCTTTGTTGTTTCTGCATTTAGAGCCGGAAATATGGAGTACGGCGTAGGCATGCTGTGTGAAGCCCATCTGGACCGGTAGTCTGGATTGGTGATGTTCATGGGTAAACCGGAGATGACTCCGTGGCTTTGATGATGTGTAAAACGGATTTCTGTTGTGATGAATGCATGGATGTGATGAATGTGAGGAGGCTTTGGCAAAGAAATGGATGAGATGATCATTGGTAACATGCCTGGGGAGCTCGTGTTAACCGACTGTTACACCACCAGTGTGGGTTGATCTAGTTAAGGAAGGGATCGATGGGTGGCAATGCTAGGGGAGCCGAGTTTAAACCCGGGTTGCTGCACCACATAGTGTGGGTCGATCGGATTAGGAGGGGGGTCGATGGGTAGACATTGCCTGGGGAGCTTAGATAAACCGGCGTGCTACACCACATGTTGTGGGTTGACCTACTCTGTTTGTTGGATGCTGTGAGGATGGACCTCTGTGTGGTTTGGGCGGGATGTCGCCAGCTTGCGAGATTGGTGGACTAGGGCCGGTCAACCAACAGTTAAAACCTCGAGAGACAGCGGTGTACGACGGTGGATTCGGTTCGCAAGAAGGTGCCCTGAGTGCACGGAGCGTTGGTGGACTCCAGCGTTTGTGATGTGATGTGTTTGTTAGTGGCATAAAGAGAATGATCTGTCTATGATGTGGTTTGGTGATGTTTGATGATACTTGATGAGCACTGTTTACAGGGAAGGAACCACTACCCCGGGTAGGGGGTAGGGTCGTTATAATGGGTCAGCAATGCTGACCGTTACTTTGTTTTCTGTGGTGGTTTGGATGATGATTTGCAGGTATTGCGGTTTGGAAAGAATCAGTGGATTGGCTAGCTTGATGAGGCCTTTGAAGGCCATGAGGAGGGGGTTGTTTGGATTTCATGTGTGGCCGGCCTGCGTGCCGATGTACGAAATTGTTGGTGTGAAAGAGGAACTTGTAAGGCCATAAGGCCAGGGTGTGTGAGTTGTATACATTCCTAGTGTTGTTATATAAATGTGGTATTTATATATGGGTGGACATTCTGGTTTGAGTTCATGTTAACAAGAAAAATGCTGCGCTAGAATGGAATGAGTTAAGGACACGCATAGATTTTGGTTTCCACACGTGATTCCTTTACTTGTCTGTGCTATATGGCGTGGGGCCCCGGCCGCCGACACACGTTATATGTCATGTGACAGGTGGGGGCGTTACATGGCACTCCATTGCAACTCTTCCTATCGCAAAACCAATTGTTCATCATCTTCTCCTCGCAGAAACACAAAAACAGTCGACCTCCATCACCATCACAAGTTCCCTCCATTAACCTCTTCCTTCCATTCGCAGACGCTGAAGCCTTGCTCCTCCAATCCTGTCACTGTCGCGACCTCTTGCCCGCACGACATCATCGCAAACTTTCGCCATACATCATCGCCAACCTTCCTCCTCCACCGACTTCCGCTACTTTCTCCAGAAATATCGGCGTCGACCTCTCTCCACCACGGCCACAATGCCTCTTCCTCCCGCCTCAATCGTGTCGTGCCTCCTCCAGCAAACTGCAGACAATAGCTTCCACCTTAGTCCCTCCACCACACATTGTGCTTCTCCCCTCATCTCTCTTTTCTGAATTGGATCCACCAGCCAGAGCAATAATTCCTCCCTATATGAAGTACAGCCACCAACAACAGTGAGCCTATAGTATCCCCCTTTAGATTCAATATCCAGCCCGTGTGTAGTTACTACCCTCCTTCTTCCCTTCCCTTACTCAGACATGGAACCACCAACCCTAATGTTAGTTATAAAAATTGTTTATTATTACAGCAACTTCATTCATCTCGTAGAGTCGTGCTTACTGTCGTCACGGATTCCTTGTGCTTGTGAGTATTGTTGCATTGCGTCATTTTTTATTTATTAAGTATTGGGATACAATACATGTTTGCTTGAGAATTGTGATCGTTAGCGCTATTGTTTCAATTCTTTTAGTTCTATAATATTTATTCATGCAATTTGTAGTTGATCATCCATTGTGCAGAGAAGTGCTTGATATAATTTGTGTGCTTGAAAATTATTGATTACATCAAGGAAGCACACGGTACGGTACCGGGTACCGGGTACGACGTACGTATCCGGGACGGCAAAATTTTAAATCATAGTAAATAAATAAATCATAGTAAATGTTTAATATCAAATAAGAAAAAAAATTACCTTAGATAAAGAGAATGATCCATGCAATGTAGTGGTGTGCAACTCTTGGTCCATCGATCAACGAGGACATCATAAATTGTCTCATAAAGAGAGCAATGAGCTTCCAAGTCCGTCAACTTCTTGTGTTTATATATTTCAAGCTTCACATTTTCTATCATTGAATCCCACATGTCATATATCAGATGAAGATTAAGTTTGTCTGTATCACAAACCCTAACCATATCATATATGGTCTTATTATATCAAGGATCTTGTTTACATCATCCCACCATTTGTCACTATAGATGATGTTTTTAACCTCTAGAGGTTTCTCAGCATCATATGCTCTATACATAGTTCATTCGGGACATCCAACCATATTAATCAAGCTCATATTCACAAGTTTAAACCTCTTCAACATCACTATAGTGGAAGCAAATCATGTCTCAGCAACTGCAAGTAACTTCAATGAAACAAAAGAGTTATACATGTTCAACCTGTAATGATAATTCATTATGAAAGTTTGATTGATTGAGCATCATTAGCCACTTTAATGCTAGATTTTAAAGTGTGCACAACACAAGGTGTCCAAAAAATATGTGGGAATCGTGCCTTCATCGCTTGCTCCTGCTGCCTTACATTGGTGATTGCATTATCAGTGATAACTTGTATAACATTTTCGGCACCAACTTCATTAATAACTTCAATCATCAAGTTTGCAATATAATGTTTATCCTTATACTCACCTGATGCATCAACTGCCTTTAAAAAATAGGACCATCCTCGGAGGCCGCCATAAAATTAATCAAAGGTCTTCTTTGAGCATCTGTCCAACCATCACTAACTAAGCTGATTCCTTTAGGGGTCAAGTATTTTTTAATTGGCTGAAGCATTCTAGTGATATTTGATTTTTCTTTTTACAATAGTGTTGTTCTAAGAGCATTTATTTCAGGAGGAACAAATCCATCTACATTTTCGTTAGCAGCAAATTTATATGAACAAACATAATATGAATTTCTAGCTAGATTAAATGGCAAACCACCAGAATAGAACTTCATGGCTATATGACTCCTTAACTCATCTCTAGCTTTATTTTGAAAAGCCATATCAATAGGTCCCCCTCTTCTTTTTTTCGTTTCTCCAACTATTTGAGAAGCTTGACTTGCATTATGAAACGATATACCTTGCGAGCCGGTTTACATTTTTCTTTTAAATACTCTTAAGTTACTTTTGGACATACCCTAATACCATTCCCGGATATTTTTAGCTAGTGACTCTTTACTCTAGAATACGAGCCACTGAAATCTATCTCACAAAAATTGCACAACTAATGAATTGAACAACTTAAGCTGAACAAATTAACATAACTAAAGAATTGAACAACTTAAGCTGAAAAATTAACATGACTAATGAATTGACCAACTTAAGCAGAACAAATTAACATAACTAATGAATGATTGAACACTTAAGCTGAACAAATTAACATAACTAATGAAATTGAACAACTTAAGCTGAACAAATTAACATAACTAATGAATTGAACAACTTAAGCTGAACAAATTAACATAACTAATGAATTGAACATAACTTAAGCTGAACAAGAAGCGAATTATCATTATTTCCGGCTAGTTCGATTGCCAAAACATTTTTTTGTTAATGGGATATCTTCGGATAATGATGTATTGTTACTTATATCTTCTTGCTCGCCTCTCTATATTCTGTTACATTACTTATATCTTCTTGCTCACCTCTATATTCAGTTACATAATGGTATCACTATCTTTGGTATAACAACATATTGCAAGCTAAGAATTTGAAGAAGGATTATAATCATTATCTGATTCTGCCGGCCATAACTATACACAAAAATTAGTTATTCTGATTAGGTAACTAAAACACAAAAATTAGTTGAATGGGATCCTTATACTATACTGATTATTACTGAAGAAGAAGAAGAAGAATCGCGCTACAGTGATGATCGTCGGCAGGGATCGGGAGCAGGGATCGTCGGCAGTGATCGGGAGCAGCACCGGAGCGGAGATCGGGAGCGGGGAGCAACACGGGAGCACGGGATCTGAGCGGCAGCAAATGAGCCCTAAAACCCTAAAATCGCGATAATAATGAACTGGCCAGTGTGGTACGCGTATCCGTACCGGAAACGTACTCGGTACAGGTACGGCCCTATTTTTGTGTTATCTGTGCTTCGTAGATTCAAATTGTGTAGCACTGTTCAAATTATATATTTATAATTGATGTTGTTTTGTTTAAAGATTAATTGAAAATGTGACACATCATTTAGGTTGGATTGGTTGTTTTCATTCCGCATATTCACTAACCTTTGCATTAGCGTGTCGGCACAGTCATTTCATATATGCACGTAGCATTGCATTAACAGGTCGGCACCGTCACTTTACACAAAGGATTGTCTTGCGTCATGATGTCAGATGGGTATCAGGTACAACACTATAAGCGGGGGTCGGGGATCAATGGAGGGAGCGGAATTGGGGCTGATGTCGGAAGGGGAATCAAGAACGATAATTTGAGTGGGGTCGGGATCAATGGCGGAAGCCGCGAATCAGGGCTGGTGTTGGAAGGGGCATTGGGATGATAATGTGAGTGGGGTCTGCTAGGGAATACAGGCGTAGACTTGCAAAAGTATGCGAAAACTGGAAGTCGTCGATTGAAGGAATTGGAGGCCTGAGGACAAGAAAGTCTTGGAGTCGCACAAAGGAGTCTCTCGGAATCACATGGGGGGGGGATCGATGGTTCTAGAACTGGAATCTAAACCACAATTCCCAACCTGTTGCATGCACACGCAGATAAAAAGAACAGAACTACCAAGGCACCCAAATCGACGCCTCATAATCCTGAGACCGATCGGAGTCAAACACAACTCAAAAAATAAAAATAAATATATGAATTTGACTCTGAACGACCATCCGACACATCCGTGGACCTGGAACATCCAGACGGCAACAGATCACCGCCACCTGCAAGAAAAGACATGTATGGGGTCTACCTCCATCAAAACTCAACAAAACAATCAAATGATTCTAAACTTTGAGTTTTGGTAATGCTGGGGCCTTCCAAGGATGCAACAAGTATATTTCTAACCTGATTGTGCATAGAAATAAGTTGGGGTCGTCTAAGACAACCTTCGTAATATGCAATTTGTATAAATCTAACTGGATTGTATTTAGAAATAAACTAATGTCGTAAAAAAAGTATGATTAGACTTACTAATTGAAGTTTGGGAGTTTAAAATGAAAATATAAGAGAATTGATAGTCCAAATGATATGAAGTAAAATATAATATTGATAGTTTGTGAGAGACTGAATGGAAAGGAGAAAATCCCAAGGAAACAATTCGAAGATTTGGATAGCGGTGGTTCAAGAGTAAAAAGAGATTTATTATATGGTGGAGATAATAACAACGTGGTTAGTGTTTATGCTCATTAAGCTAAATTAGAAGATAATTAAAAAACAAGATTTTGTGAAGACATGAATGTCTTACAACAACATCTGCCTGGAAAGACAACAATTATTGGTGATAAATTAAATATGCATATAGGCACTAATAGGTTGGGCAATGAGAAGAGTCACTATGGAAATAAATGTAGGTAGAAATATATCGGAAGAAGTTATACTTAGTTTTTCTTAAGCCTTTAATCTTTGGAATAGTCAACAACAGTTACAAAATGATGGGAGTATTTAGTCCTTATAAAGATGTAATCATCATATCACAAATGGATTTCTTTCTTTAAAGGAAAAAAGATCTTCTTGCAAAGATTATCAGATGATTCCTAAAATTACACAACACAGAACAACTTTTTGAGTAAAATTTATAAGCATAAATAATATAATAAAAAGAAATAACTTGCTAAAATTACGGTAAATTTGAAAGATAACTAATTATTCATCTAATAATCGATTGCTAAAAGAGGAAAATTATAGTTCTTTAGTGGATCCATATCTGATGTGGATAAAATGATTAATGATGACCTTAATTAAAATATTATTGTAAATACTAAATATTATGACAGTGTAAAATAATAAACCAAGAATTGTCAAGGAAATCTCGTGGCAGAGGATGTATAAAAATTATTAAGAAAAATAAAGTCTTTTTAAAGAGTTGACAAAAATCCAGTATCAATGAGGTTTATAGTGATTAACAAAAAAAAATTAAAAGTCTCGTTAAGAGTGTAATGAACAGAGTCAAAGCTACCTCTTTTAATGATTTTATGATAGCCTTGGTACGAGGGGAAAATGAGTTCTATAAATTAGCGGAGGCAAGAAACGAGATTTAGAGATTTTGAACAAGTTAGGCGCCTTTTGGCGCAGCAGTGGTGGTCGTGAACGCGGTAGTTATGAACTGTTGTTCGTAAAAGCTCGACCTCACCTAAAGAACTTCATCCACTTTTATGTTCAAAACTAGTTTTTTTTCCTAGCGGCGGTCATAATCATTGTCATGTCAAACATACATTTTATGACGACAACATTTTTTTTCCAAACTCACTAGAGCAAAAACGTCACACCAAACGGAGCTTTAGATACATCAGGAGTAAAGACAATAATATCTTAATTAAACAAAGATATCAAGAAGAGATGAAAATGCTATTTTGAAAACTTAATGATAGAAATAAAATTTTGAAGAGCATAATGAATAGAATAATAATGTATATTATAAACACATCAAAAAGGTAAAATGATTTTAACTTTCAAAAAGATGCATGTAACAGAGATAATGTTAAAATGCAATAGCTTCTATGAATTCCAAAAACACTGATATAAATTTCTGAAATATAAGAAACAAAACTGTAATCCAAGAAGTTAATACCAGTGACCGGTGTTGAATAACAGGACATCATAGAATTTGGTGATATTTGCCCAATCATCTGCTGGAATATCAACATCAACCTTGTAGAACCCTTTCAATAGATTTTTGTTTGGAAGGTCCAACTGCTCCACAGGCTGCCACCTTTATGTAATTAGTTATGAACGTATAAGTAACTAAATTGAGCTATTCCATCAGAGAAATTAATATGGACTTAATGAATACCTAAAAGTTATACAACATACATGCATCATATTATATTAACGGCTGCTGCCTGCTTGGAATACATATCTATACTATATCTAGGGAAAAGCACAGTTTGTTGAAGCATTCATCCTTCCAATTTTACTCATTCTTTATCATAATTTTTACAAATTATTTGTAATTGGATTCAATGTGTGTTTTGCATTTTAATTTAAAAAGTATGTTCCTATCTTTTAACTTTTTATTAAATTTTATATTTCGCGAGACAATTTTTTAAGGGGATGACGGGTGCATTATCGCGCCATGCACAACTACTTGTTATATTAAATGGGAAAACTGGGCTATTCAGTATTTAAAAAGGATCATGAAATGAATCCATTCTTTCGATTTCAATTCCTCTAATATAACACAATGTGTGATTTTTTTAAATACATAACCCTAACATAAAATCAAAGTATATACATGTTTATGGATATTAGCGGATGTGCACAAGGACCCTTTGTGTGTGGTATCAGGCATCCATATCACTTGAACATCGCTCGAGTGATGGTGCACAGAGACCCTTTGTGTGTAGTATCAGGCATCAATAGCACTTGAACATGGCTCGAGTGATGGTTGAGTATTGTGGTCACATAATGCGCAAAGGGGACCCGATACATGACCACTATTAGTTATAAACTGATCATTAATCCAAAATGTCTTGGAGACCTTGGAATAAGGTGCAGCAAAAAAGTTCTCATCATTCCCAAATATTATATAACTTATGCCCTAAATTAACATATACCTAACAAATTAGTATTTTGAAAAGGTGATTGCATAGGAGGCAGATAGGTTTAAACATTGACACTTCCGGATGAATATGAAGCAAGATGCAAAACGATTAACAGATAAACTTGGGATGAGGTCTGGCACTTGTAAATTTCATATGTAGTTCCTAAACACATTTTAAATAAAAACATAAACAACGGAGAATGAAGGGACTTTGGCACAAAGCACTCTTTAATTATGATTTTTTGCACATTATGACTTAAATATTTTTTTGGGGGCATTTTGCATCCCTCAAAGGCTATAATATTGACATTTTGCACTATCTTAATTGATCAATATTAAAGCTTTTTGGGACATGCAAAATACCAAAATTAAATATTTAAGAAGTTGTAGGGTAATTGACACTTTGCACCTCGAATATCTTGCTTTTGGAACATTGCACTTGAATCTTTAAATTTCTTACATTGAACCCACCAAATACCTTTTAATTTGCATTTTGCACTCTATGCTGAATTTTGAGGGGTATTTTGCACCCCTTATTTTAATATCTACTAAAATGTTTTAATTCACATGATCAAACATTAGATAAACTCAAAAACTGTAAAACAAAAAGGATAAAATATGAAGGTACATGATTGGTGCAATGTGAAAAACACTCCTCAAAATTCAATCTAGGGTACAAAATGCTAACTCAAAGGTATTTGGAAAGTGCACGTGCCAAATTTAAGATTTGGGATGTAAATATGCAATGTGCCAAAAGCAAATATACAGGCAAAGTGCCAATTAGCCGAAGCATTATGTAAAAAACTCATAATTGGGAGGATGCTTAGTGCTGACATCAATCATGAGGAGAAAGAAGAAAAAAAAACTCACTCAACATTGCAGTGGTCAGGGTAACTATCAATAACAAACTAAAAGTATAATCCTACATTTTCGGTAATGCTTCTTAAAACAACAGAAAAAGTATAAAATTCAATTGAAAAGCCTAAATTGTGCTGTTGAAAACCCAAATTCACCAAATTTTCAACAACAAATACATACTGAATAGCTTCACCCTACAATTAGAATCAAACATAAAACGACATTTTGGAGAATTTATGGTCAAATGGAGACTATTCAAATGGTCTAAAATAGTATTTCAGTTTTTTCAAAAAACACAATCAGAACAAACGTCTAAACAAACAAAGCCGTGATCTGTTATTACGAAAAAACTGCATTAAAGGATTACCTTCCATCATTGTTTCGCTAATGTTGGTTGAAATGTCAATTTAAGGGGGAGGAAAGCCACATCAATGTCATCTATGAGGTAAATGACAGTTTGAACCAACTTTAATCATATAGAGTGATTAATCAATAAAATTATTTAATAGGTATACATCCCTTAAGTTGGCGATGAATACCTTCATGCTTATCTTTAGCGGCGAAGAACCCGCTCTTTTACTCACCTGTCTTTCTGTGAGGTCCCCCCCTTCGATATTCAACAACAAGATCCTCTCTTGCAAAAAAATTGATTGAAGAAGTCACCACGTAGAAGAGAAAAAAAAGAGGGGTTCATATTAATTAATCTAATTCATATATCAGGGATATTAGTATGTCTCAAATCAGAGATGCATCAAAATATATAGAAATATCAGCCTCCACAATACAAAAAAGATATTTTTCGTAGATGACATTTTCGTAGATGACATTTTCGTAGATGACGGTAAAATGACTTTCCTCCCAATAACCCGAGATAACCTGACGAGCGGCCAGGGATTAAGAAAAGCCCTCGGACCCTTTGCATTCCTAATCTGGAAGGTTTTAGGGTATGCCAAGGCTTTGTTTGCCCCAGCTTGGCGAATCGCTTCCCTGCTAGCCTCCAACCATTCTCGCGAAGTCCTTGCAATGGAGGGAGAACCTGTCTACGAAGCAAAGCTTCAAGCCCAATAAAGCAACGCGGACCATAAAAGACGAGATCTCTTCTAAAATCTTTGATGGAATGGGTCATGTCACAGGCCGTATTTTCTCAACATAAAACATTATATCATAGTGAGAGAAAACATGTGTCGTGATGACACGCCGTGTAGGGGATAACTACAGACGCTCAGACAAGAACCTACTCCTAACACCTTTCAAAGAATTCTTGAGTTTATCATGAAGAAAACATATTTTTAGTTAAGTTTTGACGGTCGTATCACTAGGCTCAGTGGATCAACTAGTCCACAGATAAAAATATAAATATACGCTGCGAAAAATACTTTACTTAATTCAATTATTATCTTACATGAGCAGAACCATCCAAAAGGACAACTCATGATATGCATACTTCTAGATTTAATATAAGTATGAAAAGAGCTTTTACGTTCATTAAAATATAGTGTCATTTGTTTTCAAAAGATGTCATGAGATAAGCATAATAATACTTTTGTGACTTGAAAATAACTGACATGCAATTATAACATAAATCCTTCCCAGAGAGCAAGTTAATCCAATAAACTATCTAGAAAAAGGCACAACAACTAGCAAGTAAATCAACATCTTACAAGAAACTTTAGTGAGCGTCAACAACCTGACACGAACCCACCAAACATCATGCATGTCTGAACTAAAGAAATAAAACAACAAAAGTACCTCACAACAGTGAGGAGAGAAGCACTGCAACAACTGCAGAACAACAACTACCAACTCTAACTGCTGGAATGGCTACTGCTCCGAGCCTGAGACATTCAAAAGAAAAGAATATCTCAGCAAGAATATACAAGTGGCGATCAAAGATCTATAGTAGCAATAATCAAACGGAGACAAAAGGGTTACCAACTCAAATACAAGAGTAGATGTCAAACTGCAATAAATAAGTCATAATATAATAAGCAAAAAAGAATTCTCAAATAGTGTAATAAGAGAAGTTGCACCAAGTGCGAAATGAAGTCATACTTCGATAAGATCTGCAAGAGTAATCATAATAACATATTTCCATATAATAAGAGGAAAGAGACTGAACAACTCTAAACACGTGAATCATTAACGCTTGGTAAAAACAGTACTGAGTCGGTGACACATTGTCCAACACGAATCATCAGACCAAACATCTCAAAAAGGCACTGTGGTGGTGGTCATATTGTTCATCACAACCCAACAGGTCAAACATCTCAAAAAGGCATTGTGGTGGTGGCCACATAATCCAACACAACCCAACATTTCAAAAGAAAATCACCAACCACCAAGTGTAATGATTCACGAACCGACATCAAGTTGATGATCATTTATCCACTGTCAACCTAACCACAATCATACATCCAGAACACCAATAAAACTCAAACCTAACCTCAAGATTTCCTCAACGACAAAGAGTAAGGAAAATTCCGAAAATTCACCCTAAGGCCAATACTAGACGAATTGACTTCATTCGGCGAGAAAGGATCCTAAGTCCATATCCATTCGTCCAATATACCCGACGAATACAGGAGTTACTCGACGAATTCTACTTGGCGTAATAAAACTAAACATAGCGATACTCGACGAATTGTCCTGATCTTACTTTGATACTCGGCGAATCGGCACATAATACTCTAAGTACCCGAGAAATTCGTCGATAATACTCGACGATTCTCCCTTACCTCAAGGTGAAACTCGACGAAATTAACTTGACAAAATTTAACACTTAGCGATATTCGACGAAAAAGACTTGGTCACCGGACCACTCGACGCTTTTGATGCCTAGACCACACTCATCGCATTCGTCAGAATACTCGACGAATTTGACTTCACTCGACGCCAAGCTGTCAATACTCGACGAACTCAACGCCAAAACCACTCGACGAATTAAACTCGACGAAAGAGACTTAATCGCCGGATCACTCGACGCTTTCAACGCCTAGACCACACTCGACGAATTCGTCGAGAATACTCGACGAATTAGACTTCACTCGATGCCAACCGATTTCACTCGACGAACTCGACGCCACATCCATCCGACGAATTGACTTGACCTATTGTTGATATTCGACGAATTTTACTTGGTCCAAATCCCATACTTGGCGAATTTCATTCTGGCTTACTCACCCATACTCGACGAATACGAGACAGACGGCCTTCTATAGTACCGGGCGGACTACGACCCAGTCGAACCCTACACTACTCCTATCTTCTAAGGAGGAAAAACAAGAGGAAAGTAATAAAATCAAGGAACTTAAAAAGGGGAAGATTCACCACTTGCCTCAAACCTTCGGAAATCTGGTCTCACGAGCGCTCCGCTACGCGGATCGGCCGCAAGAACTCCTTGATAACAATTCCTGAAACTTTTCGGGACAAACGAGGGTCAATGTCAAAACCCTAAAGCCAAAATTCCACGAAACGGTGAAAATGTACTGTGCACGCATAGATTTCGGCGAGAGCATTCCGAATCTACCCTCCGACGACGATTCCTAGCACCGGAACTCCTACAATCGGCGGCTGAAGGCTTCGCGATGTCTGCGCCGTCGCACTTCTTTCGCTCTTCGCGATGTCCACCGGTTTGGGAGAGACGATGAATAGGGTTTCGCTATAACGTACAAACTTATATATATATAATATTATATTAATGTTAGCTAAACGTCCAAACGACAAGAAAACTCAAATCACTTCGGATTTCCAATGAGCAAAATCATGCTCCAACAACGGCGCCCGTTAACTACGCGTCAACGTAACGCCCTAACATCATTATTACGTCACTACAGAAATTTAAAATAAACATCGAAAAATCAGGGGCGTTACATGCTAGCCCAAAAAAGAAAGGTTAATGTGCGCGATTCGTTAAGAAAATCTATCGCAAACATACCATGCACGATCGGACGTATAGCCAAACTTTCAAGATTCAGCTCTCACTCAGTAACCACTAAAAAGTGAAATGTAATCTCGAAGTAGGGCCCATCAAAAGTCCAACTCACTTTCATGTGATTGATGCTGAAACTTCGAGCCATATCCTCCTTGGGTGACCACAATTGTTTTAACACTCCACCAGTGTTTGAAGTCGAGATGAAAAAAAAGACATTAAAATCCCAGCTTCCAGAACCCCCCAATTCAGCTAACATAGCCGAAGCAATCTTCTTTGACGAGCTCTAGGCGAGAGTGCTTAGGCCTCATGGGATGCCTCTGCCCAAATGGGAAGACATTGCCGGAGATGGTAATACAAATCTAAAAGAATATTTATGAATCAAAAATTAGGCTCCGTTTAGCATGACGGTGATGGTCGCGAACACAGTAGTTATGTATCGTGGTTCGTGAAAGCCCGACCTCACCTAAGGAACTTCATCCACTTTTATGCTCAAAACTGGTTTTCTTTTTTATGCCATTTAACCTAGTTTTAATCATACAAACTCGTAAGGTGAACATACAGAACCAAAAATTACCAGTTATCACTATAGGAGATGGCAGATGAAAGCTAGGGCAAGGGAAATTAGAGATATATTTTACCATCAGATCAATGTTATTTCCACAGGTGTGAGGAACGATAGGAATCCGGTGATAGATGGCGTGTAATGTCCGGCGAGTAGCGGGAAGAGAAGATAACGCGGTGCCGCCGAGACAATCTGAGATGTTATTACCAGGCGGCGTAATGACTTCGGCAGAAAGCAAGGAGGATGAAGACGAATGACCTTGTAATGACCAATTCTGAACCAACACCGATCTTAGATGAGGCGGCCATGATTCAAAAGTCTTGGAGATGGCGAAACCCTAGAAAGCATCGACGGGGAGACAGAAAGGGCGCGGCTCTGCAACTGATTGAGGAAGGCGAAGAGTCAGCCGGATACTCGAGAGACGGAAATGATTTCGTGTAGATGAAATTTCCGGATTTTTTTATTTATATAACCCTAGGTTTAGGTCTAATTATCTGAAAAAAATACTGAAGTAAACCATAGAATAGACGACATAAGCCTTTGGTTTGCGCATAAGAAAATTTGAATAAGAAATGACTCGGCATATACACGAGTAGATGAATCAGGAGTTACTCGAGGAGGTAAACAGAATTACTCGAGTAGGTGAGAGAGGTACTCGAGTAGATGAGTGAGGTACTCGAGTATGTGAAGTCAACTACTCGAGTAAATAAGAATGAGAAAGACTCAGTTACTCGAGTAACAAAAATGACTTACTCGAGTACTTAAGTACTTACACAAGAGGTGCAGTAAATTACTCGAGTTCAAGAAATACTACTCGAGTATATAAGAATGAACTACTCGAGTATATAAGATGACAATTAGAACTACTCGAGTAATTCACTTAGAGAAATTTTCTGGAGGGGGAATCTGGATTACACGAGTAAAAACATTTGACTACTCGAGTAGTAGATGAACTACTCGTGTATATGATTTAGACTACTCGAGTAAGTAGGAACTACACGAGAGTCAGAATGCAATTAACTCGAGACAGAAGATAGAACTACTCGAGTACACTATAGTACTACTCGAGTATATAACTTAGAAAAACTTTAAAAGAGAATTTTGTAAACTCGAGAGGTAAAAGGAAACTACTCGAGTATATAAGATGAACTACTCGAGAGCCATAATTAGACTACTCGAGTATATCTTAACTACTCGAGTATACACTCAGTAACTTACTCGAGTAAGTAAGGAACTACTCGAGTACTTTACTTAGGAAAATTTTTCTGACAGAATTTTTCTTGCTCTAAGGAGAAATCAGCAACAAGTCTTTTCCCATAGTCCTAGAACTTGAATATGAAGTGTATACCAATAGAGAGGCTACACATGAGTCAACACTTTGGAACACACAATGAAGGATTACATTGTATGATCTTGTGTTTGGTGACCCATTGTAAACTGACATTGGTCTACATTTCCCATAAGAATTCCTGCACACACATAACTCAAACCAAACATCAAATACAACTTAATTCATCTTAGTTCAAGGGTGACTTCATCAAATATGGGTTAGTGTGGATACAATACCCAACAATTTAAGGCCTATTTGGGTGGGTGGAGGCGGTTAAAGATGGAGTGGTTAGAGATGATGTTAAAACAGTCTTCTTGAATAGCTTCACCCTACAATTAGAATCAAACATAAAACGACATTTTGGAGAATTTATGGTTCCAAATAGAGACTATTCAAATGGTCTAAAATAGTATTTCAGTTTTTCAAAAAACACAATCAGAACAAATGTCTAAACAAACAGAGCCGTGATCTGTTATTACGAAAAAACTGCATTAAAGGATTACCTTCCATCATTGTTTCGCTAATGTTGGTTGAAATGTCGATTTAAGGGGGAGGAAAGCCACATCAATGTCATCTATGAGGTAAATGAAGTTTGAACCAACTTAATCATATAGAGTGATTAATCAATAAAATTATTTAATAGGTATACATCCCTTAAGTTGGCGATGAATACCTTCATCCGCTTATCTTTAGCGGCGAAGAACCCGCTCTTTTACTCACCTGCCTTTCTGTGAGGTCCCCCCCTTCGATATTCAACAACAAGATCCTCTCTTGCAAAAAATTTGATAGAAGAAGTCACCACGTAGAAGAGAAAAAAAAGAGGGGTTCATCACCCACATGTATTAAGTAATCTAATTCATATATCAGGGATATTAGTATGTCTTAAATCAGAGATGCATCAAAATATATAGAAATATCAGCCTCCACAATACAAAAAAGATATTTTTCGTAGATGACATTTTCGTAGATGACATTTTCGTAGATGACATTTTCGTAGATGGCATTTTCGTAGATGACGGTAAAATGACTTTCCTCCCAATAACCCGAGATAACCTGACGAGCGGCCGGGATTAAGAAAAGCCCTCGGACCCTTTGCATTCCTAATCTGGAAGGTTTTAGGGTATGCCAAGGCTTTGTTTGCCCCAGCTTAGCGAATCGCTTCCCTGCTAGCCTCCAACCATTCTCGCGAAGTCCTTGCAATGGAGGCAAAACCAGTCTACGAAGAAAGCTTCAAGCCCAATAAAGCAACGCGGACCATAAAAGACGAGATCTCTTCTAAAATCTTTGATGGAATGGGTCATGTCACCGCCCGTATTTTCTCAACATAAAACATTATATCATAGTGAGAGAAAACATGTGTCGTGATGACACACCGTGCAGGGGATAATTACAGACGCTCAGGCAAGAACTTACTTCTAACACCTTTCAAAGAATTCTTGAGTTTATCATGAAGAAAACATATTTTTAGTTAAGTTTTGACGGTCGTATCACTCGGCTCAGTGTATCAACTAGTCCACAGATAAAAATATAAATATACGCTGCGAAAAATACTTTACTTAATTCAATTATTATCTTACATGAGCAGAAACATCCAAAAGGACAACTCATGATATGCATACTTCTAGATTTAATATAAGTATGAAAATAGCTTTTACGTTCATTAAAATATAGAGTCATTTGTTTTCAAAAGATGTCATGAGATAAGCATAATAATACTTCTTTGACTTGAAAATAACTAGCATGCAATTATAGCATAAATCCTTCCCATAGAGCAAGTTAATCCAATAAACTATCTAGAAAAAAGCACAACAACTAGCAAGTAAATCAACATCTTACAAGAAACTCCAGTGGGCGTCAACAACCTGACACGAACCCACCAAACATCATGCATGTCTAAACTAAAGAAATAAAACAACAAAAGTACCTCACAACAGTGAGGAGAGAAGCACTGCAACAACTGCAGAACAACAACAACTACCAACTCTAAATGCTGGAATGACTACTGCTCCGAGCCTGAGACATTCAAAAGAAAAGAATATCTCAGCAAGAATATACAAGTGGCGATCAAAGATCTATAGTAGCAATAATCAAAAGGAGAAAAAAGGGTTACCAACTCAAATACAAGAGTAGATGTCAAACTGCAATAAATAAGTCATAATATAATAAGCAAAAAAGAATTCTCAAATAGTGTAATAAGAGAAGTTGCACCAAGTGCGAAATGAAGTCATACTTCGATAAGATCTGCAAGAGTAATCATAATAACATATGTCCATATAATAGGAGGAAAGCGACTGAACAACTCTAAACACGTGAATCATTAACGCTTGGTAAAAACGTACTGAGTCGGTGACACATTGTCCAACACGGACCATCAGACCAAACATCTCAAAAAGGCACTGTGGTGGTGGTCATATTGTTCATCACCTATGTTATCAAAGGCGCAAGGCGCACCGAGGCGCAAAGGGTCCCTGGAGCCTAGGCGCAAGGCACAGGCTCCGAGGCGCGCCTGAGGCACGTGAGTCGCAAAATTGGGAAAAAAGAAATTGAGCGAATTGGGCGCCCAATTCGCTGAAATTAAGCGAATTGGGCGCCCAATTCGCTGAAATTGTGTGAATTGGGTGCCCAATTCGCTGAAATTGTGCGAAATTGCGGAATTTCAGAGAATTGGGCGCCCAATGCGCGGAATTTCAGCGAATTGGGCGCCCAATTCGCTCAATTTCAGCGAATTGGGGGCCCAAGTGCGCCTAGGGGGTGCCTCAGGTGCATCTAAGATCATGTTTTTGCCCATATCAAAATTGTTTTTTAAAAACAATACCTTGAAAGGCCCGAGCACGCCTGGGAGCCTGTAAGGCACGCGCCTAGGCGCGTCTGGGAGTGCCTGAGGCGCGCCTGCGGCACATCGCCCGCCTCAGCTGTGCTGAGGCGCGGCAGGCTGCGCCTGGTGCGCCCGACGCCTCAGGCGCGCCTAGGCGCGCGCCTTGATAACTATGTTCATCACAACCCAACAGTCCAAACATCTCAAAAAGGCATTGTGGTGGTGGCCACATTATCCAACACAACCCAACATTCCAAAAAAAAATCACCAACCACCAAGTGTAATGATTCACGAACCGACATCAAGTTGATGATCATTTATTCACTGTCAACCTAACCACAATCATACATCCAAAACACCAATAAAACTCAAACCTAACCTCAAGATTTCCTCAACGACAAAGAGTAAGGAAAATTCCGAAAATTCACCCTAAGGCCAATACTAGACGAATTGACTTCATTCGGCGAGACAGGATCCTAAGTCCATATCCATTCGTCCAATATACCCGACGAATACAGGAGTTACTCGACAAATTCTACTTGGCGTAATAAAACTAAACATAGCGATACTCGACGAATTTTCCTGATCTTACTTTGATACTCGGCGAATCGGCACATAATACTCTAAGTGCCTGAGAAATTCGTCGATAATACTCGACGATTCTCCCTTACCTCAAGGCGAAACTCGACGAAATTAACTTGGCAAAATTTAACACTTAGCGATATTCGACGAAAAAGACTTGGTCACCGGACCACTCGACGCTTTCGATGTCTAGACCACACTCATAGCATTCGTCGAGAATACTCGACGAATTTGACTTCACTCGACGCCAAGCTGTCAATACTCGACGAACTCAACGCCAAAACCACTCGACGAATCAAACTCGACGAAAGAGACCTAATCACCGGATCACTCGATGCTTTCAACGCCTAGACCACACTCGACGAATTCGTCGAGAATACTCGACGAATTAGACTTCACTCGATGCCAACCCATTTCACTCGACGAACTCGACGCCACATCCATCCGACGAATTGACTGTAGGATCTTGTGGCGCCCTTAGAGGGGGGGGGGAGGTGAATAAGGGCTCTTTAAACTTTTTTTAACTTTTTATAAAATATGAAATTAGATACTATGTTTGAGACAGATCAATGAAATGAAAAACAAGATTTTATTTCTCCAAAATATATATGTAAAATGATTCCAATAAAGCTTGAAATCAAGGCTTACAACGATAATAGTTTTTAGCTTTTTCACTGATCCTTCTCCCAAGAACCGGTAGGCTATAGTCAATATCTCCCTAGATATGGCTACTAGCCTCCCCTTAAATCAAACCTATGATCTAGACGCTGCACAAAACGCTGCGATTTACTCCTAAGCCACACACGGACCTAGACACCACACACAAGGTGGTGATTTGTCCCTAAGCCACACACGGACTTAGACACCACACACAAGGTGGTGATTTTCACTTCCCAATTACAAAGATAAAGAGTGAAAATGAAAGTACAATAGTAAAACTTAAAAACTCCCTAAAAATCACGAGCTCTGAAGATGATGGTGGACCAACGAGAAGATCTCCAATCTTGAACACACGGTCGTATCTCCTTCGCTCTTGAGATTTCAACGGACCAAGGGAGTTCGTCTGGAAACGGAGATGAAGGCTCTGAAAATTCTCTGGGTAAACAAAGCTCTGCACGATCCAACTCTTCCCTGAAATTTTTGGCCGTATATATCACTTCATGCTATCGCCGGCGGTAGCGTTAACGCCCCGCGATAGTGATAACTCTCCGTTGCTTGACACGTGGCACACGTCGCGCTGATTTTCAGATCTGAGCGGAGAACGTGACGATTGTGGGATATCGCTCGGCGATATCGGTATCGCCCCACGATATCGCTGAACCGTGACTTCGTGCGCGACAACGTGCGGATTAAGGCTGACGTCAGCAGGAACTGATTATGCTATCGCCCGCGGTAGCGTTATCGACAGTGATAGCGCGGTTTTCCTTTTCATCAATGTCATGCTCAGCCTTTCTTTTGTACATAAAAATGATGTTATCCCTGCACATTTAAAACACATACCAAGATCAAATACATCCGGGATTTGTTATTCTCAAACTAAGAAGCGCGAAACGCATGCTCCAATAATCTCCCCCTTTTGATAATAACAAATTCACTAAGAAAGAAATTGCGTGAGATCAGGAGAATGTGAAACAATTCAAATAATCATTATGAATCAAAGTGCATAAATAGTTATAATAAACTCCTCATATAATAAAGACTAGTTGTTCCCCCTATATTTTCCCCCTATAATAAAAGAAGAAATAGTTACTTCCCCTAAATGTACTAATCAATTTATTTCGTACTTAATCTCCCCCTTTTGGTATTAGCAAAAGACGGTGGGAAAAAATGTAGCGAGGTGGAAATGCGGAAGCTGAAAGAGTATAAGTTATTTAGCACGAGGAGTAGGTATGGACATGAAAAACCATGGAATAGTATTATCGTAAGATTTGGAATTTTATCAAAAAAAATGTATGCTATGGAAAAATTAATTTAAGAGTTGAATTTAAACATTGAAACTTGTAAGGCCAAGATATTGAAAATAGAAAAATCGATGAAATGGAAGAGAAGAACTATGACCGGTCCAATTCTCATGAGAAGAAATTTTATAAATGATAATGATGTGTACATATGAAGAGTGATTTAGTATACATATTCCTTAAGAAATAATGTTACAGGAAGGTTTGCAAGATATGAATACAAGAAGCTAACATCTTTGCATAGAGAACCTCATGTCAGAAAGAGTTTCTTTTAAAAAAAATGGCCAAGTTTGTTTGCACAAGACACTTTACAATCCTTGTCAAGGTGCTCAACCTCATAATGCTCATTAAGACTTATCAGAAGGGTGAGTAGAGCTTGATTGGAGTATCCTAGTCATATGTAATTTGTCTTTTTTTTGTTTATTCATTTTTGTTTGTAGAAACTTTGACTTAGGACTCCGAATTCACTTGTATTGCAAACACAAAAAAACGATTTTGTCAAAATGTCCATCAGTTTTGAAAATCAATTTGAATGAGGCATAAATGAAAAATGTAGCGATGTATTCGAATCTTTGAAACAAACCATTAGCACGTTAGAAGAAACTTAAGGATGTGTAACTATCAGCTCATGTCAGTGTGAGCACATTATCAAGCATAAAATGTTACTCATACTTAGAGGCATGCGGAAACAAGTCTATTCAAGTTCCAGTCATCAACAATACAGGTAGATATCAAGAGCACGACAAGTTAAAAACAATGTTCAAACAACTGATAAACTAATAATCACACAGTTACTCGGTATCGTATCCTGATAAGCATCCAAAACTTTACTGTAACACTAGAACCATGTTGTGGAAAAAACATTGTCAGAATATATGGAAATTGTGGCTGAAAAAGCACTATCGCCCGCGGTAGCGATACCGCGCGGCGATAGAGGTTTTTTATATTAAAGGCGAAAAACCGAAGGGGGCTGACACATTTCCTGCTTTGACCGACCCTGGGCTATTTGGCATCGTCTTCTTCAGCGTAAACCCTCAAGAACTCCAAAAGGTAAGGTTAGATCCCTCTTTATGGTAGTGTTTTACTTCAAAAAAAATATAGATCTGCACTCTAGAGTATGAAAGGAGATAGATCTAGGAAACAATTTTGATTTTGGTCATAGATTTTGTTAAGAAATAATTTTTGAAGAACATATGTCATTTTGATGCAAAAGCCTTACAAAAAATGACTTATAGGTGGTAGATCTTTCTGAATTTACTAGAGGATTTAATTTTAGTAACTTTTCTGGATGTACTAGAGAAGATCTACACAAAAATTTCAAAATAGGGGATGTTTTTACACTATCGCCCGACGATAGTACTGTCGCCGGCGACAGAAAAAAAACTGTTTTGAGTTAATCACGATGTTGTCACAATGGTTTCAGGAAATGGCATCATCATCCCGTGCAAGAAAAAGCACCAGCCGCAACCCACATGCATCATATCAAACATACCCGGGAATTGAGAATGCGTCAGTTGGTATTGCTAAACTTTTGGATGAATCACTGCCACCACATATCTATGAACTACTTGTGGAGTTAGGTATAATGTCTCTCATTGTACCGAATACTTTTAGCTTCATCTTTATACGAGATTTTTATAATAATTTGGAAGACCCTAAATATACGGGGTTGAATGGAGGAGTAAGGTCTCGAATCCAAGGAGCTGAAATAGATATTACTCATGCTGATTTGAGACGAGAATATAGTCTTGCCACTTGTGAGGAACATTTTATTGATATAGTGGAGAATTACCGTAAGGATCGTGATTGGAGTATATTGAACCAAGTCCTTCATGGAAAGGAAAATAGGAGTTTGATTCAAGACGTCTCATCACTCTCTCGCGATGCATTTGTGATTCAAGATATATGAAGAAACACGGTTATGTTGAAGTCCGGTGACACAAGGAAGATCACGGCTCAATTGAGCTTAGTGACGTACTATGTATTAGAGAGAGTCAAGTTTGATGTGGCGGATTTTGTGTTATCCATTATACGATATACGTATAAAATGAAGCATCCCCTTAGGAGGAAACTGAATACACTTCCTTTAGTAAGTGTTATTTAAAGGATCGTATATCAAAAATATGATTGGATAGATCAAGAGTTCTACATTGATGATTGTATCACGACGATACATACCGTAGAACCAGCTAGAGGTCCATCTCCTAGGGCTGCCTCGTCATCAAGATAACCACTCCAAAGAGGAGGTTCTTTGCGTGAATCTATTGAGGATCTAAGAGAGACTGTGGAGGAGATGAAAGAGGAACAAAGGCGTAGCCATTCCGGTTTTCGAAAATTCATTAAATTTCTGGTAAAGGGGCTGAAACTAAAGCCAACTCCGGAAGAAGAACGAGAATGGGGGAGTCCAGTCGAGCATCCTCCACGACATTCAATAAGGCGGACGCGAAGGCCTAGAGAACCAACTCCGACTTCCAGTGAAGATGTGAATGTGTCTGCTGAGGAGAACATGGATGAATGACTTTTTATTGGCAGGGATGTAATATGTTGTTGTTGACTGAATCTGGGTTATCGCCGGCGACAGTGCTGTCGCCCGGCGATAGTGAAGACTCTATTAATTTGTGGTTCTATTATTTGTATTCTCTTTTTCAGTGTTATCTTATGTGTTGCCCAGTTTTATGTTATGTTTTATGTTATGTTTATGTGTTGGCCAGTTCTTAATTTTGATTTATAATTCTAAGATTCCAAGTTCTAATCTTAACCTTGAAAAGCGTGAATCATTAAGTGGTTTTGTGAAAATATCTGCTATTTGAGAATCGGTTCCAATTAAATTTATTTTAATATGTCCTTTCTTTATGTGATCCCTAATAAAATGATAACGAACATCTATGTGTTTGGATCTAGAATGTAGTACGGGATTGTTCGTTAAATCGATAGCACTTTTGTTATCACATTTTAATTCAACATTATTTTGGTGTACGCCAAAATCTTCTAGTGTTTGAGACATCCAAAGTGCTTGAGCACAACAACTACCAAGTGCAATATATTCGGCCTCAGTAGTGGAGAGGGCAACAGAACTCTGTTTCCTACTCGAACAAGAAATAAGTGTTGGGCCGATAAAGTGACAAGTGCCACTTGTGCTCTTTCGATCTAATGAACACCCCACATAATCAGAATCCGAATATTCATGTAACATAAAAGAGTCATTATGAGGATACCATAAGCCTAGTTTAGATGTTCCTATAAGATATCTAAAAATACGTTTCACCGCTTTTAAATGTGATTCTTTTGATTAGCTTGAAACCTAGCACATAAACAAACGGCGAACATAATATCGGGTCTAAAAGAAGTTAAATATAATAAAAATCCAATCATACTTCTATAAAGGGTTTGGTCAATTGAAATACCACTTTCATCTTTTCCCAATTTCAATGAAGCACTCATAGGAGTATTTGCATGTTTAAGGTTGTCAAATCCAAATCTTTTTAACATATCATGAATATACTTGGATTGACAAATAAAAATACCATCATGTTTTTGCGTAATTTGAAAACCTAGAAAATATGAAAGTTCTCCTACCATGCTCATTTCAAATTCATTTTTCATAATTTGAACTACTTCATTGCATAACTCTTCATTAGTGGCTCCAAAAATAATATCATCAACATAAATTTACAAAATAACTAAATCATGATCAATTTGCTTAATCAAGAGTGTAGAATCGGCACTTCCCATTTTATAATCGTGCTTTAATAAGTATTGAGTTAAACGATCATACTAAGCACGAGGCGCTTGTTTTAACCCATAAAGTGCTTTATCTAATTTATAAACATAATTTGGATATTTTTCATTAATAAAGCCAGGGGGTTGTTCTACATAAACCTCTTCTTTTATATACCCGTTTAAAAATACAATTTTGACATCCATTTGATATAATTTAAATCTTTTAAAGCAAGCAAATGTAAGAAATATCCTAACCGCTTCTAATCTAGCAACGGGTGCAAAAGTTTCATCATAGTCTACCCCTTCAATTTGTGCATAACCTTTTGCAACTAATCTGGCTTTATTTCTAACAATTCCAGAATCACTATCCAATTTATTTTTAAAAATCCACTTTACTCCAACTACAGGATGATTTTTGGGTCGTTCTACAAGATTCCAAACCTTATTACGTTCAAATTGATTAAGTTCTTCATTCATTGCTAAAAACCAAAATTCATCATTTAAAGCGGTGGAAACATCTTTTGGTTCTATTTCAGAGACAAAGCAAATATTTGAAAACAAAACATGTAAAGAAGAACGAGTACTTACCCCTTTTTGTCTATCTCCAATAATAAGCTCCTTCGGATGATCGTTTGAAAATATCAATTCCCTTGGAGGGACATGTTTTTCTCTTTCTTCTTCTTCTTTTCCTTCTTCATTCCTTTCATGTTCTTCATCATCATTTTCCATCAAAGAAAGGGGTTTATCTTCTTTTCCTATAGTTTCTTTATCTACACATGGAACACCCTCATCAAATCTAACATGAATAGATTCTTCAACTATTTTCGTTCGTTTATTAAAAATTCTATAAGCTTTACTAGTTGAAGAATACCCAATAAAAACTCTTTCATCACATTTTTCATCAAATTTTCCTAAGTAATCTTTAGAATTTAAAATAAAACATTTACAACCAAAAACTTTGAAATAAGAAACATTTGGTTTTTTTATTAAATATTAACTCATAAGGAGTTACTTTTAAAATAGGACGAAACATTATTCTATTAATTACATAACATGCAGTACTCACCGCTTCAGCCCAAAAAGATTTTGGTAATGTAAATTCAGATAACATCGTACGGGCTAGCTCTTGAAGAGTCCTATTTTTCCTCTCCACTACACTATTTTGCTGTGGTGTGCGTGGAGCGGAAAATTCATGTTTAATTCCTAACTCCGTACAAAAAGAAATAAACTTTTCATTTTCAAATTCCCCTCTATGATCCGAACGTATGCGTTTAATTTTTAACTTAAATTCATTTTGAATACGCAAACATAATTTAGAAAATTCTGAAAAAGCATCAGATTTGGAGGTTAGAAACAAAGTCCAACAAAAACGTGAATAATCATCAATCAATACAAATGTATACTTTCTACCTCCTAAGCTAGAAGTATTAATTGGCCCAAATAAATCCATATGAATTAATTGGAGTGGCCTAGTTGTAGAAATAATATTTTTACTTTTGAAAGATGATTTTGTAAATTTTCCTTTTTAACAAGTCTCACATAATGAAGATAAATTCTCATTTAGCAATGGTAAACCTTTGATTAATTTATCTTTTGAAAGTTTCTTAATTAACTTTGCACTAGTATGTCCAAGTCACCTATGTTATAATTCTAACTCATCATTTTTTGATAAAAAACATTTTAAAGTAGAATTTGAAAAATCATAAAATTTAATCATATATACGTTATGACATCTAGGGGCGGTAAAAACAATTTCATTTGTTTTGGAATCAATAATTTTGCATAAATTTGTAAAAGATTCAAACAAAATGTTTAAACCCTTATCACATAGTTGGCTTATAGAAATCAAATTATGTTTTAAACCTTTTACTAACAAAACATTTGAAATTGAAAAACTTTCGTTACCCACAACACCGATGTCGATGATTTTTCCTTTTCCATTATCTCCAAATGTAACGACTCCTCCTTTCTCCATCTCCAGGCTAAGAAACTTCTCTTTATTGTCCGTCATGTGCTTTGAACAACCTGAGTCCAAGTACCACACGTCTTCTTTGTCCTTAGCCTGCCAACATACCTAGAAAGAGGATGTGAGTAAAGATCTGACTACCCAAGTGGTTCCACCCATAGTATAGGTAGAGGCCTTAGGCATCCAGATTTGCTTAATTTTACTTTTTCCTTTCTTCCAGCACGAGTCCGTGGTGTGACCAAATCTATTGCATTTGGCACATGTAATGTAACAAGAAGAATATAACTTCTCTGGACTTTTACTGTAAGAAAATATAGTATCAGTTAATTTATTATTATCATAATTTTTAAAACTTGATTTTCTGGATTTCTCACTATCGTCGGCGGTAGTACCTATCGCCGGGCGATAGTTACCAGTCGTGTATCCGAGTCCAAATCTTCCAGATCCGTGACATTGGTAACCTAAGATCATATCCAGTGATCTTTGGCCCAATCCAAACTTTTTCATGGCTAGTGTTAAGTCATGAATCTGCTTTCTCATTTCATTATTCTCGGATACTAGATTTACACATCTACGTTCAAAAGCTTTCTTTCCTTCATGGACTTTGGAAATAGAAGATTTCAGATCTCTCTCTAAAATCTCATTCTTTTTAGTGAGAATTTTTATTTCTGAATGAGATTTGGAAAGAGATTATTCAAGCTCTTTTATTCTTCCCATAAAGTGATCACACTCTTGGCAAGAGACTTTTTCTTTTCCAATAGTCTTATTTTCATTTAACAATTTTTTGTTTTCTTTAATTAAAACTTTATTTTCAGTTTTAAGAAGATCATTATCTTTTAAAATTTTTTCAAGATATTTGCAAATGTTTAAAAATTCAGAAAATAATTCATCATAAGTTGGAGGAGTTACCTCAGTGTCGATTTGGACACTGCACTCGTCATCAGATATGACGCTTTTCCCATTAGGCACATATTGGCCTCCTCCTCCTCCCTTGAGCTTGAACTGCTTGCATCCTCAAAGGTAGTATCATCCCATGTTTCAGCTTTCAGGACCTTCTTCTTCCCTTTGTGCTTCTTTTCTTTAAGTTCCTTCAAGTACTTTGGACACTTGCTTCGAATGTGTCCTAACTTCCTGCAATGATAGCACTCTGGTGGGGGTCTCTCTTCCTCCTCATCGTCGTCATCCTTTTGTTTTTTCTTTCTAAACGTCTCTTTCTTAAAATATTTTTTAAATGTATTTCTCCTCTTCGGATTTCTCATAAATTTTTTAAATTTTCTAACAAACAGACTTTCCTCATCTTCTTCTTTCTCCTTAGAATTACTACATTCCTCTTTCTTAGATCTTAAGGCCAACCCCTTCTTTTTAGGCTCTATGTACTCTTGTTGTTGAATTTTCAATTCAACTTCATGAGTTTTCAAGTTCCCAATCAGGCTTTCAATATTAAGATATTTAAGATCATGAAATTCAGAAATAGCCGTCACTTTGGGATTAAACTTAGGGGTGAGAGATCTAAGAAGTTTTCTCACCAAATCATCATTTGAAAAAATTTTACCAAGCACTTTTGAGTCATTCACTATCTTGGTGAATCTGGTGTACATTGAGTCTACGTCCTCATCCACTTTCATCCTAAACTTTTCAAATTCTGATTCCAGTTGAAACAGCTTCGAGTCCTTCACCTGCGAGGTACCTTCATGAGTTACTTCAAGTAAATTCCAAATCTCATAAGCATTATTGCAAGCACAAGTTCTATTAAATTCAGTCCTATCTAATGCACAAAATAATGCATTCATGGCTTTTGCATTATTTTTGCATCTTAGTTTATCCTGATCATCCCATTTATCTTTTGGTTTTTCCATTTCTACATCGCCTACTGTATAAGTGGGATGAGCATAATTAGTCTCTACCATATTCCAAACTTCAATATCAAGAGAAATAAGAAAACACTTCATCCTAGTTTTCCAGTAATTATAGTCAGATCCAGTGAATAATGGAGGTCTACTAATTCCTTGCCCCTCAGAGAAAGCATGGTCATGCTGCGCCATAATTCCTGGTGGTGAAACCGTATTAGGAATAACCAGCTCTGATACCACTTGTAGGATCTTGTGGCGCCCTTAGAGGGGGGGTGAATAAGGGTTCTTTAAACTTTTTTTAACTTTTTATAAAATATGAAATTAGATACTATGTTTGAGACAGATCAATGAAATGAAAAACAAGATTTTATTTCTCCAAAATATATATGTAAAATGATTCCAATAAAGCTTGAAATCAAGGCTTACAACGATAATAGTTTTTAGCTTTTACACCGATCCTTCTCCCAAGAACCGGTAGGCTATAGTCAATATCTCCCTAGATATGGCTACTAGCCTCCCCCTAAATCAAACCTATGATCTAGACGCTGCACAAAATGCTGCGATTTACTCCTAAGCCACACACGGACCTAGACACCACACACAAGGTGGTGATTTGTCCCTAAGCCACACACGAACTTAGACATCACACACAAGGTGGTGATTTTCCCTTCCCAATTACAAAGATAAAGAGTGAAAATGAAAGTACAATAGTAAAACTTAAAAACTCCCTCAAAATCACGAGCTCTGAAGATGATGGTGGACCAACGAGAAGATCTCCAATCTTGAACACACGGTCGTATCTCCTTCGCTCTTGAGATTTCAACGGACCAAGGGAGTTCGTCTAGAAACGGAGATGAAGGCTCTGAAAATTCTCTGGGAAAACAAAGCTCTGCACGATCCAACTCTTCCCTGAAATTTTTGGCCGTATATATTACTTCATGCTATCGCCGGCGGTAGCGTTAACGCCCCGCGATAGTGATAACTCTCCGTTGCTTGACACGTGGCACACGTCGCGCTGATTTTCAGATCTGAGCGGAGAACGTGACGATCGTGGGATATCGCTCGGCGATATCGGCATCGCCCCGCGATATCGCTGAACCGTGACTTCGTGCGCAGCAACGTGCGGATTAAGGCTGACGTCAGCAGAAACTGATTATGCTATCGCCCGTGGTAGCGTTAACATCATTATTACGTCACTACAGAAATTTAAAATAAACATCGAAAAATCAGGGGTGTTACATGCTAGCCCAAAAAAGAAAGGTTAATGTACGTGATTCGTTAAGAAAATCTATCACAAACATACCATGCACGATCGGACGTATAGCCAAACTTTCAAGATTCAGCTCTCACTCAGTAACCACTAAAAAAGGGAAATGTAATCTCGAAGTAGGGCCCATCAAAAGTCCAACTCGCTTTCATGTGATTGATGCTGAAACTTCGAGCCATATCCTCCTTGGGTGACCACAATTGTTTTAACACTCCACCAGTGTTTGAAGTCGAGATGAAAAAAAAGACATTAAAATCCCAGCTTCCAGAACCCGCCAATTCAGCTAACATAGCCGAAGCAATCTTCTTTGACGAGCTCTAGGCGAGAGTGCTTAGACCTCATGGGGTGTCTCTGTCCAAGTGGGAAGACATTGTCGGAGATGGTAATACAAATCTAAAAGATTATTTATGAATCAAAAATTAGGCTCCGTTTAGCATGACGGTGATGGTCGCGAACACAGTAGTTATGTATAGTGGTTCGTGAAAGCCCGACCTCACCTAAGGAACTTCATCCACTTTTATGCTCAAAACTGGTGTTCTTTTTTATGGCATTTAACCTAGTTTTAATCATACAAACTCGTAAGGCGAACATACAGAAACAAAAATTGGCAATTATCACTGTAGGAGATGGCAGATGAAAGCTGGGGCAAGGAAAATTAGAGATATATTTTACCGTCAGATCAATGTTATTTCCACAGGTGTGAGGAACGACAGGAATCCGGTGATAGATGGCGTGTAATGTCCGGCGAGTAGCGGGAAGAGAAGATAACGCGGTGCCGCCGAGACAATCTGAGATGTTATTACCAGGCGGCGTAATGACTTCGGCAGAAAGCAAGGAGGATGAAGACGAATGACCTTGTAATGACCGGCTACTCGAAAATCCGGTGGCCGGAAGCTGAGCGGAAGTCCTATAGCTGCAAGAACTACAGGAGTGAGGATGCCGGCGAAGGGAGGAGGAAGGAGGGGGCGGTCTTACGCAGGGCAACGTGTGACGATTTTATATAGAATCCCTCTTAGGTTTTCGAGTAAATTTACGAGCTACTCCTCTTACAATTGTCTATCAATTAAACTTGACGATTGTTACCTGCAACTTGTTATTTTGTTATTTGATTTTCTAGTAATATCCAAAAGTCTCGTAATTTTTTGTATTTTTTCAAAATACGTTTTGTACATGTAATTTTAGGAAAAGTGCTCAACACGAAATTTGTAGATCTCATCAAGATCTACAACTTTCGTGTTGAGCATTTTTCCTAAAATGCATGTACAAGATGTACTGTGGAAATATGCACAGATTTTGCGTCTTTTAGAAATACGCCTTTTACATGCAATTTCAGAAAAAGTGTTCAACACGAAAGTTATAGATATCGTCGATATCTACAACTTTTGTGTTGAACACTTTTTCTGAAATTGAATGTACAAGGCGTATTTCGAAAGGGCGTGAAAAATTAGGAGATTTTGGGGTACGACTAGCCAATAACGGGTTGCGGTTAACAATCACCTTAAAATTTTGCTTTTAAATAAGAAGAGCTGAGGGCTGGGGGCAAAATTATGAAGTAAGCCTTCTCGTTATGGTTTAGGGTTTAAGGCTTCGTTTGATTATGCAGTTGCAGGATGAACCGGCAGGGCAAATTGGAGTATTCGAACTGGGGGGAGGGGGGAGGGGGGAGGAGTTGTCCCATACAGAGCTTTTTGCTCCGTTATTCAGGGTGCGGCGGGTCCAGTCGGAGCAAACGCTGCTGAGGTCGTTTGGTTATCCGCCATCCGGCGGCGTTTGCTCCAAACGCCCGGCGAAAACGCTCAATCAAACGAAGCCTAAGTAAATCAATTTTGTTGTTGGGATGCATGGAATTGGAGGCGGAATTGATTTTGGACAACACCAAGGTTTTTTTTTAGCATATTCCCAATTCTTATCGAAATAGCCATTTTTTGGCGGAAGAAATAAGACCCCACCGACATCTTCCTCGCGAGCTCGCGGGCTGCTAGTGCAAGGGAGATCAGGTCTATTCTTCCCCCATCATCTGTTGTCGGCGGGCTGCTCTGGTTCTCCTTCATCGTGAAACCGCCGTTCTCATTCCATTTCTCTATTCAGTTTTGGGTTTTTGGCGCAAATCTAGTTTCGTTCTTTCTCCATTCAGTTTCATCGTCTCTTTTGTCTCCGTTCCAGCAAAAGCCAAAGTTGGCCCTCCAAAATAGAATCTGGATCCCTTGGAGTTCCTCCGGAAATCTCCGAGACGAATAACTTTCATGTTGAACATTTTTTGATTTGAAATCGTTTAAAACCCCGATTTGGGCTCCGAAAAAACTCTGTCCGAAAAATATTAATTTAATATTTTTCGGACAGAGTTTTTTCGGAGCCCAAATCGGGGTTCTAAACGACTTCAAATCAAAAAATGTTCAACATGAAAGTTATTCGTCTCGGAGATATTTACAACTTTCATGATCACCATTTTTTCTGATTCCACTCCATTAGTTCGCAAAATAGGAACTCCACCCCCTGGAGCCCCTGAAGTTCCAGGAACTCCAACTCCAGGGGATCCGGATCCTCAAAAATAACACCAAAATAAATATATTTGTAGTAGTCCAAATAAATATATTTGTTTGCATAATTTTAGTCTCTCAATATTAATACCAAATTTTATAATTTTGCCAATTTTATAATTACAGTAGTCCTACTGAGAGATCAACATTAATACCAAATTTGTATTAATTTTGAAAACCCAAGTATCAATACCATGCAACAAATAATAATAATAATAATAATAATAAAGAACATATTCAAAATGATGTAGAGGGACTTTGTTTCATAATTTTGCCAATTTCTTACTAGAAAAATCACGGCATTTGTGTGGTTATAAAAAATCAAGGTGTTTGAATGGCGCCTGAAGTATAATGGGCAGCACATCTGCCTCAACAAAGATGATTTCAAAATCATCAGTGTTAAATTTTCTCAACGTGGTCAGCAAGATAGCTCAAACGCCAAATTAATATCTTCGGAACTACCCAGTTCGCACGTTGAACCAGCAGAAACCAAGGACTAGAGGTACAGAGGTAAATCACAACAAACAATGGAAGCACAAGCAGGTCTATTATTCATTCACTTCTTTACAATGCGAGGCATACATAGCGAGACATGATTTCGCTAGTATAACAGCTGAAAAACAGAAGCACAAAAAAACAAGCCGGGCGGACAGAACCCGAGTCCGCCGAGACCGTGAGGTCGCCGAGGTCGCCGAAGCCGCCCGAACTATGCTGCAATCCGCCGAATACCACGGAGTCCACCGAAGCCGCGAGGCCGCGCGGACACACCGTTATTCGCCTCCTGCTGAACCCGAACTGAGGAACACCCCTACCCGCCTGAAGCCGGCGGACAGGTTATTGAAGCTGGCAAAGATGAAACAGAACTGACAAGCCGCAGAGCGACCTCCTGCTGAGTCCGCAGAGACCGCACACTTCCAAGTACTTGACCGAAGTCACAGCCACACTCCTGGCTCCTTGAAGTTATCCGCGCGACCTGCACACAGCAAACCGTCAGACTGAAACAATCCGTGCGGACTGGCAAACACAGACCGCAGCACTTCGCACACCCCAACTTACTGTTCACTCAAGTTACTTAGGTTGTTGTAGATGTGCCAGGGGGGTCCTATTTATAGGCCAGGTGAGGAGTGTGGTCACCGCCCAAGAGATAGCGACACCGCCCCAGTCCGCGCAAATACAAACCACCGTCCGCTCAGTCCGCGAGGACTTAGCCGGTCACCAAGGAAAACCGCCAGGAGCAAGGCAACCGTTGACGAACCCTCTCCAGTCCGCCTGAGCTAAGCGGACAAGGCATCAGCCCGCAAAGCTCCAACCACTGCAGGACAGCAACCCCCTTCAATGGCTGTCCGCACCAACCCGAGGCAGTCCGCAAGACCCACACCTCAATCCGCCACAAGTCCACGACCAAAGGCAGCTAAAGACAGACCGCCCGGTCACAGCGGACTCGGCGGATACGGCGGACACCATGAACTTGGCACAAGGTGTGACCAAGCCCAAAACCATCAAGGAATAATGCGAGCATGGCGGACACAATTTCTCGTCCGCCAAACACCCTAGCACAGACCGCAACCAGTCCGCGAGCACCTCGCACTTGTCCAACGCAGTAGCTTCCTGCCGGACTCCAAACACCAGTCCGCCAACCGGTCTCCACAGCAAGACCTGCTGTAACACCAGAACTTGACAAGGCCTCAGCCAAGCTCTAATCTTAGTCCGCAACAGTCAATACCGCGGACACATTAGTCTGCAAGCTTCCCGCGGACAAGAGCCAACCCGCCTTTCAGCACAAGCATGCACCCGCGACCATTGAGCAAAGCACCAGTCCGCAAGCCTCTCTATCCGCAAATACCAGGCCGCACCAAACCGCGGACTCCATGCAACAACCCGCTCAGAACACAGCCGGCTTCCACCAGACTTTACACCAGGCCGCAACCTCAGTCCGCCCAGTCCGCCAAGGCTGTCCGCCATAGGCCGCGCGGCCTGTCCTGTCACCCACTTCCACTTCACAAATTTCAACACTCCCCCTTGAAGTGAGAAGTGGTGACCAAGCCCAGCAAGCTGCGCAAGCGTTCAAAGGGCCCCTTCGACAGCGGCTTTGTGAAGATGTCAGCAAGATTATCTTCACTCCGAACATGCCCGACCAGCAGAGACCCCTCCAACACCTTCTCCGTGATGAAGTGGTGATCAATCTCTATATGCTTGGTCCTGGCGTGACACACTGGATTGTTTACCAGTTTGAGAGCACTCTCATTGTCACCCCGGAGTAAAGTAGGCCCTTGCACTTCTTCATGAACATCCTCTATAAGCCTCCTCAACCAAACGGCTTCCCGAGCAGCCAAGGCCGAATCTGTATACTCCGCCTCCGTGGTTGAAACCGACACTGAGTCCTGCTTCTTGCTACACCACGAGATGCTAGCTGAACCGCAAGTGAACACATAACCTGAAGTAGACCTTCGATCATCCGAATCACCGCCATAGTCAGCATCCGTGTACCCGAGCAAGGCAACCTCCGCGTCCCTTCTATAGAGGAGTCCCATGTCAGAAGAAGCCTTGACATACTTCAGAATTCCCTTCGCCGCCACTAGATGAGATTGCCTTGGTTCAGCCATATACCGACTTACTCGGCCAACAGCATAAGCGATATCCGGCCTTGTAATCGTCAGGTAAATCAAGCTCCCAACAAGAGCCCTGAACACCAAGGGATCATGAAGAACCCTTCCCTCATCCCGTCGAAGCTTCAGCCCAGATTCCAGTGGAGTAGAGCACTTCTTCCCTTCGCCCATGCCAAACCGCTTCACAATGCGATCAGCATACCCTTTCTGGCTAATGAGAACCCCGCACTCCTTCCTCTCCACTTCCAGACCAAGAAAGTGATGCAACTCTCCCAAGTCTTTCATCTCGAAGCGTATAGCAAGCTCTGCCCTGAGCCTTGCTACTTCCTCCTCCGAGTTCCCTGTGATGATCATATCATCCACATACAGCAGGACCAAGACTCTTAGCTCTCCCTTCTTCTTGACGAACAAGCTTGAATCCGAGTTAGAAGCCAGGTATCCACAGAATTGCAAGTACTTTGCAATCTTCCCATACCACGCTCGAGGAGCTTGCTTCAACCCATAGAGAGCCTTCCTGAGTTTGCAGACATAGTCCGGATGCTTCTCAGAGACAAAACCAAGCGGCTGATCCATGAAGATGTCCTTGTCAATCTCTCCGTAAAGAAAGGCATTCTTCACATCGAGTTGCCACAACCTCCATCCCTTGCTAGCAGCCAAGGCGATCACCACTCTTACAGAAGTCATCTTCGCAACTGGACTGAATGTCTCCTCATAGTCTTCTCCATACTGCTGTGAGAATCCTCTAGCGACCAGGCGAGCCTTGAACCGATCAATGCTCCCATCAGCCTTCTTCTTCAACTTATACACCCACTTGCAAGTAACCGGAGTAACGCCATCAACCTTGGGCACAAGGTCCCAGGTTTCATTCTTTTTCAGAGCATCAATCTCTTCCTTCATGACATCATCCCACTCCTTCACTCCAGTGGCCTCGTTGAAGTTTGCAGGCTCTTGCTCATCCAGAGGACCTGCAAAGAAGCAGGAGACAAAGCTCACAGCATTCTCATCACAGTACCGAGCCGGTGGCTTAACCACCCTCTTCGATCTCCGAAGACACGGCTCCTTGCTCACGGCTTCCGTTGCTTCTTCAGGCTCCACTCCTACCTGGGGCAAGCATTGAGCAGTGCTCCCCCTGCTTCCTGAGCCAGAAGGCTCAGCCTCGGAGTTCGAAGCAACAGGAGCTGCTGGTGAAACAGCAAGCTCCTCTTCCAAGCCTTCAGCAGCCTCCATCGGTGCTTCATCATCCTTGCTACTTCCGGTTAGCTCCACCGAGCCACCTCCATATGACGTCAGCTCGTCGAAGACAACGTCTCTTGACACCACGAACTTCTTCGTCACAGGGTCCATGCACTTCCATCCCTTCTTCCGCTCATCATAGCCAACAAAGACAAGTTTCCTTGCCTTCGCATCCAGCTTTGTCCGTGAAGCATCCGGGACATGCACGTAGCAAGTTGAACCGAACACCCTAAGGTGTCACACACTCGGCTTCTCCTTCAGCAACAGCTCAATAGGAGTCTTCATATTGATAGGGCTGAGTGGCATCCGGTTGATAACATAAGCAGCACAAGACATTCCCTCCGCCCAAAAGGACCTTGGGATATCTTTCGCATGCAGCCAGCATTTGCAGGTTTCCGTCAAATGACGGATCTTCCGCTCCGCTACCCCATTTTGTTGTGGAGTGTGAGCACAAGTAAGCTCCCGTTGGATCCCGTGCTTCCTGCAGAAGTTAGAAAACTCGGAAGAGACAAACTCCCCCCCGTTATCAGTTCTAAACTTCATAATCCGCAAGCCAAGCCGGCCTTCTACCAACTCCTTGAACTCCACGAACAAACGGAAGGCTTCCGACTTCTCCTTTAAGAAGTACACCCAAGTATACCTTGAGTAGTCATCAACCAAGACAAGCATATATCTGCTTCCACCAAGGCTGGCAGTAACCGTCGGTCCCATCAGGTCGCCATGAATACACTCCAATGGTTTCTTGCTCCTTGTTTGTGATTTATCAAACGGAAGGCGATGTGCCTTACCGTATTGACAGCCCGCACAAACATGCCCATCACCAAAGGAGGACAACTTTGGCAACCCCCTCACCAGACTTCTACTCGCCATTGCCTTTAGCTTGTCCATGCCAACATGCCCCAGCCTCTCATGCCAGATAGCCGCACTATCATTGGCCCTCATTCTATCAACATAAGCACTGGTGGAAAGAACATACAAGCTCTTCACCCTTCTCCCAACATGAGCAACATCAGCCTTCACCGCTGATACGTTGCGAAGGAACCTCACGTCTGTTGGCCCAAACAGAACGTGATACCCAGCGTCCACCGCATTGGTCACCGAGAAGAGGTTCTTCTTCATGCCCGGTACGTGATACACACTCCTTAACGTAAGTGGCCCCTTATCACTACCCAATGACACGACCCCCTCTTTCTCTACTGCATAAACAGTATTATCAGCAGTGATAATAGCTTCATTACCTGAGTAAGCCTGCATGGAGGTGAACATCGATTTGTCTCCGGTGAGGTGATGACCACACCCGGAGTCCACGATCCACTCGCCGTTGAAGTCCTCAGCAGACAAGGCCCGGACACAAGTGCCCGTCAAGAAAGCTCCGCCCCATTCTGCTTCTTCACTTCTCGAACAAGCTTCCTCCTTTCCCGCAGCATGCCCAGGCTGCAGTTTGACCTTGCAGTCCCGCTTGAAGTGCCCACGCTGATGACACCGGTAGCACTTCAGATTCTTCTTCCAGTCCTTAGGAGCATTGCTCCTCTCCGGCGGATATGAAGTTGAAGTCTCCTTCTCAACAGCGGCCTGCACCTTCTTCTTCTTCCCTTCCCATCCTTTCTTCTTTACTGAGAAGAGAGCTTCGCTGCCTTCCTGATTCAGGTTCACTCCAGCCATCTGCCTTGCTAAGCTCTCCTGCGAGGCAAGCAGATTCTCCAGCTCCAGCAACGACGGCTGAGTAGCCCACCCTTGAACAGATGTGACAAAGCCCACATACTCCTTCCGCAAGCGGCGGATAATGTGCCTTTTCATCTTTGCCTCAGAGATAGGCTCATCAGGATCCAGTGCCGACAGCTCAGCACACAAGCTCTTCATCTTTAAGAAGTACTTGGAAATGGAAAGGTCTCCCTGAGTTGCCCTGGCCAACTCATTCTCCAGGAACTGAAGCCGCGCCACATTCTTCCTATTGAACAACTCATCAATAGTTGTCCAAATATCAGCAGCCGACTCACATCCAATGATGTGATCAAACAGTTCCGGAGACACAGCTCTCTTCAGAACGAACTCTGCCTTAGCATTTGTTCTTCTCCAGAGCCTCACCTGCTCAGCAGTACCAAAAGCAGCAGTGACTTCCTGCCTGTCGTCTCCACCAACGACATCCCACAGCTCCTCGCCAAGAAGATAACTCTTCATGCACGACTTCCACTTCTTGAAGTTAGTCGGCGTTAAGAGTTCAATGCCCAGACCTCTTGCTAAGCTCCCTTCCATTGCAACACCTGTTGGCAACCTTTCAGCAGCTCCGAGCAACAACACAGGTTGATCACCACTCAATCACAGAGTAACAACACTGGCTGACTTCCGCTCACGCAACTGAACCTCAGTAACCTCAGGAACCTCAGGAACCTCGCTCTGATACCATGTTAAATTTTCTCAACGTGGTCAGCAAGATAGCCCAAACGCCAAATTAATATCTTCGGAACTACCCAGTTCGCACGTTGAACCAGCGGAAACCAAGGACTAGAGGTACAGAGGTAAATCACAACAAACAATGGAAGCACAAGCAGGTCTATTATTCATTCACTTCTTTACAATGCGAGACATACATAGCGAGACATGATTTCGCTAGTATAACAGCTGAAAAACAGAAGCACCAAAAAACAAGCCGGGCGGACAGAACCCGAGTCCGCCGAGACCGCGAGGTCGCCGAGGTCGCCGAAGCCGCCCGAACTATGCTGCAATCCGCCGAATACCACGGAGTCCGCCGAAGCCGCGAGGCCACGCGGACACAACGTTATTCGCCTCCTGCTGAACCCGAACTGAGGAACACCCCTACCCGCCTGAAGCCGGCGGACAGGTTATTGAAGCTGGCAAAGATGAAACAGAACTGACAAGCCGCAGAGCGACCTCCTGCTGAGTCCGCAGAGACCGCACACTTCCAAGTACTTGACCGAAGTCACAGCCACACTCCTGGCTCCTTGAAGTTATCCGCGCGACCTGCACACAGCAAACCGTCAGACTGAAACAATCCGTGCGGACTGGCAAACACAGACCGCAGCACTTCGCACACCCCAACTTACTGTTCACTCAAGTTACTTAGGTTGTTGTAGATGTGCCAGGGGGGTCCTATTTATAGGCCAGGTGAGGAGTGTGGTCACCGCCCAAGAGATAGCGACACCGCCCTAGTCCGCGCGAATACAAACCACCGTCCGCTCAGTCCGCGAGGACTTAGCCGGTCACCAAGGAAAACCGCCAGGAGCAAGGCAACCGTTGACGAACCCTCTCCAGTCCGCCTGAGCTAAGCGGACAAGGCATCAGCCCGCAAAGCTCCAACCACTGCAGGACAGCAACCCCCTTCAATGGCTGTCCGCACCAACCCGAGGCAGTCCGCAAGACCCACACCTCAATCCGCCACAAGTCCACGACCAAAGGCAGCTAAAGACAGACTGCCCGGTCACAGCGGACTCGGCGGATACGGCGGACACCATGAACTTAGCACAAGGTGTGACCAAGCCCAAAACCATCAAGGAATAATGCGAGCATGGCGGACACAATTTCTCGTCCGCCAAACACCCTAGCACAGACCGCAACCAGTCCGCGAGCACCTCGCACTTGTCCAACGCAGTAGCTTCCTGCCGGACTCCAAACACCAGTCCGCCAACCGGTCTCCACAGCAAGACCTGCTGTAACACCAGAACTTGACAAGGCCTCAGCCAAGCTCTAAGCTTAGTCCGCAACAGTCAATACCGCGGACACATTAGTCTGCAAGCTTCCCGCGGACAAGAGCCAACCCGCCTTTCAGCACAAGCATGCACCCGCGACCACTGAGCAAAGCACCAGTCCGCAAGCCTCTCTATCCGCAGATACCAGGCCGCACCAAACCGCGGACTCCATGCAACAACCCGCTCAGAACACAGCCGGCTTCCACCAGACTTTACACCAGGCCGCAACCTCAGTCCGCCCAGTCCGCCCAGTCCGCCAAGGCTGTCCGCCACAGGCCGCGCGGCCTGTCCTGTCACCCACTTCCACTTCACAAATTTCAACAATCAGAAATTCCGTATTCGAAGTTTGTTTGAATCAAATCGCTCAACGTAAACTTTGGTATTGTTTGAGATAACTTATTTTCACCGGTCAAGTAGTTACGAACGCATGAACCGGACCTAAATTAAGATAAAACAAGTACCCCCAAACGAAGTCTTTGTTGAACTAGACCAAATCGAGCAAGCCCAGGTCAGTCCACCCCCAACTTAGCGGATACTTGCATTCGGCTTGCGCCCTATCGCAAGCTTCAAGTTAGTAGGTGGTTTGTTTGAGGTGGAGCGCTTATTCTGAAATCTTCAAAACTAAACGAAAATGGCAAATCTCATGCTAATCAGCTTGACCGCTCCCAACCTAGGAAATATCGGCATAAGCTCAAGCCCTCACAAGATCAACCGAGCAGCCCATTGTTGACCGCAAGACCATAGAGGCTTATGAGCGGTTGGCGATCCTTCTACCTTGTTCCTTCATCCTCCAAAAACTCCAAAGAATCGTTAATGATTGAGAAAGTGGAATTTGGGAGAGAATGGGGCTCCATTTGGCATGGTGACAGCGGTCATGAACATGGGGGTTAAATTGTCATTCGTTAACGCACACCTAAGGAACTTCATCAATTTTTATGTTCAAATGAAAGATGTTTGTTAGGTGATCCTTAATGAATGACGGTTTAACTCATGCGTTTACGACCGCCACCACCGTACCAAACGGACCCTAAGTGTACATCCCATATTCGTCGAGGGTGGACCCCCTCCCACAAAGTTAGGTCAACAAGAGGTCAAAGTCAACACCCAACAAGGGTCAAAGTCAACATTTAAGACAGTAGAAGCCTCGGCGGGTATGGCGAGCTCCCCTCGCATACTCGTCAGGTATGCGACTAGGGGCAGTTGCTCTCCCGCAGTCGAGCGAGCTCCCTCAGAAGTCGACTAGTCGTTGGGGTGGTGCTATAAATAAGACTCCCCCTCTTTGGTTTTCCTATAAATAGGACCTCAGGGGTATAAGGATAGAGATTTCGGAATCTCACAAAAGATCTTGACCACCTCTTTCTCTGGACTTCGAGTTGAGCCTTTGGATCATTTCTTCAAAGAGACAGGTTGTGAGTTAGCGATTATCCTTCTTAATCATCGTCTTGACTTGGTCGTCAGCTAGAGTCTACCTTGTACCCTGCTCGACCATCTTTGGTTATGGAGGGGAAGCTTTTTTTAAGCATTCGGGTACGTAGTGGAACCTCCCTGCCGTAGCACCTGGGGTCCTTATAGCATTGCCTAGTTTCCTTATTCTTTGCCCATCAAGCCGTCGAGCTCGACTGTTGGACCGGTAACCATAGACTGCCTTGATCAGAATTTTGGTGTTAGAAATTTTATGGCTTCAACACTTTGGTGTGGTGAGCGTGGATCGTAGCTGAGGAAGAAACTCTTGCGAGTAGGTGAGATGGTAGATGGAGGCAAGAATGGGGAGATAGTCGGCAACTCGGTAGGAGGAGGCAGCTTGGTGACCGTGGCGATGTTTGAGGAGTTTGCAAGAAGGGTCGAGAGGGCCATCCTAGCAGGGGTCCTTCCTCGCCAAGACTTCACGACGACCTCGCCTCGTCGCACGATGCTATCAAAGGAAGGGGATCTGGCTAGACGACCAGGGAAGGAGTAAGCAAAAGACGAGCGAGAGCGACCAATGAAATCACAGCACTGTCCGACGAGCTGCCAGGGGATTCTGTTTAGAGATGAGGAGCAGCCGGCGAGATTCTAGGATACACGGCCAGGTAGCCAGTATTAGGAGGATGTTCGCCAGTATGAAGACTATCATCACCCAGGAGGGAGGAGCCCCTTCTCCGATGAGGTGTTAGCGGCTCCAGTTCCTGAAGGCTTCAGAGAGCCCGTCCTAAGCTACCACTTAGATAGAGATGACCCGGTCAGACATCTCCAATGGTTTGAGGACGTGGTGTCTATCTACAACATGATCGATGCCTTAAAGAGTAGATTCTTCTCTATCACCTTCGAGGGGAAGGCGAGAGACTAGTTATACCAGCTGCCAAGAGGATCCATCTACTGCTTCGAGGACCAGCGTCGGGGCCTGATGACGAGGTTCGCGACTTCCAAGAAGAGGAAGAAGGAAGTGAACACTCTCTTCAACATCAAGCAGGGCAAGCAGGAGAGCCTTGGATACTATATTGATCGCTTCCAGGAAGATGTTCTTGACGTAGAGGAGGTGGATAACTTCACCTTATAGTTGGCCCTGAAGTTCGGCCTAATGCAATGTCTATTCAGCATGGAGATCGGCTCGAAGCCCCCGAGGTCATACGAGTACATGATCAAAAGGGCGAACAAGTTTGTGTAGGGAGAGGAGAAGAACGTCGTCTTCTTGGCTAGGCTAGATGGGGAGAATCTAGGAGGCAGAGAGAGGAGGACCTTTGGAGGTGAGGAGCAAAGGAGTTTTGGAGAGGCAGGAAGAGAGGAGGAGAGAGGAGACGAGGAGAATAGAAGAGCCCAGGAGGGTGGAGGAGCAGAGAAGGCAGGAGAGGCCTCGCAGGCAGGAGGAGAGGAGGCACATAGTGACTCCGGATAGAAGGGAGGAGGCACGACGGTTCCAATATCCCGTAAACTGGTCTCAGTGGAGGCCAGCGGGAAGCCCTCAGTTCTAGAACCAGGAGAGGAGGAATGAGAACCAGTGGGAGAGAAGGCAGTGAAGATCTACGGAAGAGGTAATGTCCATTACCCGGCAGGGGAATAGACATCACAGTAGGATCCAGCCGATAAGGAACCATGCAGAGGAGGTACCCCTTTACTGCGATCTCCATCGAGTAGAGATGCACGGGACCTTGGTTTGCCCGGATTTTTGGGAATCAAGGAGGAGGCTGGAGGTAGGAGCTGTAGAGAGGGAGCAGCAGAGAGAGGAGGTCGCCACAGGACCGGTCGTGTTCAAAGCTCTAGTGAGGAGGAGGAACGAGGATCGGGTTGAACTAGGCGGTCACAGGGAGGTGGTCCAAGGACCAGTAGGAAGGCAAGTTGGAATGATCCATAGAGGAGCCAGGCTAAGAGTTTCTCATAAGGGAAGTCTCCATCAGATTTACCTCAAGAGCGTTGCTTCAACCTCAAGAGTGTCGCTTCGACCTAGGCGATCGCTACCATCATGCCAAACTGTGCCTAATGGGGCTTCTCGTTTATATATTTTAAATATTTTTATTTTGTTTGGATGACTTTCATTTTTTGGATAATGACAATGAAAATTTTAACATATTTAGTAGATCTACAAGTGACTCAGTTTAGTGTGATTTGGTTGATTTTTAATAATCGAAAATCGCACCAAACCGAAGATTCGGTTATGCTAATGGCTAAATAGCCCTATACCTAATTGGGAAGTTCGCCTTGAATGTCGTTTTGGTTTGAGTGATTAGCATAAATTTTGATTTTTCATGTGTACAACACATATTCGTCAACGGTCAACGATCAGCAATCAATAAGTTAACCAGTCAACACACAACACCAATGTATGAAGACCCAATCAACAGGTAGCGGCCATTGGGGAAGCAAGGGGGCACCCGAGTGTTGAAGTCAGGAAATTCCTAACTCCAAAATTCGAATCAAAACAGCCTAAGGTCACTGGTCCAGCGGTCGGGCTCGACGGCTTTACGGGCAAAGACTTTGGAAACCAGACAACACTACAAGGACCCCAGGTGCCACGATAGGGAGGTCCCACCTGTAACGCCCCAAGTTTATATAGGCGGGAAAAGTAGTTACCACATAGCGGTAGCGTTAGGCGTCGAGATCATCGAGTAAGGCGTGTTGACTCGATGCATTGTCCGTCGCGCGGCGGTAGGTTGTTATTGCGCAGTGTTAGCCAATTAATTGGCCGAGCTCTTGGGAAGTTATCACCCAGCAGTAGGGATACCGTAGACGGTAGCTTGTGCGGTAGTAAATATCTCATGGCAGTAGCGGAAGCGGTCGTGTCGTAACCGTCGCTAACTACCGCGAGGAGTTAGTATCCTATCGTGTGGCGATAGCGAAGCTGTAATGGCGTGTCCACATGTCGTCCTGTGGTTGGAGGGCCTGAGCGGTGACACACAAAACGAGGCATTGATTAACAGTACCGTGGGGCGGTAGCTAGTTACGGCGCGACAGTAGCCCGATATAAAGTCGTGGAAGTGATGGTTTCTCCTCATTTCTTTGGAAACTTTGGGCTGAGTGGCTGTAGCAGGAAGAGAGAAGTTTTTTCAAAGGAGATCTCGTCGTCGTTGGAGTTTTAGGGCTCGGGTTCGCGGGAAGACTTCAGATCTAAGGAGGCAAAGCTGAAATGGTCATTTTCATCTGGCCAGAATCTCTTCCAAGGCGCCGAAACGGACTTCTAGGGTAACGATTCTCTTCCTTGGATATGTGAAGTCCTTCACTTTTGGCATTTGAGGGCAGATGCTCCACAAACACATGGAAGTGGTTCTCCCGACGGGTAGATCCGTGAATCCCCTTTAGTTTTTCATTTAGATCCGCAATCGAAGTAAGAAATATGTATGTTGTGTGAAGCCCATCCGGACTGGCTGGTCTAGATTGGTGATGTTTGTATACTTTGTATGCCAGAGAAGACTCCGTGGTAATCACATAGATTTCAGAGTCGCGGGGTGTGCAGATGGCTGCGTTGAGAGTACTGGAGGTAGACTCCAGGAAAAACACTTGAAATGGGGGGAAGAATCGATATTCTGTCCCCTAACGTGCGGCGGTAGCGCTACCGGCGGCAATAGCTCCTAGTGAGCACTGTATTAATTGTGAGGCCTGTCTTTTGGAGACCTGGTGGTCGTTTGTTGAGGCCCGTCTCTTGGAGACCTGGTGGCCTTTTGCTGATGCCTATCTCTTGAAGACCTAGGGGCCAACATGTGAGAGCTAAGAGCCTGTACGGCCTAGCTTAGGTGGTCGTGAGAGCCAGCCTTGAAATATAACAGAGTTATGTATGATTGTGAATGGGAAAGGGTAGGCTGATCAGCATCGTGGCTTGTTGCGCCCAGTGATTTGAGTAATGAGAAAGGGCTAAACTCTACCCAGCCATATGCCGTTCGACTTGGAATGAGTCAGTGAGTGAATCCGGGGGATCACCGTGACTAGTCGTAGCCATAGAGGCAAGTCTTTGGCTTCGGCCCAGAAAGACTAGAAAATGCTCAAGAAAGCTAACCATCGCTGAGAACGGAGGTGGGACTCTAGGAATTCTGGTACACCGATAATGTGCCCTGAGTGCACGGAGTGTGTGGCCGACAGTGCCAACGCCTGTGGTGAATGGTGCTTAAGTTGCATGTTCTGGATACCAATATTTGATTATACTAATGTCTGCAAGGAAGGAGCACCGTCACCCCGAGTGAGGGGTGAAGTCGTTTTAATTTTGTCAGCTAATGCTGACCGTTGCTATTGTTTTCCACTATTGTGGTGAAATGTTTCGTGCAGGTGCAGCCGATCCAAGTGGGAAATAGCGAGCTGGAGCCCAGGATTGCAATGTTGTCCCTTGAAGGACAAAGCGAATTGTTCGTCTACTTTATTGTTCATGTGTGGTCAGCCTGCATGTCGATGTATGCAAGACAATTTTATTTAAGTTGAACAATATAAGGTCTTAAGGCCAAGACTTTTTGTTTATTTGGTTTATCATTCCTACCTTTAAGTTAGTGTACATTCAGTTGGTTGGGTTCCTGTTAACATTTAAATTACTTCCGCTAGAATGTACTCTGTGATAGGATATGTGTATTTGAATTATGGTCTCAATTAGTAACTCCTTTAACTGTTCATAGTATATGGCGACAGGCTACGCCGGACCTTCTGTTATATGCTATGTGATGAACGGGGATGTTACACCACCACGTACCTGGATGCTTTGAAGAAGCATCCTATCCATAACCAAAGATGACCGAGCAGGGTACAAGGTGGACTCTTGTTGGAGACCAAGTTAAGAAGGAGACTAAGAGGGATAGTTGCTCACTCGCAACTCGTCTCTTTAAAGAAAGGATCCAAAGGCTCAGCTCGAAGTCAAGAGAAAAAGTGGTTAGAAGTCTTTTGCAAGATTCTGAAGTCTAAATTCTTGTACTTCTGGGGTCTTATTTATTGGAAAACTAAAGATGGGTGGGTGGGTCTTATTTATAGCCCCCCTGTGACGACTAAGAGACTTCTATGGGAGCTTGCTCGGCTACGGGAGAGCAACTCCTCTGGTCGCATACTGGGCGAGTATGCGAGTGGAGCTCACCAAACTCGCTCATGCCTTCTACTGTCTTAGATGTTGACTCTGACCACTATTGGGTGTTGTCTTTGACTTCTTGTTGACCTGACTCTGGGAGGGGTCCACCCTCGACGAATATGGGTTGTACACAATCCCCGCTCTTTGTGAGCGACGTAGGAGCTTAGAAAGAAACATCCAACACTTATTCGGCGAGCTACTTTTGGCAAGTATATGGGTAACTCGAGGCTAATGGATGCTTGTTGAATCCTATAAGTAGGGGGTGGCTCATCTTTGAGGCACGCCTTCAAAACTCGCACACTATGTCGCTCCCTCCTGAGGAAGTCTATAACGTGAGCATCACTGCTCTCTCTGGATTCTCGGAAACAAAGAAGCCAAAAAGGCTACGGGAAGGTGACGATGCTGCTGATCTCCCTCCTCCAAAAAAGAAGAAGTTGAAGAAAAAGAAGTCACTGGTCTCAAAGAACGATAACCCACCTCAAAGGCTGAGAATGTCGCCACTCCGAGTGACCATCCCAAAGTCCCTGCACATACCCGGCAGCTGCTCGACGAGCTTGGACTGGGCGATGGTGCTGGTCGACCGATGATCGAGACATCGCGCCCTCTCCCGTCGTTCTCTCCTATAACATACCTCGTCAGGTCCCAGACTCAGATGAGTCAGATCTAGCTGCCTCGCGAGGTTGTTATCTCGTCACTGCTTGTTTCGTGTTGTCTCGACTTTCTATCTTGTTGTTTTGATGACCTCTAACCTCTACTTGCAGCCATGCCTCCGTTTACTATTGTCGAGCCTCTATCTATTCCTCCTCTGCAAGATGTTCCTTTGATCGCGCTTGCAGCTCAGAAAGAGTCGTGACTGGTCACGTCTTAAATCTTAACATTGGCTCCAAGAACCGACCGAAAAAATAAGCCCCGGAGAAGAGCATGGATACTCTCGCGAGGATGACCTCGCGTCGTCGACGAGTAAAATTCTCTCCCTGCGACTGTCACGTCGCGGCCATAGACATATCGTGGCCACCAGCGAATACTTCCTAGTCGCTGCCTCCACCCCCATCTCTGCCACCGAAAACTACTGTCCTTCTTAATGCTCGCCATCCAAGATCTCCTAAAAATATCTAGTGGTCAACCTAAATCACTTAAAGGGGGTGAATATGTGAGTTCTACGTCTTTTTTGCGTAATAAAAATAACTGAAAAACAAACACACAGAAATATAGAGATTTATAGTGGTTCCCTGGGTTGGGTACGTCCATTGTCCTACCTCGCCTATCTACCACAAAGGGCTAGATTCGACTACTTCACTTTTATCTTAGATACTTCAAATCTTACACCTCGGAGCCTCAACTCCTACAACTCGGAGACAACGCTCCTACAACTCGGATCACAATGTTCTTACAACTCGTAGAACAACCTCTCCTACAACTCGATCCTCTAAACAAGGATCTACAACTCGGAGGCAAAACCTCCTACAATATCATAAAATGATTTACAACAATAGATTAAAACTAACCTTTTTCAGATCTGAAAACTTCGGTCTTCCTTTCCTCCGAAAAGTGAAACTTGAAAATCTTGAAAAGAAAGAAAATCTGAAATCATTGGAGGCTTGATCTGAACAATGGATCCACTAGATCTGAATGGAACTTGAACCTTTTTGAGAATAGATATATAGTTGACACTTTTTGAAGAAGATCGGATCGTGCGTCATGTTGATGTTTGCCGAGAGAGTCGCGAAGATCGTGAACGATAGCCGACATGTTCTTTTTTTGGAATGTTTTGATTTGAGCGTATATGCACGATTATTGTTGAGAATAAATTACCCCATGTATTTATAGGAATCCTTCTTCTTCAACGGCTAGAAATCCCTTCCAAATAAAGAAATCGCGGAACCATATACATGACAGTCGGGATTGAGCCGTGACAGAATTTGAAAATAGAATTCAAAAACCTAAGTCTTATTCGTCGAGTATGTATGGGTATACTCGTCGAACAACTTCGATATTCAATGAAAACGACTTAACAGATAACAACGCTTTCCTGAAGAGAAACTCGACGAATTCGTCGAGAATCAGCTAGTTCACTCGACGAATTCGACGAGTATCAGCTAGTTAACTCGATGCATTCGATGCCTAGGCCAAGCGATATTCGACGAATATCACTTAAAGAAATCCAGAGAGGTAAATTCGAGAAGTCTCGACGAATTCGTCGTGTATCGACATATATATTCGACGAATTCGATGAGTATCTATAGATACACTCGACGAATTCGACGAGTATACATGAAGATACTCGACGATTTTTACTCGACTGATTTCCAAAAGTTCAGAGATTATTCCCTAAGTAAATGTGATAGATTCGACAAGTGATAGAAAGAATACACGACAAATTCGACGAGTTTCAATGAGTATACTCGACGAATTCGATGAGTATTCACTACTATACTCAACGAATTGTATTTGGAGAAAATCTGTTCTTCTGAAAGCAGCAACTTGACCTTCTTGGTTTCTTCTAATGTACTTGGAGTAGAAGTACACCCAATAGAGAGATTACACGTGAGTCTACATATTGACCCACACAATGAAAGATTATAGTATATAGTCCTGTGTTTCAAGACCCACTATAACCTGATATTGGGTTGTATTTAGCAATATATTCCTGCAAGCACATAATTAAATAAACAACATCAAATACAATCTCAATTCATCTTAGTTCAAGGGATACTTCTTCAAATCAGGGTAATTGTGGATACAATACCCAACAATCTCTCCTATTTGAAGAAATCAGAACCCTACAAACAAAGATGAATTGTATACGCAATAATATTAAAGCGTGAATAGAAAGGATATATAAAATTAAGAAATAAGAGTATGAAAATTTAGAAATAATAAATTGCAGTCAAAACAATAACATATATAAATATGGGTTCTATCGGGGGCAAACAACTTTACACAAACATCAAGAAAATTAAGATCACTCAAGCTTGTTTCCCCTGGCTCTTCTGGTGTTGTCTGTCAAAATATGTCTTTGGCTTTGGATAGTACTTTGGCGGAGCTGGAGGAGCATCTAGATCATCATATCTGTATTTCCTGAAATGTAATCTTCTTTTAGCACAGGCTACCTCATAGTTTTTCCATTTTTCTCTGCCAAAATGTTTCCATCTATCTTCACCCCATAAATTGACTAGCGTGAAAGTGTCCAAGATAATACTTTTGGAAATAGGACTTCACACTTCAGCCGTTTCTCTGTTTGGCTCAAACCTAACAACAGACGGGCCTTCACCATATCTCCTTCTCTTAGAAGCAGGTTGGGAGATATCCTCAACCACTTGAGTCTCTGGTTCAGCTGCATCAGCAGATTGATTTTGAGATTCTATCCAATACTAAGTGTACTTTTGAGAAGGCTAAACAAAGTCATGTACAGGATCTAGTATCACCTGTTATGGCATTCTGACTTCAATAGACCCTGGAAACAGCTCTATGCAGCCAATTGAAGTTATCATAGTAGTAGATGTTTGCCATCTTTAACTGATATTTCATTGAAGCTTCAAGCGCAGTAACCTTAGTTTTCAATTCTTCCTCCCCCTTTTTAACTTCTTTAAGTACTTTTGAGGCAATAACATTACTATAGTAGACCATCTGAGCATCAAAATAGTCCATACCTGTATTTTGAGCATTGATAACTATCTTTGCATTTTCATCAACATTCTTGAGAACGTCTAAGTTGCTTTTCGTACCAGCCATAGTTAGATTTATTGTTTGTCCACCTTTAACAAACCAGCTGTCCAAGTATGATTCCATCTTATCAAAACGCACCTTAACTTCAGCAAGGCCATTTTTCATATCTTGTTCTGTCTCTTTTATTCTCTTCAAAAATGTCTTCTAAACTTTCTTCAAAGATCTATCAAAATGAGCTTGTTGCTTTGCCATCATTGCCTCTATAGACTTCAGAATTGAACTATCTGAACTTGTACTTGGAAGATCTGCAGCAGGAACACTAGGAGGGTATGGAGTATTTGTACTTGCCTTAGAGTCATTAGATGACACTGCCATAGGGGAAATGTGAGCTTTTGATAGCAGTCCTGAATCTGGAGCCTCTAGGACAGGAGGATGCACCTCCACATCTCCTTCCTCATCAGAAGTGTTTACAATCTCTTCCTCTTCAACGAGAGTTCCACCAAGAATTTTTGCAATCCTTTTCTGAAGGTTGCAAATAAACCTGTCAACTTGCGTAGAAACTAAGATCAAAGACTGAGTCGGCTCCCCCTCAGACACAACAGGAAGAATCTCCGAGCGACTTGTGATTAGATTTTCTGAAGAAACAATCTCAGTAGAATCATATACATCATCAGTAGCTGTAAGATCCTCATCAGCATCTACATTGTTGGGTGCATTGCCCACAATATTCTAGATTTGAAGAAGTCAATCAAATCAATGTCATAAACAAAGTTATATTTGATGTATGCTTAAGTTCAAGCATGCAGGTTAGTCCTTATAACATTGATAGGACATGTGATAACCCAAATTTCGCAAAATAAAATATTTATTTTTCCCCGATGATGAGATAAGGTAGTACAAATTTTTCGAGATTTTTCGCGCATTTTCCTTTTTCATTTTATTGGTTGAGTTGCTTAATAATGCTTTTCTTTATTGTGAATTTTAGTGGGCTTGTGTAAATTTATGGGCTGCCTTTAGAGGTGGGCTAGCTATTTCTTTGGGCTGAGTTTATTAAGTGGGCTGCCTTTAGTCCTTTTGGGCTGCTGTTATCAAGTTATGGCTGGAGGTTTGATGATTTTGACACTTGTGATAGTTATAGCTGGCTGGTTGGATTATTTTGACATTGGCCAGCCATGTGTTAGCTGAATTTGACTTTCGAATGCATGTGGTGACACCTATTTGAGTTAATTTTGTCTTCTTGCTGCCTCTTCACCGCCTATATCCTTATATAAATATTTGATGAATTCTCTCCTCATCTCCCATTTTCGGTTGCTCTCCCCCTTCCCTGCCACTGCTCCCTGATAGCTTGCTGCACCACTGCCTCTTAGCTACTGTTATGCTGGAATGAGAAGCTGCTGCCACCTATTGCTTCTTGCTGCTGTCTTGCTGCACTACTGCTACCCGAGGTGCTGCTCCCTGCTATCCTAGCTGCTTCTTTGTTACTGCCTTGATATTCCTCTACCACTGGTTTAGTTTTGAGCCCTGTTTGAGAACTGCTGCTGCTTCTATCCCTTACCTCCTCTTCTCCAGCTTCTTCCTTAGAGTTCTTGGAAGAACCTTGTCACAATTTGCACATCAGGAGTTCGACTGTGCAGCAATTTGCTTCCCCCCTCTCCCGCTGTAAGAATGTTGTTTACTGATTACTGATTTCCATTTTTACAAAGTTGTGGGGTTGTTTTATGCTGATTTCTATGTCTGCTTAGTAGTTGTTTCACTGTTGTTTTTGTGCTGATTTTGAGCCACGTTTCGTCGAGTTTTCAAGGGGTAGTTTACCCAATTTTGCTTTGGCTTTGCTGGACACTATTATGTTGGGACGGATGTCCATTTGGGGGCTGGTTTAGTCCATTTCAAGGCTTATTTATTACTGTCCGACAAAGTTTATGTTGGGTACATTGGTAACAATGTACTTAATTTGAAGAATTCCTTTCAGCTCAATGATATACACATAGTTGTATTTGATGAATGTTAAGTTCTTATGTGCAGAAAAATTAAGCTAAGTATAAAAGTGTCAAGACATTAGGCTAGTGTCGACACCTTTGTCAAAGTTATGCTAAGACAAAGAGAAAGTTGTGTTGACACTCAGGACTAGTGTCGACACACTTAAACAAGAAGTGTTGAGACAAGAAGAAAGTTGTGTCGACACACAGGACTTGGGTCGACACTATGATACAAGAAAACAACTGTGTTGACACTCAGGACTAGTGTCGGCACACACTGCACAAGTTGTGTCGAGATAAAGAACAGCTGTGTCGACACTCAGGACTAGTGTCGACACACACTGCACAAGTTATGTCGAGACAAAGAGAAGCTGTGTTAACACTAAGGACAAGTGTCGACACACTTTATACAAACAATGTCGAGACTGAAGACAACTGTGTCGACACTCAGGACTAGTGTCGACACACTTCACAAGCTGAGTCAAGACTGGAAGCAAGCAGTGTCGACACTCAGGACTAGTGTCGACACATTCTACACCAGCTGTGTCGAGACAAGTTGAAGGTTGTGTCGACACATTCAGATGTATGTCGACACCACTATAAGAGTAGTGTCGATACCCAGAACTGGTGTCGACACATCCAACAGACAAGTTTCAACACTTCAAGCAGATTTGATTCCTAAGTACAGAAATCAAGCCAGAGGTATTACAACTGTCAGAACTGTCAGATGTCAGTTATTAACCGGATCAGCAGGTTATCTCTGACAAAGCCTATATATAAGAAGCAATCGACTAGAATTCAGAAGGTGGATAGAGGCCGAATCAAGAATCATCTTCAACATTCTTCAGCCGAGATCTACCCTAATTTCAACTTCAAGAAGCTTTGAAAAGCTAAGAAGGGTTGGATCAGATCCATCATTACACGATCAAAGGAAGCAAACACATCTGGATCAGATCAAGAAGCAGTCACCCATTTCTCTCTAACTGGGTGACAAATTCTGAATCAATTTCTTTTACCTTTGTTAATTTTGTAAGATCTACCTGTAGAACTGAGTGTAGGAGAATCATTTTCTCTGAGATTTAAGCTGTGTTATAAAGGCTGAGGTAGGGCAGTGATTTCCTGAGGTAGGAGAAGTGGGTATTTCTCTGAGTTGTAGGGCACAATTTGCCTGATGAGTAGAAGTGTAGATACATTCTGAGGTAGAGTTCTTAGGAAGAACTTGAGGTGTAGGATCTTAGTGATCTGAGTGGTAAGACCTGTAAAGTCTGAGTTGTAGGGGCCAGCTGGGCTCTGAGCTGTAAGATATAAGGATCTGAGTAAAGGAAAAAAGAAAGAGTTTGACCGAATCTAGTTCATTGCTGGATAGATGAAGGAGGAAACTGGATGTGCCCATAAATTGGGGTACCACTATAAAACTGTGTGTACTGTGCTGTGATTGCTGTGCTGTAATAGTTTTAAATTGCTGTTAAAATTATCTTGTAATATCTGATTGAGAAAATTATCATAAAGAAAGTATATCTCAGATTTTTAAAAGTAGTCAAGGTTTAAATTGGACCTATTCACCCCCCCTCTAGGTCATTCTCAATCCTATGACAAATATTTATAATTGGTATCAGAGGGAGGTTCACTGAAAAAGGCATAACAGCCTAGTGAGAATCCAAAGGATTGCAGAGAAAGATATATCATGGCTCAGATGGAAAACAATTCTATCAAGCTCTCTGTATGCTCCAAAGAAAACTTTGGAATATGGAAGGAGAGAGTCAGATTATTCATGGAGGTAGCAGATCCAAGAATATACAAGATAGTGATTGGAGGACCTTTCATTCCTATGAAAGTGTCAGTTCTTGATGCAAATATCAAGACACCCAAGACTTACATGAAGATGGATAAGGATGAAATCATTCTGTCCTCTATGGACAAGAGGGCTCAAAATATTATAGTCAGTACAATAGATGATTCCACTTTTCAAAATCTGATTTATTATAAAACATCAAAAGAAATGTGCGAGTCACTGATTGTCTATATGGAAGGAACTGAAGAGGTTAGAGATGATAGAAAATCTCTGATAAACCAACAGTATGAAGCCGTCAGACAGGATAAAAAAGATACAGTGGCTGAATGTTTTGAAAAGTTCTTCAGAATTGTAAACAACCTGAGGACTTATGGCAGGAGCTTTACTAATTATGGACTTAATGACAAGTTCTTGAGGTCCATAAACAAGGAATGGGACATCAAGATCTGTGCTATAAGAGAAATGGGTAATTTAGTTAATATAGACCCCCGAGCACTATTTGGCAAGCTGTTGTCCCATGAGTTGCATCTCAACCTCAGGAAGTCTGACGAAGATTCAGGTAGAGTGAAAGTGAGAGTTAGATCTGAAATACTCTAGAGGGGGGGGGGGAGTGAATAGAGTATTCTTAATGCACAACCTCGGGCTCGCGTGAGGACCTCAAAAGCGCGAGACCGACGAGGCAGGGCGAGTGGAATTGATGGGAGAGTGGGACAATGTGGTACACTCGCAGTCGGCGAGATAAGAAGTCCCTGCAGTAGGCGAGACGACCCTACTAGGGGCGCAAGAAGGCCTCTGGACACGAGTAGGACTCGCGGCATATAAGGTTGCCGAGACGTGAGGATGGTTCGTCTCGCCGATGGGTGCTTTCCACTCGCCATATAGAACAGGGGCCTTTTTCACATTTCTATACCCAAGGGGGTTTTTACCCTTCTACCCCAGGTATTTTTACCCTTTTGCCCTTGATGGTCTGCATATAGCTCCTCAGAACAGCGGAGTTTGGCTGTTGGCAGACCCAACCAAGGGTACTTAGGTAATTTCAGGCCAGCACGGTATGGTTATTTGCAGATCCAACTCAGAAAACTATAAATAGACCCATAAGGGCTCCTTAGAAAGCAAGCTTTCATTATCTTCCAATCTCCAGTGCTTTCTGAGGAGCTCCTAGCCCAGCTTTTGGCTTTGGAGGGGAAGCTCTCAGAGATCTTTCGGGTGTGAGGTGGGACCTCCCTGCTGAGGCTTTGGGTCAGTCTTAGGTCCTTTGAATCGAGTCGAGGGTCGGGGCTCGAGTGAAGTAGGAGTTGGCTGTGCCCCTGTTTTGAACTCCCGTTGAGGTCATTTTTAGCTTCAACAGTTCTTGTGCGGTGAGTGTGGAAGGCAGCTGATACAAGAAAGCCTTGAATTTTGTCCCATGGCTGGAGGTGAAGGTGAAGTGTCTGGTTTTGGAGGCTCCCCCACCCAGGGAGAGGAGTCGACGGGGAAGATGTTGGAGGACTTCAGGCGAGAAGTCCTGCAGACCATCAGCTTGGACTTCTTGGCCCGAAGCGAGTGGGCCACACATAAGGTTCCGATAGAGGAGGTCCCGCTCTTGGGCGAGAACGCCCCTGGACAGTGCCCGAGGAAGGAGGTCCCGGCAGAGGCTGGCGAGAGGGACGTGGCCCTGCAGGAGCTCTTCCCAGGCTAGCGCCCGGGCAAGGAGGCTTTGACAGATTTGGGTGAGAGGAAGGCGACAGTGCTAGAACTCTTCCCTGGGCACGGTCTCGCAGATTGGACCAGCCAGCCGAGGCCGCGGGACATGCCCTCTCGCCAGGCAGGAGGCGAGAGCCCTTTCAGCGAGCTCATCATCTCAGCTCCGGTACCGGAGGGGTTCCGGGAGCCTGACATGACCTATTACTCGGGGAAGGATGACCATGTACAACACGTGCAGTGGTTTGAAGATGTCGTTTCGATAAGGAAGATGGCGGATGTCTTCAAGTGTCAGCTATTTGCCATCACGTTGAAGGAGAAGGCTCAGGAGTGGTTCCACCAGTTGCCAGCAAGGTCGATCTACTGTTTTGAAGATCTGCGAAGAATTTTCCTGTTGAGGTTCTCAACATCAAAGAAGCGGAAGAAGGAGGCAGAGTGCCTATTTGCAGTGAGGCAGAAGCCGGATGAGACATTGGGTCATTATGTTGACCGGTTTCAGGAAGAGATCCTCCTGGTCCAGGAGGTCCCAGGGTACGCGTTGATGCTCGCCTTTACCCTGGGGCTGAGGCCGGGATTCTTCAGCATGGAGTTAAAAAGAGTGCCCCCTCTACTTTGAGGAGCTCATGGAGAGGGTGGCAAAAGAGATAGACTTCGAAAGGGCAAAACCAGCGTTCGCCAGGAAGTTGGCTAGGCTGGCGGAGGATGATGTGAAAGTACCTGCAGCAAGACGGCAGAAGGAGCCGAAGGAGCCGAGGGAGCAGAGGGAGCAAAGAGAAGAAAGAAGGAGGGAAGAACCCCAAAGACATGGGCAGTAGCAGGGATGGGGGGCCCGGGAGCCGAACAACCGGTTGGGTTGGAGGCCCCAGGAGGGTCTCCCCCAGGGCCAAGGATGAGGCTATCAAGGGAGAGATAACTTACGGGAACCAAGGAGGTTCGACCAACTAGCGTGGAGGCAGTAGCCAAGGGGTCATGTCCCGCCGCCGCAAGAAGCCATGGAGGTGGGCAGAGGAAGAGGAGCGAGGAGAGGAGTTCGAGGAGCTGAGAGAAGAGGAGGAGGAGAAGGAATAAGAGGTAGGGCGGCATTGCCCTTTTGTGACTTCCACCAGGAGGAAGGTCACGCTACGACGACCTGCCCTGAGTTCTTAGAGATGAGAGAAGCAAGAGGAGCAGGGAGGCAGGATCCGCCGGTTAGGATTGTGGAAGTACATCAGGGAGAGATGGAGGATAGATGTGAAGATCGGGTAGACGTGGGAACCCGAGGAGGAATCGGGGTGATCCACGGAGGAGTGGGGATCGAGGCAACCCGCAAGGGGAACCTTCAAACCATGTACCGAAGGGGAGTCGCCTCTACCTCCCAGGCTCCCCCGCCGGAAGAAAAGATCACCTTCTCGTCGGCAGACATGCCAGAATATGAAGATCCGTTCTATGACGCCCTGGTGATCCAGACGGCGGTGGAGAATTTCACGGTCTCGAGGATACTGGTGGACAACGGGAGCTCGGTAAATGTTATCTTCAAGAAGGCCTTCGATGAGATGAGGGTTGAAGGGAAGAGGATCTTGGCTTCAGATGGACCACTGTTCGGATTCTCTGAAGAGAGTAAGGAAGTAGAAGGAGGAGTCGGGCTGCATGTAAAGTTGGGAGGCGTGTCACGGAACTGTAGGTTCGTGACAGTGGATGCTCCGAGCAGTTACAACGCCATCTTTGGGCGTCCCCTCATCAGCGCCTTTCGCTGCGTCCCCTCCTCTTTTCACCAATGCCTTAACTTCAATAACGGAGGGGTGCAGGTTAGGATCAGGGGGATCCGAATGTGTCATGGCAATTTTATGTGACGGCGGTCAATACCGTGTCCTGGATGGCCGAGGCAGAAGAGCTAGAGAGGGAGATGACAGAGCCGGAGGAGGACGTCGAGGAAGAGGGGATGAGCCTAAAGGAGGCAAGGGATGAGACTACGGAGGAGCAGGAGAAAGCTGAGAGAGAGGCCCAGAGGGGCATGGAGGTTGAGCAGCAGTAGGAGAGCTCGGAGTGGGCGATGGAGGTAGAAGAGCAAGCGGCAGGAGGAGTGGAGAGAGAGGCCCAGAGGGGCATGGAAGTTGAGCAGCAGCAGGAGAGCTCGGAGGGGCGATGGAGGTAGAAGAGCAAGCGGCAGGAGGAGTGGAGAGAGAGGCCCAGAGGGGCGTGGAAGTTGAGTAGCAGCAGGAGGCGCTGTAGGAGGCGATGGAAATTGAGGAGGAGGTAGGAAGGGAGGAGTTGGAGCTGGAGGAAGAAGCAAGGGTTGGCTGGGAGCAGTCGCGTCTGGAGCCAGCCGAGGAGGTAGTGGAGATGGAGGTCTTCACCAGTGCAGGGCAGGTGGGTAGGGTGCGGGTCAGCGGAGGCTTGAGTCCCGAGGACTGGGAGCGAGTGCGGGCCTGCATTCAAAGCAACATCGACATCTTTGCCTGGAGCGCGGCAGACATGCCGGGCATCGACGCGGACGTGGACTGTCATCGCCTGAACCTGGACCACCGCACTCGCCCCATACGCCAAAAGATGAGAGTCATCGCCACCAAGCTGGAGTAGCCCATCCGCGAAGAGGTCAGGAAGCTTCTGGAGGCTGGCTTCATCTCAGAGATCCAGTATCCAGGCTGGATCTCCAATGTGGTAATGGTTAAAAAAGGGGGTGGAAAATGGCGAATGTGTATTGATTTCTCTTTGTTAAATAAATCATGCCCTAAGGATTGCTTCCCCCTGCCTCGGATCGATGTGCTGGTTGAATCAGCCGTCAGTTTTTCTATCATGAGCTTTTTGGATGCTTTTTCAGGTTATCACTAGATCCGGATGCACCCTCCCGATGTCAAGGATGTTTCCTTCATCACGAGGGAGGGGTGCTTCAGTTATAAAATGATATCATTTGGGTTGAAGAACGCAGGGGCTACATACCAACGCATGATGGATCGGGTCTTCCGAGATCAAAGGGGGAGAAACTTGGAGGTCTATGTCGACGACCTGGTGATTAAGAGCAAGTGTGTGGATTCACACCTGAAGGATCTAGAAGAGACGTTCGCCACCCTGTAGAGATTCAAGATGAGGCTGAACCCATTGAAGTGTGTCTTTGGGGCCAGCCGCGGGAAGTTCCTTGGGCATCTCTTGACTCCGGCAGGCATGGAACCCAACCCGGACAAGGTAAAAGCCATCCTGTATTTGGAATCACCTCGCAATGCCAAGGAGGTACAACGCTTGACAGGCAAACTGGCTGGGCTGAGCAGGTTCCTCTCCAGGTCAGGAGACAAGTGTTCTTCATTTTTCAAGGTTCTGCGAGGGAACAAAAGGTTTGAATGGACCGCCGAGTGCGAAGAAGCCTTCCATGGGCTGAAGAGATAGCTCTCTCAGGCTCCTCTGCTTCAGAGCCCAAAAGAAGGGGAGGACCTGACCTTATACCTTGGAGTGGGAGCAGAGGCGGTGAGCTCTGTTCTAGTAAGAGAAGAGGGGAGGAAGCAACTGCCAATCTACTACGTCAGCCGGATCTTGAAGAAGGCGGAGCTCTGCTACCCCATCCTTGAAAAGTTGGCTTACGCTTTAGTCATCTCTGCAAGGAAACTCCGACCGTATTTTCAAGCACACTCGATCAGGGTGGTGACCGACCATCCTCTTCGCAAGATCTTTGAAGGGGTAGAGCACTCGGGAAGACTTGCTAAGTGGTCCATTGAACTAAGCGAGTTCGACATTTCTTTTGTTCTGAGACTCTCCATCAAGGCGCAAGCGGTGGCGGACTTTCTGGCGGATTATGTTGTTGAAGTCGAGGAGGGAGAGCAGCGGCCACAGGAAGCGTGGAAGATGATGGTCGATGGGGCCTCGGGAAAGCATTCCCTCGGGGGAGGAGTGGTGCTGGTAAGCCCCCAGGGAGTCGCGATAGAGCAGACGGTGGCTTACCACTTTCCGGTGACCAACAACCAAGCAGAGTATGAGGCCGTGATCTCCGGCCTTCGCTTGGCAAAGGAGCTTGAGATCCAGGATATGGAGGCCTTCACTGACTCAATGGTGGTAGCGTCGCAGATCCGAGGAGAGTTTGAAGCTCGGGAGCCTACCCTCATAAAATACCTATCCAAGGTAAGGGCGATCATCGGTGGGTTCCGGTCGTTCTCAATCCAGCATGTTGCAAGGGAAGAGAGTATAGCTGCCGATCGATTGGCTAAGTTTGGACCTCGGGGAGGAGGGACCTTGACAGAGCTATTTTGACCGGCTATCGAGGAAGGAGAGTTGATGGTGGTGGATCGGCGACCCTCGTGGGTGGATCCATTGGTGACCTTCCTGACCACCGGTGAACTTCCTGAGGGGACCAAGGACAAAAAAAGCTTCAGGCACAAGGCAGTTCACTACCTGATGCTGGAAGGGGGGTTGCATCAGAAGATGATGTTAGGGCTCCTGGCAAGGTGTGTGACCGAGCAGGAGGTCCCGAAGATCCTGGAGGAGGTTCATTCAATAGAGTGCGGCAGTCACTCAGGAGGAAGGACGTTGGAAGCCCGGGTAATAAGGCGGGGGTACTTCTGGCAGACCCTGAGGAAGGATGCAGTAGAGTTCGCAAATAGGTGCCAAAAGTGCCAGCTGTACGCCCCCCTCTAACTCTTACCTGCTCAAAGACTTAGGAGCATAACGTCGCCATGGCCTTTCGCCATCTGGGGAATGGACTTGGTCGGACCTTTTCCTCCGTCTAGTGGGCAGAGGAGGTTCCTCCTGGTCATGGTCGATTACTTCTCTAAGTGGCTGGAGGTTAAGGCCTTAGCCAAAGTCACCTCGCAAGTCATAAGGAACTTCGTCTCGGGGCAGATCATATGCAGGCACGGGCTGCCTCAAGCGATAGTGACAGATAACGGCCCCAATTTGCGAGTGAAGAGTTCATCAGCTTCTGCGCCCAACTGGGGATAGACCTCAGATTTGCCTCTGTCCATCACCCCCGGAGCAACGGCCAGGTGGAAGCGGCAAACAAGATTATTGTGAACCTACTGAAGAAAAAAGTGGAGAACTTGAGAGGAAATTGGGTGGAGCAGCTCCTCTCGGTCCTGTGGGCCTTGCGAACGACCCCGAACACGGCCACCGGTGAGACCCCCTTCAAGCTTTCTCACGGGTGTGAGGCGGTCCTACTAGTGGAGTTCGAGGTTCGGTCCCCGCGGGTCACAGCCGCGGGCGAAGGAGATGAGACTTGGAGGTTGGAGAATGAGGAGGAGTTACGCCTCTCGCTAGACATGGTGGAGGAGCTGCGGGACGTGGCAGCCATCAGACAAGAAGAGATCAAGCGGCGGATGGCCAAGTATTTTGATAAGCATGTCAGGGTCAAGCAGTTTGCCGAAGGATATCTGGTGCTGAGAAATTTTGACGCGGTAGGAAGGTCGGCTCCCATAGGCAAGCTCAACCTGAACTGGGAAGGACCTTACATAGTGAAGGAGGTCCTTGGAACAGGAGGTTACTACCTCCAGGACGTGGAGGGGAGGACCTTAAGCCACACCTGGAGCGGCGATGACACATAAAACGCTTCTACCCGTGAAATGGAGAAAATGTAATTATGTATTCAAAATCCAGCTTGTTATAATACATCAATTGACTTGTTTTTCTATTGCGAAATTTTTATGATAGGATGTAGTTGTGTTTTGCAACACCCCGAGCTCGGCTCGGCCCCAGGTAGACCCGCTGCGCAGGCTCTCATCTAGCTGGCAGGTCCGAAGGCTCGCCTATGAGGGATAGGTTTAGTTTGAGGAAACTTCATCGGCACCCCGAGCTCGGCTCATCCCCAGGTAGACCCGCTGCGCAGGCTCTCATCTAGCTGTCAGGTCTGAAGGCTCACCTGTGGGGGATAGGTTTAGTTTGAGGAAACTTCATCGGCACCCCGAGCTCAGCTCGGCCCCAGGTAGACCCGCTGCGCAGGCTCTCATCTAGCTGGCAGGTCTGAAGGCTCGCCTATGGGGGATAGGTTTGGTTTGAGGAAACTTCATCGGCATGCCGAGCTCGGCTCGGCCCCAGGTAGACCCGCTGTGCAGGCTCTCATCTAGGTGGCAGGTCCGAAGGCTCGCTTGTGGGGTATAGGTTTGGTTTGAGGAAACGTCATCGACACCCCGAGCTTGGCTCGGCCCCGGGTAGACCCGCTGCGCAGGCTCTCATTTAGCTGGCAGGCCCGAAGGCTCGCCTATGGAGGATAGGTTTAGTTTGAGGAAACTTCATCGACACCCCGAGCTCGGCTCGACCCTAGGTAGACCCGCTGCACAGGCTCTCATCTAGCTGGCAGATCCGAAGGCTCGCCTGTGGGGGGATAGGTTTGGTTTGAGGAAACTTCATCGGCACCCCGAGCTCGGCTCGGCCCCAGGTAGACCCGTTGCGTAGGATCTCATCTAGCTGGTAGGTCCGAAGGCTCGCCTGTGGGGAATAGGTTTGGTTTGAGGAAACTTCATCGGCACCCCGAGCTCAGCTCGGCCCCAGGTAGACCCGCTGCGCAGGCTCTCATCTAGCTGGCAGGTCCGAAGGCTCGCCTGTGGGGGTGATTGTCTCTTAAGATATCTGCAAGGAGAAAAAAACCAAACTATCAATCCAACAAGGCAAGTATACCTATCGAAATGCAGCTAGGGGACACAAGTGTCGTATTAAAATCCGGGAAAAGATGAGTAAGCTTACTCACACGAAATCTATTATTTTATCAACGGAAAAATTAGGTTTTAGAAGAAAGCTAAACGTACTAAAGGAATAGAACTACTTGCAATGAAAGACAACTACTTGCATGAAAAGATAAAGAGAGCTAAAAGAGCGATTAAACTAAAGCTTAGTAACGATGAGGGGAAAATGCACTCGATCAGAAATCACCTCGGCAAGAGTGGTTAGAAAAATACGATAAATAAACCTAAGCTAATTAGGGTAAAGGTCCTTGACCGTGGAGGTTCCATGAATATTGACACACTTCTCTCGAAGGCCGTGTCTAACTGAGTTTAGGAAGGTCCGACCGACTTTCGCCTAAATCGGTGGCCCAAAACTCGCTTTACGCGGAGAACCCCACTATTGGATTTTACTCCAATCCGGGAGATTTGAACGTCTGCCTCTCTCGAGGGGTGCAAACAACTCCCTTTACTCTTGAGTGCTCATTTCAAACTTTCGACCTCTCGGCTAGCCCAGAATGAAAGCAAAGGTGGAGAGTATATATCGATGATATACCTCCAACCCGTGATAAATCAAGAGTAATTCAAGGCTAAAACCCTAAAAAGAAAAGGTAAGATTCAAAGCATCATAACCTAATCACTCGAACCTCGGATCATCAAGATCGAGTACATGGAGGATTAGTTAATCATGGTGAGGTGAAAGGGGGGGTGAGTAGAAGAAAATAATGAAAACAGAGTCGAAACGAAAAAGAAAACAACATTTCTTTATTAATGGAAACAGGGATCTTACAGCTTGAAAACCAGAGATAACAAGTGCATGGGAAGTAAACTACACTATCATTAATATTATACTACAGAAAGAAGCTAGGAGCTAATACAGGGAAAGCATAAAGCTAGAGCTAAGAACTAAAAAAGAAGAGACATGCTTAAAAAAGTTCAAAAATACAAAGGACAGAACCTCCCCTCTCAATGCAAAAGATGTCCCTGAACCCTTAGAGTTGGGCTCTATTTATAGATTTTTTCGGGTCGGGTCACGCCCCCCTGTCACGCCCAGGTCGGGCGTGACCCTAGGGCGTGACACATTCGGTGCGACTTTTTCGGGCTGGAATTTAATTCTGGCGAAGTAGCTGAAGTACACGCCCCCAAGTCACGCCCTGGTAAGGCGTGTACCTGGGGCGTGTTCTTTGCGGCATGACTTTGTTGAGCGGAAATTGAATGCTGGAGGAGACGGGCGGAATTGCAGAAGTACACGCCCATATGTCACGCCCGGGTGTCATGCGTGACCCTGGGGCGTGACACTTTTGGTGCGACGGTGGAGCGGGAAAAACGAGCGCGTTGCGGCGATTCCTCGGAACCTGGGGACACGCCTCTAGAACACGCCCGTGTCGGATGTGACACGGGCATGACAGAGGGCGTGTACACTAAGTTTCCACGGAATGCAGTTTCAGACCAATTGCTTCATTCCTCTGGGTTACACGCCCTAGGTACACGCCCGGGTAGGGCATGACCTTGGGGCGTGTCACAGCAAAATTAGACTGAAAGCCGTGAAAACCTGCAAAAAGCAGAAAAAACGCATTAGCGACAAAAATATATACAAAGGGGTATCAAAATAAGTACTTTACAAGACATGATTTGCTTTAAAACCCCGAAAATATCCTAATAAAATTGACTGCAAACCATATTATCAAATTCCCCCAAGCTTAAGTTTTGCTTGTCCCCAAGCAAAGATATAAAGACTAGCTAATCATAAAAAGTGACTAATTCAAAAAGTTTTAATCATACTTACACAAGTACTATGCGAAATTCTAGGTAGGGAGAATGTAAAACGTAAATCTAAAACAATTATTTTGGTATGGTTTAACTGTTATAAACTTTACTTAATAAAAATAAATCATCCAGAATTTTGATGAAATTCTTTAAATATATTTAAGCAAGGCAATGAAAATGAAAAGAACGTATTGAGTTATTACTAGATCCAAGCAACGCATTATAATTATATCAATTAAATAACAAAAATCTAAGTTTAAATACAAAACTAAAACTGATTTATTTTTCTTCTTTTCTTAGTTGTTAAATAAAATTAAAAAAAGGCGTGAATCAAAAGGACTTAATGGGACCGAAACGTTTGGTTTAGGATTATAAATAGGAGTGAAATTCAAATATAAACATGGAGGCTTAAAAATCACACTAAACCAAAACAACGAGTTTCAAAAAAAAATTTATTTTCAACAAAATATGTGTATATATAATGTTTTTTTCTTCTTTTTTTTTCTTTATTATTATTATTTATTTATTGTATTTTTTCATCATTCATTTTTTTTCTCTTTTTTCAAAACATTGCTTTTGAGTACACTTTTTTCAACAATTTCTCCAAAGATAACACAAAATTTCCTATCATGAAAATTTTAGAATGAAACTCAAAAAAAAAATTAGTGTGATTAGATAGGTTGGAATTTGGGCTTTGGTGAAAATGAAATGCTATGTGGAATTATCAAATGAATTTGGAAAAAAGGCTCAAAAACGGCTAACTAGTGGTAAAAGATTTTAGGTTGGCAGGAAAGCTCAAACGTAAAAAAATGGCCTAAATCATTTTCACGCTTTTTTTAAATTTATTTAAAACATAGAGTTGATAAATTTCAAAAAGCAAGTTCGAGATAATAAAAGAAGATTGATGAAATTATCTTGAAAATAAAAATAATATGTGACTTGGATCGTTCATATCTACTACGTTATTCAAATTTGTTCTTACAAAAATTATCTAAAGACGAAAAGGAAAATAGTAGATGATAAATTTTAGAGAAAGTAAAGAAAATAAAGAACAGAAAATCATAATAGAAATGCACGTTTTAGAGAAATATTTCATCTTAACATGCTACCGTGAATTAGAAACACAACATGACCAACATTTTACTTGTGAAATATGATAAAAAAAATGATTAGAAAAATTATAATTAACTACGTTGTTTATAAAGAAGTTTGAGAAAAACAAAACATAAACATGAGGTACTTATTGAAATACCAAAATACAGCTATATATATATTTTTGGATTTTTTGGATTTTTTTCGGATTTTTGATATTCACAAAAAGCAAAAAGAAGGAGGAAGTCTCTCTCATGCTTAAAATCTACATTGTCCTCAATGGAGAAGGAGGTTGGAGAACGAGAGAAAATGAAAGTACAGAAATGAAAGACAGAATTGAAAAACAGGTACTTCCCCGTTTTATTTCGCAGGGCAAGCTGAGTGATGCCGCTCCTCCATGCTTGGCTGTGGATCTTCATGAAACGTCGCCTGGTGGACTTTATCATGGAATCAGAATCGTTGGAGCAGGCAATCGCAGAAGGTCAGCTTGCCGGAGCCATTCGGGCAAAAATTGTGAAAGAAAGAAAACAGAAAAAGATAACTTGGGTTGCCTCCAAGAGCGCCCTTTGTTTAAAGCGTCGTTTAGCTCGACGCATCAAAATAAGATTGTCCCAAATATTGTTTAAAAATAAAGTTCGAATAGAGTTCAAAGTTTTTAAGAAAAATAAAGTTAGATTAATCAAATGTCAGGACCGAAAGATAGAGTTAACAGGGTTGGGACTGACATCATCACAGAAATACAGTTTAAAGACGCTGACCATTCACTTTGAAATTACCCTTATCAGGGTGGGAAATTAAAACAGTATCCATAAGAAAAGACTTCTCAAACAGTAAAAGGTCCCGACCAACGTGATTTTAATTTACCCGAGAATAAACGTAAACGAGAATTATAAAGAAGAACTTGGTCGTCCGGCTTAAGATTTTTGGTGCCTAAGATGTCGATCGTGCAAACGCTTCTTCCGCTCTTTATAAAGTCTGTTATTTTCAATACGCGTAAGAGAGCCACTCGTCGAGTTCGTTAAGTTGAAATTTTCTAAAATCGCCGACAGTGGGATCGAAGTTTAAAATCGTAAGGCCCAAAAGGCGCGGTGTTCTAACTCTACGGGTAAATGACACGATTTTCCATAAACCAACCGATAGGGCGTACATCCGAGAGCGGTTTTGTACCTGTTCGGTAGGCCCATAGAGCATCGTCTAATTTGGCTGACCAGTCTTTTCTAGATGTGGAAACAGTCTTTCTAAAATTCTTTTTATTTCTCTATTCACTACTTCGACTTGTCCGTTAGTTTTGGGGGTGGTAGGCAGTGGAAAGCTTATGAGTAACGCCATATTTAGTTAGGATTTTTGAAAATTGCGCGTTACAGAAATGGGAACCTCTATCACTAACGATAGCGCGCGGCGTACCGAAGCGAGAAATAATTTTTTTTAGGAAATTAACTACGACTCGGCGGCGTCATTTGTAGGAAGAGCTTGGGCTTCGGCCCAACGCGAAACATAATCAACGGCAACTAAAATGTACTTATTCCCGAAGCTAGAATGAAAAGGGCCGACAAAATCAATCCCCAGAGGTCGAAAACTTCGCACTCTAGGAAATAATTTTGTGGCATTTCATTTTTATTCGAAATATTCCCCGACCGTTGGCAACTATCACACCTACTCACAAATGCATGCACGTCTTTAAACAGGGTAGACCAGTAAAAAAACCCGCGCTTAACACTTTGTGAGCGGTGCGAGCAGCTTGATAGTGCCCACCTGTCGGTCCTTCATGCAAATGTTTAATAATATTAATCCTTCATCAAAAAAACACACCTCCTGATCACTTGGTCGGCACAAATTCTGAAAAGATGCGGGTCCTCCCAAAAATAGTTTTTCAGCTCAGAAAAAAATTTCTTCTTTTGCTGAGATGAAAACTCTTTTGGGAGCACACGAGCCACTAGATAGTTGGCGATGCGGGCAAACCAAGGAGAAGTAGATGTGTTAATTTTGAACAGCTTCTCATCAGGGAAATAGTAATGAAAAGAATTTTCGTCTAATTGTTCTATAAACGGGTTTTCTAAGTCAAACTCCTGGAGGAGTAAGACCCAGCGAATCAAGCAAGGCTTGGCATCCATTTTAGAGAGAAGATATTTGAGGGCCGAGTGGTCCGTAAAAATAATAATTTTCGAAAGAGTAATATAAGGGCGAAATTTGTCAAAAGCGAATACTACAGTTAATAGCTCCTTCTCGGTTGTGGTGTAATTTTCCTGTGCAGATGTGAGTGTTTTACTAGCGTAATAAATGGGGAGGAAGTTTTTGGAAATACGTTGACCTAGTACGGCTCCCACCGCATAACTACTCGCATCACACATTATCTCAAATGGAAGATCCCATACCGGAGCTATCATGATTGGGGCATTAACTAATTTTTCTTTTATTAAATTGAAGGCAGCTAGACAGAGGTCATCAAAGATAATGAGACGTCTTTTTCTAAGAGATGGGTAAGGGGCTTGGTGATTTTGGAAAAGTCCTTTATGAAGCGGCGGTAGAAACCCGCATGACCCAGGAACTTCTTATAGCTTTTATGTTCGTAGTGTGGCGGCAGCTTCTCGATAACTTCTATTTTTGCAACGTCTACTTCAATACCCCTTTCAGAAATTTTATGTCCCAAAACTAACCCTTCCCTCACCATAAAATGACATTTTTCCCAATTTAAGGCGAGGTTAGTTTCTTCGCATCGCTCTAAGACTTTTTCAAGGTTCTCTAAGCAACTATCGAAGGAATTCCCGAACACGGAGAAATCATCCATGAAAACTTCCATAATGCTTTCTACGTACTTGTCAAAGATGGCGAGCATACATCGTTGGAATGTACCTGGCGCATTGCACAATCCAAACGGCATTCTTTGGTAGGCGAAGGTGCCAAAGGGACAAGTAAATGTAGTTTTCTCTCCTGGTCCTCGGGGGAGATGGGGATTTGAAGATACCCCGAGAGGCCATCGAGAAAACAATAAAAGCTATGTCCGGAAAGTCGTTCTAAAATCTGATCAATGAACGACAAGGGGAAGTGATCCTTGCGGGTGGCGTCATTCAACTTACGGTAATCTATACACATTCGCCATCCGGTCACCGTCCGAGTCGGGATTAATTCATTATTTTCATTACTTACTGTCGTTATCCTCCCTTCTTTGGTACTACCTGTACTGGGCTAACCCACTTACTGTCGGATATAGGATAGATAATTCCTGCGTCTAACAATTTCATAACCTCGCCCTTAACTACGTCTTTCATGTTTGGGTTTATACGGCGCTGAGGTTGTATAGAGTTACGTGAATTATCTTCCATTAAGATTTTATGAGTGCAGAAAGATGGGCTTATGCCCTTGATATCAGATATCTGCCAAGCAATAGCTTGGCGATGCTTTCGTAAATTGAAATAAGTTTATCCTTTTGTGCATTCGTGAGGTAGGCCGAAACTATGACAGGCAGCTTGAGTCCTTTTCTAAGAAAGCGTATCGAAGGTGCTCTGGTAGTTCTTTCAGTTCCAAGGTAGGGGGGTCATCATACGAGGTTTTAGAAATTTGTTCTTTTTCAAAAACTATGTGCTCGTACACTTTTTATATGTAAAATTAAAAGGGTGTTGCTAGCGGCCATGCGGCTTCGTGCAGCGATTCAGTTGAAAAGTAGAAGAGGAACAGAAATCAAAAAATTCTTTTTCAAAATCAGAAAGGCGGGTGGAGGATTCTTCACTTACGTGTAGAGATTCAGTTGGAGGAGTAAGGAGGAACAAAATTGGAAAATTCTTCTTCAAAATCAGAGGTGTGAGAGGAGGATTCTTCACTTACGGTATCTATGAAAAAACAGGAGTCATCATTAGCTAGTGTGTTCTTCATCGAGGGGGTGATAGAGAAAGTTACCTCATCGTCGCCCACTCGAAGGAAGAGCTTACCATTGCTTACGTCAATGATAGCTCGGGAGGTGGCAAGGAAGGTCGGCCAAGGATCAGGGGAACCTCGACGTCTTCTTCGATGTCCAAAATGACAAAGTCCACCGGGAACATGAACTTGTCAACTTTGACTAGGACGTCCTCCACTATTCCTAACGGGTATTTGACTGATATGTCGGCGAGCTGGATACTCATGCGTGTGGGGTTGAGACTACCAATTCCTAACTTTTTAAACAACGAGAGGGCATAAGATTAATACTCACACCTAGGTCGGCTAAAGCGTGTTTGACAAAGAGATCACCAAAGACACACGGGATAGAGAAACTACCCGGGTCACTGATTTTCTTCGGTAATCCGTTTGTCAAAATCGTCGAGCACTCGGCATTTAACGTGACATGCGAAAGGTCTCTAACTTCTTCTTGTTGGTCAGGAGGTCCTTAAGGTATTTTGCGTACTTCGGCATCTGGGATATGGCTTCGTGGAAAGGCAGATTTATGTGGATTTGTTTAAACATTTCTAAAAAACGGTGTATTGATCATCCTGTCGTTGTTTATTAAGTTCGGACGGGTATGGTGGGGACGGATTTTTTTTTAAAGGTGGGTGGTGGAGTGAGTTCTTTTTCTAAAATAGGGGTGAATTTTCTTCGACAGAGGGTGGAATTTTAAAACGGAACGGAGCTTTGATTTTTTAAAGCGGGAGCGGAGCTTGCCTCGGGCTCTTCACTTATCGTACCGAGAACTTTCTTCACACTCCGAAGAGTTATAGCTTTCGCTTGCTCTCTCGGGTTCGGCTCGGTATTAGAAGGAGAGACCCTACGGGTCGCTCAGAAATCATTTTAGCGAGCTGTCCTACCTGATTTTCTAAATTTTTAACACTTCCAGTTAAAGTTCTAATCGTAGCGTCATTAGCATTCATGTATTTCGAAAACATTTCCTCCAAATTTGAAGGTTTTGGAAAACTTTGAGGAGGTGGTGGTGGTGCAGAAAAATCACTTTGCGGTGGCGGGCGCACAACATCCGATGGATTGCTCCACGAAAAATTCGGATGATTTCTTAACGCAGGATTATAACTATTCGGAAAATTAAAACCAGGAGGATGAAAATTTGCAGCAGAAAAATTATTAAAAGCAGTTCTAGGCATATTATTTACATAATCCAAATGTTCGGCGGAGGAGTTGCAGATTCCTATACCTGAGGGCGAGGCAGCAGTCATCTCCGTAATTTTTTTTGCTTAATATTTCAACTTGCAGTGCGAGTTGGGAGACGTTGTCCACTTCAAAAAGACCTGCAGGTTTGTTTAGGTGGGACCTAGACACATTCCACTGGTAAGTGTTCATGGCCATGTCCTCAAACAGCTCAAGATCTGCTTCTGGGTCTTATGGTTTAAAAGTACCGCCAGAAGCTGCGTCTATCATTTGCTTAGTGCTTTGATTTAGCCCATTATAGAACGTCTGCACCTGCAACCATACAGGCAGAGCGTGATGTGGGCATCGTCTTAATAATTCTTTAAATCTTCCCAGGTTTCGTAAAGGGTCTCAGAGTCTATTTGTCCAAAGACAGAAATGTCATTCCTAAATTTTGCAGTTTTAGCAGGCGGAAAATACTTGGCCAAAAATTTTTCAGTTAATTGCGTCCAAGTAGTTATGCTATTTTTAGGAAGGGTGTTCAGCCACTGCTTAGCCTTAATTCTAAGAGAGAAAGGAAATAATCTTAGCCTAATAGCATCATTTGTGACACCATTTATCTTGAAGGTGTCACAAATCTCAAGAAAGCTGGCTATGTGTGCGTTCGGATCTTCATCTTGAAGCCCGTCAAATTGCACATACTGCTGCACCATTTGAATTATGCTAGGCTTCAGTTCGAAATTATTATTTGCTATTGCAGGGCGAACTATACTAGATTTTGTACCCTCGAGATTCGGTCGTGCATAATAGGACATATGCCTTTGCACGGCTTCCTCCACGTTGGGTTCTGCCATTCTTAAGGTAGAAAATGACTCGGAATCCTCAACCGGCACTTGGGTAGTAGGGCCTTGAAATCGCGATCTTCTCCGAAGAGTATGCTCAATTTCGTGGTCTAGGTCCAAAGTAACCGACGGACTTCCGCGGGTCATACACTAGAAGAAGAGAGGAGAAGAAAGACTAGAAAATAAAAGAGCTAATAAGTTTTTTTTCTTTGAAATAGAGTTTTTTATGTTTTAACTCCCGAACTTCCCAAGGGCTACCCGGTGAAGGGTTCGCAAGGTACTAGAACAGATAGTGGCATTTAGAGCCACTTTGCCCTTTTCGAGAGAGTTGGGTGGTGTAGAAAATTTGTGATGTGGGTTTCTATTAAGTAGGCCGTAATTAAAATCCAGCCATTTAACTCCGAGCGAGTAGGCGGAAAATAAAAGCTAACACTCACGCAATCTACAGAAAATAAAAACGCACCCACGCTACAGAAAGTAAACACACTCTACTGAAATAAATCCAGCCATTTAACTCAAGTGAGTAGGCGGAAAAATTAAAAATACGCACAGTTGCTTGAACAAAATCCAGCCATTTAACTCAAGTGAGTAGGCGGAAAAATTTTAAGGAGGGTGAGAAAGAGAGTGATAAAATTAATATATTCGTGTTTTCATTTATCAACGAGCGTTGCCTCCCCGCAACGGCGCCAAAAACTTGATTGTCTCTTAAGATATCTGCAAGGAGAAAAAAAACCAAACTATCAATCCAACAAGGCAAGTATACCTATCAAATGCAGCTAGGGGACACAAGTGTCGTATTAAAATCCGGGAACATTTGAGTAAGCTTACTCACACGAAATCTATTATTTTATCGACGGAAAAATTAGGTTTTAGAAGAAAGCTAAACGTACTAAAGGAGAGAACTACTTGCAATGAAAGAGCTACTTGCATGAAAAGATAAAGAGAGCTAAAAGAGCGATTAAACTAAAGCTTAGTAACGATGAGGGGAAAATGCACTCGATCAGAAATCACCTCGGCAAGAGTGGTTAGAAAAATACGATAAATAAACCTAAGCTAATTAGGGTAAAGGTCCTTGACATGGAGGTTCCATGAATATTGACACGCTTCTCTCGAAGGCCATGCCTAACTGAGTTTAGGAAGGTCCGACCGACTTTCGCCTAAATCGAGGCCTAAAACTCGCTTTACGCGGTGAACCCCACTATTGGATTTTACTCCAATCCGGGAGATTTGAACGTCTGCCTCTCTCGAGGGGTGCGAACAACTCCCTTTACTCTTGAGTGCTCATTTCAAACTTTCGGCCTCTCGGCTAGCCCAGAATGAAAGCAAAGGTGGAGAGTATATATCGATGATATACCTCCAACCCGTGATAAATCAAGAGTAATTCAAGGCTAAAACCCTAAAAAGAAAAGGTAAGATTCAAAGCATCATAACCTAATCACTCGAACCTCGGATCATCAAGATCGAGTACATGGAGGATTAGTTAATCATGGTGAGGTGGAAGAGGGGGGTGAGTAGAAGAAAATAATGAAAACAGAGTCGAAACGAAAAAAGAAAACAACACTTCTTTATTAATGGAAACAGGGATCTTACAGCTTGAAAACCAGAGATTACAAGTGCATGGAAGTAAATTACACTATCATTAACATTATACTACAGAAAGAAGCTAGGAGCTAATACAGGGAATCATAAAGCTAGAGCTAAGAACTAAAAAATAAGAGACATGCTTAAAAAAGTTCAAAAATACAAAGGACAGAACCTCCCCTCTCAATGCAAAAGCTGTACCTGAACCCTTAGAGTTGGGCTCTATTTATAGATTTTTTTCGGATCGGGTCCACGCCCCCCTGTCACGCCGCCCTGGGTGACTTGGGCGTGAA